>JAOWBC010000710.1:23945560-23955966 GCA_028566105.1 Hypoplectrus providencianus | reverse complement strand
ACACACACACACACACACACACACACACACACACACACACACACACACACACACACACACACAAACACATGCACACACACACACACACACACACACACACACACACACACACGCATACAAACACACACACATATGCATACAAACACATCTACAAAACAACTTGCAAATGTTTTGAATACATAAACATTATTTATAGAGGCTGATTTATTTATTTATTTTTTAACTCACACTGGTTTTTGAGGCATACATGTTTTCTATTGTTTTCCATTAATTTTGTGAGAATTTTGGGATTTGTATCTCATTAGCTGTTAACTTATAATATATATGCTAATTTAACTATATGTACAAACAATAAACTATAATAAACAAATATTTACAGTAAGAAATAAATAAATGAACCAAACAATGAACTTACAGCCATGATATAAACCTGTTAAGACAATATTACTTTAAACAAAAAACTAAAATAAAAAAAATGTAAATACAAAAACAATAATTGTAATGGTGACCAGTTATTAAAAGTACAATTTGTTTATTTTAGAGTTTATATTGTGTCTGTATAAAAATGGTTTCTGTATTAAAATGTCTACCAAACTAAACAAAACCTATGAAAAAGGTTAGGTAGTTTTAAATTCACATTTTCTCCAATATTTGCCTCCCAAAAATAAACAAGAGAAATCGGGATATAGATATAGATGCAAACCAGATCACAATTTATGAAAAATGAATGCAAAAGCTGGGCAATTTCAAAAGGCTCACAAACTTTTCCTTGCCACTGTATATATATTAACAGGATGAAGAATTTTAGTTATTGACGCCTGGAACCAAATTTATCAGGGAAACAAGCTGAGCAGGGCTGGCAGCAGCTCAGCTTGCAGTCCCTCTGCTGACGTGCCAAACTGCATTGGAAAAACACTGATTTCTCGGATGAAACTGCTTCATTCAGTGTTTTTACCAGTTATAATCACCTCGTCTGTTTGTTTTGGAGAGGAGGAGACCTCTGCGGTGAGTTTGGCTCACAGTAAAAACCTCCTGAATGAAAATCTCTGAAGGAATTCTTACTGGAACAAAGTGACGGCACTGATCCATCTTTAATTACCACTTGATTGAGAGATACTCTGCTGCAGAAGATAGCATACTACATATTTAGGTGACATATTTATACGCTTTAAATCAAAAACCCTCCAATCTTGAAAATGATACTGTAAGACGAATACAGTTTAAAGCTGCTATACCTGCAGACATCTTCAGCAGCAGTCAATTTACAGTGGCATCCCTCGCTCAACGCACACACACACACACACACAAACACACACACACACCTTCCTCAGAGGGCAGACAGAAAATCCTCACTCCTGATTTACTCCAAACCTTAGACCTTTCCAATAATCACATCCAGACGAGTGCTCGACACCCAGGATGATCACAGCTCTAATCCCCATACTCATGTGGGGTAAAGCTACCAATTGTTGCTGTAGAGTAATTGCTCTGCATAGTAATTATCCTCCATAAACACTGTTGCTGCATGCCCCCCTGAAGAACCAGCTGTAATTATTTCCTTTGAAAGGGAATTTTTCATTGCCTTAAATGAAACCACTTAGCGGATGGTAACTTTTAAGGTTTTGCAGTTGTGTAATGAGGGGATATTCTAGTTAAATGGAGCCTCGGCAGGCTTTCCTTTGAAAGGCTGGTATTGTTTTTGAAAGAGTGCGAGAGAGAAAGAGAAAGAGGGGGAGATTATGGGAGGGTGGGAGGGATGGCTGCGGGCAAGGAAGTGGAAAGTTTATCGTCATTTCAAGGTTGCTGTGTATCCTATCCACCTGTGAAGCTTCATTGACCACATCGCTCTTCATGGGCTATAAACAACAAACTAACAATTGCCTGCTGGCCACACACACACACACACACATACCTGTATTTATACACTAATTCCTCCCTCTAATGTGTTCTGCAGCAAATCTCCGCGGTGGCAGCATGACGCATGCTGACACCTCTATATAAATTATGAAAGCAAAGACCAAATCAGGCATTAGTCTCTGTCTAGCTCGAACAAAAGCACACTGGGGCCACCTTCAAGCAATCCAATGGTGAATTAAAAAGCAAAGATAAATCAAGCTGTCAAAGATTTTTTGCATCGACCTGCAAACTGCCAGATTAAAATAGTCCTTGTGCCTACAAAAGCTTTGCCTATAGACAGCTCTGCCACCCACTCTCCACGGTTCAACAGCACTGCACCGACCACACGACCCACCCCTCCACCTAAAGAGACAGCACACCGCCCCAAATCAATTACAGCTGAATTATGCTGTTTGAGGACGGTTATTTATCTCTACCAATATCCACAAGGAAAGACCATAAGGGGTTTTGGAGGACAATGATTAATTTAATCAAGTGTGAGTGAACTTTCTCCAAAAATCATGCCGCTCCGACAGATAATCCGCTTTCCCTGAAACGTTTCCAACAGGATTAGCCCCCGAGGGAAGCCTGGATGCATTTTACAGGGGAGAAATGAGAAAGAGAGAGAGAGAGAGGCAAGCAGAGAAAGCAAGAGAGAGAGAGAGAGACAGAGAGAAAGGAAATATAGAGAAAAAGGAAGGCAGAGAGCGGGAGATATACAGAGGAGAAACAGTGGAACAGACAGGTGGAGATGGACGGGGATAGAGAGAGACAGGAAGTTACACAGAAGGAGATACAGACAGAAAAATAAATACAATATGAGTACGGGTAACTTTCAGTTCGATATATTATAAAGGGCTGGAATAGATATGAAGTAAAAGAGATAGAGAATGGAGCAGGATGTTGACGGAAATTGTAATTTGTTACGTTTGCACTGAAAGTCATGATGTCTGATGGAGGCATGAGGTCATATCTAAGAAAAACCTGCTCACTTAAATCCTGACTGGACTCACTTTAGCCATGGTCAGCTGTGTGTAACTGTGTAAATGTGTTGCTGCCTGTGAGCTCTGTCTGCTCCTTGGATATATATAAACCAGCAGCAAGGGTCAGCTTGGGTCAGATGCATGACGGACAAGAGGGGTTTATATGCCTGCTGCTCTGGAAAATGTGTCTAAAAGCAGTTATGTGTTGGGTGTGTTACCACTTAATCTCAAAGTTTGTTCCATCGAGGTGGTGGGATTTTCATGTCCCGAGAGCCGGTAGGAACATTCTTAAAGAACGCTTCACAAACTGAAAACCAGACAGTTCCTCGAAATTCCTGAAAAGCTGACATTTTTGTTTTTCATCTCGGAGCAACATTACGCTCCACGGCCCAGGAGCTGCATGAAGAGACAGCGATGAAATGAAGCCATATTAAATAATGTTCAAAAAAATCCACAATAGTAGGCAAATATTCCCAAAGAGCGCTTATAGGCAAATGATGTTTAAAAGAAATGCAGCATAAATCAGAATTGTGGATTAAAGTTGAAATGGAGAGAGGGAGGAGCTGAGCTGAACTGCCTTTACAGCAGCTTCGGCAGCGTGCTCGGTACAAGGTGTCCTTGCTGCTCACAATAAAAGCCAAAGAGGTTTGCTGAATGAAAGATTTACTGAATTGCCTTACAATCTCAAGAGTGCCCCAAAGCTCACACAGCTCTCCAAAGTCCGCCTCTGGCCCCGATAATTCAACTTCCTATTCAAAACCTATGTTGCGCCAAGCACGAGGTTACAACTGCCAATGGGGCGGCGCTGAGCCGCACTGAAAGCTGTAGTCTTTGATTAAGCTCCTCTATTCCAAGCCTAATGCCCTGGCCTTGAATTATTCACCGAGTTGGTGGAGAAGGGTTGTGCATGCTACAAGCTTGCTAAGTGTGTTAGCCTAAAAAAACATAATGCAATAAAGCTCATCCATGCATAATGGATGGGAGACTGAGGCTGGGTGCTCTCTGTCGTGGGAAGACAGAATTAGAGAGAGGGGATCAGAGGGACGCAGCTCAACGCCGATGTTGCCAAATCGCCGTCCTCCCATGCCAGGGCACTCTCCGGCCACAGCCCCTCCCCTTCCATCTACTGCTTTCTCTTTCTATCCATCCAGCAGAGCTTTAGCACAGCTTTAGCACAGCTTCTTTCAATTTCAAGGGAAATGACAAGTGGAGGACTTTACTACACAAAGAATTAAAAAGTCAACAAGGGTCACAAAGAAGGAAATTCTGCTCAGGATAGAAATACATTCAAGGTTTTAAGTTTTTTTTTTTTTTTTGCTACCTTAAGGAGGGCCGTAATGAATTCTGCTGGTTATAATTAATTATAATATGCTAAGATAATGATCTCTGTGTCACATGATTGCATGCGGTGTATTGTGCAATCAACACCACTCTGGTTTTAGCTTGCCAGCACTGATCTGCCTCTCCACAATTAGGAACTGATTGTCCCTGGGGTGGCGCATGTCATGCAGGCTCATTTATCACTTCCTGCGTAGCATCGCTTTTAAAGTCCAATTCACACCTTCAGGATCTATTATACTCACTGTGAAGGCTTCGAAGGCCTTAAATTCTCAAGGTTACACAGTCACGAAGTCAAGAAGAGATTCAATTTGTGCTTCCAATTCAGCCTCCATATTGGTATTTTGGGTGTGTGGGATGCCACATTTTTATTACGGATATGACTCAAACTTTGAATCTCGACTGTTCATTTCAGCTTTTAGTGACCGTTTTTCAGTGTGCAGACAAGAAGAAGGAATGACGATGGCAGACATAACGTTGAAAATCTCAAGCCCAGCCAGGCAAAACTCCAAGCAGACAAGACTCGGTCCAAAACGAAAGTCATCTGGAGGTTTTCTTGCAGCCACTGGTGAATACTAAAGAATAGGATTAAGATGGAGAGTAATGCAGGGTTTTTTTGTTTTGTTTTAGCTTTAACGAGCACTGCGCTGTGATCTGGCAACCAAGGTGGGGGAGTGTGTGATTTGCATCTTGTAGAGCGACTGAGGAGGCAGCATGTTGTGTTAATAAGCCAAAGGAGGCTGAATGCTACTCAGTATGCTCTTCACATATTTTATTTTTACTAAAGAAATCTGTTTGACTCTACTGGCAGCATTAGTGCAGACGTAGCTGCTGTTCAAAAGTACTCAGCAGGGACCAGCTCACAAAAACAGGCACAACGTTGATCTCCAGCAAGGACAATGTGTTTGATACGAGTGTCCTTGAGGTCCCGATGAACTCAAAAGGATAGTCTGGGGTTTTTAAAGTGTGGTTGTGTGAGGTACTTATCAATAGTCAGTGAATTACTTACAGGGGCAGCAGTCCGCATGACACCAAGCAGCAGTAACAGCATAGACGTTAGGAAGCTTTTTGTATAGCAAAACACATTTTAGCCACCTAAAAAACTACTTTTCATTTTAAGGGTGCTCTTTGAATAGTTTCACCACTTTAGCACACCGTCAGACAGCCCTGTTTAAGTTTACATAAGGGGAAATTAAGCTGTTGTAAGCCCTTACCAAAGTCACCAGACCCCATTGACAAAAACATTAATTTTACCTCACATAACACTGCAGTTGCTGGTCTATCATGGCTTTAATTTAGTTAAGTTTGTTTTTGTTATTGTGTGATTTTGTCTTTTCATTGTTTAGTTCACATTTACCAAATTCACAGAATAGTGAAACAACTGAAGCAGCGGAGACAAGAAGCTCCCATGTTCTGCACAGTAAAAATACTGTTTTTGTCAATGGGGTCTGGTGGCTTTGATGAAAACACAGAAGTTAATAATCTGTAAACCTCAACAAGGATGCTACAAAGTAAACAATGTAGGAAATTATTCTGAATGTAGCATACAACTGAACTGAAACTGATATTGATATTTCTAGGCAGTTTTTTTTTTTTTGTTTGTTTGTTGGGTTTTCTTTTTTGGGTGGCTGAAACACATTGTTACTGGTCTCATCCACAGCAATACGTTTAGCGTATCATTTAGCTTTAAGTTGTTGCACCAGCCTGCTTCTCCAAACTGGTTGAATGCACTGACTATGGATAACTGACAACCCCAGGAAATCAAAACCAGCCCTTTAGCATAACACGCTCATTCATAGTTCTAGATAAAATCCAAAATGTTTAAATTTAAAATTAACATTTTACAACCCAATGCCTATAAGCAAAAATAAATATTCCTAAAGAAAAGTAAAATGGCTAAGTGAACCATTTTGTCAAAAAAGTCCCCACTTTGAGCCTGAAGGTCGGCTCAATAAAGGGAAAGAGTTTTTTGCTTACAGATACAGTGTGTAAATAAACTGCTACAAACCAAGCAGAGTGCTGTTAAGCATGCATAAGCCCTTTGAATTAGTCTTCCTGATCTGCCTTGGATGACAGCCGTTTGCGCAGGCAGAATACGATATGAGTGCATATCACCACAACACAGACTGTTCCCTTATGTCAACTCTTCCTCTCCACACAAAACCCAACTTTGGCATTATTCACTCATTATTCAGCACCGCCACTAACATGTAAATGACGCCGTCGCTCGGGTTACGGCTGAATGGTTTCAAAGTGTTGTTCAGGGTGTCGTGATGATCCGCTGTTATCAAGACATCCTGCCCCTTCAGTGCTTTGTCTCCGATGTTACAACAGTAAATTTCCTCTGAGACCCTTCAGAGCTCTGCCCGTCCTGCTCACCACCCGACAGCATGTAAATGGCTTCAGGATTCATTACACATCGTGTCTCATAAAACCACATCTCTGTCTTTTTACAGTTGACTTAGCATTGATGGTGTGGCATTAAAAACATCCAGTAAACCTCCTTATAAAAAATAAAACTAAAAGGGGAAAGTGGTAGTAGATATTGAACACAATGGAATGACTGTATAAATCAAATATGCAGACCTTCTTCCTGTGCTTTTGTCAAGCTTATAAATAAACCAGATTATTGGCACTTGAACTTATGTTTCCCTGTTGTGGTTCGAACAACAAACACATACCGGCGTACAGTAAAAACAAATGAGTCAGTGTTCCTGAGTGGAGACAGTGTACTTTGTCGGACTGAAGTGTCTCGCTGCACTCTTGCAGCAGGGACAAGTGGGGAGTAGGAGGAGGAACAGACCAGTCGAGTTCAGAGCAAAAGACCACCCGCATTTCGCCCACTGTGGTGCTGATGCTGCCAGACAGATGGGTTTGCCACGGTACCCGATGTGTGTCACCAACACTTGCGGTTGTGTGGTATTGGAAGCTGGTATGTGAAGCTGGTCTACAGCTCGGGGGCTGCAGAGCCACACACACAAATATTTGGGTCACTACTTGTGTCTGTTTATCTGTGTTTGAGCATATTTCACCACAATTTATGCTTCTATGTTGTGTGTGTGTGTGCATTTTTTAACATGTGGCCTTTGCATGTCCTCATCGGGGGGTGTGTACATCATGGCCTGCTACGGGGCCATGACACAGCTTGTCAGCTTGTCACAGCAAGAGCTCAGCCGCCCTGAGAAAATTACTGGGGGAGAAGAAACAAGATGTCATGGTTTAGCAAATATTTACTCCCTGCACTATCGGTCAGATGCAGATTTAAAGAGGAAAAGAAAGAACGAGGGCTTCTTCTTTTCAACTTCCTGCTTATCTTGCACTTTAACCATTTAGAGAGACTGACATTCTGTGCAACATGTCAGGAGTGAGGCATAATTAAAGTGTATCTAGAGTGGCGATCCATTAAAATGATAGCAGGCAATCTTACAGCCAGCAGGTGCTGTGGTCAAAGCAATTGACCTGAGATTATTGAGGTGTGATGCAGCAAGGGGTTGACAGCCTGCTGGAAAAAGGAAAAGGTCCCCAGCAGAGACAGATTGTCGTCCTGTTAGTGTTTACTGTGCTCATTTAAAAAGAAAAAAAAAAAGGTCTCTCTTCACGGTCTATTGGTGATAAAGCAACATGGGCGACGAGATGTGTGTGTGTGTTTGGTGGGGGCATGACTGGGCAAAGAGAAAGAGTGAAAACAACTGAGAGGAGAGGACTTGTTTATTCTCACACTGTGTCATCATCTGTGAATGTGTGGTTGTGAGAAAGAGGCAGACAGAAACTGACAGAGAGAGAAAAGGAGGATTTGACTGTTAGAAGGGGTTGATCATAATGCATTGGCCATACTTTATTTTTCTTTCTGAAATAAAAAAACAGCCCACATTTGGAAGAAGTGGTAATCATGTTGCATTTAATGACAACACAACAGCAGATGTTCCCTTTGAATGGCGCATACTCTGGCTCGTGTGTTACAGACTGAGCCTGGGAGTCGTTGATATGAGCTAAAAAAAAAAAAAAAAAGCTTTTGTAGAATTAATGTCCAAACTGTCCATCCACAGTGTGTGTGAGAGGTAGAAAAAGTAATCTGCTGGTGTGTTTTTCTTATAAGATGAAAGCACATCCCAACTTTCCATACCACATAAATGGATCATTACAGAGTTGTCTGTGAAGCAGACAAAAATACTGAGAAATCTTTCTGTGGTCACAAAATATAAAGGAATACGTGAGTCTGTGACTGAAAGAAGAAACAAATGCCTCCAGACTCGTTATTGACCTGAAAGCTTTGAAAATGACTGAAGACGCTCAATGCACCATTTAATTCTTGTTCTCTTTCATGTTGCAAAGATCGAATTAGAAACACCAAAAGGCTGCAGTTGTTTGTGTTTACCGTGCTCTGGTATATAACTAATTACTTTGTATTTGATGGTTATTTCGCTTTAACAAATACACTGGTTTTTCTGTCACTATATACAGAGAAGATGGAAAAGAAGGCATGTGAGGCATGTATTCAATGTATTTCATTTCTCGTGAAAAAATTGCGTCAATGCGTTCAAATATATATCAAATATATCTGAAATGGCAGGAATGTGTCCTGATCAAATGCATGAGTGAGTAAAGCACCAGATACAAACTGCAGGGATCAGGTAGAGGTTCACACACCTGTGCAGCTAACAGCAAGAGACTGCTGATCATTTATGAAACTAATAAAACAACCAATTTATGGTTGATCAAATAAAAAAAAAACAAAAAAAAAACTCTCTACCAAAACACCCCAGGTAGGGCTATAAATGCATTTATCTATCTGGTTAATTTTGAAACATGTACATTGTTTTTTAGTTGTAAGTTGCTATAAGATTTTCACAACAACAAATATACATCAAAACAGGTCATAGGACACACACATATGTACGTATCATGGGACACGAGTTGAAAATCTGCTGTTTGCTGCCTGTACACACAACCTAAATTTACAACTTTGTGAGGACATCAGTCTGGTTTATAGATATCTTATTTTCTATATTTTACAACATTTATTCTTATTCAAAGTCATTTACATCACAATCACATAATTGACTTGCAAATAAGGCGAAGCATTAAACAATGGGAGATAATAAAAAGGTAAATAAGTGAATAAAAAACAAACAAACTACCATTCTGCAAACAAATGCTGCAACATCTACATCCACATAAAGAAAGTGGGTAAGATTGATTTTCCGTGAAGAGCAAAGCTTGCACATGTATCTGTTCGTAAATATATATATTTCCTTTTTTATTGCTACGTCTCGTCTCGTTTGTTTGTTGAACTGTATCTGCTGAGTTTTTTCATTTTCTTTTGCATAGATTAAATCACTATAAATGACTTTTGTTGTGCTTGCTGTGGATCTCAGCTCTGCTGTCTGTCTCCTCTGAGCCGGGGCTGGGCCCAACCTGCAGTGAAGCACCATGCACCATAAATTAACAGTCTAGTACTGCATTTTACCGTTGTTTATGGAGTGTGCTGGGCTTATACGCATAGCTCAGTGAGCGGGGAGGAGACAGAGAGGGGAAAGTTTAAGAGTTGATGATAGCTGCACTTGTCGCATGAAAGCTTAAACACCTGTGTGACAGCTGGTGTAAAACAAAGGATCAGACTGGGCTCAATAGCTGATACCAAAAAGTAAAAAAAAAACAAAAGCCTTGATCTGTGTGTCCCGGTGCCTCCTTGGTTGAGTGCATTCAGGCCTATTCCTTACAGTGCAGCAAGCCGGGGTTCAAATCTGTCTCTGGACCCTTTCCTGCACTCATTCTGTCTCAACAACTATTGAATAAAGCCCAAACAAAGTAAAACAAGGCAAAATGCCATGGTCTTGATGGGATTTTGACATCCCTCACAATAGCTAATCCCAGGCTCTGCTGTTTCCAGTCGAGAAGGCTTTCTTCACACCTGTGCAACGAGTCAAATGTTTGCACAGAGGTGCCAGGGCCGTGCTTACCTGCACGGTAAGGTTGATAAAGCCTGAGGGAGCTGAAGGTGTGAGCGACAGGCTACTTTACTCTTCCAGACATGACCTCTGTCCATCTGCAGCCTGTTGCTCTCCTCCATTTGTAGGACACTGGACACACGCACACACACACAAGCCCCATGCAGCTCCAAGGCTGTGGTGGTGAGGAAGAGCGGGATGACAGCAGAGGAAAGGATGATACGGCTCCTTGTCGTTGACT
>JAOWBC010000710.1:23930540-23945460 GCA_028566105.1 Hypoplectrus providencianus | reverse complement strand
CAGCTCCAAGGCTGTGGTGGTGAGGAAGAGCGGGATGACAGCAGAGGAAAGGATGATACGGCTCCTTGTCGTTGACTGTCAAACTTAAGCATACTGTTCACTCCCACCACAACCACAAACAACCACCCTTCCCTTCAGCCCTCTCCTCCTCCCCCTCCACCATGACCTTCTCTCGTCTCCACCTTCTCCACTAAGAGGCAGATGTGTAGTTTCCTAGCAGCTGCTGGAGCGTCTCTATGTGATAGTGCAGCGCCTGGAAAGCAGGGATATTGAACCACTCAGCTTCCTCGCTGTAACCAAAGTACTTTAATGGGATTCACTAAGACCAGCTACTCCGGCTGGATTGCCGGCATAATGTATGGCAGTAAATCACATTCATTGTCTATGTACTATGAGCAGTGAATGATGGGAAAGTCAAAGCGAAGGAGTGGTCAGCCTTGTCGAGGCCCAGAGGAAATGATATGGTTCAAACTGAGCTCTTTCTTAAGGGACAAAAGCACACATTCAGAGTTGTCTAAAATAATCTTTCTAAATTGGCAGTTGGCATCTTATCTCTGTGAAATGTGATGTTTTCTGCAGAATTGCAGAGTATATCCTGACATTTACTCTCTCTCCCCACAGACAGCACGGCCAGCGAAACACTGACGTCACCGCAGGTCCACCAGCAAACCCCCGCGGTGTTCTGCTGTCATTCATTCGCTTTCCTGCTGCTGACCTATCTCCTCGTATTAAATGATGTCTGCTGTAGCACACTGTTCTCACAAGCACCAGCTGGCAGCTAAGCCAGACCCACAGTGCTCCAGTGTTTATCATAGTTTTCAGCATAAACGTGGCCAAATCCCTTCGACCCCTCCTTGAAAGTCAAAACCAATTTTGCATTCTACAGTAGCACTCATCCTCTGAGACAGACGATAAATCACGGCAGCGAAGCATGCAGCACAACAAAGGACTGCAGTGCTGCACTTTAACCCAACCCAGTCACAAAGCGGCTCACGCTGCTGCAGCTGGCCTCCTCCCTTCCTCTCACGCTCCCTCGCGTTGATTACAGGCAGAGAAACTTATGGGCTCGTGCTTGTTCATCATCTTCCGCTATGGCCAAACAGCCCTCCTTCCCCCTTCTCCTCCTCTCCTCCATCCTTTCCACCTCTAAAGCCCTTTACTCCCCTCCATTACACTAATAAGGCTAATCACCCCTCTGGCTGGTGCAGCCATGGGCCTGGAGAACATGTCAGCAAGGGGAGATCAATGGACTACATCAAAGGGCCGGAGCAGCACACAAACCACCCCAGCACAGGGCCCGGGAGATAAGGCTGCTGCTCCCCTACATTTTTCATGAGATTATCCACTACTGTTCTGTTCTTTGCCTGTGGTTTGAGTGCAGGGTGCTTTTAATGAGCTGGGCAGCACCAGATACTAACGCTGACGGCGATATCCAACAGCTTGGAACCACATGCGTGCAAACATGATAACGGACACGTGCATGCGGCCATGCGCATTTAGACGCGCCACCACCAGTGCATGCATGGCTGATGCGGCATGATTGAGTATCTGCACACAAACCCGCAAACACCCACGTCGGCACGACCGTGTAGTTATTTCTACAGATGCATTAGCGCTTCATCCATAATAGATTAGTTGCTAATTAGGGGATAGTTTGCTGGTGCTAAAGTAATGTTGAGGGCAGGGAGAGGAGAGGAAGAGAAGATCGCTTTGCCAGCGAGCTCGGCAGCCCACTTTCAGCTGCGTCCTCCTCGCTCCGTTCTTCCTGAAGGCCAAACAGGCGTTTTACGATCCAAGGGTGCTAACTCAGCCTCCTCGGAGGAGCTGGCTGGCTGAGGAGCCGAGATGAGAGCCCAGAAGAAGGAGGATGTGAACTAGAGGCTGGTTTCCTCCAGTTAAGAGGGAGGAATGAGGGGATAAAAGAAACGCTTAAGCTCTCGCTCAGCAAAGTCTCAAAGTGGAGCGGGGATGAATATGTATGAGGAGATTTGTAAAGGAGGTGACCTTTAAGTCCGACTAAGGTGTTAACTGGCTGATACTGGCTGAAATGGGCCGGGGCCCACGGCCACCACGTTCCACATGACATTTTCTTTGCCGGTGGTCGAAATAACAGCCTTTCCACAGAAGACAGAAATAGTTATGTGGCTTATGGCGAGAAGCAAAAACAACAAGTACGAGTTTTATGTCGCAAATACGGAGCCCACCATTAAACGGGAATGGCCTCTGTCTAGACAGAGCAATGTCACTTCAGTGTAAAGCGACTAAAACTTTTAAAGTAGTCTTTAGAGAACTGTACACGCAGTTTCTGCCGAGCACACTGAGCTCTCAATCAATTACACCTGTCTGCCTAAGAACACAGGACAGGATGGAGAAAAGAGGAGAGAAAATCTTTTTCTTCCCCAAAAACAGCTCTACGAGAACAAGCTGATCTGGCTCACAGCAGTGGTATCGACTCACTCAAAACAACATTTATCATAACTCAGAGAAAATCAAAGTGGAACAAAGGGAAGCCGTAACACTGTGATTTTCTTGCTAATTAAATGGAAGCGGGGAGATATAAAGAGTTGCATGTAATGTCTTCTCAATAAACCAACACATTTGAGTAAAGATGCCTTTCTGCAGTCAATAAAACCTGAATGGAGATAAAATTAACACAAACAACAGTTCAGTCTGAAAAAACATTGGAATTAAACTGTTGTTAAAGTATGCATCAAACATGATGTAGTACTTTAAATGAGGAAATGGCCACAAATACGCACTATTACGTTTAGTGCATTTATGCCCCAAAACCTCTCATCTCCAGTGAAAGGAATAATAGCAATAACATTTGTGAAACATAGACCCGCAGTTGCAGCAGCAGATGGAAAATGAATGCCACTGTTCAACTTCTCCTTTCTGTTATGCTTTATTTTTATTTTTTAACAATCCCGGAGTGGTGCTCCGGGTGCCAGGCTTTTATACTCCACTATAGGAAACTTTTAACAGGCTCCCACACACTTTCCCTTCTCAGTCCTTTGATTTTCCACTACTGCTCACACACACACAATTATTAGATGCCTTTTAATTGAAATCTGCGCCTCCCACACTGTAAAATAAAACAAGAATAGTTATTTTTCAAATCCCTCTGCACTTAGAAAAAGGTGAGAACACATCGTCGACACACACTCTGGGTCTTGTTAAGGTGGAATAGCTGCTGGGTGAAACTTGACAAAACAGCCTAAAAACACAGCTACATTTTCAGCAGAGCCTCAAGGCTCTTTCTAACATTACTACAAGTGTTTTGACAGAGAAAACTTATTTAAAAGTGAATTGTCACAAGCTGAGACGTGACTGTTACCTCATCACTTCTCATCATGAGGGATTCTTCTATTTGTGAATATGAAACTCTTTGCCATGCCTGGAACACTAGACTGAGATCTTCAGCTGAGTGAAACTGGAGCAAAGATGAGAAACCACTTATAGAAAATTTCGGGCTTCGTTCGCAGCTGGGTGGCTCGTCCAGCCCGTCACAGAGTACCAGGCCTGTCGGGCTCCTCTGCAGTTTGAAACTCTCGAGTGCCGTCTCTTTCAGGGAGACTCAAACTGAGCAGCTCGACGGTGTTGATGAGGATCAGCCTGAACACGAGACTCTTACAGAGCAACTCACAGCTAAAAGCTGCAAGGATGAAAAGTGTCTTTTGTCCACACCGAACTGTGATGCGAGTGTGCGGTCAGTCCGGTCTGCTGATGGCGACTCGTGTTAGGCAGTGTAAGGAAGTTTTCTTACCCTCATGCATGTGTATTTATGCCGTCTTCATAACCAGAAAAGAGATCTTAATTTCTCTGTTTAATCTCTTTAATTTCCAGACATGTTAGCCAAACATGTTAGGACATGTAGGCAAGAGACGGGGAAAACGAGCTCAGTTTTAACGGCGTCCATCTCAACAGCAGGGAAGCTTCATCTTGTGCATTAAAGGTGAGGAAATAAAAACGTGAAGACGGTAAAAAGACTGACATTTACAACATTATGAAGAGCTTTGCAGTTTTATAGCATGAAAGACACCCAAGATGAAACGGTGTAAAGTGCCTCACATTGCTCGCTGGAGGTCGATTTGGCAAATTAACTGGTGCTGATAGAATGTTTTATTAACCATTGTTACAGGCGGTTCGGGGCTCTGACACTTTTATTTGAAATTTCGGAGCATGTTATGGTTGTTTATAATATGGCATTGTTAATGCTTTAAATTGAAGATTGCTGCTGCTCTGCTGAAGTCATACTGTCTCTGTTTAGCTACAG
This sequence comes from Hypoplectrus providencianus, assembly GCA_028566105.1. Taxonomy (NCBI): domain Eukaryota; kingdom Metazoa; phylum Chordata; class Actinopteri; order Perciformes; family Serranidae; genus Hypoplectrus; species Hypoplectrus providencianus. The sequence continues at coordinate 23,941,184 of JAOWBC010000710.1, read as the reverse complement.
CAAGCAGGGTGTTTAGAATTTGGCTCGTCATCTCTGGTTCATGTGATCAGTGTGGAGGCCACTGTCGGACCCCTGCACCAAACAACACCACTTTCTGAAATCTGCAGGGCGGACAACAAGGAATTGATTCAGTGCAGCGTCACAGCGGGTGCAGAGGTCAAAGGATCAAATATTACATCCTCATGTCAATATTTAAACTTTATATATTTATTATGGGAAACCTGTGATCTAACCCACATGCTCTATTTTACCCTGAACCGGACCAAGAAATTAAATTAGGACAATATTTCACCTACAAATCACTTCTGGTTTTGCAGGTCTCTGCTGACCTGATGCAGGACTGGCTATTGTTGCTTTAGATATCAGTGCATTTAATGAACTCCACTAACAACCAACGACCTGATTACCTGACACACACTGTCAGGTTGGATGAATCAGGAGCTGTGGACATAAATGTGTCACAGATGCTTTTTAATCTAAACTAAATCAGGGATCAGCTTCGATTCTACACCAAAAACCTTCAACACATTATTCTAGCAAGCATTGGTAATACACAATCAATTGGCTATTTGCTCTTTCCTGAGCCAAACTATCAGTATGACATCTGTCTTTTAAAATGCACTTTCTGTGATCTTCTTCTCCACACAGGTGTGACATTATTCAAATGTCACGTAGCAATAAAAACGGCGAGAGTTCAACTGCCAGAATGCAGAAGAGTCCAAAGTATAAATGTCTCAAAGGAAGAACAATTTCTGCTTCAATAACACAAGAAGATATAACAATACTGGGGGCATTGTATCAATAACACATTACAACAGACGGTATGATAGTAGAATTGATTGATCCATATCACTAGATGGAGATTGAAATATCTGGTTGTGTTACTGTATTCCCAAGTCTGACTTCCTTTCTTTCTCTATCCCTCTCTCTCTCTTTCAGACACACACACACACACACACACACACACACACACACACTCATAGTATGCTTTGGTCCTCATCATCACCACAGTGCCTTAAAAGGTAATACCTACTCTATGATGTCTCCTCTCCTCAGCCCTGTATATCTGTGATTTTCAGCAACTCGTTTTATGTGAAAATGGAGCCTGTCAAATCAGAGCTTCATACCCCGTCCTCCCTCCGCCCCTCTGGGATCTGTGCCTGGAAACTGCAAAACAAGCTCCGACCATTGGTCAGGACTTCAAATCAAACATACATGAAAACAGCACTCGTACATGGAAAGAGACACACAAACGGCTGCATGCATCTGCATACAAACGCACCTCAAAGCGGGCCCGATGAGAGAGCCGCGCCATGCCACATCACGCCGCGCCGCTCGCTCTGTGTGCTCACTGAAAAACATTTCTCATAGTGGGGATAGAATCCCAGCTCATTTTCTGTGACTTTAGTTGATGTGAATCTATTATTTTCTCACTCTGGATGCATGACCTACTTATTCACAAACACACACACACACACACAGACACCCTAACCGCCACTACAGTAGGGAGAGGCACTGCTGTGTGTATGTGTGTGTGTCTGTGTGTGTGTGTGCGTCACCTGTAAAGTGACGTTTTCCCATCTGTGAAAATTGAGAACAAGTACGTGCATGCCGCCCCCGTTTCAATGCGCTGCCTGGGAGGTATGTAGCTGCTGCAAGGCCTCTCTTGGGACTAATAGACATGCACACGTATATACCCACACACACACACGCACACACACACACACACACACACACACACACACACACACACACACACAGGGTGCAAAACGAGCGCCGGATACTGCTATCAAAGCTTTCTTGCTTGCCTGTCACCCACGTTTTTCTTCACTCACTAAAAATCATTATGATGAATTCTGGGCTTCCTTATGACTGACAAAAAAACGAATAAAAATACAAAGTAGATTTTTTTTTTTTTTGGACCTCAGCCTCTTAAACTGTACGGTACAGTATGGAGCTGTATAGTGTGTAGCATCATTAACTGTGACAGAGTTCTGTAATTTACGGTAGGTGGTTAATTGAAAAAACATCCCCTTGTCACTGATTTGACAGAAAATTATTTGGAGAGGGCGTTAAATGCACATTACGGTTAATAAGCACAGTCTGTGCATGTTATACTGACAGTTCTGCTGAATTTAATACTCGCCACCTGAGCTCTACGGGGTATTTGACAAGTAAAAGAGAGATAGGCTGAATGTACAGGATGTGTATGGCACTGATGCCCGGCTCGCTTCTTCTATTGCGATTGCTACCTGCCGTCCCACACTCCTGCACCCTCTCATTTCCTTCTATCTCAATCTCTTCTTCCCTCTCCCACCCCAGCAGCCCGTCATATCCCCCCTCTTCCCTCTCTCTAAGCAGTGGTCCGTGACATTATCCATCCAGTACAACTCTCCCCACAGGAGAGCCATATCTGCTGCCTGTCTCCACGGGGACTCCATTACTTTTTTGCTGAATGTCTCCTGCAAATGGAGAAATGACAAGAACAAAATGTGTGGTGTCTATTTGTACTAAGCAAAAGAAATAGGAGAACGCTGTCACGGCTGACTAAACTAAAACGGCACCTTTCACACTCATAACTAACAAGCAATGAACCCTGCAAATTCACAAATTTGCCGCCAAACACTTGCGGGGGTCTCCGTGCACTTTTACTGTTATGGCAGCATCGCCGGAGGGAATGACAACGGCTGCATAAAGAGGTTAAGGTCAACTGACATCTGGCCAGTGGTCATTCCTGTTGACTAGACTCAGAACAACCTCCGAGCTCAAACCTTCACAGCAGTGGAATAATGTTGACTTCTGGCTGGAGGGCTGACAAAAGCAGATATGAGGTACGGTGGGCTAAAGCAGATCAGGAAGAAGAAGTGTAGGTCCCCTGTCGAGACAGCGGCAGCCTTCGTGGATGATGTCAGGGTCAACCTGTGACCGCCCTTTTAAAAGATATTTAAAAGCCTGGATTTGGATTTGGCCATTTCAAAGCCAGGAAAATCCAAATGTTTGCAAAAAATGAGGAGCAGCAAAGTGGAAGGAGCACCTCAGCTGACTGTGAGCGGCTGAGACATCTGTCAGAGCAATAACGATTCTCTGAAACCTCTTTTCACCAAATCCTAAACCCAATAATGGGCTCACAACGAATGCAAACAGCACAATGAAACTATTGTTATATTCAAATAAATACTCCTGTGTCCCAATAATAACTATATTTAATGTCAGTGTTGCAAAATGCTTTATATGTTGTTATAAAGATTATTTCTTTTTGATGATGAACCTTTGAATGTCTCCCTCAATATAAACAACAAATTGTTTCAATGAAGTGTTGAATAAGTTCATGATTTGCAGATTTAAAAAGTGCTTTTGGATGAAGGACCATCATCCAAAGTGGTTACCCAAAATCAAATTTACAATTAAATTAAATGAGTAAATTGCCGAATAGTTTTGTTGACTGTACTCACAAAAATAATCCTTCATATCATCCTCCATTTCCAACATGTAATGACCCTGGCATCCTTAAACGGCTACAGGTTTTACTGCTATAAAATCATTACCATAAAACCAGTCCAGCATGCAAAGAGAACATTGTGACCGACCGCTGTGTGTCACAAATTAGACTTCAGCTGTAAGTGTGCGGGTGCTTATGTGCAGTCTGTATATTAGCAGCTTAATACTTTACATCCATAAGATGCATAATGTTCCTACCAGGTCTAATCTGGGTAAAGACAGATATTAATACACAGAACAGCCTGTTTGTAACCATATGAGCATCAAAAGCAGCTCACAGTATGGCGGAGTGTTAATGAAATAGCAGACGTGGTGTTATGCACACACATATGGTTTACATTGTAAAAAAGGCAGCAGGTTAAGTGAATTTATGCTAGAAAACCACTGACCGATGTTTAAGGCAAAAAACGTCCTGGTTAGATGGTATAAAATAAATGTATAGAAATGTGAGGTTGACGTGATGACTGGAAGTTACATAAAAACACAAGTTACGGTAAAAAGTGATTATTTTTCTGGGACAGGGGATAGAAACGTCGTTCTTCTGGGTTACAGTCTGCAATTTTTTGACCCATCCTTTACGCTCGTAATTTTGTATCTGCCATTTAAACTTTGCATCATCTTTAATCCTGACTGCTACTTCAGCTGCTGAGGACAGTCTAAATCGCATGTTGTCATTTGCTGCCTGTAAAAATGCTCCATATTGTTGTGTTTACGGGGAGACCAGTCTGATTAATCACACCTTTCACGTCTAATTTCTTCTCTCACAACTTGCCAAATGCCATCTGCTGTGGTTAATTCACTGACTATTGATAGGTATCTCATACAGCCGCACTCCAACAAGTCTGGAATATCCCTCTAACCCTTAAAACCTCTTCACCGAAAAAGACTTTCAAAATTCCTCCCAAGACACAGACACCAAGAGGACAAGCGACCTTCACGCTAACTTTTAAAAATGGTCTTGTTTCTGAGAGCCAATCTTTAGAGGAGCTGCAGCTTAGGGCGGCACTCAGCTCTGGTGGTTGCACTATAATGCAGATGGATGGCTCACGGTCCCTGTGGTGGTTGTGATGCAGGCCAGGGTTAAAACCTGTTGTCTCTGCACTGACCAACACATTCTTCACCGTCTGATTCATCGCAGCCAGAGGGTGCGTCAGATTTCACACAGCGCACACGGCGGCTCCCTATAGCAGATGTCTATGGATGCAGAGAGAGTAACTCCATCTGCCATAATGAAGAGAAGCTACCGTCAGGATGAGTGGCTGTTTGTGGACTGTATGGATGCGTTAACAGGTCTGCACGACCCTATGGACTGAACACGCCTCTGCATGAGCGTCCTCACGATATTACATCCACGCCGGACATTAAGCATTATAATAAATGACGCCTCAGCCTTGCATCTAAAGGCTGTATGTCACACTGTGTGATAGCTCATTGTTTTTGCAAAAGCTGTTCTATTATGACACGATCTTGCTCCCCAGTGACAGTGCTGTCCCTCATGCCACGGCGTATCTTGGCAGCCGAGGCGGATCGGGGACTAATGGGTGCTCCTGTCACCTGCCTGCTGCTGCTTCTACTCTGCGGTTGCCCATCTGGCGCATGTGATGAAACAATGACGGCACAGATCAAAATCAGTTGGCTCCAGTTTACCACAAAGAGAATCACATCCACTCTCGTCTCCCGTTCTGGGAGAGAAGTAAGTTCTCCTGGCACATTTTCAAAGGGAAACGTGGTCAAAGTTGAACATAATGTGGAGTAAATAAGCAGATTTCTGCTAAAAGTAAGACATTGCAGTACGATGGTAGAAAAAAAAGGGAGAAGAAAAATTACCATCTGCTTTAACAGTGATTCATTTGATTTGGAGGTATGCACACATCACAGCGTGTAAAAAAAAAAAAAAAAATTGTGTCAGTCACAAGTTTGAGACTGCATCTGAAACACAAATGCATGGGAGATGAGCTCTGCAGTTGCCCACCCCCAGATCCCCCTTCTTCCTCACAGAAAGAGCGAGAGAATACAGAGTCAACTTTAAGTAGGTCAGTTTTTTTTTTTTTTTTTTTACTGGAAAATACGAAGAGATGAACTTACAGGAGCTCACATGTTGAGAGACAGTTCGGAGGGGGACAACACAGGCATATTGATCATCCCTCTGTGTCGCTTTGAGTGTAATCCTCAGTGATTTACATGGAAAGCCAGGCTTACGGTACTGTATGTGTTACCATGTGACTCCGGCTCCAGAGGCAGAAGGGAGATGATAGCGTTTTCAATAACACAGGTTTCAGAGTCCTCAACACATAAAAGCCCTGCGGCTGAGGAAGAGCATTCCACGGAGCACCCGGGGGACCCAGTCCTTATTGGCTGGTGTATGAAAAAAGCCCAGAATGTGCTTTATAACTGTTCCCTCTAACCAGGTTAATACTGCCTTGACTGATGCCGGCAATTAAAGCCATATCTACCATTTATTATTACACCGTGCGACCTCTCCCTGGCCCTCTCCATGTTGCATCTGTGATTCAGTATTGCTGCAATAGATGTAACTGATGTAGAATGACTGTTATCTGTCTGGACAACTAGCACATTAAGGGCAGAAAGGTCACCGGCATCTGCAGAAGCATCATCTGCACGCCGTAGCCTGAAGGAAGGGCTGCAACAGAGCTTTGGTATGAGGCCTGATCGTCGTGTGTTGAGGCTCTATTCAAACCATTTGGTTTGGCTGCAGTGGGATTGTAGAACATATTAAGTGGGTCATAGCTTTTGAAATACAGAAAAAGTGTTATAAAGGAGAGGAGGAAAGAAAATGGGTTTTATTATCCTATTGGTTGATCAGTAAATGTGACAAGTCAAATTTTGTTCTTAATACAAGATTTCTCAACCTTTTTTAGCATGATAACATGTGATTACAAGCCTGAAATGAGCCAATACTGAAACCAATAGTTACCTGCTTCTCATGGAAGATACCAACAGGATCAGGAGTCTCAGACTGAACCATGAAAGCACCATGTGGCTCCACGTTTGGTGACACACACCCGAACAACAAATCAACTGAGTGTAGACAGGTCAGGTGATGGATTGAGCCGAGTCAGGTATGAAATACCTGCAGCCACAAGCAACTCGTTCATGGATCACTTTGACATCTGGGAATAAGATAATTTAGAAGTTTTGTATTTAATTTATAACCTGCAGTTTATGGATCGCAAAGGTTTAAATGTGATGAGCAGAGATGGATAATATCAATGCTCTGACCTAAACAACTCTAACTAACATCGCTACTCACACAACAAAACAAACAGTTCTGACTCTTGAATAGTCATTCATTCATTTATTTATTTAGCTTTGACATAATCTATAAAATCCTACGTGTTATTTTATATTCTATATGTGCTTATTGTCGGATCAAAAACCAACTATTAATCTGCTATAATTTAATTATCAGAATAACGTCTCATTATTTGTTGGACCGATATACATCCAACACTCCCTGTACTAATAATCAGCCTGAATAAAAATATACTGTTGTTTGGGTCATGACCTAAAGTGATGATATTGATATTTTACCTGTCGAAAACATGGTTATTAGTTATTTAAGTTATTAAACCAGGGGTAATCCATAATGACAACTAGAAATCTAGCTAGAAAATGCTTCTTGTTAAACATTTACTGTTTTGGGAGTTACTTCCATGAAAAAAGTGCTTATTGAACACATTTTATAGTCATTATTATTCTTACGTTTGGTTGGTCGTATTTGGCCGCCAATAGATGATCACTCGTTTATGGCCTGGATGTTGGAATCCCGGAATTAATTGATTAATGTATTGATTAATGATGGACTTATTGTTCAGTGTAAAAACTCCAAACATCCATTGGCTCACACCAATTCAATAAAAAATCCAGTTACAGGCTGTTCAAACTTGCTTTCAGTGTTTTTTCCAGGTAATTCAAGCGAACACAAATTAGCGGCACCTCACCACGCCACAATAACGCAACTCTGGAACGAAGCACACTTGATGATCGCTGTGCTGGATGATGCAACTCAGGCAAGTTTAAACAATTACCTACAATGATTCATTTTTATGTTGCATGGAAATCTGTGGAAACCAACAGCTGCGAGCCATGTGGGGAAAAAAATGCTTTAAAAACCACTCAAACATGTTGGCCCAGACTGCAAATATGTAGCAGATGAGCTAAAACATGAAATATCCACTGGTGGTACGATCTTTTCATTGTAAACCAGCTATTTTTATTGAGCTCATGCAACCAGTCATCTTAACAGCAGAGCACATAAACACAAACATAATCCCTGCTTTGTAATACCAAAGAATAGTTCAGTGGGGATTGTCAGTGATGCTGCAGATGAGTGAGTGAGAGTGGGAGTGAGTGAATGAACGAGCAAGCGCAAGCGTCAGCATTGGATAAAGAGGAGGAATGAGAGACGCAGGCAGGAGGAAGCGAGGGAGACAGTTAACAGGGAGCGACAGCACATACGGCTGCTGCTCAGAGCTCAGCCCATTGAAAGAGATATATCTTTCTTTGAGAGGGAAGCTGCAGGATGCCAGCCTTGTTAGCCAGACAGGCGGCAGGCTGCATCCCAGCAGCCCCTGTTGCATATTCATTCAGTCTGATTAATGGATCCAAATTCTGTGGGTGTTGTCTCTCTTGATATGTGCGGAGACGTTCTTAACGTCGTAACCAGATGCAAGGATGTGCATCTGGTTATTCAATGAGCCGGCGGAGGGAAGCTAAATCTGCATTCAACACTCGTAGCTAATCACAAAATCAATGCGGTTTTTCTTGTGCACACATGCTTGAAGAACTCTCTGCCTCTCCAATTGAGATTATTTATAATTCCAATATCATTACAGCCTGCAGTGATTTCACCTCAAAGAAAAACTTGTTTGGCTCATTACACTACATTTTACAAGGCTCCCAGCGATTACACTACACTGACTATTTGCTCAAGTTAATGGCTCATGCACAATATTTCTTTTTGATTTGTTTGGATTATTGTTCGTGATTTTCTTGTGAATAAACCTAAATGAGGTTTTGAAAGTGGTTTTAAAATGATTACATGAGAGTTGATACTTAAAACTGATATTTAACTGCCTCCCTATCACATTGTGAAAATTATCCCAAAAGTATCAGTGAGACAATGATTAATTAAAGGGTGTAATTAGTTCAATTAAATGAAAACTCAACAGCATGTCACTGTATTGTTTTCAATATTTTAAGCACCCCCGGAGCAATTATATTCGCTAAGCATATAGAATATCCCAGTGTTGCAGCATTTTCATCGTCATTCCCAAATGACAGCAGTTAGTCACAAATGAGTGAGCCAGGAGGAAAAAAAAGCATTTCCAGAACAATAATGTGTATAATATCTTTGTATTCCAGCCCAGCAGAAGCCTCAGTGACATCAAACAGCAACCCTAAACCCAACACCAGCCCCTACAAACAGCTAAAAAGGCGCTCTGACACTTTGCCTCAGCATCAAAGCCAATTAGTAAGATGAAATCTCTGCTGGGGGAGGACACGGGCCAGCCCGGCTCCTGACGATGCATTCAGGGGATGTTGGTGCACAGTGAGACAACAAGGTTCACCTCTGAGCTGCACCGGCAGCAGATAACTCCTCTCCTTTAAGTCTTATCCCAGCTGTGTTATCATGAGCACATCTAATTAGTGTTAAAAAAGCAGCTAAATCACAGATGGGCTCAAAGTTTGCACACTGATACTTATAACCTGTCGCAGTCCAGCCTCACCCACCCAGTCCCTAGTTTGTGTGTTCAGGACCGCGCTGCACAAATGACCCTGTGACAGGAACAAAGAGTCTTCTGGGCATGGACCCAAATCTCTCCTCATTTTGCCCTGGTTCCTCTACAGGTTTGTTCCTGCTCCCTGAGACCGTGCCAAGGTTGAGCTTGAATGTAGCATGAGCATGTCGCAGTTGAATCGGATGCAGCTACGCATTTAAAACGCCAGCAGCCGCCTTTTGTGCTCCGTGCCCGGCGTCATGAGGCGCGGGAACTGCCAGACTTCAGAGCGGGAACCCGGTGCAAGGCAGATGTGTCAGGAAGGCAGCTGATGGATGAGCCGTCGTTTCAGGCATGTGGCGCCTGGCAGACCTTATCCTCTGCTACTCTGTCACTCTTTTAGGCTCCACGCTGCACCTTCCAACAAACACACAAAAAATGCTAAGCAGCCAGGCTCTCTTCAAGACTCCCCTGAGGTGGCGGAGGGCTACATTTGTTTGTTAAACCGAGCACCGGTTTTTCCATCTGAATAGATAAACAATTGCAGCTTCACCAGGGAGTGGCAAAGAGTGCATAAAAAGAAGCAGATATAAAGAGAAAAGAGAAAGATTGAGGAACCCATAGAGCGCCGGAGAAAAGAGGAGGAGAGGATGTCACTAAAGGACACACAGAGTGAGTGACAAAACCTTATTGGATTTATTTGTCTTGCTCGGCTTCTCAGATGAATCTCATTTATTGTGGCTGACAGCAAGGGAAGTGCACATCAAAGAGGAGCCCGGCACAGACAAATGTCTTTTTCTCTATAATAAACGAGAAGCAGGTCCTCTTGTGGGAACGTGAAGCCACACCGATACAGGGCAGCGCATTCACAAGAGCAGACGAATCAATCCTTATCACCTTAAAAGGCATTTTATGGATTAATATTCTCTTCTTTCAAACGCGGGAGAAAGAAACATGAAGTGCTACTTGAAAACCAAAACCCTTGACTGCGGATGTCATTGTTTGTGAGACTTTCTGTCAGTCAACTGCATTGCATTCATATTTACCAGACATCGACGCCGTGTGAGAGATCCGCGAAGACCAGGTCGGGTTTCTGTGTGAAACATTTCGATGGCCTCCAGGTTTACGAGAGAGGCTGAAAACATTCTCTTTACGGATGGCTCATGTAGCAATGACATGCACTTAACACTTCACCGACATACATAAATCACATTTGCGTACTACCTACTCAGCTCAGATACACGATGAGAATATAATCAACGGTGTCAGGAGCTGGAAGACGGACGGATCTTCTTCTTCAAGTGTCTAAAAAACACTTGAGAGAAACGTTTAACAGCAACCAGATGATCAAGTGTTTGAGTTAACCATCTTGAAAGCAGGGGGGGGGGGGGGGGGTTAAACAAGA
>JAOWBC010000710.1:23912441-23926303 GCA_028566105.1 Hypoplectrus providencianus | reverse complement strand
CCCCCGCCCCCCCCCCCCCCCCCCCCCGAGTCAGCCCTGGAAACATTAAGAACCTCACCACTGGTCAAAACACATCATCTGCAGCAGCGAAAACCAGATCATTACAAAAACTTGTTATCGGAGAAAGCAAAAATCAGCCTCCACTCACATGAATCCACTTGGCCGCGTCAGGATCTCTCCTCCAAACCAATCAGTCAAGACTGAGGCTCCAGCAGAATCTCACATCAAACCCCAGAGTCCCCAGGGTGCACACAAGCGTCCTCACAAACCATCTAATAACTTTCTAAAGCCGGAGCCTTCAGTAACTTGTAGCCTAAATTGGCAATTAATCCCAAAGTCTGTGTGCTGCTGATTTGACTCACCGCTGTGCCGGTAAAGTTCATTCCTGTCAACTGTTCATATCACCTCCAAATCTATAACTCCTGCCATTTATTGACTGACCAGGTGTAGTTAGGCTGTGCTTTTACTTGTGTGTGTTGTGCAGTGTGCAGTAAAATTGAACTGCTTTCTTGTGCTCGGAAATTGAATCAATAAACTGGAAAAGATCTGCTCTAGCACATGATAATTAACTTTATTAATCCAAACAACAATAACCATAAGGCTCTCTCGTCTCGCCAACAAGAGGGGCCATCTCATTTATTATCATACGAGCTCTCAGAGGTATTACCTCGCTGGCTGAATAATTTTCATTTTTGAGTAGTGTATTATAGTTCGTCATAATTCCCCCCTCAAATAATGAAAGTATTTAGATTACAGTCAGTTCCTAAGCAGGACTGCTGAGCCATCATCATCACCGTGACAAAAAAAAAAAAAGTTGCATTTAAGGACTTATTTGCTCCACAGGGCTAATCTGAAGAAACACTGTGATAATCATTTTAGTGTAATTCTTCACATCTCGCCACATCTGCTCAGTGAGAATCGTGCAGTAATGCTGGAGAATAATTACATAATTTTCAATCAATAACAGTGCATTTGCCTAAAGACAATTGCCCGTGTGCCTTTTATAGGAGTAAAAAAATGCAGAGCCAAGGAGGTGGAGTGAGCAATGAGTGTAGGAGACCAGAGGAGGCCTTTATTAGGTTTTGCAGAGAATTTAATGAGTTTCAGTGAGCTGAGAGAGAGGCTGCGGCATTTGTTGCAGAGCAGAAAACCAGCAACACCTGTCGCCGAGCAGGTGAGGAGGTGGGGATGTTGCAGATCCAGAAACACCTCGAATACCGAGCGCAGATGTACCTTAATATCCTTCTCTAGGTGGCTGGGGTCTTGCATCATTTACAGCAGTACGTGAGATCAATTTGTTGCTCTGCTGAGGAGAAGCAGCACCAAGATGGATCCTGCAGCGGGCGGGCAGGATAAATAAACGAGTGTGAATGAGTACAGTATATCACACGGGCTGGTTTAAACACCCAGGAGGCACAAACAGAGTAGATGGTGAGGACTTAACTGAACAACACGTTCCAGCAGCTCCACAGATGAAGCAGCTCCTTCAGCTCAATACGGAGCTGAACAAACAGTCCCGGCCTCAGAAAACAGCTCCCATCATTTTGGTACTATTTGACTAAATATATGATGTGAAAACATTTGTTAATAAGCCTCTGAGGCCCAAAGGAGTGCCACAGATCCCTGCCAACATTACTGTCTGTCTGAAAGAGACGATAATAATGGGCTCAGTTTAACCGTCACAGTGAAGATGCTGGTGTTTGCCATGCTGTCAGGAAAGAGGCTAAAATAATTGAGAGTTAGAAGAAAGTTTTAGGCATTTTCTAAAGGGTTTCTTACCCTGTACTTTATACTGTTCGTATGTCTTTCAGGGAAAAGCCCAAGCAGTTTTTGTTACACTGGTTCGAATAGTTGTTTCTATGGTGTTCCTTAAGGTTTCTGTGTTTTAATGTTGTATTTTGATATTCAGGGACAGAGACCACACCTTAAACACACCCCACTTCTCCACATATAGAATCCTTATGTTGCCTTTTCTTCTGACTCTCTTCCCATAATCACTCCTCCCCCCAAAATCAACTTTTTCTTTCCCTCTCCGTTCACTCTTTCTCTTTGGTTTCAGGAACCACTGAGGGCACGATCCATATCCGACAAAGCTCTCCCACTCAGATTTTCAACCATTCGCATGGTTCCCGTCTGTCTCTGATACCAAATCCGTCCGTCCCTGAATCAGACCTCACCCAGCACCCTTTACCTCATCCTCCCTTTCCCCATTAAACCTGGACCCTCTGATCCTCATCCTTTCACTCTGGACCATGATCCACCTCTACTACTATATTATTCCATCTCTCCATATGCATGACATTTTTTTTTCTTCTCAAATCTATACTGGTGTGGCTCTTTGTTAGTGGAGTAAAATGGTTACATTTAGTATGGAACAAGTTGAATCAACTCAAAAATTGGTGCATCACTTAAACCATTATCAAGTATGGGAATGGTCATTGCACTAACTATATATTTTTCTTGCAAACCTGACCCTGTTGATATTATTTATATTTTTTTTTATGTCTTTTTTATTTTTAAATTTGGATGTGTGTGCTTTTTTTTCTATGAGAGGAGGCAAACCAGAGTCAAATTCCTAGTACCTGTCAATAAAGGCCTTCATACACTCCAAACTTAAAAAAAGAAAATAACTCCCTAACCATAACTCAAAGTATATTTCAGATGACATAGAGGAAGAGGAATAAGTATACTGTGCCAAGCTGCAGCTTCGGTTCACAGATGTATACCGCCTCTATATGACCTCCTGTCTCTCTCTCTGCACAGTTTAATGTATGCATCTATTTAAATCAGTTACACAAACTGTTACTATTCCCTACAGTACACCATGCAGTAGGGACAAGTAACAGTTTGTCTCTATCAGACATTTTACATATACAGATATACAAACATGCGCATTGTTTACATTTATTTTTTAACATATTTAAAACATGCAAAGTGTTTTCAATTGCAGATGCAATGTATGGGATATGTATTCCCCTGCAGAGCTGTTCATGTTAAATACCTCCTGTTGCATGTGTTGTAGATTTTCTTATGCTCCTTTTACATCTGAAACAGTTGAACTTGCATGATGCATACCCCTTTTCACTCATTCTTACTTATATTTAGTCACAGTATCAGCTTTATTCTCATAATTAGCAGTCAATATACATGCACATCATTAGGCAAAAAAAAAAAAAAAGTAATTACCAGTTAAGAAACATATAAAAGATGCCTCAACAAGTTTCCTCTGACTTACACGTGCACTTTTAAACTCTGCAGTTTTTCTAATAAACGTTGGCAGCTTAAATTATGCTCATGTAAGTGTGATAAGGCTCCGGTTGCCATGGTAACAACACACTTGTTCAGATGTGGAACAGAGGGGGAAGAGAGGCGCGTCCCGCTGTATGATGGTAACCTCCTATGGTAAAGGAAGTACTGCTAATGTGGAGGTCTAATAATACTGACGAGCTGATTAATGCGTGCGGATAATGTGAGGCGCAGAAAAGCCGGCACATTAACCAAAAGTGTGACTGAAATGTTCATTTGAATGATGGCTTTTATTCATGGTGAGGGTGATTCACGCTGGGTCTCGTGTATTAAATCAATGCCCATCTTTAATGCAAATGTTATGAGTTATTAATCCTAAGAAGAATATGCATATTATCTATTAAATATACAGTAAATGTTATGCCCTGTATAATTAGGCTTCTGAATTGTTTTAAGAAAGTATTTTGCCAATTTTTATACAATTTTTCCATCTTATTTTCTTTATTTTTAAGTATATAATTTGCACAGAAGACTAATGAACACATCCGCAGCTCCTTGTGTCTTTAACGGTTGTTTTTTTGCCACTGAGAAAAACTAAATGAGGCACTTAAATCTGACTATGCTGAGAAGTCCTCGTGTATTATTATTATTATGAGCACTGGATTCTTGCAAAAAGCACTGTTGGCATTTTAGTGTACCTCCTCTAATTGGCTGAGTGGTCTCTGCCAGTAACCATTGGCAACACACTGTCTTGCACCCCGCTTTGTTTCATGAACATTACCTAAATGTGTTTTGTTTCTGTTTTTCCACCAAGATTGCATTCACCCATGGTTATCCACCCAGTGATATTGCTAAATTAAGTCAATAAATGATTATATTACACAGCTTGGCTGTAAAATGTTAATTTCTTTTATGTCAGTAGACAAAAAGGATGAAATAAATATGACTAAAAAACTCGGAAATTATTAAATTCTCCAACTACAAATAAAAGTGAAACCCTTGAATCAGTATGCTCATTACGATGCTGTGGTTTGGGAAGGATTGAGACAGTAATGAAGACAGAGCAAAGACTTTAAGAGGCTCTGTCTTTAAAAGGCTGTACAGCAAGATCTCCAACCCAAATGACCAAATAAACCATTTGTCAATACCACCCACAACAATTTAGCTGCAAAAATGAGCTGAACAAATTGTGCAGTCTTACTGAAGAAGGTGATACATTTTATTGAGAGGAGACTCTCCATGGCTATTTCAAAAGGGTTTATTTGACCTCTGACCTGAAGATATCTGAATAAAAATCGATTCAGTGGGTAACCACGTCTCCCCTTTAAACACATGCCCACCTTATCACATCCCTATGTCCTTGGAGTTTTTCACAAAAAAAGCACAAATACATTTCACTATGGTGCTCTATTAGATCTTTTGGGTGTTCTCTATTGTAGTATTTTGGAGCCTTATTTGACAATTTTCTCAAGTGTTGTAAGAGAAAAGTTAAAAAAAAAAAAGTGATTATAAAAAGGGGATAAAGGATCTAAATTGTCAAATTTCAAATAAAAGTTAAACCCTAGAATCAGTATGCTTATGATAGCACGGTTTTGAGCGGATTAAGAGACAGTGCAGGAGACAGGCAGAGGGAGTATAAGAGGCAGCAGTGGTGCAGCAGAACCAACTGTGAACTCCACTATCGTTTGCTTCGAGATTGATAAGAGGCATTAAGGTGCCATCACTTTGGCAGGAGCTCCGAGCGAACGCCAGGAGAGAAGGACTGCAAGAAATCCTGTTGATAATCTGATGCTGGTTGCCTTTTCATCTCGGCTGAAATAGAGCAGAGCTACCTGTCCATCCTCGCTGTCAGATGGATAGAAGTCTAATGAGGTAGATAACTCGCTGGCGGAGTCTTTCCCCCGCTATAATGAAGCTGAAGATCTGGAGCTCTTTGGCGTCTGGGCATCCGCACAGGTAGCAGGTTATTAACACCTCCTCCTGTACGAGCCCAATCAATTAAAATTGAGATGGAAAAGAAAACTGGAGTCATGCCTAATTGTGTGGGTAGGTGATGATAAACAGACATTTAATGCCCTCGTATGATGAGCTGGAGGTGAAGAGGAGATATCCTGCGTGGTGTCAGCAGGCTCTTATCAGGACTGATTAGATTGAAAGCCAAAGGCAGCACACTCTGGAAAGTGCTGTTGACAAGTACCTTAATAGCCTCAACCGAGTACTTAGCCAGACCTGCTGGCTGAGAGAATGATTAGTGATGATGATGGTTTGCTTTCCCTGACATTGCAATAACTTTAGATGTAAGGGGTCGCTGGATGCAGAGGAGCTTTATTAGAAATAAGAATGGGAGATCACACCATATCTCTAGGAGATTGGTGGCGACAGGACCCGGGGCTGAAAATTGAGGAGTATGCTCTTTGCAAAACACATTTATTAATAATTGATGGGAAAACCAAGAGCGTGTTTGTAGAGGTAGAGCCAACAGTGAATACACTCTTGCATTTTTAGAGGAAATAAAGTACTTAGGAAGGAGATTTGTGCAAAGCAGTTTCCAGGCTCAGTGGAACTGTCGAGTTTCAGCCCTGTCAGAGGGGTCTTTTCCCACTGATGTCTCAATGGTGAAAGTATTTGACACTCAAGTCTATTTCTGCACCATCTCCCATACTTCCATGCAAAAGAAACAGCAAAGACGTACATGACAGCACAAGCACCCCTCTATAATTTGTATGGACGTAATGCATGTCCAGAATGACTTTAACATGCACGAGGAACGAGTGGCGTCAACTTGAGTTGTCATTCTGCTGCTGAGAGCGTCAGCGTGGACTGAAAGAAGCTCTCTCTGCATTCACAATGCGGCATTTATTCCCTACATTATCCTTGATCTACAAGTTTGCAGTAAGTCCCAAAATCTTTGACTAAAAGTGAAACTTTTTTTAATATCCCCCTGAAATAAAAAACCCTCTTTGCCTTAATTAAAACTCACTGACAAAGAAAAATAGGATGTCACATCTAACTTCTAATGAAATGTTCCAGCTAAAATGTTGCCAAGTAAACGAGCCTTTTAGCAGGTTGTTTTTCAAGTACAATTACGGTAAGGAGAATTTTGGCTAAGCTGTGAGGATAGCCTTTGGATGGCCTTTTCACAAATAATTTCTCAGATATGTTGTGCATTGCTCAGTCTCCTGGCACCTGCAGCTTCACCGGAGAGGGAAAATACTTACAGCTGATAGCGAGGCTATAGTCCCTGTGGGGAGCAGCAGACCTCAGCTGCACCTGTGTTAATCATAAGCAGATGCTTCGCCCAAAAATAATAACAACATCTATTTCTGGTTCTTGCATTCACATGAATACATGCACATACACACACACACCGCTGTCAGGCTCACAATTCCTCGCTGACACAGTTTCCATATGCCCAGCGGTCTCCATAGGAGGATTTTTTTGCCTCCGGCCAGCTCAGCACGGACTAGGGGACTTCCTCTCCCCACACAGCCCGGCGGTCACCGCTCGCCTCTGCCTAATGAGATTATGCCCGTCTCCTGGAACATCTACTCAAGAGAAGATGGGACCAATTAGTCTGTTGTCTGCCCCAAAGAGAGACAATCACCACATCTCTGATGCTATTACTTGAGTGTGTCAGCCTCCAAAGTAATAACAAACAGGCCTTTAAAAAAAAAAAAAAAAGAGTGTTTGCTTATAACGTGATTGGTCAGTCTGGTCAAGGTTATCTGGAGAGAGAGCTCCGTCCTATTTCTGTTGATGTAATGAAATGTGGTATAAAAGAGACTCCACTTGTGTAGAGTCAAGAGCAATAAACAGTGGCAGGCCCCATTTGATCAGGAGGTAGGGCGGAGGGGTGGGGGGCCTCAACCAGACCTGATGAATGAGCCAAATACAGAAAAATAACTCCTTTCTCAGTCCTGTGGAGCATTCACACTCAGTGTTAAATCGTACGTTTAAAAAGGAACTTTATCAATTCAGCCTTGAACAGGGAATTTATTTTAATGCCGGTATTTCTTCCTACCAAACCACCACAGGTCTTATTATGAAAAAATAACCCGTAAAGGTGTTGAACTGTGAATCTGTAAAACTGAAGTGAAATGATTATGAGACTACAGCCGTGCACTGAATTAAAGGGCTAAAAGTGGCAGTGAATGGAAGTCAGGGCACAAAAGATGCCATCAAGTCTCAGCCTGGCGGTGGCTAGCAGCTAGCAGCTAGCATGCTAACGCTACAGCCAACAGTCATAAAACAGCAACAGAGGTAACAGTTTAATGCCACGGGTTAGAAATAAAAGGCAAAGGTAAATGGCCTGCACTTGTACGGCGCTTTTCAACTCATAACAACCTCTCAAAGTGGTTTTACACCCATTACACACATTCACACACCGGCTTAAAATTCCTGCCATCATCAAGTTGCTGCCATTCACACGATCGATGTTGCAGCATTTGGAGCTTTTTGGGTTCAATTTAGGATTTCTGTGATTGTCTGAGGATTCATGGGCATGTAGGCTGCCACGGTCAGGGATCGAACCTTCAAATCAGTGTGAAACAGTGCGATTCAGCCTTCAGCCACGATGCTCCAAACACTGGAACAGACTGCCGGAGGATCTGAGAACGCTGGAAATGTTGAAACTTGAAAATATGAACTAAAACCCCTTTTTTATCCATATAATCCAGTTTTATGTAGTGTCTTATTATGTTATTATGACACTTTAATGGTTTATACTTCGTCAATTTATTGGTTATTGTCTATATTTTATTGTTTATATTATTTTTTCTTATTTTTATTCTACTGCTTTTATTATATACCAATGAGTGCCTATATTAAATGAATATATTATCTCTAATAATTTTACCTATTCATATTTTATTACTCAGCCTGCACTGGTTTCTGGTATGTCCTCTTTTCCTATAACTTTGTTGTTATTTTTTTTTAAACTGCACTTTGAACTGCATTTGATCTGTCTGAAAGGTGTATAAATAGAATTTGATTGATGGATTGATTGATTGAACACACTATCTACTATGACACATGTGCTTGTGGTCAGACTGGCTCCCAAAATAATTTGGTGTCAACAGAGAAGAAAGAAGCTCAGATTGAAACCATAGACGCAAAAAAAAGATCAGAGTAATCACAATGATGACATGTATTTTGTTTGTTTACTGTATTTTAGCCATCACCATCTTGGTTTATGGCCACCACAATAGTGTAGCTGTAAATGTCAACAAACCAACTTTTGGATGTGCTCATTTATAGTGAATTATTGCAAAATCCAACCACAATCAGTCCTAAGCAAGTCTGAGTCACCAGCGTTGCAGGACATTGAGTAATAATAATTTACAAAGTTGCCATTGAACTTTGCTGTTAGGGTTAAATGGTTTTGCAGGAATAGAGCCACATGTTTCCTTATCAGTCAAATAACTAGCGAGTACCAAAGAGTGAGTCACACCGGCTCCAGATTAAAACTGAACAGGCTGGTATTGGATCCATGTATAAGACAAGTGAGTATTGGAAGTGAATTAGCACTGTGGAGAAAAAGTGCAATAGGTGCATCAATATGTTTGACCGGCTCTGAGTGTTTAACCTCTGCTGTGTGAGATGTCATGTCTCCACTAAACAAATGCTACATAGAAGGAACAGAATCCTTCATGTGTTTATAAAAGCTTTGAATCATTTGTCTTGACCTTTGTCCATGATAGTGGTGGTCAGTTTGAAGGTAATTAGCGAATCATCGTGAATCAAATAGGTATAGCGCCAATCAATTCTGCAATTGAAAGAGTTTCTCTGACACCAGGAGAGATTTGTGCGGCACTTTCACACAGATGAGCCTCCATTTGATGTATTTAAGTGTTTTGGGAGAAAACATGACAAAGCTTTTCGGTTCCAGTTAGGTTGAGTAACCAAATTGAAACAAAGAGACGACTATAAACAGAAATAGACGTGGCAGACGAGGAAGAAGATCGGAACGACAGGGAGTGCAAAAGTCATCAGGATTTGTGGAAGAAAGAGACGCAAGGAGAATAAAGATCCTTCAGATCAGAGAGAAGCGCTGAAGACTCCTCCGTTCACCGGCAGCTCCGTCATAACTCAGCTCCGCTTTAATAACTCTGTCAGACTGAATTACAGCCCGCTGATCAATACCCTCACTGCTTCTACATGTTATTTTTGGGTAAAGCTTTTAGAAGATTTGTGGAACATAAGTTTGTGGCTCCTCAAATAATCAGCCGATAATCCCGTCTAAGCACTGGTAGCGTGTGGAGAATCAATCACAGAGTGAATAGGCTGGGACAGAGTTTGTGGAGTATTATTTATTCCCCCTAATTGATCGATCAGCCTGGGTGGTTGTCAGGACACCTGTGGCCCCGGCGCTCCGGTGCGGCGAGCATGTCCAGACTCCAGCTGTGATTCAAACTCAAACCAGAGCCTCCGGAGAGAGGCGCCGCATGGACGCCCAATCAGAGACACAGTGGGCGCAGAATGAGTGTGTGTTGGTGCGTGCCTTGGAGAAAATGTATTTTTGATGAGTCCAAGTGTGTTTTTGTGGAGGGTGTGTATGAGCCATTTCTTTCTGATTATACAACGGTTTAGCAGCTTCCACAAATTAAAAGGCATTTGTGTCCCGTGTGAAAACAAAGGTAAACAACGTTTTTTTTTAACGTAACGTTTTTCTTTATCAACTTCAATGATTTTAGGTTTGTGAATCATTTGAAACTTTAACGTACATTAAACTTAAAAAAGTTAATTAAACTTTTATTTCGGTTAGTGTGTTATGTTCGGACATAAATTTAAAAATCGAAAAAATTCTAAATTCAGTCCAAGTGGGGCAAATGGTAATTTCCCTTAATATATTTTAGGTTCATGTACATTATTGTTAATTAACCTAATATGGATATTTGGCGATGCGTTTGAGGTCATTTGTTGCAGCATGCTCCCATTGTGTTATACACATAGATCTATCAGTGAATGAGAGTTTCATGTGTTTTGAAACTTTTATGTGCTTATTTTGTTGTAGTTTTCACTGTGTCTGCAGAGGTACATAGAGAAAGATGAAAATAAACCTTCAAAGACGTCAGTATACATCGTGGCCAGTTATTTCTTTGGACCGGTGTCATTACAGGTGGCGCTGACCAACGGCCTGTTCTGCCGTTTAGGTTGGAGGTCCCGTTGCCAGCGACGGCGCCACCAGTGTAGCTCTCCGTCCGGTTTGCCCGTCTCTCTATCTGACTCCCTTTATTCCAGTGCCTCTCCAGCGCTCACAGCCCTGGCTTTGCTGAATGGCTGATACAGGCTCTCAGCAGGGCCGTGTCTGCCTTCAGCTTAACAGGGCATATCTCTGCCTGCTCTTCTTTGACCACAGACAGCACTCACCGCCCCAGTCTAAGAGCCGGCCCAGCTGCTCTATTCTGAGCCGCATGCATGGCTAGTCTGTCTGGAAGAGACAGATAGCCTGACACAACACCGCCACTGCTACCGCCGCTGCCTCTGTGACGTACATGAAGAGAGAGCTGCTGGAATTATGAATAAAGTCAGAGTCGACTGAATCCATCCTCGATTCTGCCAGAAAGTGAGACTGCCAAGAATAAAGGCAAATACGAATTCTGTTCATAGCATTCATGTGTTAAAATAATGTTTTGTTTTTAATACACTGCAGGAGAACTTTTCTTTATGAAAAAATGTGTTGCAAAAAGTCCATATTTATGTGTTTTAACAAGAAGAAGAAAAAAGAAAATCTACTATACAGACAGAAGAATAACTTTTTCATTTAACTGTATTTGAACAAACACAGTGTCTGTTATTTTACAAGGAGTGGCAAACAGTTTGACAGCAGCCTTCCACATATTTTGAGCTTCTAATGTCCCTTTTTTAAATCTACAAACATTATCATAATAAAAAATCTATTACAATATGTTGTCGTATGGATATATCTGAGTTCGATGATATCATTGTTTCTATAAGTCATGATTCAGCCATATACAAACAAAATTAAATTCATAAAAGTGTAAATACCACGCCATCACTAACATATTTATTTACATATTTCCACATTATCTTACTGTCCTATTAATTAAGAACCATGATGGTTGATGTACTGGCATCTCTATGTTGCTTTTTCTCCCTGAATAAAAGCATCATCCAAAAGAAAAAAAAAGTCTGGTTCAGTCACATTATTTGTGTTTTCCTGAATAAGATACTTGGATTCAGGTGAGTCCCTCTTATGGATACAACACCCACTGATAACATGTTTCCTTGGCTTGTAAAACTGCAAACCAAACCCTTTATTTCTTGGCTCATGAGCTCCAGTTTCCAGCAGAAGTTTGTTTACACTGCATCCTGGAGCTCCTTCCAGCTCGGCTGTCAATCAAAGAGTGCAGCGAGTCCTTTCATAGGCTGGAGGGGGAAAAGATACTTTACCATGCAACTTCAAATACCGCTTCAGAAATATTATATTTTTTAAAGTTTTACAGGACATGGAAGACTCTGCATCCTAGTAGTTGCTGATCCAAAGGAAGCCCCACCGTTTCCTCACAGCATCTGGTTCCAAGGCCTGCTGAGTTATCAACACGTTCAGCGGCTCCAGGTGACAAAAACTGTGTAAAATATGATTTATTAACTCATTTTAGGTGGCTGCTCTCTTCATACTCTAAAATTGCTCCTTTGGTGTTTACAGCCCTGTGCCGTTGGTTTGGAGGAGCCGTTATTCTGCTCTTATGGAACCAGTCTGGTGTCTAAATATTTCTGAGTGTTGTCTCCGTCCTGTAGGGCATGTTGGGTATCTATGGCAACAGCAGCAGGGACAAGAACAGTGTGTTTTTAGCTCAATTTAAGGGTACCATTAAAGACGATGCAGCCCTGGAAAACAAAACGACAGTCGCACTTTCCCCGCGCCCCGCCTGCTCCGCGCCCTGACACGCGTTTTGTTATCATGAGGATGTTTCCCCGTCTCCAGTGTGTAATGATGTTTGTTTTCGTGCTCTTTGTTGAATGTAAGCAAGCTCTTGTTCTTGCATAATAATAATTTGGTCTCGCATGATTTACAATTCTCTGCCTCTGTCCTTTCAAATTTGCCCAAAGTAAAACATTTTGGCTTCGAGCTCTGGATTTCTGCTGCACTAAGTCAAATACCACAGAGACATGCAGTAATATTTAGCACAAACAAAAATGTTTTTCCTCCTCTCTCTTAAGATACTGTAGCCGGAGTAAAGAGGTTTTTGGAGCTAAAAGCTGGTCACTGTAACCAAGCCGAGCAAATCTCCTCTTATGGTATTAAGACGATAACTTAGTAGCCAGCTCTGGGATGTTATCATGGGATAAGCAGATTACAGCCCCAAATATCCTCATGTGCATTAAAAACATGCACCGTACAAGGTGGTTATTTTCATGATGCAATTTCTTGCAGCGGAAAACTGTCATCAGACCAATCACTGCGGCGGCACAGCTGTCAAGCTCTCAACCCTCTGATGAGGAGAAAATCTGCTCACTTACAGCTAATTTCTTTAAGATTATTAGCAGAGAACGAGGTTTCCTGATTACACCGTTAAACAAATCATGCAACAACAAGAAAAAAAAAACTTTAAATCAGTTGGAGCAGCACCCTGACTGAACAGATTCTGAAGTGATTCGACCCGACACGGCAGCCAGATTGCGCGCTTCATTCTGTGTTCTCGTATTAAAGGGGAGCGGTCGTTACTTTTTCATATACTTTTGACACTGAATAGGAAGGACAAGGCCGATCTGAGCCCCCGCCGCACTGCCGGTGACAAGGGGACGGGGAGGGAGTGTCGAAGTGACAGGTGTTTAGCTTTGACTAGTGAGGCTGGAAAGTTGGACAGAGCCCTCAGGACACACACACGGGCCTCCGGCTGCATCAGCAGAAGTGCTGACACGGACATAATGAGGAGAAAGGCTGACCTCAGAGATATGGATCTGAAAAAGATCAAAGGAGTCATATTGATAAAAGTGGAGCGAGGAAACAGCAGCTGATGGTTCTGTTTGCTAGAAGCACAGAAACATGACAGTAGCTGCAGCTTTGATTCAGAGACCTGAGCTGGAGCTTTCCTGACCAGCTCGCTCCGTCTGCCGTCTGAGCAGCTTTTTATTCAGTCAGATTACTAATACATGGCTCCAATTTGTGTTCTTTGCACAATGGTGGTTTAAATTGTGTTAATATGTGTATTATTTCTCCACAGCAATACAAGCTGACCATTGTTTTCTTTATATATGCTTTGCTTTAACTAATGAAACATCAAACATAAAGTTCAGAGTTAAACTCGTGATTGACCACGACTGCAACTTTGATTTGTCTGCTCACCTAATAGTCTGTGTAATTATTTCATTATGTTTGAATACAATAACATTATGGAGGTTGGGTGAAAATGCTATGAAAAAAATCTGAATATTCATATTAATTTGTTAAACTCATGTAACATTTCTCTTCTTGTTTATTGTGAAGAATAAATACTTCTCAATTTGACCTTTAGGGTTACTAAATAAAAAGAAGTCCTTGTCAGGTGTTACATGTTAAACAACAACAACAACAACAACAACAACAACAACAACAACAACAAAATAAAGCAGTATTTGTTGAAAACGTTAATGGAAGACTGGAGGATAATTTA
>JAOWBC010000710.1:23889013-23900526 GCA_028566105.1 Hypoplectrus providencianus | reverse complement strand
ACTGGCCAGATGTTCATAAGACTGGGTGGAATGGTGTTGCATCGGCTGAAGAGGAACCCCTGAGTTTCGGAGCAGATCATAATCACAAAATAGATACATAAAACGTGTGACTGACGGGATGCGTCACTGAGTGATCACACTGTGTTTGGTGTCTTTGGTCTCATAAATTCTGTGCTTTACATCCCTCATTTTATTTCAGAGATAAATACTAAGACCCCAGCAGTGAGTGGTGCAAAAGAGAAACTGTTCCTCTTAGGTTTATTCTGTTATTAGGCCTATTATTACTTTTCTGTATTACTGAGATGAAAGAATATTAACTACTAATATCCAAAATATTCACATCATAGACACTCAAACATTCCAATACAAGGTTTGGACTTGTGTTGTTTCACTTTGACATGGGGTTAGTCAGTGTCAGTCAGTTTGTTTTGTTATATTATGGACTGTTCACATAATGTCCACCCTGATTTTTAGTCCACGTACTAATACCTCTGCAGTGATGAAATCTTTTACAAGCATGCAACTTCAAGACAGGTCCCCTCCCTAAAAAAGGATAATCCAGGACATTTCTACAGACAGTTCACTGCTGTGGGGGAGGGTCAAACAAACGGTGGGCTTTCATCCAGTAAAACAGGGTTCATGTCGCATGTGGGAAAAAAGTAAACAACTCTTTACGCAGCTTATGTTTTCCAATTTCCTTGGCTCAAGTCATGGAAGCACGGAGTCCAATAATAACTTGAATAACTCCGTGTTTGTTTTGTCAGTATGCTCGGGGTCAAACAAACATTTTAGAGCATTCAGTAAACATTTGCAAAATCAATATTTAAGCCAGTTTGTTTGCAGTTTTGTTTACTCTTAAGCGGTCTTTTCTCTGGTCATTTAGGATGCTAGGTGCATTCTGACAATATAAACTCCCCGAAAATTCACATAACAAACAAAAGAGTGACAATTTCTTGGTTACAAACACAACATTTCTTTGGTATTATCCATAGCTTAAGATGAAAGATGTTTCCTCATGTTAACCAGCTTTAAATGATCCTGACGTCAGCAAACTAGCTCAGTAGCATCTGTTATTCTACATTTAAAGAAAAAGATTACCTACAACACAGCTTGGTTGGCTTCCTATAATATATAATATACGATACAAATATAGTATTGTGTGTAAGATCTGGGAAGAGGATGTTGAGGCAGGAAGGCTTGGACAGCTTCTCTTTGGCTTTCATCTCCAGCGTGAACAAAATACTGCCGACGACACGCAGTTTTACCCTGAAAATGTCAAAATACAGGTACTGCAGGCAGCGTGGCTCTTCCCACATTCATTGTCTCAGACTGTAATCTCTCCAAGGCTTCGGATCTGGAAATATTGGACATTTATATTCCAGGAAGTGCCATTTGCAGCTTTTAAATGCTCTGTCTAACATATCAGAATATAAATTATACGTTCTTATGTATTCACTCCTTCCAGCTTTTTTTTCTACTTTTCCCCACTTTCATCTGATAAAACAAGTAAAAGGGGAAAAAAAAGGAGTGTGAAGCAGGGTGGGGTTGGTGTTTCAGGCAGCGCTGACGTAAATTTAATGCAGGTAGGGGTAACAGGCTGCTGGGATTCTTCCCGTGTCTGTGTAAAGCTATTATAATAGGCGTCAAAGTGAAAGGAGTGATAAGAGGGCATCGGCTGCCGCTGGAAAATGAAAATCCAGCTCTATCAAAGCTACAATTGCTTTTCAGACACAAACTGGGAGCCTCACACTGTGTAAAATCCACTACCATAATATGGCTGTAGAATTAGTCTTACGTATTCACATCTTCCTGAATGGCCCTCAAAAAACACCAAAATGTTGTTGTTTTGGGATACTTTGTTGTTGGGGAGCTTTTAGCATGTTTATGTTTGAGGGGAAGATGATTCGGGAGGGATTTTTAAGCTGTTGTGGGAGGGTGCCGCTCAAATATGAAGCTGGGGAACATCACTGGTGTGGCTGGGTGGATCTGAATACCAATGCCTTAATCACTGGCTTTACAAAACAGGATGATTCAAGCCATTCAGCGCACAAAGGCGGGCCGGGCCCTGCAGAGGCAGCGCGCTCCTCTCCACACCTGTGGTTCAGACACGTAGTGGAATTCACCTATCGGGATAAAGAGTCCACAAACAAATGCAGTCTGTTTACGCACACCTGCGGCTCCGTCTCGACCATTTTCAAAGAAAGTTCCCCGATGAATTACACAAATTAGTGACTTGATTCAAGATTTAAGTTGTGTGAAAAAACACCAGAGGCGCAGACGGACATCGGCCCACGTTCCTGTCGGCTGCCGCATACGTACCAATGTGCAGAAGTGTCCTCGCAGATATGAACATTAGAATTGACAAATAACCCAGGGCTGAGTCTGTCCTCAGTGTTGCAAGTCATATGTAGTGTCAGGTTGGAGCTCATGTCCTGGAGGGCGGATGAAAAGTAACGTGATCACTCAGCCATGTTCTGGACAACAACGTGCAGAAAATGTCTGAGTCCATAAAAAGGTATGTTTGTCAAAGCTGACGTATTTTTTAAAAGAATGCAGAAATCAGACGATGTGATAGGAAACATCTTTCAGTGATGCTCTTGTTACTGCTGGATAGAAACATTATGGATTTTATTTTTGTTTAATATATATTGTATTTGACATGCAGAACATTCTATTAGAATTGAGCAAATATTGTGACTAGGGATGCTGTTTTTTATATTTTTATGTCAAGCAGTTGATTAGTTCATCAGCACAATGCTAATCAATTATTTTGTTTCCCATATTTGTTATTTTTGCCATTACAATATTGTTTTTCAGATTTGGAGAACATTCTAGTTTCTGTAATGACAAAACAAGACATTTAGAGACATAACCTTGGACCTAGCAAGAAATATCCATCATAGTTTCTCAATTCTCCAACATTTTATCGACCAGATGATTAACACTAAATTTAGAAGATAATCTGTATCTTTATTGCTAATAAAAATAATAGGTAGATGCAGCACTGCAAATAGTATTTAATTGCTTTTCCAGTTTACATTTATACCTTGTTAACTGATTATTAACCAACAAGATGAGTGTCTTGCACGAATGGTTACTGTGGTTAAAGGGGCAAGGCGAATAAATTAGGCCTGCTTTCACATTATCTGAAAATAAATTGTGTTCTGTTTGTCTGAAGGACAGCTTTTCTAACTGAGTCTGTCCATGACCAATCACAGACTGAAGAGAAACGTTATGTAGTGGACACGGTGGAAGTCGACGATGTTGTATATGACAAAATATACTAATGTTTAATATTTCTGCATCACTGCACAATATAGTTTCACTTGTTTTTTGGCCTGAAGCTTTTTCAAATATGCAACAATTTTCTGAATATTTTTTGACTGTTTGTTACTGAATTAATTATGGTTAATTATTAACATCCCTATTTAATATATAAGAGAAGGACCAGTTTTAAAGCAGTTGCAGGAGAAAATAAAAGGTATAGAAAAACTTGTATAAAAAACTAGAACATTTGGTAAAGTTTGTCTTGAGTTTGATTAAAAACTCCATGCATGAGTCAGGAGGCTTTCCCTCAGTACTTTATCTGTTTTATCCTCCTTTAAATCCTTTAACTGCATAAGGAAAGAAATATGCTTGGTGTTATGGTCGGCAGCTACTGTACAGCGTCTGATCTCTATTCTTTCAGCTTATACTGAAATGAAACATCCCCGTTATAGAGAACTAGTCACGTTTGTTGCTAATTTAAGCAGAGCTTTATTGATGAGGCTTTTTAGATGACTATACAACAGATACTTTACATACAGAGGAGCCTTTTTTTGCTCAGAAGCTTACCAGCTCGACCATGAAATGAATTAATTTAATAGCTTTCTTTCCCCTTTAAAGGTCAGCAATGCAATTAAACCAACTCACATACATCTATCCCTGTCCTGAGCGAGACAGATACAGAAAAAAATAAAAAAGCCGGCAGTTACTGTGCACGTCCAAAGCTATGAAGGCTACTGGTTCGACTGGTTTTCGTCGAAAAAGCTCTCGCTCTGTCGAGGTGCAGCCACACGGATTCCACGCATGCCACAGAGGTGTGTGCTGCCTGCAGACAGCCTACAAGTCTGACTCCACATCAGCCTGACAAGCTCTCGTGTCGTCCTCTAGTCCCATAATCCCGCTCTCCTCCACGGCCTGTCAATAAGCCTGTCACAGTGAGCAACATCCCTGCCAGGTAGAGCGACGTCTGGCTGGATGGGTGAACAGACAGATGGGTAGATGGACGGATGGGTGGATAAGTGGATAAATTTGTCTGTGTTCCACTCTCAGGCCCCTCCAGTACAACAGCAATCCAGTCTATTCACAAAGATCAATTTTTGTTTCTGTGTGCATGAGTAACAAAATTGGTTTGGTACGTGTCTGTGAGCCTGGGACAATGTGTGAGAAAGCATGCCAAACAGACTATTTTCCTGGGCTGTATTGTTTTTTCAATCCGGCGTCCTTTTACTGTTAATACAATCAAAAAATTCAAACAGCAGAGGTCTTTCCAGGGCATCTCACTCACAAAAATAGAAATATGTATCTGCAATGCTGGACCGAAAATTGGATTTTTATCAACATAAAATTAGTTTTTTTCCACCTCACAAATTCTCCACAAGCAAAATGTTTTGTGGAGGAGTTTTGCTACTTCAGATGTTCAAAGTAATATAAAATAAGAATGCTTGAAAACTAGAACAGAGGCTTTCTCAGGCTTGTAGTGGACATTTGCATCTCCTAACACATTCAACATACAAATTGCATTTGTTAAGTGACTTTAGAGCTTTCATAATTAATTTTCTCTGCAGGGACACGGACAACAATGATGTAATTTTAAGTACATTTATGAGAACGACAGCGTCAAGACAATAGACAGCGGGACTCCTCAAGCAAGGCTGCTGCCGTGTTGTGAAGAGCGGCAAACAATATGAGCTTTCCAACTCATTCTTTTTTGTTAATTGGATATCATATGAAGTGTAAAATACAATAGAGAGGACAGTCTGTAATTCGTGATTCACTAGCATGCAAGATTACATTTCGCTTAATTTAATAATGTGCAAAAATGTATCCTCATAAGTGATTCAATGCATTATTGAAGATGACAGCACCAAACAAGGGAGGGGATGGGCATGAGCATCCATTGCACAATATTGGAGGGAGCTAAAAATGTCATTTTCATCATATTTTTCATTCCACATTTTAAATTAACTTTTAGAAGCGCTGTCACTGCTGGCCCCTGCATTAGTGTACTCACAGTTAGCCTTTTCTGTTTTATTAACTGTTCAAATGTCAGCCTGCAGACAGCCACAATCACATCCATCATAACAGAATTAATATTGCTAATGTCAGACTTTGATGCTAATTTCAAAGTGAAAACACCCATCATCCTACACAAATTACCTGGAAATAAACCTCAGTTTGATAGACAGCTAGACCGCCTTTTACCGACCTCCACCTTCACCTCGTCCAGCACGACAGCTGCGTGTGTGAGCCTGTATATGTTTGTGTGTGCACATGCAGGTGTGTCTTTTTTGGATTTGCTTGCAGGTTATGTTCATGTGTGGGTGAATGCCAACAGCAAGGCTGCTCAGCCAGGTAGAAAAAAAGCCATGCAGACAGACCAGGGCTCACGGTCAGAATCAGCCATGTCAGAGCTCAAACTGGCCGAGTCTGTAATGAATCAGAGGCGAGATGATGATGCCACGCTGCATCATCTGGCCTGAAGTGCCAGAACAAGGCCCCGACCCCCAGTGTGAAAACTACCAAAGCTGTTCACATGGTAGATAATTATGTTCTAGGTTTCATAAGGTTAGTGAAGAAAAGTTGCAGTTTGGTTTATGCACCAAAGCTACTTGCTTCTATTAAGGAAATGATCAAGGCTTTGGTAAAAAATAAGTTATAGTAATTCATTACTTACCTATATGAAGTTGATGTAGGTCCATACACAGACTTAGTCTCTATTTATACCACGTCACTGGACTTATCTTCATGTCCTATCATCAAACCTTTCACTAGAGGTCACCTTAATTTTTTTTTGAGGGATGGCAGTCTCTTAAGATTATGCAGTTTGGTCCATGTACAAAAACTACTTGGTTAGACTTCAGAAAGGATCACAGTTTGGCTAAAAATAGTACACTTGTTAAGTATCTTGTTAAGTTACTTTGTTAGGCAGTAAAGGGTTTTACAAAAGTTAACAACATGTATAGGGACACAAATAGAGGTCTCCTGTGAGCCAAGTCCTCTGTTTGACCTATTCATTCACCCCAATCTCCTGCCTGTGCAGACTTTGTCACTCTTTTATTACATCATAGGCCTTTCTTCTTTTATTGTTGTCATAATTATCAAAGTCTTCTGTTAGATTGACCTATCCACCCGGATCATCCATCCTACACAAATTTTGTCCGTCTTTATATGAAATCACTTCACTTCATTTTCCACTCGAGGCTGCTCTGACAATAAACATAAATACTGGCCATAAAAAGCTATTTGTACAACAGACATTTTGGGGTGATTTTTAGGGAAGTGGATGTTCTTTGTTGGTCTAATAGTTTGACATAACACGAATTTATAGATGTCACCTTTGATTACACGAATTACATGGAATTGTAAGATTGTTCTGACATGATATTGACTGAATCAATAAAATAATCAGCAAACTTATCAGTTACGAAAACAAGAGTAAATTGCAGCCCTAAAAAACATATGGGCAACAAGTTCTCTGTCAGTTTATAAAACAAGGTTGACTCTAAAACAGATCTCAAAATGAAGACACAAGTTATGAGTCAACTGAACTCCTAACTAGATTCCTCTGCAACACAACAGGCCTCAACTTGTGCAGACGACGTGAGGTCAGACAAAAGAAGAGAAACACAGACGGAGCCAACGGATCTGTATCAAAATTTCAGAGGTAAAACCACACATTGTGAACGCATCACTGGCAGCGCGTATGAAATTGCAGACATAGACCAGAGTGCAGCGGAGCAGAGGACAGCGAGTCCTTGAACAATGGAGGAAAAGTTGACGGAGGGGAGCGTTTGATTGCGGAGTTTTATTGGCCACTTTGCAGCTCTGACAGGATAAAAGCCTGTCTGCAACACCTGCATGTACGAGCACACAGACACGTTTTCATTTTAATTCAGTGATCCTGACATGTATTGTCTGCACTAAAAACTGAATGCGGACATTTTATATTATATATAAGAGGTTTTATATTTAGAGCACTTTATATTTATGGCAGCGATCTAAGGTGTATTTGAAATGCAGATGAATCAAAGAAATCATATTCCAGTGTGAGAAACAAACCTTCAAAGCTCTCACATATTGTAAGCACACTAAAGCGAAGCAGCCGCAGCAGTCTGGTGTCAAACTGGATTTTAATTGATGACTGTCTTTCTTTCAATCCACACCATGAAAACTTTTTCAAAGGCTTATTGTAGGGTTTTACCTCAGCAGCAAACTTTTATGTTGCTTGCTTTCATGTTGAGTCTAGAAACAAATATATTCTGCATTTTTGTCAAACCTGCTTTACATGATTAGGTGAATTTGTTTGCATCAGCTCAGATTCTGTACATGTCAGCCATTGTTTATCTTAGTGCTTTGAGAGACTCTTTTTTTTTTTTTTTTTTTTTTTTTAGAAAATCGTAAATACCTGACTCATCATTGTGCCGTGCATGCTGGGGCCGGTCTGCTTCTCCGGACTTGCGTAGGCTTAGTCACTGCTATATCATTATTTATAAAGGCCACTTTGGGAAAGCTTTCTTCATATTTATGAGTCTGAATTAGTCAGAAATGTGGAGCTCAAGATAGTCTGAGTCCCTGGATTCATTGTTGCTGCCCGTCTTTAAAGCTTAAACACAGGAAGAAAGCTTTCATGATCCCCAGAGAAATGGTCACGACTGTCACATCTAATGAAGATAAGAATTAGAGATTGTTTGCTCTCAATACAGTTATATCACATCTGTAACTTTCTCCCGATCCACAGGATTTTATACTTTTTGTTTTTGTTGTTTAACATTTTATCTGAGCAATAAATGTAATTGAAAGACATCAGAGAATTTTTTTTGTTTAAATCACAAAGTACAAACTCTGATAGAGAAATCTCACCGTCGTAATGAACTAATGAAGAATAAATGCTTAATACATAAGAAATGAATCGCAGTTTAACACTGCATTTTAAATAGACTGCAGAGATTTGACCTCAACACTGAAAACTTGCAGTCAAAGAGGAGATAATCAGTTTTAACACAGCGGGGTTTTCACTATTTTATGGAGTAGAAGTGCAGGAGTGCTCGGTAAGGGAATAAAAATCCTTAAAACAAGAAGAACAACCTGAAAAGAAACATTTCTCAGCATCAGCTCAGCTCCTAAACACTCATAATGTAACTTCAACAGTTCTTTTCTATTTCATCACTATAAACATAGCATGAAAGCATCATCATTCACGTCACGTAACAAATGAAAACTGAGCTAATCCATTAGAAGAAATTAATCCATAATTAATATAAATCGCTAGCAGCAGCAAATATCAGAAATTAGCAGAAAGTAATGACATCGCCCACAACGATCTGCCAGAGAGCAATGAAACAGCCAGCCCCCAGCCTCATAACGTCACCAAACACACAAACATCAACGGAACAAATCCAAGATATCGACTCACATTATGGATATCAGCACGTGTAGCGAATCGTTTTAATTTGATAAAGTGAAGCAGTAATTCCCGGCATCAGCTCTCTCAGAGGAATGAACCCTCTGGGGAGAGACGCAGCGGCTCCCGACTGCCAGCAGCAGGAAAGGAGACTCCTGATTGCAGGTTTAAGTGCAGGTTTTTTGGGGGGGAAAACAGGTTTATTTGATCAGGAAAAGTAAAGCTGAAAACATGATGATCTGACTGCTGGCAGGTGAGTTTGTTCATGAGATGCTACACGAGCAGCAACAGGAGCAGCAGGTGTTTCAGAGTGAGCAGATTACAGCACGCAGAGCACCGATCGCCTTTAAATACTGTTTCACTGCAAAGCCTCTGCAGGATATGTAGAAATATATGTATTTTAGAAACATTGTTTGATTAGTTTGTGGTTTATGAAGTTAAAATCAATAATTGCATTCTTGACTTTTTCCTTCAACAAGGATCAGAGAATATAACTCTGAGGGAGTTTTGATACAGAATGAAAAGGAGGTACACTTTTTGTGGATCTTGAGGTTGACTTGCTTGTTACTTTGCTACAGTTTAGTGAAGAACTTTAAAGGTGATGGGGTTAAGTTAGGACTGACAGAGTATAGTATTACATTTTCCTACATGAACAGATGAAAATGGTCAGTATATTTATATATTTAGTGTTGGTAGTGTTGTAGTAACATGTCCACACTTTCCTGTAATGGAGTCGAGATGCCTCAGGTGGTTGCACTGGCCTGGGACCGTTTTCTAACTAGTTATTACCTCCACAAAATAAGTTGTGCATTTGGTTCCAGTTGTCTGACTAGAAGCAGAATAAGAAAAACTTCCAGCTCAATTTCTATGAATCTCTTCTCAAGAATTTAAGAATTAATGCTATGGATCTGAATTCCAGGTTAAATCCACAAATTATCATTTAATATAGTGTGATGAGGGTATTTGTGCTGCGTTTATGTAGTGACATTTTAATTGGAAAATTAGTCCCTGATTGTATTTTATAGCTCACCTGATCTGTGTACTTTGCTCCTCATGTCATATCAATCCTGGAAACAGCTATTAATATGTTGAAGAAAAGAAAAAAAAAAAACAACTCAATGACTTCATAGCATCCATGTTGTTTCTACATCACAACTTAAAGCTCATAACCACCTCGAACACAGGAGAAGGAGCTCACAGCTGGGGACTGGGACCATCTGAGGAGCATGTGATGGCCCCATCGGCCCTGGCGGAGCTCTGCGCTCTCCTGCCATTCTTGTTTCAGACCTGACAGTGAGCTCCTCCAGCAGCAGCTGTGACCACTCAGCTCTGGACTCCACTGCTGTGAAGTCATACTTTGGGGGCTAAGACTCAAAAATGGACGTGCTGTTAATCTGCATGAGCTATTTTGCTTTTTGATTCTGTGTAGTTCATCAAATGGTGGTGAAACATGCACTATATGCAATCTGATAAAAACACTCTGCCTGTGCAATATGACGAATTTATCATTATGGCCAAACACTGATGCTGCTGGGTGAATTATGGGAAATATGGTTTAGTAATGGTGAGTATAAAGTATTAAAGGGATAGTTAACATCCAAATCAATACTGTTTTTGTTTGGTTTGGACCAATCTGCCATGGAGATGTATACTTATTCATAATATAATAAGACTATATGGTATTTGGCTTGTGCTGCTCAGCATCAATATAAAATAATTTTTTTTAATAATTTAATAATTTTTTTTTCAGAAATGGCCCTGTTGTTGTGAGCTGTTTCATAGTAGGAAGTATTTTCTTTCTACCAAAATAAAATACCAACCATATCACCACACAGAAGGAAGCATGAATCTGCTCAAAGACAAAACACAAAATGACAGCTAGAGCTCGACCCATGTGGGATTATTTAAAACCGATGCCGATATTGATTTAAGACTTGGAAAATGTAATCTAATGTTTAAAAACGTTTTCATAACAACACATATCGGACAGCATTTGCACAGATAGCAATATGCCTTTGACAGGCGATTATATCTGTTAACCACTATATCTGTCGGACTTTGAAAGCTAATTCAACGTTGTTTGAATGTGTTTTGTTTAACGTTGCTTGGTAAGATAGCAGCTGTGAACTGATACTATTTGCTTCCATAGAAAGAAAATATCTCCTACATTAAACTGCCCACAACAAGGTCGATGGATTACCTTCAGTCACCAGGTCATTGACACTTTGAGTACCAATGTCAAGCACCCTCAAGCTCCATCATTATGAATGAGCGAAGGCACTCACTCAGCGTCTCTCACCAATACAATCTAGATGGATAAATGGAACCAACCAATGTGTGTTTTTGGAGGGGAACTGTCCCTTTAAGAGAAAGGTTTAATGAGTACATAGGAAATGTAGATTTTGATCAATATGTGTAGTTTCAACAACCAGATTCAGAGAAAAGGTTAATGCACACATCCTAGTGAAAATGCCATTACAATATAATTTAGCTAAATGCCTTCCTCTTCCTGAACACCACAACTGTATATTACACAACAGAGTTAACCACAGCTGTTAACAACCATGGCTCGTCCATCTGTCCGCTCCCCGATGCCCTCCCTTCATCAGTCGGGACGACTGTGTGAAGCCGTCTGTAATCAGATTATGCAGTGACTGGGTGACTGGGGCTTCTGCATCCACCCATCACTCCATCCCACTGTTAGCAACATCTGCGTCATGTGGAGAACCATGTGCATGCTGTGAGCAAGACAGATTAATGTGCTGATGTGCGCATGAGTGTGTGTGTGTGTGTGTGTGTGTGTGTGTGTGTGTGTGTGTGTGTGTGTGTGTGTGTGTGTGTGTGTGTG
>JAOWBC010000710.1:23844576-23886210 GCA_028566105.1 Hypoplectrus providencianus | reverse complement strand
GGGGGGACGATGGCGTGTAACAATCCTCATTGCATAGAGATAACGTCCTTGATGACAGCGCAGGGTCAGTCAGCCGCCGTATGGCTGCTGCGCCTGTGGTAAAATAAACAAGGCTTTCAGACCGAGGAGTGACTCCGCACCAGCCGTCCCCTCCAATCTCCTCTCAGACACTGATGGAGACAATGCTCGACCAAAAGACGACCCACAAAACCCCCACGCGCACACCCTCCCAAATTCTGTTTCACATTTACTGGATGTGACTGATGCACTCTGAAGCGAAGCAGCAGGAAAAGAGCAGGAGAGAGAAAAAAAAAACCACATTAGGGATAGACATTTTCAGATATCACATATAGACATCTTTTGGGGATTTTTGAGCTCCTGTTATGATCCTATTTTGACGATTACATATTTAGGGGGTTTCTGTGGTTTCCAGGGGATAAAGTGATAAGGCTAAATCCGTTTTTGTGATACTAGTAGCTACAGGGGTTGTACGCCCCATTTCTTGACAACTACTTTCCGGACACACTGGTCTTTTGTAGATATGTAACGCGTTTAGAAAAGAGTGATGAATGACAAACTTCTATCAGAGGAGGAAAATTTGGAAGATATCGCGCAGACACAGTGGCGGGCAGATAGGAGCAGAGAAAAGGGCAGAGCTGGCCACAAAGCAGGCAGAAAGAACAGTGGGTAATGAGGCCAAATAGGATGCAGGTCAAAGCAAAAATAACCATTTTCTAAAGCCATTACTCTTCAGCAGAGACGCCCACCCCCAACTGCACATTTGCCTCCACTGCTGCTAGAGCCCTATTTGCGACTACAAATGAATAGAAAAAGATTTTATGACCCCCCCTAATAAATACATATTTACTGGGACAGGATTAGAATTAGTTATTATATTGCAATATGAGCGCTAACAGCCATTTAAGACAACAACGGCGTCTTTAATTGGAGCAGCGAGTGAAGGCAACCCGAGGAGCTGAAATCCCCCAGAACCTCCCACTGATTAAAAAAAAAAAAAAAAAATATCTCAGAGGAAATTCAACATACTGTAAGTAACCAAATGCTGTTTGTATGCTCTGCAGATTTATGACCAGTGCTACTGTAAGCCACTATAGACGACGCAATTAGAGAATTAACTCTCCCGTGTTCACTTCACATAATGGGGCATGTAGCCTGGACTGGACTTGGAGAGATTATGTTGTTTGCTTGTACTGGTGTGTATTCCTCCATCCCCGAACCATCCCCCCCTGTGCCTCACTCACACACACACACACACACACACACACACACACACACACACCTCATTAAACACTGCCACCATGACCTGTGTCCACCACTCTCAGCTCCCTGTGCATGTGATCCCCGTAATACGCCCTGACCAGAGGCCTCCCAACTTTCAGTCCTCATACCGTTAGAAAAGCACATTTTTCCCCCTTATTTTTATATTCCAAAAACGCTTCTTCCTATAGGTGGCCTTAGGACAAATTACATGAAGGATTTCTTTCCAGTTCAGCAAATATAAACATGGGTATGGAGGATAAACCCATTCACGCTCAGTTTTTCACCACCCTTTCTCCCTGTTTGTTCGCAGCATTCAGCGGCAACAAACTGACACGATTATAGGGAGACACGATGTATGACAAAAAGAAGCTAATGCTTATCAGAAAATGCGATTCAGGGAGTCTTCAGATGGTTGTTTTGGAATGTGCTAAAAACCAACTAGGAAGCACGCTGTGCCAGCTGCTCTACCCACCTCTACAGCACTGACTGCAAGCCTTACCGACATCCGTGAAGCTCAACTGGCACATACGTTCCCACATCTACGAGGCAATCATCATGAAACACACTTACAATCAACTTCAAAATATAGGCTTCCAACTCCGAACCATCTCATCATCGTGCTGTTTACGTTGCGCTCGTCGCAGGTGCTGCTGGAGAGCGCGAGGAGAGTGGCGCCAATTTGATAAAGTGGGAATAATGAGAGTGTGTGCCGGGGACCGGGAGTCATGCTATGCTTTTTGACTGTAGCCTCACCGCTTTACTCTAATATAGCCGGTTATCACGCACAGACACATTCAGAGTATCCAGCTCTGGTATAGATGAATTATTGAGGACTTGGAGTAGGGTTGGGAGCAACTTTACGCTCGTTTGTTTTGTAGTTGCATTACGCCTCCTCCCACCAACCCCCCCACTTCTCCCCCGCCTCCACAAACACACTGTAAGGCATGAGGGATCGGGCTCTCATAGGATGCTACAGGATGTTGGCAGCTTTACAATTGCATTATGGGTTGCTGGCGTTGTATGGCTCTACACACAAATGAAAGTAATAAACGCTGGTATGGAGTCTTTATATCTTCCTCTGATCAGGATCAGCATGTGATGGAATCCAATCAATGAAATCAACTCCTTCACCTATAATAATCTATTTATATTGGAAATCACTCTACAAATACCTAAATGTAATCAATTATTTCACCCTACCTGTCTACTAAATGCCCTGGGCATTTCAGGGGTGCCCCAGTTTCAATTCTGTGCAAAAAATAAGCATCCAGCTCCAAATACTGATTTCAAAAAGCAGCATATGCAAATTAGGAATTCTGACCAATATGGCCTCAGTGTTGTCTGACGCTGCCAGATGGTTTGTTACACAGAGCCATCTGAGAAGCAGTCACTGGAAATGGAAACTGTTTTGAAAAGGGCAGACACTTCACAAAAAAATACCTGGCAGGTGATTGGATGGACCATCTGTCCGTCACTGTCAAAGACGTGTTGGTGCTGAAACCACTCAGGAGAAGAGCAAAAGCTTTCAGTGCTGAACAAATAGTCTCCAGTTCCAATGTACCAGCATCTATATTAACCTGTTCAGGAGCCACTCTGAGCCTGAAGGAACAGTCGCCTCTCCTCACAGGACGCTGACTGTGCCAACACATGCACAAACCTTAAAGCCTAACAGGTTTGATTTTTTTTTATAATAGGTTATCCCTCAATTATCGTTTGGTCTCATGATATTCCTAGCCTGACTTCTATATGAAATTAGATAATGTAAGCTGTCATGGCATAAAACTAACCAATGAAATGAAATGAAAATAAATAAAATAGCCTTCAATGCTGAAATACCCTTGAAATAAAAAATAGAATCTATTTTTGACCTTAACGTGAAAGCCTAATCAAATTATGGGTTTTGAGAATTGTGACACCCCTATTTAGCAGTCAGACAGGTCTTTTAGGTTTCATTTTTAATTTAAATTATGTGGCAAGATGGACATTTTGCACGGTGTACTTTTAGATGTGTGTGTGTGTGTGTGTGTGTGTGTATGTGTGGGGTAAGGCAGCAGCACTTCACTACAAGCCTGACAGCTGCCTCAGGCACACACGGGAGATGCTTGATGGGAGTCACAGAGGACAAACAAGCTGTATATCAACAAAATGCTTTGTAGGATGATATAGCAAAAGGCCAAACAGAAACATAAAGCACAGTGCGGTTACAACGACCGGAATAAAAAAGGCGGAAAAATAGACAAATCCTCTTTTCCACTTATTTGAATTTATCACAAGTGTTAGAAAAATGTGTGGCCCAGGTTTTTTACGGCATTTAAAGGCAAATCAAGGCAATTCATTTTTAATTGGGTTTGGTCCAAGGGTCTCACTCTTTCCTGCCCAATCAAAATGCATCATAAGAACAGCAATACTCAATAGGAGATCTAAATCACCATCAGTGCATTATTATCTGTGATTCAAAGATAACAGGGGGGAGGAGGCGTGCAGAGACGGCTATGAAAGTTAGTAAGACGTTAATGAGGCGAGGTGAGCAGGCTGAGAGCATCCAGCAGCAGAAAGACACTTCAGCTAATTGTCATGCTCCGGTGCTGTGGCAACCGTCTTGCATTTACAGTTTGACGGTCTTGCTCAAGTGTCCCTGTGCAGCACAAACAAACCCACGCTGGCTGATGAGCGCGGTGACATGCCAGTGGCCGGGTGGTGCTAACACAACATGGAGAGTGTGATCAAGTGCTCGCTGCTGTGGTTCTCATCTCAAACACTAGACGGGGAGCAGGAAGTGGTAACCTTTAGTTGATGTGTTTCCAGTTCTTCTGTGTAAAAATAAGAGACTGAATGATTAGTGGTCGACCTGTTTTGGCATATCTGTGTCAGCATATTATTGTGCCCAGTATCTGCTGACATGAAAACAACAACATGAAAGCAATGACTGGGAGGATTTAGAAATTATGTTTGCTGATATTTTACATTTTCAGTTTTTATTTCTAGAATTGGTTGACAGTGCCATACACTATATGCAGTGATGCACTTTTTATTATTTTAGGCAAAGACTGAAAAGGTGCTATTTAAATATACTTGCATTGCCCTGGCTATGTGTAATATACAATAATTTAAAGGATTTTTAAATATTCTTTTTAAACCCCTTCTCATTTACCTCCCTTTTATGGAAAAAGGAAGGTTGTTTGCATTTAGGGGGAGATAGCAGGTCAACAACAGATGCTATACTTAGATATCTTGAGGTCAGAGGTCTTACCATGTCCCTGCTAAAATAGTTGAAGGTTTGCCCATTATTCCACCTCTTCCCCGGCAAGACATTAGGACATTATTGGTATAAATGGATTCCTCATATGTTCTATTTCTATCGCATCTATAGCCTAAAATGGAGTCCACTACAACCTCTGAAAGAAAAAAAAAACAATGTAGGCCAATGCACACGATCTCCAGGGGGTTAAACGTTATTCATTGAAGAGGTGAAGCGGGCTGCCCTCTGAGTACCTTTACAGAGTCATTTTGGTGTGCAATCATCATAGAAAACGTCTATTTTTATTCCACCTTAAAAGATTCACTCTGTCAACAACCACATCGGTGAAACGCTGATCAAAAGCAGTGATTTTTTCCCCCCCCTTGAAATCAATTTTAGATTCAAAATTCCTATGAGTAGGTCTTTAATCAGATTATCATGCAGAGATTTGAGGTAAACATACAGTTTGTGATTCTGAAGAAAGATAATTGACTTCTGAGTCCCGGGGTCACATGTTGATGCTTTAGGTTGTTGTTCTGTCCCTTCTACCAACCAGGAGCGTCAGTATTTCATGACCTAGGAATGAGAAACCACAATAAAACTATCTTCTCTCCAGAATCACACACTGCAGCTTTAACCCACGAGAACCCAAGAACTCTTTGAATGTCGTAGAACATCTACAGCTGAATGCTTGACCTAACCTTATTAAGTTCCTAAGTGAAAAATGAATCTGTTATATGGGTTAACTCATCCATCAGCCTGAATATCATGTCAAGTTTTATTACTTTCA
The DNA here is from genome assembly GCA_028566105.1 of Hypoplectrus providencianus. NCBI lineage: Eukaryota > Metazoa > Chordata > Actinopteri > Perciformes > Serranidae > Hypoplectrus > Hypoplectrus providencianus. Next base: position 23,880,901 of record JAOWBC010000710.1, on the reverse strand, counting down.
AAGTGACGCTGTCATTGTGTGTTAGTGCAGTTACGAGTGCAGAAATCGATACTTTAATGCCGCACAATCATATCAATGACAACAAACAAAAACAGACTTGGCATCTGCCTCACCGCCGTTTCTGCTGCACGATTTTCATTATTGTAGTGAAATGAGCTGAGAACAGCAGAGGCCTGGAAGGTAGCAATAACACATTGAGCAATCTAAAAACACTACAGCATGCTTTAGAAAATGTTCAGAAGTAATATACATATTTGCAGGTAATGGGCTGAAACATGCAAAAACAGCAGCGTGGTCCTTTAAGCTCCGGCACATTCAGTCGAGGCACATCAGAGCTGAGGCGTTTCAATAAATACAGCAGCAGAAGAGAGCCGCCTGATGCAATATTTTGCTTATATTTCATATAAATGTCCTGTAGAGGGGTTTGCCAAGTTTCATTTTTATACTCTGTGTTACCTTCGTTGTAAAATATTAATGAGGCACAAGAGAATCCACTTCCTGCTGTTTGTTGTGTGTACAGTAAGAATTTTATCTACTCGTCCATTTCTTCATTCAGCCTTTTTCTTGCCAGTTGGCACCAATGACATTAATGTTTTGGTTTTTTTTCCAAGGGACGCCTGGCCTAGAAAGCATTAAAAAGGCAGTTGTAGACAACATACAGTAACATGCATAAGAGGCAACAGTGCAATTAAAATCACAAAGAGGCACAAAGGTAGCAGTAATCTGATAGCAGCCGAGCCTAAACAGATTTAGCCAAACTAAACACGGCTGCTGTGTTATTGAATCTGCATAGAAAAAAAAACACTCATAATCACTTTAAACTCACTTTTAAAAAAAATTATTCCACCTAAATTAGTTTGTGATGAGATCCGTGCCAAAGGAGCGGCGTGCTTGATGGCTCTCCTTTCAGCTGATTGTCAGAAACGTCTCTGAGGCGAGAACAGATGTCTCTAGTTATTTGACCGCGCTCTCAGGGCTGCTGTATTCCCTCTCTAACTCTCTCTCAATCCCCCTTTTTTTCTTTTCTTTTTTTTTTTTTTGTGCAGCCGACTACAAATCTCTTTGCGGTGACAAAGCATCGCCTGTCAAGAGGATGATTCCATTGAGAGGCACTTCCTGATATGAGAGGTGCATTAATGTGATTAACCCACACACACTATTGCCGTTTAAAACAGGGGCTTAGGGGCTCATGTCACTCTGTATTCTTCTCTATTGGCATGATCAGCAGGTAATGGAAAATATAATGATGTGTGAGCAGAAACAGGCGACTAAAATATAATTTAGAGTCGGCAATAAATCGTTATCAATTTCAGAATCCATTGCTGCTTCATACAAACTCTGTTATTCAATTTGACTTCATAATTCAAAGGTAATTAAAAACAGAATGTGCTTCTGAAACTCGGGAGCTTACAGAAACAGATGAATTATACCATTCTGCAAAAGGAATATCTTCTCATTATCACACCAACAGTTATCAACCATTAAAATCAATAAAGATAACATGACTATCATGTCTCAATGAAGACGCTGCTGTTCCTGACGCCCCAAAGGTGTTTGAGTATTTCCATTAATTACCATTTTATTTGAACATCTGAATACTTCAGTTAAATTTCATGACTGTATTTAATATAATAAAGCCAATTCTGGCTGTTTGACTGAAAATCAAAGAGCTGCAGGAGCAGGGTGTCACTTTGTACATGTGCATGTGTTTCATACAGTCAAACAGCCATTATTAATTGTCAAAGAGACAAACGAAAGCTTGTCTCACCAGCTCCACTGCACTGAGACTATCCATTTGATGTCAGTCATCATCCATTCAGCTGCATAGAAATGGCTACAGGTTGTATCTATGTTTTGATTGCACGGTGATTGAAGCTGCAAACATATAGGAAGCACGGCAGAAAATAACCGAGCGGCAGAAAAAAAAGGAAATCTGAGATACCATTCAAGAACCTTTTCATCAGGCATCTTTTCCCGATCCTTAGCTGGGGGTACCGGCAGAAATAGATCCCCGCACCGAGCGCAGAGCTACAGAGCTTTTAATAGAGGCGTCTCCAGCTTAATCAAAGATACCAGGGAAATGAGCACATTCTCCTCGCGGTACATTGTGAAGTCTCGGCGTAGGCTTGGTGTTAACTTCTTTATTTCAAACAGTAAAAAAATGTATATATGTGGGGATGTGTGCATGTGAGAGCAGCCTCTTGGAGGACCCTGGAGAATATATGATGCACCAGAAGCAGCAGAAAAGTAAGTGAAGTGCTGTGTGCAACTCGATCAATGGCTGAGATAGATAATAGCCTCCACAGAGACTCGCATCTCCCATCCTGTCTCTCTCGATCCACGCCTCAGATCCGCATTTCTGCCTTTGCATCTCTGCACAACTCTTCCCACGTAGCTCCGCCCCAGATGTCGGGAGTTGGAGCGGCGCGGGAAGCACGCTGGCTCCAGAGGGAACGGGCAGGCACGGGCGCGAGGAGATCTCAAACAGAGCACACACAGGGGGACATGTGGTGGACCCCAAAGAGCCTGTCCGTCGCTGCAGGCCACCGTCATGTCATCGCAGATATCCGGGCTTCCTGGTGACAGCTGATCCTCCAGGCCCACCGCCTCCATCAGCGTGGAGAAAATCCACTCACTGACTCAATTATGCAAGAGGTGTGAATTAAACATGAGGCTACCACACAGGAATGTATACACACACAGCAGACGTACACACTTGCACAATATGTAATCATACAATGTAACAAGCCCATCTGTGTGCTGACGCCAGGGGGGGATCTGTGAGGCCTTTTGAACAGAACAACCAGGAGCTGATCCATGCTGGTTGTTACATCACATGTGGCTGGAACCGAATACGGAGGCCAGACTGGGAAGAGTGACAGCGAAGAAATAGGTGATGGGGAATTCGGGCATTTTTGCCACCTATTACTTCCCTGTGAGCTTTAAAGAGAGGAGGGAAAAAAAGGCCTCGCGTGGGAGTTGAGCCTGGAGCCAAAGGCAGAGCTGATTTTCTCCCCATCTCTCTTCATGTCTCTCTCTCTCTCTACCTCAGTTCTTTGTGTGTGTCTCTCTCTCCCTCTCGTTCTTCCATGCCCTTTATTAATCATCCTTGGTTAGTGGGGCAGAGAGCGTGGTGTTAAAGCTCTGGGGAGAGTAGAGCCACAAAACACACACACACACACACCTTCACGTGCGTGCATGCTAATAGGCACTGGACTCATAAATCTAGGAAAACATATTCCCTTTCAATTCTTGTTTGCTTATAAAAGATACAAAACAGAAGAAAACTCATTGGAATGACTTCACACATGCAGCATCAGTCGTCATGTGCACACATACTGCTGATCTTTGGAGATCCTGGCCTGAGGTCCTGGGACTCAGCTGCTGCCGCTGCTGCTGCTGCTGATGTAACCTTTTAAACACTCTCAGTTGTTTAGACATTCCCGCTGCAGCGTACAAGCAAAGTGCGGCCATGGCCCTCACCGGTAAACACACAACTGGATCTCCAGAGCCAGTAAACCCCTTCTACCTGAGGACCTCAGCTTAGGTCAGAACCAGCAGCAGCAGCAGCAGCGTCGCCAAGCCATCCCAGCTATTAGACCTCATTATCAGAGTGTTTGGATGTTGCAGCCAGCATCCTTGGAGAGCTGGATGTTGAACGATAGCAGCACCGGGTAACACACAGCTAACCACTCTGGCTTTCTGTGGCCAATGGGCAGCAGAGGAGCCTGAATAATGGAGGATGTAATTAGGCCTTATTTCTATGCATGTAAGTGCACTTAGCCTAGAAGGCTCCATCTGGGCTACATGCCATTATTACCATTATCACTATTCGATCTCCCTGAGAAAGTGGTGAGAGAATTGGCCAATTAGATGTTATGGGACAGCAGGTTTACAGTAGAAGTCTGGAATATCCTTGGGACGGGGTGGATGGACACAGCTCAACTCACTTTATTCACCTTTTTGTGCTTTTTTGTAGGGTGGAAGAAGAAATTAGTCAACTCACACTCAAACAATTTGTGGGCTAATCAATTGCTTGATCTGTAAAACTTTTCTCCATGAAATAATTAGCAAAAGCACCACTTTAAATCTTGTCTCAACAAGCCCTGTGCTGTTGGACATGAACCAACATGAATAACTTTAAAAATGACGAATCTGCCAAAGGAATACTAACCGACCAAGGCCAAAATGACCAATTACAAACAATTAGTCAACCTTTTCAGTAGTTTTGCATGATTGATGATGATGTCAAATACCCCTAAATACAGCCACTGAAAATTATTTTGGTTGTTACACATTATTAACTCCAAAATCATACACTTTCAGCTACAGTTGAAGGGAGACTGTGGATGAAGAGAATCCTCTGATCAATATAGTCCCTCATTTCACTCCTTTAACACTGAGCTCACCTCTATAGTGAGTTAATCACCAAAAAATACTCTAGTCCCATTTTTGCTGGGCTCCTCTGGGGTTCCCCAGACCCCTTGCTGGGAACCATTGTGGACTAAGAGGGGGCAGCCCTGCTATTATGCAACGGTTTAGCTGACATGTTTACAAGCAGACATATGTTGCAAGTTTTATGAGGAGGGAGTCTGAGAGGATGAAGATTATTGGGGGCTGTTTGTGTTGAGACGGTCACAGTCTGGCAGTGATGGGTGCCACTGTCTCTCCTCATCGCTGAGTGTGTGCAGTCATGAGGGTGGTTGTATTTGGTGGATGCCACATACCAAAACGCTCATCTTACAAACAGAGCTCAGGTAACACAGCAGCAGCAGCAGAAACAGCAACAGCAGAACGCGGAGGACTCACCTGGTTTGACCGTCTTCAGGCGGATCGGCTCCCTAAAGTGGCGTATGACAGCCAGGGTGTCACGGTTTGTAAGTCCACTGACTGGCGTCCCGTTCACCTCCAGCAAAACGTCCCCGTAGTAGGGCAGCTTCCCGACGTGACACACCAGCACGTCCAGCTTCATCTGGCCCAGGTAGGGGAACTGTCCCAGCTCTGCTCCTCCGAGGACCTCCACCACGGAGCCAAAGTCCCCCAGGTTCCCCCATGACACCGCGCACTCCACCACCTTACTGGACCAGTGTTTCTTCTTCTTCAGTGTTCTGGACATGGTTACTCCCTATCGAACAAGTAACGATCTGACACAGTCGCCTCGGCTTGCTGTTGTTAAATGAGCGCGGAGTGACGCGGCCTAACAAACCCTCCTGAGTTAATATCCAGACCTGCTGCTGGGGATTTCATCTTCCTGACATTAAGGAGGCTGATGTTCACCCCGTGAATCCGCCGCTGAGCTCTGTCATCCCCCGGGTTTGTGCTCCGGTGTGCGCGCAGTTGCCTGGGTTGCAATAAATCCAAGCGCTCCGTGTGCGTAAAAACAGGAGTTGATGGCGTCAAGATTGGTCAAAAGGGGAACAATTCTGGTTTCATGCTCTCCGAGGCGTCTCCTGAACCATATCCGCGCTCTGCTTCGTCTCCGGGGGAGCCTCTCGACGCCAAGTAGTCACAAACAAAATGTAAACAGAGTATGTTACTCACTCGGCGGCGGATTGTGGAGCGTCTGCCGCTGAAATGTAGTGCGTCAACGAGAAATCCCTCATACCTGTGGGCAGGCTCAAAATAGACGGGCGGCAGCGAGCACCGGCTTGGCGGTTTCTGCGGTTGAGATCCAGCCCATTGTGATTGAGCTGAGAGACATCTGCGAGCGTTGGGTCTGCTACAGGTTTGAACACACCTGGCACCGCCAACGGAGACGCTGCCAAGCTCAGAAACGCCCCTTTTTACGCTCAGCGGCAGAAGTGTTTTGTAGACGCTCATGCTGGCTCCATCCTCCGGTGTGCTGTGGTACTAAACGGGGAAAATACGCTATAAAAGTCCAGTAATGCTCCTTTTAACATTTTTACAGCTGCTTGAAACGCATACTTAATGTTTATCTGCATTAATGACATTACTCGTCAGGATATCAGGCAGAATAAATGTAACATGAGATTAACTAAAATGCACAGTGCATGTAATCCCAATATTAAGCGTGCAGAGCAAATTACACCTAATTAAGACTCTTAATTTGTACAGAGTGAGGTAAGTATTCTCAGGGAGGAATCTGCTTGATCTTAATAAGTGACTCCACAGCGCCACCTACTGACACGAGCAGAGATCAAACAATTTGCTGCTCCACTTCATCCCTCCCTGAGCTCTTTGATTTACATACCTACACATCCTCATGCATGGCTGCATACAGCTGCATTTCTCCATGCATGACCTATGAGACAGTGATTGAATTGACTTAATCGTTAATTATCCCATGAGTTGTATCTTTGGCTTTTGCAACAGAAAATGCCCAGTGTGTTTATGGATAGATTATCATTATTTATGTAGGTATAGTGCAGAAAAATATGACCTTTTATTCAAGGGGAGTCCACCTACATGCAGAGCCTACACATTTCATGGCCTCCAAGCACAGTTTTTTTTTTTTTTTCTTTAATTGCATGAGCTCATGCATTTACATAAACTTATGTCGGTATCAAACTATTTATGAAATATAACAGCTCCCTTGTCTTTATGTAATGCTGTTTTTTATAATAAATGTTGCTGGAGCTTGATGAAAAATGCAAGATGATGCAAAAAAAAAAAAAAAGAACCAAAGTGGTTTTTAAGTGTCGCTTTGGAAGTTAATTAAACTTTGTAAATGTCACTTCATCTCTGGAGATTACTCGTGGTGTTTCACAGCATGTTATAAATGATGCACAGTTGTGTTTGCCCAGCCCTCACCCCCTCAATACAGCAGCATGGATCCTGACAATTTGGGCGTGTTGACTCACAGGACGGTCATATGTCAGCGTCATGTAGTCGAGTTAATTAACTTTATAAGTGGAAGCAGGGAACACACCTTCTGTAGTATTTATGAAGCCGCAGCAGTTTGTGTTCTCCGGGTATGATGCATTAGAAGTCTGTGTTTAAATACAGAGTTGCCACCCTGGACTCTGCGCTGAATAATTCATCGCCTCGAAGAGGATGATTAACAATGCTATCATGGCTTTGATGGGGACTTGGGAGTGTAGCAGGGATCCAAACAAACAGCGGACTTTAAAAGGCTGATGTAGTCACATTCAACTCTGTTTTCTGGGATTCTGCAGGATTTATGTAGGAGGGACTTTGAAAAATGAGGTCTTTTTCTTAACGTCAAGACCGATGATGGACTAACAGATTTTTAAGGCCCATATTAGCTGGCTTTCTGTTGGCTTGACATGACTAAATCCAGATTATAGATGGCTTGGCCTTTTAAATCGTTCCGTGTTGTGCCCAGAAATCATGTTGTGGTTTAGACCTCTGTGCCTGGAATTACATGTAACCTAAATAAACTCCTGCAAGAACATTTTCTCCAGTTTTTATTTGAGTTCTTCTGCTGTGAGTAGCAACAAACACCATCTCAGGAATCAAACTAATTTCTTGATAAATTGGTAGGGGACTGAACTATTTTGATCCAAAATTTCGATAGAAACACTACAAACATTTGCTACTTTCATCAGGTCAGCTCATCAAAAACGTGACAATGTTTTTCTCTTTTAAAGAACATTGGAAATTCAATACTGGGCTTTTTAATCAGAAAATTCAAGCACTTCATAAGAACCAAAAATAAAAAATTCTTGACTTTCAAAGCTTTTATCCCATCTAGCAGTCAAACGTATTTTATTTAACCAGCAGTTTATATAAACTTTGTACGTTTTGATCATAATTATTTAATGCTAGCTATTTTCCCAAGAAATGGATCAACCATACAAGTAAAACTTGATAAGTCGAGTTTTGGTTTACAGTGATTGTGAATATAAAACACAAAATTATGCTGAAAATCAAGCATGGTTCTCCACTTGAAAACAAGATCATTATAAGCTTAGCTGGTGATGCATATTGTCCCATTTCCTACCTAAAGAACTGTTGAGGCAGACATTCACAATCCAAACCATATTATCAGAATTCATGTTTAATGTCAGAGTAATGGCTAAGTAACAAAAAGGCTCTTTAGACATGCTTTACAGAATGTACAGGTAAACAAGGTCCAAAAAATACTATTGGAAACAAAATGCAAAACTTCAACAATGCAAAAAACAAGCAGCATTGGATATTGCCAGAGCAGTTACTGCTAAACTTTGGTATAAAGTCACGAAGGACGTTTAGAGAACAAAACAATACAAAATGCACATTATGTGTTGCTGCGTTGGCAGAAAGTATTGACGTGTAGCTCCATTAAGATGACATATCACTGCAAGATTTCATTTGAATTCCTCAAATCGCTCAAAAGGGGGCATGAAATTGACCTTGGCAGAAATGAATAAGAAAACATTGACAAGAAACAACAAATAGCATGGAGTGTGACAAAACACAGGAGAAGTTGAGCTTCATAATGCCAGTTTCTATGGAAGAGGCTTGGAATGTGCTGATGCGGGGACTTAAGGCAGGGTGAGGACAGACCATCATTCAAACAAGTTCAAACCCAAAAGAGTGCAAAAATAACATGCATTTTATATCTGCATGGACCACTGAGATGTACCGATACCATCTGCTGCTTAACACAAACACGTTATTGTCAGACAATGTCAATTTAAAACAACTGTTCATTAAATAGGAGCAATTGTTTGTATGGTCATGTTACACTCTGTAACATCACATTGAAAATATAGCATAACGTTCATACATTAGCATTGATTCACTTTTTAGTATTACGGATACTTAGTGTCTGAACCCAGTACCTTTAAACACTCAGTGTACCACAACAAAAGTCAGAGAAAATGAATAATTCTTTCTTGGTCAAAAATAAATGAAGAGCAGAATGTAGCAGTGCTGATTATCAACAATACAGAAATGAAAATAACAGAAATAGGCTTTTAGATATTTACTCACACATCATATCTACCATGATTGAGAAGGATATATTCTTAGTTGCCAGTTTATTAGGTACACTGAGCTTTCAGTAACAGTCCAACCTTCATGAAAGTTATAATGTTCAGTTTCTGTAGAAACTGCTGAGGTGTGGTGTTGATTTAACTGCACTTCATTATACAGAGAGGGGGTTCTTTTATTTAGCTGATCACCATTGATATAAATGGGATGGAAAAAAATTAAAGTACCTCTTAGTGTAGGTCAATACACTTCAGCAGCATCCTCCAAATTAACCATAAAGTTGACATTTACCCAAACACTCATGAAGGGAGGATTGATTGTGTCTTTTCTATTAGACTGCATTGGTTTTAGCTCGGTAAAAATAATAAACTAGCAACTGAGGGTCATTTTCTAAATATATCGAGCAAATAAGAGTGCTCTGATAGTCACAAATGGAGCCAGAGCCAATCACATCTGAGCAGCTCTGAAGTGCAATCATCAAGAGGCTTTTTAAGAGGAACTCATGACACTGAACCTGATGAAACAAGACCACGTTCTTTTACAATATGAGAGGTGTTTACATTTCCAAAACCTCAAAGCAATTTAAAAGCTGACATGTGGAAACAGTACAGTTAGCTGAGGCAGGCAGCTGTTTGATTACTATCTCTCAGTTTAAAGGAAAATAACAGCCATTTCTCAAGGAAATGTGTCCGTGTTGTTACCTGAACAAACAGGTAAAACCTCAGGATAATGCTGGGTCAATAAAGGCTTAAAATTAATAAGCTTAAAATTACTGCAGCTTATGTCTCAAACCTCTCTGGAATTGGACTAGTAAGACATGAATTTAATAGATTACTAGTCTTATATACATACATACATGTATAAAATAATACAATACATTCTCATTTTCACAGTCCCAAGTGAAAACCTAGACTTAATTATTATTTACGGAAGGATCAGGAGCTTTTTGAGATAAAACTGTGATGATAAATCCTCACAATGTATAACGGCATGCACACTGCATAATAAAGTTTACCACCATTAAATTAAGTGCCTGTATGGTATGATAAAAGGGAAAACAAATCAGTGCATACTGTGTAATAAAGCCACCTGATCGAGGTTATGGAGAATGCTTGTTAAAAGGCCATCCATAGACAACCATGAGAAAATAGCCAGCAAAACCATGAGTGTCACATGTGCAAAAAACTGTTCGCTTTCTCTCCCTAAACTGCTTATTATTACAGACATAAACATGAAGAAATTAGCAACTGTGTTTGACATAGGACGAAAACAAGATCAGATAAAGACAATTTAGGATATATTTATATATATTCATAATATACACCACATTTTGGTGTCACTGTCTCTGAGATTTGCATAACAAGATATCAGATAGCATAGTTTTGAGTCAGTCAGGATGCCTGTGGGAATGTTTTCAATGTTCTTTCCTATATTAATAACCACAAACTGCTGGTCAGGGAGATACAACTGTCACCCGTTTCCTCGCTTAGGAGGAGGTGGTTTGTAATTTCTACCAAAGTCACTTAGGCTGATCCAACAGGTGTCTTTACCGGGAATGATGAGAGAAAAGCGGCCAGCGTGACGTGCACTGGCACAAATATTTAACCCCCACAGCAGCAGGGACGGAGGAGAAGAGCTTGTAAAGACTCTTGGCGTTCTCTCGCGGCAGCATCTGACATGGCTCTTTAAAGCATACATTCATAGCTCTCTCTAGAAAGAGAACAAAGGGGAGTGGAGGACGTGGGAGAAGATGGATCCTGCAGAGTTGGAGATGTCAAGGAGGAGGTCAATTTAATCACTAGTCCATTCCTCCAGCCTGACACAGCAGTCTCTCCACAGCGGAGAACGTTAGTATGTCCTCTTGAGTGAAAGGGGAATGTAAACATACAAGAGAGCATCTTTGGCAGAATGTGACGAGTCTCTTTGGAGGTAGTGGGTGAAGGGAGGGGAGGGGAGGGGGTGCAGCAACAAGGAGAGGCAGAACGTGGGTGGAGTGTAAGGACCTATGTGGGAGCAGGATGCTCCTGAGGGTTAGTCCTATTAGAGGCACTTCTGTGGTCCTGTGTGCAGTGGCTGGGAAAACAGTCCGCCTCTGCATCACTCTGTTCCTCTGCTCCGTCGGCAGTAGAAGCCAGAGGTGGTGTCCTGTGTACTGTCACTGGGTGCTGGGATGAACCTGGGTGTGGTTTTGAGGAGGGATCTTCCCCTTCTCCCCAGAAGGACCTGCTAAGAGAATCTGCAAAGATAGGAAAACACAAAAAAAGATGCCTTCATTTTATCGGGTTCACAATCACAAATGTTATTTTAACAATCACAGATTATAGCTTAGCCAAATATTATCTGCCTCCTGCTTTTCAAAATTGAGGATTTACTGCTATTCACAGTTTTACATCTATTTACCTAGCTAACTCAAACTGAAAATTACAAAAAATATATGAAAAAATAAGAGTTAGATTTTATTAAACACCCAGCTGCAGGGTGTTGAGGCAAAAACACATTAAGCAAGCCATTATTTGCCCTTATTCAAAAGCCAAATGACTTCTTAAGTTGTGCAGTGCTGTTTATTATGATAACCTTGGATGTTGCAGTAGCAAAAAGCACATCTACCTCCATTTGTAGTTTCTAAAAAATGTTGACGACCAGCCCAAGAGGTATGTAGTTGTTTGTCACTGATGTCTGAAATAATGGAATAACTTGAAATTTCATTTCCAGAAGTAAAAGATAATAGCGTTCTTAATAAAAGGTCTCAGACAAGTCTACAGATAGAAGTGACAGAATATAATAGGCTATTATAACGTCTTTGGACTGGGACAGTAACTCAGTATGGGGAGGTTTAATGCACTGTCACTGGCTTATATAGTCTAACACAGTCTCAATAAACCAGCCATCCAGATGTGACCGTTCCAGGGAAAAGTTAGAGTCATTCAGAGACTCAGGCTAGAGGAGTGTATTGGAGTTAATGAAATATTGAAAAATAGCTTAATAAAGTCTAGCAAAAGTGAACTTGATTCAGTTTTTGTTCTCTTTTATATTTAACAGTCAGCACAGAGCAAGTGGCTTTGAACAGCCCTGATGAGATTTTGTGTGTGCTCTGCAGAAACAGTCTCTCACATCAAAATCAGTTTGTAAAGCAGCCACTCTGAAAGGTGTGTGCACAAACTGCATCCACGCATGTTTTCCAGCAATTGCCACCTTCAGGGAAAACCCTTCATGTAGTTTAAAAGCCTTCAGATCTTTCAGTGTAAACAGCAATCTGAAGATGTTCTTTTACACTGACACTTGACACAAAAAAATGAATAGCTTAATCAAAATGTAATTGATAGATTCATCATCAGCAAAAGTAATTAATAGTAATAGTAATTAATTTAATCCCATAATCCCGAGTTTACTAAATAAACTTCAGCCTGCAGGTACTACAATAATCTGATCAACCAGCATCTATTAATCTATCTGAATATCTCTTATATTCAGATAGAGAAATATAATAATTTTGATCTACCAGCTCACTGGGAAATCTGTCATCTCTACATGAGATCTCAGTGTATAAACTATATATGAAGTCGAGCTAAAACTTGCCGCAGCATCTGAAAGATTTATACAGCCACAAAAATGAAAGAAAATGTGATTACAGAATCCCAAAAGGGTTTTTAGCCCAGTAGCTTCAGGAGGGTAAAATTTCATTGTGTTACCCCAAAACACCTCAGCAGGTAGGACATGATAGCTGGCACCTAGACAAAGGACGATGTCACCACCTTGCTCTAATAGGTACAAATTCCTGTTTCCAGCTCTCACCATTAGCATAGTGCTCCGGGGGAGTGTGGCTGCTCAACCTCTTGTCGTGTGAGGTGAGAAAGTCGGAGGAGTCCCGGTTGCTAATGAGGCTCTCCAGAACCGTGTCCTTGTGCCGGGCATGCTCACTGAAGCTCTCCTTCAGGCCTGGTAGGGTCCTGTCCAGCGGGTCGTCCTCGCCCAGATAGGAGTAGGGGCAGTACTCCCGTGTGCGAGAGTAGATGTTGGCATTGTCGTAGCAGTCAGAGCAGATGACTAGCTGACCTGCACCACCTGGAGAGAAACAATAAGCATCTTTATGAAGTGTTGCTTCCCATGTGTTCGTTTTTTTCAAGCCTGTTCCAGACGACCGTGGCCTCCAGGTACACCTCATTAATTACGATTATTCTCATCATTTTTGCTGTTTGGGTACATTTCAAAATTTTAACTGTTTAAAAAATACCTGCTCCTTTTCTACATCGATTTGTATTGTAAGCTCTTTGTACAGAGATGCGACTATATTAAAGTTAAATGCTAAATTTGATATTTCTTTTCTGTAGGTACATTATGTGTTTATCACTAAATCTACACTCAAACTGCTGCAACTATTAGTCTTGCTCTGATGTTCTTGTTTGGTATGCATTTTTTAAATTTAATTTGTTCAAATGTAATTATATGCATATTTAATTTAAATATATGCATAGATATATAGAAAGACCTTTGACCTTGATGTGAATACATCTACATAAATAAACAAGCTGAAAGGCCAAGTAAAGGGCACAGATTTCATACTTTTCATACTTTCAAAATCTTTTAAAGAACCTGAACTTTGAACTGAACAACAAAAAAAACCCCATCTAAATCTAAAAACAATTGTTTAAAAAACACACACAACTGCTTGTGTGTAGATTACACCAACCTGTGGGGAGTCCAGCTAGTCCCTCACGGGGCTCTCCGGGGTGGAAGCTGCTACGGCCAGTGAACAATGAGCCAACCCTGCAGTGCAGCATGCCATTCCCCTCAGTTTCCACCTCGCTGCCTGTGTCTCCATAACACACACCTGGTACACAAATGACAATCAGTCAGTATCTCTTTTCAGCCAGGATCTGTTACTGAACACATATGAAGAAACAACAACCTAATAGGCATGGGAATATCCAAAATCTTTGAATCTGTATTAGCATTTTTAATGAGTATATTCAAATTTAAGCATGTTCCTAACCTTGAAACCTACATTTGAATATTGTGAAGTGAAATCACAAAATTTTTAAGGAAAATTACCCACCGTCTGTGCCCTTATGGACGTATCCATTTGACAGTGGAGGCATGAGCTGCTGGTGGCTGCCAGCCTCAGAGTTACTGTAGCCTTCCTGCGGCTCTGATAAAGTACCCTGAGAGGAAAGGTAGCTGGGAATGTCTGGTGGCAAATTCATTTCATCTGGAACAGACAGAGACACATTTTGTTACACTGTAAAGAGTTCAGTGAAACAGTCACAACAAAGCGCCGTCCCCACAGACACATTTCATGGTTTCCAAACAGCGATTACTTTTTGTTTTATATCACAGACGGTTACGTGTGGAAACATCTGCTGACCTGTGTTGCTGATGCTGTAGTCTTCGCTCTTCCTGCGCATGTGATAGATGACAATAACCCAGACCAGGGAGGTTCCCACCACACAGCACACCACAACAATGACCACGATGCCCACTGTGGTCCAGCCGTCCTGGTCGTACCCTGTGCCCGTATCGCAGTTCGGTGATGGTGACACGCTCAGATAGATGTGGCCACGTTCTGTTCCCAGAGTGTTAGACATGATGCAGGTGTACTTTCCAGCATCAGCAGGACCAGCATCAACTATGATAAGGAGCTGGTTGGCTGCAGCAAAGAAGTGGCGCTCAGTGAGTACCAGAGGCCCGTCATCTTTGGTCCAGTTGAGACGAGGGGCCGGGCTGCCACCAGCTATACACTGAAGCACGGCGGTCTCACCACGGGCCACTGTTCGGTCTTCCAGGGGACGCATGAAGGATGGGGTTTCTGGAAATAAAGAGGATTAAATGACTTAAGAATTAGCCCAGTGACATTTTAAACAAAGCCTTTACATTGATGTGTATAAGGCTAAGTTTGTTATTTCAAAACCAACAGACTGCTTTTAGTACTAATGATTAAGCTTTTTAATCACAAATTACAAACAAGCACATGCTTAAAATCCAGTCTCAGATGCACAGTTATTTAAACAGTGATGTAACAGTTGTGTTGGAGATGCTCCATCCAGACGAATTCTAGTACCCTCCACTGGCTTGGTATTAAAAGGTTTTCATTTACATTATTGTTAGTTAAAACTGCAGATGAGGACACACAAAAACAGGGATGCTTAATGACATAGATGAGGAGGTAATTTGAACACAATGAGTCAGCTGAAATGACCCAGTCGTAAAACAGCAGTAATATGCTCTTTAGATCAGGTGGGTAACTCACCCAGCACCGTCAGAGTGGCGTTCGCAGACAGGCTGCCAGCTGCATTCTGAGCCGTACAGCTGTACACTCCCATGTCTTCAGTCTTCACGTTAGCAATAAAGAAGATGTCATCATCTGGCATCACGTGCATCCTGCGCTCCCGGGCAGCTGGGAAGTCAGTGCCTCCATCCTTCTGCCAAGCAATCTGGGGTGATGGATGGCCTTCAGCAGCGCACTCCAGCCTGGCCATGGTCCCAGTCCGGATCGTCAAATCCATGGGAGTCTTAAGAAAGGATGGCAGCTCTGAAAAATAGTCAAGGATGAGACAGATTAATAGTGCACATAGATACACAGACATAGATTTAACAGTGCACGAACGGGAACAGAACACAGTTTATAGTACATTGGCAAGGGCTAAAGTAAAATAAAAGACAGCAGAGAGAGCAAAAAGTCTGACCTGCATTGACAATCACAAATTACATCTTTGACAGAGGGTTAACATCCTCACCATTGACAGTAAGCTTGGCCCTGTTGGAGTAATTGGAGCCGAAGTGATTGGAGACCACACACTGGTAGCGGCCCTCATCAGTGAAGTTGACATTGAGGAGGTGAAGCACAGTGGTGTAGATCAGCTCTCCTTCCTGGAACCGGGCGTAGTTTTGCACCTCTGCATCGTAGAGTACCTCCCCATCCTTCCTCCAAGCTGTGGTCATGGGAGAATCACTGCTGCTGGACGCAACGCAGCTCAGAGTCACGTTGTTCCCTCGCAGTGCCACATGAGTCTCGGGGTGTGTTGTGATCTGAGGCTTTGGGAAGTCATCTGTAGAGAAGCAGGGACAGGGAGTGAGAAAATCCTGAAGCAATTTCCAAACTAGATAATCCATACTTTATATAGCACAACTCTTCACTGAAAAGTAAAATATTAGAATTGGTACAACATAAAGTATGAAAGAACAGAAAAGGTTACACATAAGGCTCTCTCGAACAAGATATTTTGCACTGAATACCAATAGCTCTGCATTGCATAAAGGATAATAAGTGTACTGTAGCAGTTCCTTAATGTTTTATTTAATTGTTATTCTTTTTGGTTTTGGTTTTTCTTTTTTTTACAAAATAATTAGGTATAAAAAGGATCTTGAACAAAGTGAAAATTCTGTGAGAGACAAATTTCTCTCTCCTTTCAAAAAGCATCCTCTAATGTTTGTTGTAGTTTTTTCCTGAGTTACGTGTATGAACTGCATTTCACTGAGTGTTTATTTTGGCTTTTATGCTGTTATGCTTTTCAGCAATTACACTAGTATGGTACTCCTACTGGCTTTTTGCTGGCAGGGCTTTTGTGGCACTTGCAGCAGTCTTCCGTGCCGCTGTCTCTCCTCTGAGCAGGAGCCAGACTCTGCCTTCAGTGAAACACTAGGCCCCATAGATTAACAGCACAACGCAAAACACTGAGCTGACTTGAAAGAGTGCACATAAATGAGGTAAATAACATAATAAACCGTCTCGTTCTGCGTTTTGCTGTCTTTCACTGCGTGTGCTGTTTGCTTGCGAGCAGAGCTCAGATCGTGCTCCTACACACACAGCTCAGCAGAGTGGAGGAGAGACAGACAGCACAGAGTTTGAGCGTTGACAGTGACTGCACTCGTGTTACTGTTCATGAAAGCTTCACACATAAATACACCAAAACAAAGGATTGGATTGATTAGTTGAAACCGATCAGTTAAAAAAAATGCCTTGATGTGCCACGAACACCAAAGTCTTTGAGACCAGATGAGAACATCTCGAGTTACTTGGTGGTAGGCCCGGGGATCTATCAGGATCAAACAGCTGTATTTCCCACAGACGTCATATGCAACTGGTTATTATATTGAAGTTTAAATCCACAAACATTTACGCTTAGATAAGTGACGAGTATCCATATTGGATCAGACTGGGAACAGTACTAAACAAACACAAGACAAAGAATGGGACTGACCACAAACAAACTCTTCCGGGCTGATGGACAGGATATTTTGACCAAGTAGACTTGCGGGATGAGCACAGATAGCGGAGACAGACAGCTGGAACTGGCTGTCAGTCAGCCAAGGCCCCAGCCACTGCATGTGGCAGTCACACAGCAGGCTGCTCGTGTTCAGGACACTGAGAGAAGAAAGGTAATGAAGGAAGCGTGAAATGAGTCTTTTGGAAAATGAGTAGGAATCATCAAACTGCTGCAGAGATAAAGATGATGAGATGAACACACTGAACAAATGAACATGAATTTGGGACTTCCATGATGTGCTTGTGTATATTTCAGAAAGTAATTAATTGCCACCTGCCTGATATGAAAATTAAATGTGCCTAAATAATATCAAAAGGGCTATCATCTGCTCTGAGAACATATCAACTGAGCCCGAGTTACTGAGTGACAGTGAACATAAAATTGGTATGCAGTATAGTGGACTGGTTTTATTGTCATTACAGCAAATATAATGAAAAGAGAGCTCTGGTGGTCCTGTCTGAGCAATTTTTGCCATAAAATAACCTTGTTCCTCTGAAGCCTGAGGATATGTGTCACTGATAAATCTGACAGTTTATAAAATGCCACAATAAGGCAGGATTTGTAGTAGCTCAGATACATACAATTCTACTGGACAACAACAACAACAAAAAAAATCAGTGACACACAGCCATATAAAACTGATGCTAATAATCAAATTCATTATATAAGAAAGGGGCCATGCTTGATCTTAAAAGTGTGAACACGACTGAAGTCATACACCAGGGTTCTCATTTTCAAAGCATGACACAAAAAACAATGGGAACCGAACTACAGATGTGAAAGTATCTTAATTATCTTCATCAACATTGGGAAATAGATACCAGAACGCCTCCAGAACCACGTTTTAATACCCTTAATCCTCAAATAAATCTTAATTACAGGGGTGTAACCATTATGTTCCACCAGCAAAGTTATCAGGCAAAGCCACGGGTTCCCCTCGCCAAGTAAATAGTGATATATTCTATTAAAGCAGCAGACTAATTAATAACAGGATATGACTACTGCTTGGATATATATTCTGAGTTTGACAACTGCTGGGGGATTTTGTTAACCACTGCGTGAGAGACACACCTAAAATTACAACCATAAAAAGGCAAGAGCCTCAACATTTCCACTGCCTTTCCTCACAGACTGGAGACACAGTTGTTCTTAAGAAGCAAATAATGATACTGCTGAATCATTTATCGCAGTTTATCCAACTGAGAAACTACATTTCGGGCTGGATAAGGAACAATCTCATAACTTGGCAACAACCCTTTATTTTAATATGTCATCAAAGATAAAGGTAAAATTCTTGGAAGTTAAAGTTACACTGATCCAATACATTCATTATATAACCAGGAATAGAACAATTATTTTTGAAAACTATCCTTTATATAACTTTATTATGGTAATTCAAAATGCTAAGTGTGTCCTTTGATGGCAGCATAACCTAATCATTATAATTCCTTTATAATGAAAGACATATTGTTACATCACTCAAAGAAGCAATATTAACACGGAAAAGCTAAGTGTTGAAAGACTGATTTAGTGTCTACTCACAACACTTTGAGCTTCATATGGGACAACGCCTCGGGGTGGATAGACATGATGCCATTCTTGCTGAGGTCCCTGCAGAGTGGACAGAAATATGGATTAGACACACCTATGATGTGATTTGTTTTAAAATGGCATTCCATTTAGCAAGCATAAGACAACAATAGCAGCACAGTGGTAAAAGAAAGACTTCTGCTATCTTTAATCATACAACAATAACAAGAGATCCTTCTGGGACAGGGAATAACTGTGAGGAAAAACAGGGATGTGCAGTGGCTTTACTCACAGGTGCTCCAGCTCCTCCAGGCCCTCGAACGCTTTCTTAGTGATTGATTTGATTTTGTTCCGCTGTATGATTCTGTAAAACAAAAATGTTTATTTTGATGTTCAGTGATAACTAAAGAACTTGCCGCTGGGTTTCATTTTATTTCACACTATATCCCCAGAGATAGCAGCTTCGGTTACGGCGAAATTGAAAAATTTGACAGGCCTTTCAATGTAAGTAAAAATGAATTTAAATACTAACAACAAAGCACAAAAGGTAGAAACATAGTGTGCAGCCAAAAAACAGCTAAAGGCACACCTGCTGTGTATAAATGAAAGCCATTTTACAAATTTGTAATAGATATAAAATAAAATCAGTAATAAGCCCGTCTACTGAATATGTGTGCACAATCTGAGTGCACTCACAGTGTGTTCAGCTTCTTCATTCCATCAAAAACACCAATGGAGTCTTCAATTGCCCAGGAGATTTCATTATTCCGGATGTCTCTGAAAAAACAAAGAGTGAGATTTTAGATATTTAACACACTGCACAAACAGCGGATGTGATGACTCCTTCAAAGTTTGTGTTTGAAGACCACAGAGAGGACACATTTTCTTTACTGTTGTTGTCAGCAGCACTGACTCTCAGTTAGGAGACTAACAACCTAAGACACCATATTTCCTCAGTGTGTTACGGTTCGTTGCCCCTGCTGTTCTGATGAAGGGAAATTAATTGGCTCTGTATAGCTCTGGGACAGTTCATGGGTCCACTGAAAACACAGAGAAGCTTTGTGTTTACAGGATGGTCATGGGCTCTTTTGTTTCTCTTTCCTAATGCCTGGCCACCTCTGAAAGAGCTTCTGCACCCTCTAATTCCCCTCTCACATGAAAGCTCCCAGGATGGTCAAGCTCCTAACATGACCCCATCCTCGCATGCTTCAGGTATGAAGAAGACATTAATTAGGTTAATATTCTGAGCCTTTGCTACAGAGCATTTAAACACTTGTGTGATTTGTGTTGTTATGACTTACAACTGTCATCTAGTACACTGCAAGTACACCCTTTATGACAGTGAATAAAAGGGGGAAGAGGAGCAGATATATACTGCTGCTGAGTCAAGTAAAGCTGTGGCACTGATATGGAAGGCATTACTGTAACAATAACAACCACTATCTCCAACAATGACAAGGACAACATTGAATGGTATTCATAGCTAGCACTATAGAGGTTGATGTATTCATACCAGTATATGACAATTGGAGGGTCATGGTCCAGTGTGTGCAGCAGTGCGCAGAACACACTGCTTGTAGAGTGATGTATATAATGAGGAACCAGTTTGTTGCAAGCTTTTTTAGACATATGTAGTAAACAACATGGCAAGCAAAGAAACACCAGAGCTGAAAGACCTGCCTGCTGCAGCACTGAAAAGAGCTGTGAATGAGACAAGGATGTTGTATTGGTGTTAAACCGCTGTTGTATTGTCTGAATGAAAATCTATCAAAATGTAATGGATGTATGGATCCCCCAGATGATAGATGTTTTTTCTGTCTTCATAATATTCCCTGCCTTTTGCATTTTACATTTTGTAACATTACAGATGCTATTCAGGTTTACCACTTATTGCAACTGTTGCCTTTGGGGAAAGTGTTTGTTGTGTTTACACCAAGTAATATAGAGGTATCTGAAATGTTCCTTGCTTTTATAATGAAAATAGTTTACCAAAGTTGCCAGTGGGTAAAAAGCTACCTCTGTCCCCAACAAGAATGTTTTTGTCTGTCTTTGACACTGGCACTACGTTCTGTTCAAAATAAATGAAAAGAAACTAAATTTGTTTTAACTGCTGTACTGAACTTGCACTGAACCCTGACACTAGTATTTACTTTCCCAATCCCCCCCCCCGACAAAGCTAGAACTGCTGTGTCATTTGTTGATATGCTGAGCAGACACTGATATGCTGAGCATTTTATATGTTGATATTTTTCATCCCTACTTGATAAAATATTAATAAGCAAACAAACACAAATCCCAGGCCAGACAGAGTCTTGCTCTGCCCACACTGACACTGAAGATTCTATCAACCTTCATGTTTCAGCCTTTGGCTCGGCTACAGCGTGGAGACAAGTGTACTCTCTCCCCCGCAAAATCTTACAACCTTCTATAAAGGACATGATGAAGTATATGATTTACAGTGTATTGGCTTGCTCTCAAATATTCAATTTAGAAATCTGGGCTTTCACATATGCTTGCACATGGTTATAAAACTCCCAGGGTCGGGACTTTTGAGAAACCTATGACTGATTTTCCTGTGAGTGAGCAGAACTACCCTATATATTTTAAGATTTCAAAGTGAAAGGCAGGTTAGAGGACACAGTGAGTGGTGTGATCTAAGTCTAAACATGACAAGACAGGTAGGAATAGAGCACAACAAGACTATTAGTGGATGCAGGCTTAAAATAGTGGCTAATACTAATTTCTACTGTTATTTGTATGAGTACAGGAATACATAGGAATCGTATTCAAGACAGGTCTAGAACTAAACAGGAAAAGTGAAACAAACAGAGACCTACTGTAGTCAGCAGCCTTCATGAGAATGCACAGAGCCAAGAACATGTCAGGGGAGTTATATTTTGCACACCATGCTTGATTACACTTGCTGGATCAGATATGGTATTTCAGACGGATTTCTTAGGTATAGCACTTACAGGGTGCGCAGACTTGCCAGGCCACTGAACACTCCCTCTCCCAAATGGCTGATGGAGTTTTCTCCGAGGTTCAGACTCTCCAGGAGACCTAATCCCACAAAAGCAGTCTCTTCAAGTCTAGTTAGATGATTGAAGGACAAGTCCCTGCACAAAAAAAACAGAAATATGACAAAGATTCGTTCAAACAATTTCCTTATCCAACACCGGTCTTCTTTGTAAATCTAATTCCAAGAATAATACTCCAAAGTGAGGCATTTTCACGAAATTGTTAAAACCTATCCAGTACATCCACCGGAGGCAATACAGCACTGAATCTGCTCGAGACACCCAGCAGTACTGCAGCAAGATACCAGTAAGTCCTCTGAGCACACAAAATAAATTTCAGAGCCCGGGGCTGATGAGAGAAAGTGGGGACTCTTAGCTGCATGGGGATTTTAGCTATGAAGCAAGCACACTCACAGTTCCTCCAACTTTTGGCAGAACTCCCAGGCGTCTGGTCGGATGATGCCGACAGCATTCTGGCTGACCCGCAGGATACGCAGCATGCGGAGTCCATACAGCCAGCCTTTGTTGACCTCTGTTAGGTTGTTGTGCTCCAGCTCTCTGAGACATAGATGAAATAGACAAAGAAGTATTAACAATAAAGAACTGTACTTGCATAAATCACAACAGATGGTCATGTCAGATGAAGAGAAATGCAGAATTAATTGTCAGGTTTTCTATAATCTATCATTTGTTTTCCCACCTAACATCATTTATTAACAGATGTCTTTATAGCTCCTTTAAAAAATTGACACTGGACTGCTCAATGATGTTCATGTACATACTGTTTATTGTCACTTGAAAGATTGTACTTACAGTTCTTCAATGTTGTTAAGTCCAAAAAAGGCTCCATCCATGAGCTTTGTGATGCCGTTTCTCTGCATCTTCAGTGACCTCAGTGAGTCCATCCCTTTGAATGTCAGACTGTCCACTATCTTGATCTTGTTACGCTTCATTTCACTACAATGATAACAGAAAAAAACAGCTTTCTTCAACCAAGACACTACAGCCATTTGAAATGTTTTGTTTGGCTTTCCAGCAATTCGGCCAACTTCTTAAGCAAGAGCTTTTACAACCAAATACACAGTGTGTCTGCCAACTATAAGCTGTATGACTTCTTGACAAATTTCTTTACACTTGAAACCAAAACAAAACATACAAAACTTACAGGAACTGAAGTTGTGGAAGTTTGAAGACTTTGGAAGGCAGTGCAGCTAATCTGTTCCTGTTCAGCTTCAGCACCAGCAGGGAGCTGGAGATGTTTTCAAAGCAGCCAGGCTCGAGGACGCTGATCTTGTTATTACTCAAATTCCTTTGAGATAAAAGAGCAGACACATTACAGCCAAAATCAGCCAGAAACAGACGGCTTGCTCTACGGTTTGTGAATATCTTCAAGAGGCACCACAGTTGTCTTGTTGTCTTACCAACGACAAAGTGATCAATACAAAGTGTTTTGGGGCCCTTACTTGATCTTAATTGAAAAGTCTTGCATTTTATAATACTCTGCTTTTATAGGACTATGTAACAGTATGCTTAACCGTAACCGCTATGTCATCCTAATGTTGTATTACACAAAGCCTATTCACCCTTTTATACGATAATTGTAAGCTGTTTAACTCTTACTCGCTTGGTTTTGTCAATTACATTGGATTACAATTCTAGATTTTTACTTTTGAAAATAAAATGTTTGTGTTGGATGTATGTACTCCTAGTTTTCTCAGTTTAATTTTCCTTGACTTGAAATGTATATCGTTAAGCTTCTTGATGGTCTTTTTTTTCATAATTGTCTTCACTGGAAAGAATGTTAAAGAAAGTTGATTACTTACAGATATTTCAGCTGCATAGAGGGGAAGGATCCAACTTTGAGCTCAGAGATGGAATTGGATGTCAGGTCCAGTGTCTCTAATGAAACGTATGGCTGCAGCTGATGCATCGAGAGCTCTGAGATCCGATTGTGGACTCTGAATCATACAAAAGAAAACAGATGTTTTAGTTTTCAGTGAAGTCATACTGACACAGAATAATCGGACGTATCTGACGTCTATTGTATCCTTAGACAATACCAACATGAGGAAAGATTCGTATCTGCTGCTGTGTAACAAAACACAATACCTGGGTATTGGTTTCAGATTTTTTATTTACAACATAACAAATCATATTTGAAAATTTACATTTCAGCAAAACACATCTCAAAATCACAAATTTTAGATGTCTGTGTTTATTTTTCTGAAAATGTAAAATATACTTTCTCATTGGGAGAAACATGGAAAGAAAGCAAGACATAAAAGAAGGCATGCTTTTATATAAAAGAAATTCAATGCCGAGTGTTTGTTTGAGCAGTAATAGAAAAGGTGAGAAACCTAAAGGGGATTCTGTACTTACAATGACAGTGAGGTGATATTTGGGGAAATGTCTCCAAGAAAGGGAAGAACAGTCAGCTCATTGTGATTCATGGTTCTGAAACGAAAGTCAGTGCAACATTAGCATCACATTAAAGAAGACTGCTATGCGGAAGGAAATAATTTAACTGGGCACATGAAATCGTTACAGCACCTTCCCAAATATTTTGGAAATTCAGATCAATCAACTCAGTTGGCAAGTTCATTAGGGAACACCTAGTAAAAACCAATATTCACCAATTACAACCCTCTGCAACATATACTTTCATTTCTAAGATAATAATTTTCCATTTCTGTTAAGGTTTTAGAAAAGTTGTGATTATTGCACTGAATAGGATCTCTTAAACTTTACAGTGACATATATTTTGTATAACTCTAATGAATTGACTAATCACTGTAAGCAATACATTACAAATCAACACCACAAACTAGAAACTTCAAAATGTATCATAAATATAAGTCAACATGCATCTATGAATGTTTAAAAAAACAACCTAAGCATTATAACCTTTATAAATGTATGATAAATTGCAGTCTTGTTGTGTAAGAGTGAAATAGCTAGCCTACATGTTACTTGTTTAACTTTTGCCTTCCTTAAAAAAGGAAAATGTTATATTAGACAAAGTCCTAAAGAATAAATGACAAAAAAGGTAAACTCTTGAGATGTGAAATACATCTTAATGGAGCGTCTTGGTGTGTTTGGGTGCACCCTTGACTGAGCAATAAATCAGAGCTGTGGATTCAGTAACTTCAGACACATTGAGGTCTAACCGGTTGTGTACTTACACTTGTGTTATCCCATCTGGTGGGTCCACAGGAGCCATCGATAACCGTTTTCTGTTGCAGTCAAGAATATGGACCTCATCTTGTCCCTTTATACAGGAACAAGGAGTAGGACAAGACTCCAGTGCCCAGGCACTCAAACTCAACAGCATGAAGACAAGGGCCGAAGGAATGGGCCAACCCTCCGCCATTTTAAATGTCTTCCTACTGAGGGCTACGTAGCTACGTGGCTAACTCGCTAAACTGGCACGTTAACGGTTACAAAATCACCGTTAAGTCGCTCCTGCAATCTGATATCAATAAAGCTGACACATACTTTAGGTTTAAAGTGCCTCAATTCCAGGCGGGACAGTGAAATACATTTTCTCCCAACTTGCTTGAGGCATCCCAGCAGAGATTTCTCTCCTTCTTCCCAGTGCCTGGAATTCCTTCCGCTCCAATCTGGACAGTGGACACCCTCCCGGAGAAGCTAATGCTAGCTCAATACTTAGCTGGTTTAGTCCCACAAATACGCCAGTTTCCACCCGACGGCATCGGTTTAACTCCTCGCTTCGTAGGTGTTTGATTACACTGAACCGTTTCAAACGTTATAATTGCTTAAATCGGATTGTTTAGAACGCATTTAAAGATTATTTCCTCCGTCTTTCTGTCCCGCAAGAACAACAAAGCGCCTTGAGTTGATGACATAGAATACTCTAGGCCCCGCCCCTTTCCACCATGTTTACAGTTGTTCTATTGGTCCGTGCTCATGCCAGTCAAACAAATACAACAATATGATTGGATGTCACTCCAATATTTTTCTGTGGTACTGTAAGTTTTTCATAACTGCCCCAGTATGAAATTGTATTTCACATCCTTGTGGTTAATGGTGGTCATTTCTGTCTTCTGCATTTTGACAAGTTAAATACAAGCCAGGTTAACTACTTATAGAAATAAAACATGGGTTATTTCAAAAAAATGACATCTTGAATCAATCTTTATCCCCGATTTACAAATCAAACACAAAATGCGTCTTTGATTTAAAACACCCAACAGGAATCTAACCTGTGCGCTTAAATCTAAGGCAGAAGACAGTTAAATACCCTACAATGCCGTTATTTTGAGAGGTGAACACCTACATTAGCATTAAGATTTGCTTCTTACAAGTGTGCGTTTTATTTTATTTTTTTTAAATTCTTCTAAATAACATCATGCAATTTATATACTTAATGTTTGTGCTAGTTTAATTGCTTATTTGCAAATCTTGTAACTCTTATAGACTGTGTAATATTTTTCCTGAGCTCAAACAGGGATCTTGGTAGGTGTGTGAATGATGTGTAAAATTATACATGTTCTTTTTTTCGGATGCTTAATCATATCATTCATTATCATATTATTGTGTTTACATGGGATATAGGCTGCATGCCCGACTGTCCAATCTCTCCTCAGTTGCCCTTTCTGTGTTGTTGTTGTTTTTTTTTTCTTTTACCTTACGTAAGTTTTGTGTGTGGGGGTTTTCCTTGACTTTTAAATGAGATTACGGAGCTCCTGAGGCTTTTTTTTTCTTCATATCGGGCGGTGTGAACAATATGGATTTGACTTGAATTAACATGACCGACTAACTGCGAGTTGTAAAAACATGCCTAGTGTCAGACTACATCAAAACACTGCTCGTCCAGAAATCCTTCGCCAGTCTGAGGCACACAAAAACCGAGCATGAGTCAGGAGGATTCCCAAACCGAAATACCCGATTCCTCACCACCAAAAAAGATAAAAGTAACGACAGGATTTTGTCGAACATGTCGTCTGGAAACAGGATATACATGGAGCGTTGTCCATATTCTTGGCACTCAGGTGAAGGCAACCCTGAACAGGTAAAGTGAAACATGATCCGAGATTGGATTAGAAAACCTTGGAGGGAAAACGCCCTGCAAAATATTTATATACTACAAGCTGCATGTCGACGAAACTGAAGATGAGTTATTTGCATTAATTTAGGATACTTTTATTCTACTGAGTGCAGATCTGGAGATATAAGCACTTGAGTATTAGGCATTAAATTCATATTTAACCAAATAAACAATATAATAAGGCTTATGGTTGAATATGAAGACAGCGGTTTTTCAACCTTTTGTCGCTGTTGAATGTTTTCCTCCACAACTCTCCTATTATAACCCCCTTGATCCTATCATCCTTTGGGATTGGCGTCATGTAACGAAGTACATTTAC
Organism: Hypoplectrus providencianus; assembly: GCA_028566105.1. Classification (NCBI taxonomy): domain Eukaryota; kingdom Metazoa; phylum Chordata; class Actinopteri; order Perciformes; family Serranidae; genus Hypoplectrus; species Hypoplectrus providencianus. The sequence continues at coordinate 23,853,808 of JAOWBC010000710.1, read as the reverse complement.
CCAAGTACAGGGGCTAACGACATTTTTATGTTCTTTACTTGACAAGTAAGTGAATTCTTCTTCCACCGCTGTCTTTTGGTAGAAGCTCCACCCCTAGGCTGGGAGTCACTGGATGAAGCTGTTTAATCGAGTTATAACCAACTCTGATTAACTGATTAATGTAGTTATATTAAAGCCTATTAAATTAGTCAGAAGGATGAAATGAGTACTTTTCCTGTAATAGACTACTGTAAGTAAATAATCTTAATCATTCTTCGGATTTACCGTACTGCAATGTAAATGGTGTAATCTATTGGTACTCTAACTAAGGGAATGATCTAAATAGTTAATAGATAGGTTCTTTAGAGACAACTAAAGTAAAATGTGTGTCGTCACTACTGCGCATGAGCAGAAAATAATTACAACAAGCGATAAAAGGAATATTTCTGTATTACCGTGGTATAAAACACGTTTTTGTTTTTTTGTTTTTTTTTTTACAAAAGTTTCCACTTTCAAAATTATGCTGCAAAGATTTCTTAGTCCGTGTGCCAGAAGTATTGGTGAACCGTCCCTCTAAGTAAACAGGCTGCATAGGACCTGAGGGGATGAATAAACAGAGAGGTAGACAGACAGATAAGTGACAGAATAGAGACAGAGATAGGTGGCGGGTGGGAGGGTTGGATGGCGAGGTGCTGACCAATCAGCGACGGAGGCTTAAATCTTCAGTACCTGCAGCCTTTTGTTATCGCCTGTTGCCGTGAGCTCAGTCAGTGTGAGACCGGTCTCCGTTTTCACTTCCTCATAACGGAACAATCGCAGGGCATTTAGTGTCAGTACCAGCCGGAGAGCCTCGCACACTGCGCGGACTGCAGCCATGATTCACCCCCGGACCCTCAGAGTAGACTATGGGCAGACTACAAGCGTGCTGTGCGTGGTGGGCTCAGAATTAAATGTAAACCTGAACAGGTAGGCACTTGCACGTTAATTACTATTTACAACACAAACACAAAAGAGTCATCCGGAGTGTTGAGTCTGTTATTATGGTGTACATATACTATGCTATACTACTACACTACTACACTACACTACACTGTATACACTTTCTTTCTTTCTTTCTTTCTTTCTTTCTTTCTTTCTTTCTAATTTTAATTTAATGATGTGATGTAAATCCAAGGGTTTCAACAGTCAGCATCCCAAACATTACTTTTTATTTAATCTATTTATTAACCTATTTTAAGGTTAAAAAATTTAGTTGAACCTTTAAGGTTAGTATTTAGTTTTAAATTCGTGCGTAAATCCTATGTCCATTAAGTTTTTAGTGTTTATTTTCTGTTTCACGGAGGTGTTGATTTGGTCATTTGGTGATGCAGCTACATTTTTAGTTCTGTTGGATTATAACAAATAACTCCACCCCTTTTAAACAAACAGGTGACAGGTGTACCTAATAAACTGGCCAGTGGGTGTGTAAGAATGCTATTGTTAACCCAAATCAATAGAGCTGTGCGGAGGTTGTCCTGTGCATGACACCCTTGTGATGGCGGATCTCAACATTTTGTTTTGTACAGTAAGGACAGTCAACAGTCTGTATTGTTGCCGTCCAACAGGAGAGTCTTTGTTGTCCCAAAGAAATGTAGGCAAAACGTCCTGCCAAATGCAGCCTCCACAAGGCAACAGAGCGAGGCTTGATTACAGACTGGGCATAGCGAGAGGCTGGCACATACTCAGCAGGGGATGTTTTAAATATCCCAAAATAAATATCTGATATCACTGGAAAGGACTACTGTTGTAGCAGCCTTGTTATGTCAATGTCTCCATTTTGATTTCTTTTTAAACAATGCGTTGGTCCTAAATTGAAAGTTATAGTTGTTGCTGGTGGCTGTCGTCATTCCTCTTGCTCATGCTCATGTTCAGCCCCTAAACAGATCCTGTCCCAGCATGACAGGAATGTAAGTGATGGGGGACAAAACCTACAGCACTTTCTCTGTGTGACAATGCATCCAAAGCTCAGCTGAGGCTAATATGAGGAAGTAAGTCAAAGCAAGTGCACATCCTCCAAAGTCTTTTTGTGCAAGATTACTCTATTGCTATTTAGTTTCTGGAGCCACATTAGAAGGAGAGCAATATAAAACTAATAAGGACAACTTGTTTCACAAACACACACTTGTTTTACAGCCTGTATGTCACAGCCTGGACTTATTCTTTAACTTGACTGTATTGACCTATCTTTAAAGAAACATGTGCTGCGTACATTAACAGAATTTGCTGACACATGGAAAACCTGAGATCTGGCGGTCGTATAGTGTGGGACTATCAGATGTCTCTGATGCTCTTGTTTGTTTTCTTTTTCTAAGAGGCGTCCGTTAGCTCAAACAGGTTCTGCATCTTTTTGGGTGGCCAATAATCAGTTTTTCTTTTTTTTTTTTAATTATTATGACTTTTGCATCAAATGGTTCTGAAAGTAAGATGCTGCTGTTTTAAAGACAGGGTTGTTTTTCTTTCACTTTTGTTATTTTCTGCAGTTTTTATTTGCAACTTAATGTCATTTTTCATCATGTCTGTGTATGAAAACACACCATGCAAAGTGCTTATAAAAATAAACCCATGTTTAGGTAATATTGCTTCATTTCACTTCCTTCCAAATGTCAAAGAATAAAGAGTGAATAACTTTATCGTGACTCTAGCCGCTACTCTGGTTTGCACCTGTTGAAATTTGAGCTTGTGGCTCGCCCGCCGACTGTACAGCAATGCTGCTCCTCACTTGTATAGAAACAAACAACTGATTGGCATCACGTGCTTAATGCAGTGTGTTTTATGTCAACAAAGTGCATTAAAAAAAAATCCAATGTTTGTCTCTCTGTCAGGAGTGCCCCTCCCAGCTCCAGGTTCTTCTCTGTGAAGTGCACCGCTAATGTTGAGTACAGCATCAGCCCCCCGCCCCAGGAGACGTCCCACCTCTCTCCCATCCCTCTCAATGGAAACTCCGTGCTGCTGATCAGCATGAAACAGGCCAGCCAGCATGAAAATGATAGCAAGGTAAAATAGGACAGAAGTGCAAAAAACAATGTGGTAAACCATTAAACGATATGTCTGGATTTCAGTACATGCTCAGCTATGAATGAACAGGAAAGCTGCTTATCATGTGAACATGTACACCCAGTTGAAGTTACTTTTATTTTTGCGTGTTCAGTCATTTGCCTAAAACAGGATGCCAATAATAACAATTTATTAATTGTTACCATTTAAGATAATACATGCGAGAAACCGGAAAGCATCCCCATTAAACTCATATCATTGGAGGATTTAAAGTCAACATGAACTATAAAATTGCTCTCCTGAAAGCACATTTACAGTTAAAGCTCATTATAATTGTCAAATGTCATTTTTTAAATGATTTATACTCTTTCTCTTATTAGCTGTCTGTCCGATACTATGGAGAGAACAAAGAAGTTTTGGGGAAAGCAGTCCTGCATCTGACAGCTGTTGGTAAGTTAAAGCAGCGTCTCAAGTTTTCTTTGACAAACAATTATTTGTTTTAGCATTTAACTTCTTTTGCCAATGGTTTGCGGCATATTTAAGTGCATTTAAATTGAAAAATGACTCTTATATGTGTTTGGATATTCAGGTGATTCACATGAATAGAAATGGTGATTACTGATGTGATTAGAAACTATGAACCTCTATATAGAATATGTGGGCCGTGAAAATACACTCTGTGATAAATAAACTGTGTATGTTGTTCAGAGATCTCTCTGGATGTGGATGCTGACAGAGACGGCGTTGTGGAGAAAAACAACCCTAATAAGGTGAGCTCAGACGTCAGGAGGCTGAACAGAGGCTGACACCTAACGAAGGAGATCTTTTTTTTGTTTTCGCTTCCTGGAAAACAACAACATGACAAGTGCAACAATCTGAATGCTATTTACGGAGTAAACACAGCTCTGCATATTAATCATGTTGAAGTCTTCCTGCCTTCCTATTTCTACATTCTGCTCCATCAGTGACAAGATGTTTCTGTGAACGTGTTGTCTTAAACATCTTCTGTTACATATTCCTTTATATTTCATACATTTAATGTGTGCAAGTAAAATAACACTGAAATATAACATTTTTAAAATTCCTATCAATTTAAACATGTCTGGGTTTTTGAAAACTTATCAGGGATCCTGGAAGTGGGGTCCTGATGGACATGGAGCCATCCTATTGGTCAACTGTGACTCAGAGCGGACCTACTGGAAGAAACCAGACAGCGAGCATAACAACATCTACAAAGTGTCAGGTATAACAGTGCAGCCTTTCTTTCCCCACTCACTTCCCTCTTTGTTTTCTCTCACCACTAACTTTGGAAGCATTCAAAGGCCACTTTTATTTGCTGTTGCAAAGTCAGCAGATTAAAATGTTGATATGGTAAATATGTTTGATAGACTGCTAATCTAGACTCCTCTGTGTGAATGTAGCGGGCGGGTTGATAACGTCACACTCTCAAATTACTTTGCAGCAGTCAAACCAGTTACGCTGAAATTTGATATCAAACCATTTTTTTTGACCATGTGTTTGTTCCAGTAGTTATTAGTAATATGATCTAACACTATCACAGATCAGTGGTGGAGGAATAATTTAGATTCCTTACTTCAGTGAAAGTACTAATGCCAAACTGTAAAATTAGTCCACTACAAATAAAAGTCCTGCATTCAGCAAAGTATCAGCATTGAAATGTTCTTATGCCACCATTCACATAGTATTTATGTTGGACACAAGTAGAAGGACCTCAGTATTTTGACCTGCCTCTCTGTGGGTGTGCAGATCTGAAGGACATGTCTCCTGTGGTGCTGCGGACCAGAGGTCCTGCCAGGCTCCCAGAGGGATACAAGCTCACCATGCACATCTCTCAGGGGGACGCTGAGAGTGTCCGAGTCTTCATGTCCAGATCCTCTGGAACCAGGAAAAGTACACTGGGTGAGTAGAAACAGATAACGGCTTGTGCTTTTTATCTCTGAAGCTCTTTCAGTAATGTTTTTTGTTGTGTGTTTTATTTATTTGTATTTTATGTTCTTACCTCGGCAGAGAATCTCCTCTTCTCGTCCTTTGTGAAGGACCATCCGCTGGTGCTGAGCAGCGAGGTCCTGTCCCAGGAAGTGCCGTACCTCGGAGGCCAAGCAGAGATGAACTTTTATGTGGAAGGCCTCAGGTTTCCTGACAAAGACTTTAATGGACTCATCAGCATTAACCTCAGTCTGTTGGAGCCCATCTCTGCCGTAAGATCTTCAACATGGCATTTACAATGTTACACATCTTTATTTCATCTCCCACCATGAGTTCCCTATGTTGCTTGGTAATCTTTTTTTAGTCAATACAAATAAAAACAAAACAACAACATGGCTTTTCGAATATTTCAACTGAACATCACAGCTTTCCCGGTTAATTGGTTAGAAGATCCAAACATAAGCTGGTAGTTTGACCTTGAAATAAGACTTAAAATTTAAAGTCCAAGAACAAATTTAACCTGCACCAACAATTTAAGTGAACACGGCACATTATGGGATTTACCTTTTCTCACGATAAACAAAGATTTGGTCAGTATAAGATTATGAATGTTAGATTAGATTTCATTTCCACACTTCAGTTATAAACTCCTGGTGCATTTCAATGTTTTTGGTCACATTACATTCTGACATTATGACATTATGAGGAGTGCAGGTGGAAGTACTCAGCCGCCTCTCGTGTTTTTCCAGGGGCTCCCTGAGACGCCCATTTTCACAGACACAGTTGTGTTCAGGGTGGCTCCGTGGATCATGACACCCAACACCCTGCAGCCTGTGGAGGTGTTCGTCTGTAGGTAAGTTTACTGATGAATAATGAAGATGACGGTAACAATAGATGTGTCAGCAGATTCAGTAAAAAGTTACAGTAACAAATTCCCGTTTATGTTAAATCATGATACCAAGAAAATTACACATGTAAATGATGTTTCAAGCGATTGCATCATATTAACTTCTTCTTCTTCTGTGCTAACCGCGTCAGCACTGATGATAACTACCAGTTCCTCAAAGGAATGAAGAATCTTGTTGCAAAGAGCGGCTACAAGCTTAAGATTTGCCACGAATACGTCAACAGAGGAGATCGCTGGATGCAGGTAAGAAAAGATGAAAGTTTCACACAAAAACTTATTGGAAAATTGGCAGAATTAGACAAAATATGCTCCATTGAAAATCCAGAAAAACTTGGAGACACTGAAATAACCGTGGCAATGACTCATCATCTGAATACAGTAGAAATATGACTTCTTTTTCTTTTTCAGGATGAGCTGGAGTTCGGCTACATTGACTCACCTCATCACCGGTTTCCTGTTGTTCTGGATTCCCCTCGAGATGGAAAACTCCTTGATTTTCCATATCATGAGCTACTAGTGAGATTCAGACTGTTTTGTCTTGTTTTCTTATGTATTTGCATTGTTGACAGAAGAAATCAGTTTTAATTCATTTGATGAAAGATGCATTTTTTAAGGCATGTACTAAGCACAGCATAATGTCTCACTCATACCTTGGTTTAATACATCAGATCATTTTTCTCAGTGGTTTTAAACATGTTGATGATTAACATGATCTTTTAGAGAAAAACTTCTGATACAATTTATTCTTCAAAGCAAACTATTTTCACGTCTTGATTACGTCTGGAGGCTAGCACCTGAAAACCTCCCTTTATGTCCACAGGGCCCAGACTTTGGCTACGTGACGAGGGTGGCCGAGAAAAAAGACGTGAGCAGTCTGGACTCATTCGGTAACCTGGAGGTCAGTCCTCCTGTCACTGTGAATGGGAAAAACTACCCCCTGGGCAGAATCATCATCGGAGTGGCCTTCCCTACGTGAGTTTGTGACAGATCCAGAAATAAGTCCCTGACTTTGTAGGCGTGCAAAGGAAATGGAGTGTGAAGAAGAAGATCGATGAACATTACTCACACCCCTCTCTGTCTTTAAGGGCAACCAAAGGACGGAACATGACCAAAGTTGTCCAAGACTTCTTGTGGGCTCAGAAGGTTCAGGAGCCCATCGCTCTGTTCTCTGACTGGCTCCTTGTCGGCCATGTAGACGAATTCATGACTTTTGTTCCTGCGCCTGACAGAAAGGTACATATTCACACTTATGGTGCTGATACGTGTGGGATTGTGTGAGCTCTCGGGACAATGAGACAGCCAGTGTTATCTTTGTCTCTTGTGCTTCTGTGCACAGGGCTTCCGGCTGCTGCTGGCCAGCCCAGATGCCGGCTACAAACTATTCAGAGGCTTAAAGAACAACGGACACGGAGAGGCCAAACTGTTTGAGGGTAGGCCCTTCTCTGACAATATCATCTGTGGAATTCATAGAAATCATTATTAACACTTTGTAAAATACTTCCAAACAGGTCTTAAAGATGAAGAACAAATAACAGTGGATCAGATACTTAATGATGAATGTCTTCAGTCAGAAAACAACTATGTACAGGTGAGTGGGACTGTAAGGTTGGACTCCAGAAGTAAAACTAGTTAACAGGTTAAAATCCAAACAGGAAGCCAGATTTTCTAGGGAACACCTGGATATATCACAGTTATAACTCTTCAGTCTTATAGCTAAATATCTCATTCCATCTCATGCTCATATCTCAGCTCATATGCTGTCATAACAGCCTCCACTCTCTGTGAAGGCTTCCCACTGGATTGTGCAACCCGGCTGCAGGGATTTGTTCCCATTTAGCCATGAGAGCGATAGTGAGAGCGAGCACTGATGTTGGTTGATAAGCCCTGGCAGCGTTTCAGTTCGTCCCAAAGGTGTATGGTGTGAGGGGAGTTCAGGGTGCTGTGGCTCTAGGGTTTACCGTGGCTGAAATGAAGCTGAATCCTGAGAGCCGAAGTTTTCTGCAATCATCCAACCAGATTTTGATTCTTTCATCAGAAAGTGTGAAGAATAATTAATCCCTGAAGACAACTTTCATCCATTCAATGTTTTTTTTTCCTTTTTCAGCATTGTATAATAAAACTGGAGTCAGGTATTACTGGTATTATATCTCCCAATATTAAAAATCACAAATTTGCCCTGAGGAGCTTTGGAGTCCACTGGCCGGGATGTTAACACCACTCCAGCTGCCTGTTTCAGACTGATCTCAGTACAGTTTGCCTCTCATTAATATTTTTTTATACTGATGTTTCCCCATAAAGTAGTTTGTCTTCTCTCACTACCAAGTTCCACTTTTATATATTTACACACAATGTGCTTCAGCCCTCGGTGGCCCTGCTCTTTAAGTTTGTGTATCCTACTTCACAGCGAGCAGCTTTTGCTTCAGGTGTTTACAGCTCACTTTAACAGCACTTACAGGCCAAATACCACCTCAGACCATGAGGCTCGTTCCGACAACTCCATCAGGGTTTAGGGCTTTGCCACTGTCAAACTGTCAAGCGATTGAGTGCCCTCTTGTAGACATCTCGAGCTCTTTCTGCACACTCCCGGTAAGACTGCATTTCTGCAGACTTTGCCTGAGGGAAATACCCACAATTCCTAGCGTTATGATGTGAAACATGGTGTTATCAGGGGAAGCCTGCAGGCATTGAAAAGGGTAAACAAGCTAAACTGGTGCATGGGTGTTCAGCCTAGAATATTAAAGTTACACAGAAACATTAATAAGGATTCAAGATGGTAAATAATGAACCCATAAAATCAGGGGAAAGCAGATTTACAATAGGGAAGTTCACACACCTGTTTTATTAAGCAACTAATTTTTAAGATTTTTGCTGAATTATGCTGTTTTGCATAAATACATAGGGACCTATGTAGGTAAGAGTGGCCCCATATTGTACAAAGCATGTTTTGGCATCATCAAGGTAATGTGATATGTTGGCACAGGGCGTGTCCCATCCTATTTATACAGCTTCTTGCCCTTGCAGTCTCTTGCATTCAAACACTTACCCGGTGACATGAATTCAATCCATGAGGATTCAGGTTTAGGCCTTAGGGAGTGGGGTTGGGCCATAATTAACAAAGGCAAATCCAGCAGAACAAACATTTGAGAAATTGACTTGTTGGAAAGATGCCTCCCTGCCAATGAACTGAGTCTGTCGACAGATGAGGCTCTCGTTTGGTTATTTTTAACTTTCAGCAGCGGGTGTATCTGAAGGAGCTTAATATATAGGGTGTCCCTCAAGTCTCTTTATAACTTGTATTACAAAAGCAAAAGAACTGACAAATCTGTGTAAATGACTCCAAACTGAGGAATAGATGTTGCAGTGTGT
>JAOWBC010000710.1:23817228-23844476 GCA_028566105.1 Hypoplectrus providencianus | reverse complement strand
TCTTTAACAGAAGCCCACAGAAAGAAGGAGCCCATTCTGTTTAATAAACCAGGAGACACATTGAGCCTTCTCTGGAGTAAGAGACATTTTATAGGGATTTCTTTACTACCACCTGTTTCACCAACAGGGGACCTAAAACACACTGAGGACACACAGCTAATCTGATTAACAGATCTCATTAATTTCCTTTGTAATCATTGTAAAGAGACTTAATAGACACCCTTTACTATTAAGCAGAAGAGTCCACATACCTTTGGCCACATTACTTTTCATCTCCAGGCCTAACAAAGATTATCTTTAGTAGTACGTGGAATACTAATATATTTAAGTGTTTTGTTTTTATTGCATATTCTGTGTAAATCACATTCTTGTTAAACATGCTTTGTTAAGAAGACACAGAATGTAAAGAGCAACAAGGAGTTTTAAAAAAAAGTGTGTTGTGCAATTCCACTGGTTTGTTCTCCAGAGCTGCATCGACTGGAACAGAGATGTGCTGAAGAGAGAGCTCGGCCTGGACGACGAGGACATCATCGACCTGCCCATCCTCTTCAAGCTCGAGGCAGAGGATGACGTCGAACCCAAATACAGAGCGGTGGCTTACTACCCCGACATGGTGGGCGCGTACTTATCGCTTTTCAATTGTTGCATTCAGTGAATCGGATAGCACCTCTGTCAGCCTCACGAATCCGTCACATCTGTTTCCAGGTGAACATGATCGTCTTGGGGAAAAACCTCGGCATCCCGAAGCCCTTTGGCCCCAAGGTGAACGGACGCTGTGCCCTGGAGACTGAGATGTGCTCCCTGATGGAGGGCCTGGGCCTCAGCTGCACGTTCATCGACGACTTCGCCTCCTACCACAAGCTGCTGGGAGAGGTGCACTGCGGCTCCAACGTCCGCAGGGAAATGTTCGACTTCAAGTGGTGGGACCTGGAGGGATGAATGAAAACTGCACAGTGGGTGTAGGTGCATTAGAAAGGGCAGGTGGAGGGGTTCAAAATGCTAGATTTCAAAAGAAAAGAATCGCACCTTAATGTTACACTGCTAGAGATGTCTTTCATTTCAAAGCCTTATAATGAAACGCTTCATTTTCTGATCAGTTATTATGCAGTTTATACCACTTTTCTCCACAGTAACCATGAACATTTAGTAAGAATTACCCCAGGCATGTCATCTATTATGCATCTTCATCTTTATTAAACATTTTTGTTGGCTTTATTTACAAAAAGGATGTAAAGCAATATTTACAAACATGTCTTTTGAACAAGGGCTTAAGCAGACTGTTGACAATAACATAAATACAATCATTTGAATCGAGCACACAGAAGATTCGCTCCCAATCTAGTTGTGGTTTGGGCCGGCTGCTGGCATACAGTGCAAGCACAGTTAGATGAAAGGTACCACAAAGTGATGTGCTATAACAATACACAGCCACAGGAGGGCGCACTTCATCTACGCAAGCATTTCCCAAGTCCACAGGAACATCTTTTCAAATCACCTCTTTTTATGAATCAGTTGAAAGGGCTTTCATACACATTTGTGTACCAAAAATGTATCTTTTTACCTTTTCTATGCCTTATTTCTGTAAAGTCAAAAGCAAAATATTGTGATTTGTAGCGATAAGCAGCGCATGGGTACAGTATATAGGCTGTTCTGCATTTGGTCCAGTGTCTTAAACTTGCACTTTAACAAAGTGTAAATGCTGTCTTTAATTCACCCTTACCAAAAAAAACAACTCCATGTATCTCCATGTTTTTTCCTTCATAATAAACTGAGAGGAAAAAGCTTCTCCGCTCAGGACAGGTGAGCTGTTTCACACTTTTCTGTTGTCAGGAGTCGACACAGTATCACCATTCATGGTGGCGGGTACGTGTGAATAAACACACGTCCGCCGAGTTTTACATTCAAGCCTGCTGCCTTTTAAACACGACCCTCCTTCAGAGCGGCTCCCGGACACAATCATTAGAAAGGCAACTTCAAGACGAGTCACAGTGTAATTCATATTCGGCATCAAATCAGGTTTTTCAAAAGGTCAGCATTTGGAAAGAACTGAAAATGTAGTGCTTCGGTCAGGTACATATGTTACACTTCACAAATAAAGAAGGATAGTGTGGCATTTGGCTCTCTATCAGCGATGTGCACTGCATCTGGAGATGTTGGCTGGTTTCAATAAAACACAAATCACAGGGACAACACCTCTATGTCAAGCATGGCACCAGTGTACGCAGGAGGAGGTTTTTGGCAAGCAGATTTACACCATGCACAGTACCGTTGGATACACACACCTGTACACAGACATCAAATCAACAAGTGGTGTGTGACAGAGTTTTTGGAGACGAAAGTCCGAACAGCAGGACCTTGAAATGTGGGTTGAGGATGCATGTTGCTGGTTGGGCCACTACAGTAATTGCGCCTTTAGCATCGTCTACAGTGATGTTAAAATTCATCTTTTTTTTCTACAGATTTACCGTGATACAATAAAATTTGATTTTTGAAAATTGCAGATGCATTTTCTTTTTGTATTTTTCAAACCTTCCCCCACCTAAGAGGAAGACGATGCTATCACAGCCACCAACAACAATGACAGGTTTACCGAAGCTGTCGTAAAAACGTGACAAATATCCACTGCAGAATACTCAGAAGAAGAAGAATAGATCATCAATAAAACACAAAGAGTGGCCCGACAGACAGCCAAACACACGGCACATTAAAGTTTAACCCATGTACATTATCACAGTGGGATGTGAGGTTGACATTAAAAAAACATTTCCCTCTCTAGTGCAACTCTCCGTCTATAGACTGCTTCACAAGCTAAACCAACACCGGCTGTTTGATTCTTCACTCTTTTAAACCCCAGTTTAAAATCCTGATCAGGTTAAGAGGACACACACTATCTGAGTGTTTACAGTAGGAATCAGGTCTCAGAGCTTACTGGCCTGAAGAATGAGCAGGCAGGTTTATCCTGCCAAGCCCGCTGACAGATGACAGTCACGACTGATGCTGCATGGGCATGGAGGGATTTTTTACCTTTTCCTTTTGAGCATTTGAGGAGTTTCCACATGGAGCTGGAATGAGGGCGAGACATGTCCATGGAGCTGTGTGTCTGTCGGGACAGGCAGCAGGTCCATGCCAAACATACAAAGAAGGATCTGACGGCCTCTTGATCCGGCTTCTTAGTCCGCTCCTCTTCTGCCTCAGTGGTGGAGTTCACATGCCCTTGGCTCATTTTGGCAAAAGATGCCTCCTATGGGAATGCTGAGACAAAGACGGAGAAAATGAGACAGTTTAAAAGGAGAGTCAGGAAATTAAGGGGTTGAAATGTGACAAGAAATTAAAAGATATGGAAATGAAATGACAACACTACATCTTACCTGAAAATGGACGTTGATGCAGTGGTCAGGAGTGTGGCTAACAGTTCTGCATACAGACGTGGAGAGAAGGCTGCACAGTTAATATCAGCAAAAACCTTCAGACTAACCTTGCAAATAGTGTTGAGCCAAATCCATGATTCAATTAGATTTCCCATCTTAAGGTCACCATTCAGTTCACTTTTCAATTCAGATACTTCTCATGCTGAAGGCTGTCTCACTGTCAGACTATTGAGTCTGGATCCACGAATAGATGGTTTCATGCCCGATAAGTGTCATTCAAATTTTTAAATTCTCCTTTAGAAACATACACAGGCGACAGGGTGTGAAGAGTGATATAAGTGCTATATTTTTTTTAAATGTGCCAAATAAGACCATATGGTTGGCTGATCATAAATGGGAAAAGAGGTGGGAAGGAAACTGACAATCAAAGCAGCCATGCCATCAATTATGCTTAACTTTAAGGATTCATTTAATCTAAACAGGTGGGTTAAATACAATTGTACAATTGTCCTGGAGGTGGAAATTAGCTACAAAGACAAAAACTGTTTTTCCAACCTGGCTAAAAACATGTTTATGTCTGTTGTCAAGTTGGAAATTTTAACACAGGGATCAACAAGTGCTGACTCAGTTTTGGAGCCAGCCTCAAGTGGTCATTTGAGGAACTGCAGTTCTTGGCATTTCTGCGTTTTATTTTTCAGTCTGTGATGTTGCTGCTTGATGGTTTGCCATGAAATTTGGCAGAGACATCCATGTCGCCTCAGGATGGAAGGAGAATAAAGCCAGGGAGGCAGATAGGAGAAGCAATCATGAGAGGCCTTTATCGAAAAGTCAGAATGTCTATAACAGATGAAATTTGTCAAGTAAAATGTTGAGAATAAAATCAGCTTCCGCAGAGATATGAACATTTGTATTTATATGTAATGACAAAAATCAGTTTGTAGTTTTCAGACTATCCCGAATAAAAAAGTTTACTTTACTCTCATCATCTTTTTTTCCTCCTGAATTATGTTTTTTTTCCCCTCTCATTATTTTTCTTTCCTGCCTGGAAGTTATCTCGAAAATACCTCGGGAAGAATTACAGTAACGTTTATTATCTCTAAACTGTCCATGTAGCGCCACCATTGGGTCAAATTTCTTGTCTTCCTGTTGGCTGGTTTACTTTGTTTTTAGTGCAAATGATCAAATATTAGCATAGAAACACCCTAATCTGGGATGGTAAAAATGATACCTGCAAAACATCAGCATGTGAGCATTGTCATGTTGGATTTGTGAGCATGGTGACATAGCATTTAGCTCAAGCACGGCTGTGCCCGGCTACCGCCTCACAGAGCCGCTAGCATGGCTGCAGACTGCAGTCTAGTCCTGTCAATGTACTGACCTGTCTTACTGATGTATAAAAAGACCCATCACATGTTCCCAAAACTCAAGGTGACACGTGAAAAGCCAACCATATGATGGAAAACGGGGAAAAAAGATGCACATTTTTCACATTTGAGCTGGAATTATTGAATTTTTGGTCTATCTACTCGATAAATGACCAGAGGAAACATCCTTCCCGGTGACTTTGTAAAACATGGAGTAAAACCATCTGAGTGTCACCTAATGACTGATGACAAGCAGTTTGTCTCACCGATGAGAACTTGTGCTCCTGCGAGGGGCGCTCTGTCTTGGGCCGGCCGTCTGTCCCTTTGGGCTCTGATGTCTTCACTCCGTCCGGTTGCTGCTGAAGACGCGAAGCTGCTGGGAGGAAGGCGGCAGATGCGTGGCTGTCACGGTTAATAAACTCAAGCACATAATGCTGCCAGCTGTTCTAGACTAAAAAGGATATCCCAGCATGCAAAAGATTAACAGTTCAGAATGAATCATCAGCGGCAGAAAGAAAAAGAAAAAAAGCCAAAAAAACAGAGTGTGCATAACAGAAGTTGAGTGGGAACCAGAGATAAATGTTTTTTAGGCATAGTTTGCTTCATTAATCTGAGCAGAGCCTTCTGGTTCTGGCAGTCGGTGCAGCAGAGGTGAAGTTCAGCGCTCGCGGCTGCTCTCATATTAATTGCTCGGGAAGCAGAGAGGTTATTCTTACAACCGCCCTGTCTAGATTTTCCCCAGATACTCTGCTGCGTGAAACTATCGACCTTTGGTAACTTGCCTGTTCCTCACACCTCCAGGCTGTCACTGACCCAGTAATATGACCCCGCCTCTCCTAAACTCACCTGGAGAAGTTCCCTGGCTGGTCGTGCACGCACTGTCCTCCGCTGCAGAGCTGTACACGAATGACTCGCCCTTGAGTGGCGTTACACATGACACACTTTCCTGTTGGAGGGCGAACAGAAGTTACTTTTTGCCAAAAATGTATAACAAGGACAATCATAGCAACAGCTCCACTCTGTGATAGGGGCAAGAATCTCGCGATTCTATGTTGGGCATCGCGATATACGGGTCATGATACGATGTTACTGTGATACATCATATATCCTGATATCGCAATGTAGGGTAATGCATACAAGCTAGATGATGTGTCTGTACATTACTCAAAATTTAAGTAATAATTGAAAAACTGTTTGATTGAAAAAGACCTTCCTATTTTATTCATTTTTGTGTAATTCTGTGACTGCATTTGCATTTTCAATTCAGACGTTAAAGTCAGATTAAAGAAATATCAGATATTTAAAACATAATAGCTGAAAACAATAAGACTTCAAACCTTGACTGAAATTTGGAGTAAGACCAAAAATGTTTTTCTCCATTTCTGTGTTAAGGAATTTTGGGGCTTATCAAAACTATGTTTCAATGAAGCTTCCATATCAAAGCTCCGCCCCCAACTCTATTTACAGCAAATAAAGATACTTATATATCCACTTATAGCGTTCACCTGTGTCAGCAGTCATATCCGTGGATGATGACAATAAGCAATATCGTACTAATTATGGAGTATTCAGATCACATATATTTTTGCTTTAACCAGAATATGCAGAAATTAATATGTATTACTATGCAATACATTTTGACTCCTGTCACCATTAGGATTAAGTGAAATCCATCAAATCCCTCATTCTTTCTTTCAATTTCTAGGTAGCATGTAGAATATGCTTCCTCTCAGTAAAAATGAGAAATATTAAATATGTCATTCTTCTGTTTTTGTGGCACTTATGCACTTTCATCATGGCTTCCCTCGCTGCCCTTCTCCACCCACCAGTCCTGTGTCGTACTCGTCCTCCGCCTCGTGCTCCTCCACCACGCTGGCGAAGCTGCTGGCGTTGGACGAGGAGCGGGACAGGTCCTGAGCCTCGGGGATGGACGGCGCCCTGCAACACATGGCCAAACTACACACCTGGGTCACTCTGACCGCACAGACGCCTGTGTTTTCACCATGCTGGATGAACTTATGAGTCAAAAAAAGTATTGTTTTCTATTTTTGGATGGATTGCTTTTCCTTCCTAAAGTCGGATTAACTCATCATCTTCATTTTGCGGAGCCTCAGGTAGCACTTTGAGCAAAGAGACAGCATTGTGTTTGTATCTCTCTCAGGTTTGCGTAATCTTTTAAGCTCTTCATGCAGCCCTTCAAATAAAAAGTATTTGAGGCGAAGCAATACTTAACCCAAACTTAGGGCGAATCATAGCACTTCAAGTAGAGCCTTTAAAATATACTTAACTCTCTAAATGATCATTTAGTGTATCATTTGCTCTCACCTTGAATTCTTTGAAAAAAATTTCTCACATGCCTCTGTGGTGGCCGAAGCATCCAAAAGCAGAGGTAATTTTTCTTTTTTTGAATAATAAAAAACAAAATAAGGATCGAATGTTTAAAAATGATCACACAACTTGGATAGTCCAAATGTAATTTATCCACTTGTATTCTTAATATTTCCCAAAATGCATTTTTGCAAAAAGAATCATGTTATATCGAAATCCATATTTGTACCTGTGCAAGAATAAGTAAAAAGCTCATGTTTAAAAGGAACTTTATCAAGAATTAGATCTGTTCTGTTTTTGGATTCTTCAGTCACTGTGGAGGCATTCAGGGCTCATTCAGGGACCTCTCAATATATGTGAATATAATATAATTAGTATATAATAATGAATTTAAATTATAGTCACCTGTTCTTAGTAGCAGGGAATTCTGGAGAGCTGTGATTGGAGGAGTTGTCCGACTTGTTTTCCTGGGAGAAGTGGCAGCCCTCCGGTGTCCTCTGGGTGCTGGGTGACACCTCTCGGCTTCAGGACAGAGATGGAGATGAACAAATGATAACACTGTCAGTTTACTCATTTTATATGGTGACACATTACACTAACTTTGAAAGAATATGATGACACATTCATATAATGTGCTGTAAGATCTGAAGAGGCTTTTTCAATGCTACGTACCACCTCTAGCAGGGAGTTTTCAGTTTGGCTTATTTATTTGTTGCCAGCACGATTATGGAAAAAACAACCTGGTCCAAGGAGGAACCCCTTAAACTTTGGAGCTAATCATGTAGCTAAACAATTGCATGACCTGAAGGATCTGTGCTCTTTGAGTGCCGTTCTAGTTGAAATATTTCCTCATTGAAGAGAAGCACTGATCCGCTGCTGCATCACAGACATCACATGAAATAAAAGGCTGAATGTATCTCCACAAACACAATGCCGTGTGGGAGGCGGTTGGTTTTATCCACATGGGTTGTGTGGGCGTCTCGAAGCTGTTATGTTGTTACATGTATGTGAGCCTGTAAATGTTTGATTATTTTTCTCACTTTGCACTTTGAGTGGATGGCAGCAGAGCTTGTTCACATATCAGCAAACAGATGGATCATATCACTCCAACGCAAGTTTCACATTTAACTATGCGTGCACATTTTCTAAGCTAAAAATATGTTTTTGCACACAGAAAGCTGAATAAATAAGTGAGGCACTGATAGTCCTCCCTCTGGATCACAACTATTATCCAAAAAGAGCTACTATCTTTAACAGTGTCTCTTCTGATTCCTCATTTTTAAGTCCCTGCTTCCATCTGTTGCAGCACCATCCTCTCCTCACTGCCCACTCCCTGCTGACCAGCTCCGCTCTGCGATCTCACCTCCTCTCTTGGACTTCCTGGATGTTCTCGATGCCAATGGCGCTGCTGCGGCGGGAGCTGAAGGGACCAGACTTTTTCCTGGTTGGGCTTTTCCCAGGAATGATCAATGACTGACGGCGGGCAGGGAGAAGAAAGTCAGACACATGCTATGGGGAGAGTGTAAACATTTCACAGCAACAGCATCAACAGTACAGTACATGACACAGTGGGCTGCTAAAGTGGGAAATGTTCATATGTGGAAATGTGCTGTGAAGGTAATAAAGAAGTGATGGCTTGATTCATTCTGGAGGAGCTGATTAACAGATCTCTACTCTGTGATAGCTGATTTTTTACCACAACCGATTCTTTAAGGAGCTGAGAAGCCTCCTGTTTGGTTTTTATTTTAAGCTCTGAGGTCAGACTTGCTTAAATCTCAAAATGTTTTGGTACAGACTTCTAATTCAAGATGCAGTATGATTCATCAATGAGTGACTGTGTATGAGAACACCAGTGGGAGTCTGTTTACACACGTCTTTACCCAATGTCTTACTTTTCTCTTTTAGAACAAATTTAAAAGTAAAAAGAAGTGAAGGAGTTCAAGCATGAAACTCGGAGATCTGCTGCAGTGGAAGGCATGAATCAAGAGAAATGAATCATCTAAAATCATCTACTTGGTGAAACCATTTATATATCACAGGTGGATTTTATAAGATAAATGACTCATTATTAAGCTATACTGTAGAGCATGAATGATGGGTTATGCCACTGAATTAACAAATGAAATTAGACTAAAAGCTACAACTAAACAAATATCTACTCCACCTGTATATGTGAAAACCTCCCACAGCCACTTAAATCAGGCACAGTTGAAACTACACACTGCACATTTACATAATGAGACATAAAAGTAAAGTAAAGACCCAAGACAAAAACAAGAAGTGAGAAATATACATGAACCTCTTCTATTGTTCCTATCCCTATGGCACTGCCTCGGCGTCCATATTTACTGGGACTTTTCCCTGGAACAAGCAATGACTGAGCAACACAAGACAGGGCAAGGGAAGCACAGAGAGAGAGGAGGTGATAGATTGAAAAAAGTAAGGAGGGAGGAAAAGAAAAGAACACGTCATAAGAAAAACATGCGCACAGCACAAAGAATTTAAACAGCAAGGTGCAAAAGAGCTTGAAAAGGAGCTCACAGCATGACTTAATAGAGGAGACATGGTTTTAAGGAAGTAGTGCGGAGGTTTTTAGGAGCAAAAAAGCAGACTGGAGTCCCAACACAGGAGGGCACAGCAGGTGATGGAGTGCCAGCGAGGGAGCAGGCATGTCGGCAGTTTTCTGCCTGGAGGGTTGCAGGGTTGTTTGCTGATGCATTCAGAGGGAGAAAAAGGGCAAAGAGGGCCGGCAAAATCCAAAGGAGGTAGCTTTTTAGAAAAATATGTCCTTTCAGATATGGGTTTAACATCATTCAAAATACTTCCAGTAACAAATTTCCAATCTGCCAAAAAATGTAGCTAGAGTTGCAACTTCATAAACCCCATCTTTGAAAGAGACACAAACAGGGCGGTGCTGCGTTTAAGGCCGCTGCCATGCATGCTCTGCAGCCACACATGCACAGGTACAGGGCTGCGTGGAGAGGCTGGAACATCTACAGGAGTGGGCAGTCATTACAAAAGCACAGTGAGGAGGGAGGGAGTCTGGGTAGTCATACAGCTGTTACACCGAGCTCACTTCAAGAGTCAGGCGAGACTCACAAGCAATCACTCTTTTCCTCTCATCTGTTTTTAACATCCTCCTAGATGTCTAACTGCCTCTATGCGGCGATGGAGAGTGTCTCAACGGATGAGAATAACAAATGAAATGTTGTTAATATTCCAAACAGAAAACAAAACAGTCGGTTAATGAGCTGCGAATGGAAAAAGATAATCAATGAAAGCCGGTTTAGTATATAAAGCAAGAGTGGATTTAAAGTGTCAGGAATGAAACTGAGCGCTTGGATGAGAACAAACTGATGAAAGTAAAATGATACAATGTGCCAACAGGAGTCATTTCCTGAAGCGCTGCAGGTTATAAAGAGCGGCCTGGAGTGTGAGCGGTGTGAGTATTCTGTCTCCTCAGTGTGTGTGTGTGTGTGTGTGTGTGTGTGTGGGTGGTCATCACGGGAACCAAAATGGGCTACTTACAATCCCCGGGGTTTTGGGGCTCTCTGCGGGATTGTGGGTAAAGCTGCCACTGTGACTAGTGGAGACTGTGTGTGACTTCTTGTTACTGAGGCCCATGGCGTCCATAGACTGGCTTCTGCTGCGGATGACCCGCTACAGAGAGAAACGAGGACACACCGTGAGTGGAGCCACTTTAGATACTGTGTGGAAACGCAACACACTGACCGGTTTCTCAAAGCATTGTATACCACATGTGTGTGATGCTGTAATCAATCCAAATTTGACCAACATGTTCAAGTTAGTAAATACTTTGTAATTGCACAGATTGCTTTATTTTTATAGTGCAGACTGTGTTTTATCTACAGAGAATTTTGACAATTTTTGCTGGCAAAAGCCTTTTTCAACAGAAGACATTTCAAAATGTCACAATAGCAAAAGTGATCATCATGGTGAACTTGGACATTTTAAAGGAGTATTTTGGAGAAAGATTGGTGATAACTGAACTCGGCACCCGTCATTTTATACTTCCATTGCCTCTGCAGTTCTATGCATGAGTTCAAGTCTCTTTCACCTCTTTTCCACCAACATAGAACCAGTTCTGGTTGAAGCACCGGAACCAGCTCTTAGTAGCTTTCTATGTTTTCATATCATAAATTTGTGCTTGTCTTTTGGATAACAGGGGCATGTTAAGGGAGTGGCCGTGGGTTGGCACAGACCAACTCTGAAATGAGTTTGGCCATCGGAGGTGCCAGCCCAATATCCTCAACTATGATGAGACGGGATCTTAGTTTGAAGTGATTGTTTGAGGGGTTAACCCTTCATGGGGCCATATTTGGTTACTTTATTGAATAATCCAACTGGGATCCCCGTGCCTCTCTAAGAACATGGATTTCTCCCAGCTAATCAGGCTACTACCACTGATAATATCAAAAACTCAACTAACCCTGATTTGCAACATACATTTTAAATATTTTCAAAATAAGCACAAAAGTAAAAGCCTTGTAATGTGCTCCAATAGCAATTAGTTGAGAGGAAAAGTTCCAGTTATTTCAATTCGGGTGATTCATGCAATCTGTCATCTCGTCCCACTGATGATTATCATTATCATTATCCTGCTTTAAACTGGTGTAAACACACACTTTTCAGGTAGACACCAAAGTGCCTACAGATCCTGAATGGGACCAGAGCTCGGTTTGTGGAAAAGGGGATGTATGCTTTGTTTATCAAACAAAGTGTGAAAATATAACATAATCCACCTTTAGTAGAATTTATTAAAACTAACACCTGCTTTTCCTACTGGAAGTCAAAATGTAAGCTGTGAAAAAGGCCTTTTACTAATGTATTCACTCATTTAACTGATTTCAGTTGTTTGTCTGCACAATGTCAAAAATTGTCACAAAAATGAACTTTTCATAATAATAGCTTTTACCCATTGTCTTGTAACAAGATACAATATGTGGTATGTGAATATTTCTTAATCATATGTTTATAAAATGCCTAAAATGTCTTTGAACATGTGTTTGTGTATGTGTGCACATGACGTGGTTTGGGCTTGTATGTGTGTGTGTGTGTGTGTGTGTGTATGCAGGACTATTTTTGAACACTTAGGGGCAGTGCAGGTCAACAGGCAGGAAGAAGAGGCTGCATGACAAAACTGAAGGTTCACAGAGAGTCGAAGAGCGTGTAGGCTTTATGGTGGAGGAGCATGAAGTATCTGAAGCAGCTAGAGTGGAGTTGGGTGTCATGGGAGGAGAAAAATGAGAGACGGTGTGAGCAAGGAAGAGGAAGTAGGAGGCAGCAGAATCTACACAGTTAGACAGAGGCCGAGAGAGGAAGATACATGTGGATGTGTCTGGAGGTTTGAGGAAGAGGAAGAGAGGCAGCAAGAAGGACTTGATAGTAAGAAAGAAAACAGAGACAGAGGTTTGTGGAGACAGGACATTTATACAGAGGAAGTATATGCCTGCATGGAGATAAATGGATCTAAAGACAGAGACTGATAAGAAGATGGCAGAGAACAAGTTGGTGACAGAGAGCAGAGAAAAACAGCGAGGGAAGGCTTCCCATCGGGAGACATGCAAACTGCATCATCAGCTCCCTAATGAGGGGTCATTAAATCGTTCATCAGACACACACAATCACAGCTCGTACCGCCGAGCCTCAGCAGCCGGGCTACGCTCCACCACCCTAATGGTCATTGATGGAGCACTCAGTCAGAGAAAGTGCCTTTCATTCACAACAGGGCGCTCCACAGCCTCAAAAACCACACCATCATGTGAAAACACACCAAGTTCAGCAGTCGCAGCCAAGTGAGGAAATCAAATGCCACAGGACTGGTCCTTTGAGATACTGAAAAAATTTCTGTGCTTTGTTTTCTCATGTGTGAATACCCAGAATCCCAGCCAAGAGACAGGGGAGGGAAGAAGAAGCATCCTTAAAGATTCTGCAGTCATAACCATTCTCTCTCATGCATGTGGAGCTGCAGATTACTGGTGCGTCACAGTAAAAGAAGGATGGGGCCGTACCTTGAAGGATTCAAAGAAGCCTCCTCCCCCTCCGCCGGCCCCGTTCTCCAGCTTCTCCTCGTCTCCACCCAGACCCATCATGGACTGGCTGTTGATGTGCAGCTCCTCGTACAGAGTCTCCAGCAGGGCTGAACGTGTTCGCTCCTGGCAACAACAACACAGTCGGTCTGCACGGGTACTAACACTGGCATCCAGGTTAGCTCATCGTTTTAAATGAAGGGATGTGAGTGGCACTCATAAAACTATACAAAAGCACCACAGCAGGATGGCAGACAGCAGCACTGGAGCTCATTTACATTGTAGTTGTAGACTAGAAAAAACCTGCATTCAAAATAAAAGTACGAAAGTATGACATATACCTAAAGTTTGCTGAGATGTTATGTAAGCAATGTTTTAAATTTAGGTTTCATAAAGCCACTAACTACTCAAAATACTGTTATGCATGCAGCACTGGTTTGTCTGACAAAAAATGTGTTTGAATATGTTGCTAACCAGGGCCGAAATCAAAACAATAATAACAGAGCACCAGCTGCATGGAGAGGTGTACAGGCACCCTAATGGGCACTTCATTACTTTTCTCTCCTGGAAGGGCACCTGTGAGGGCACTTAATGATGGTCAATTAGCAGTGAGATACATGGCACATGACCGCTCCATTTTGTGCAGTAGTAGAGTCAAATAACAGCTGATAAATGACCCTGTGACTCCATTGTGGTCATGCACACAGAGCAAGAGAAATAAACCTTAAGAAAGACAAACCACCGCTGTGGTACCCATTATCTCAAGAGTGAATAGCACAGCTCATTCTCCTCCAGGGAACGAACTTCCACTCTGCATCAAACACAGTCAGAGTAGAGGAGTACAGAAGGATAAGGTGGTGGTTGATCCCTTCGGTTTGCTTCTATTCTAATCATGTTTTTTGCCGCTCATACCAGTCTGGTCTTCCATGATAATCACCTGCTATTTATTGAGTATAATTTTAATAATAATCTGTGTTTACAGAGTGAGGGGTGTGCACTAAAACCAGGTCTATAAATAGCTGATTCAGAGTCACCTACAGGCTCGTGGATGTATCAGGTCAGATTTCTTATTCCTAACTAAGGTTAATGTAACAGAATACCATGTCACATTGTTGGTCTGATAGTTTTTCTTCAAGAAAGTTTTAACTACTTGTTTCTAAGTATCTTTAGTTCATCCAATTACATGATTCCCTCTAGTAGCTTAGCTGCACTTCAGCTTCTTCCAGCATTAAGTAACCTGTAGCTTGCCAAGCTATGTTTCTGTTTTTCTCCGGCTCTGGTTGTCACTCGCAATCACGTCTTATCAAAAACGCAGCCAACAGGATGCACACCTATGCCAGCAGATGTGTGCTCAAGTATGCACACACGCCCACACACATGACAGGTGTTCACACTTCCAAGGCGCAATTGGCACCGCAGCACTTTTCTCACCTCAAGCTTGGCAAACTTCTCAGCCTTGTAGCAGGCGTACTCGGCATTAATGAGCTTGGTGAAGAGGAACTCCCGGAACTCGGGGCCCTGGGGAAGGTAAATATAGGTAAGATGAGACGGAGAGAATGAAGGTTTATCATGTCTGTTTGTGAAGTGGGATTGCGTTTGCGTGACTGCTGACCTTTTTGAAGATGGCAGGGTCAGGCAGAGCAGGTCCAAAGAAAGGTACATCATCCCGCGCTGTCACAGACACCTGGAGATGAAGGAACGTGAGCATGGGCTGTGAAAGGCTGGGATGCATGTTGCTCTTTCATTAACACTAGATGAAGTCAGACTGAATCTGAAATAGGCTATATCTGCCGTCTTTGGAGCCGACCTTGTAGGTGACGTTGTCCGTACAGGCGTCCTCCACCTGCACCACCACATACGCGTGCAGGAAATTGGACTGGATCATGTCCGGGACAAAGGGCGTGTTCTCCTCTTGGAACACGATGGCTACGATGTCGTTGCCTATGTGCCTCTTCCTCTGCAGCTGGAAGAGACAGATAAACAAAGCTAACGACAGCGGAAACATCACAAATCACCAGTTAGTCCCTTGCAGGAGTCGCACAGGAAGATGGGTTTGGAGTAAATATAGTCCAGGCAGGGCGGTGGTCAGGCTGAGCTGATGCATGTACTGAACATCAGCTCTAAGGCGACTTATAACTTATCTAAAGTCTCCATAGATAGGATTTATCTGTTTTTCTGTTTTTTTCACTAATAAATGCTGATGCCCTGCAGTATCCTGTGCTGACTGTTACATCATAACATTTACTGTAGCTGTGACTGGTGCAGACCATTTTTGGCCCAAGCTTTCATAGGCTATTGATGATTGATGGTGTGTAAATTAGTTGAACAAAAGTGGAGGCACCGCAAAGTCAAACAGAAAGGGTTTATGATTCTGCAGATGGCTGACTGTCAGCAGCCCAAATATTCACTGCTGAATAGCTGCATTTCTCTTATTGCCAAAAAAGCATCAAGTATTGCCAAAAGGACACTTATGAACTTGGAGGACTGAGCAACGGTGCCCATGTGTAGAATCTTTATCCAAGCAATATCTTTAAAGCAGACTCTGTGTTGCCAAGCAATAAGGAAACCTTCTTCTTTGGCTGGAAAATGAATTTATGTTGTCGGTATATTACCTTTTCCAATGAACTTTGGACAGCTCAGACTTACAACAGGCTTATAAACATATTGGTGTGGTATTGATAAGTTCTGAGTCCCTTTATAGATTCACATCAGATTCATAAACATACACTCTCCCCATACTGTACACAGGGTTAGTGGGCTCGTCCAGAATTCACCTCTGTAGATTTATACCCCCCTTCTGTTTTTCATAAATAGGTCTGTTTATCACTGTCCACAGTTTTAATTCATTTTTGTATTTAGTTATTTTTATTTTTTATATCTTAAATCATATATTTGGGGCGAGACAAGACTATATCTCTCCTGTACAGATTATACCGATTATTATATACGGGACCTTGAGGGAATAATACTCTGGATTTAGTATTAAGTAATAGAAAAACGTTACAAATTAGCAAACATATTTTGTTGACTCATGTTTCATTGTAGTCTGCACTGGATTAGTTTGCAACAGCATTTAGACAATTAAAAGTTGTCTATTTTAGTTTATAATGACGTTAGGAGCTTGTTCAGTGTGAGAAATAAAAGCAAAATTTATTATCTTAGTGGATATTTTTTTTTATATAAAAAAACCCCAACCACATTTAATCCCATGGGGTTAATGTGGGCTGCTTGAAAGACAGCTTGACTTTCCCTTCTGGTGAAAATAAAATATGATAAAATATGTGTCAAATATCCACTGTGAGACATTATAAATACTGTCTAAGAAATGTTTTGATTTCAGCCCTCAAAATAGTAAAATGCCAGCAGATATCAGAATATATTCTGTTCTGCCCTCTGAAATTGAAATTGATTCCTCCGAATAAGATGCAGTGACCCCAATCATTTCATGCCCTGTAAGTGGAAGCAGCTATCTCAGATTTTATAAACAGATACAGTTTGTGATGAACAGTGAAATATCTCCTCGGTGCAGGCGGTCCTGGCAGAAGTAAACCCAGGTCTCGCGGTGCGCCTCAGTAAACACTGTGACACCTGCGCTGCAGCGGCACCAGATGATTACCCTCCGTCAGTCATCAGACTAGTTAACACACTGAAGTAGACGTTTAACAAAGCCACTTCACACCTGTTGATGTTAGCTGCTGCGGCTATAAAAAGTCTCGGGGGTTGACCACTTGTGTGCACAGTATAATTCAGCAAATATTTATTCTGGGATTTATGGATGATTCTTCTCCAGTTAGCAGACTAATTGCTTTACAGCATCTGTCTGTTAACCACAGTCTGTTTGTTCATATGAGAACAATAAACCATCTGTTTCAGACCCTGGCAAGTTTTCATAATTTACTGAAGTCAAAGCAGTCAGAAATATTTAATAAATGGACATGTTTTCATGTAGAGATAGAGGGAATCTAGAATATGAAACTTAATTTATACAATATGTACAAAGCTGCTAATTTGCCTACAAATTGCTTGATTTCTGCATCGTTTTGAAGACAAATTCTGCTGCAAAATAAAGGAGAAAACTGACATCACAATTTGATGGACAAATAAGCAGTCCTTTGTGGTAATTGTGATATTGAAGTTCAAGTGATATATTTGTTGAAATGCATTTCCACGACAGAAGTAGATGCTGGGAGACAGAAACAGTTGCTGCAGAGGCAGGACAGCCAGGTTACTACTGCATCATCCCTGAGCTTATTAGCTGTCAGCTTTAATATGTACCTACACACAGGGGCTGTGAGCCCAGATAGCTGAATAACATCCATCCCACTGTCTCTGTGCAGATGGACTGCCAAACTCAGGCGTCACCACGGACAGTTAGACACTTAAAAAACAAACTCTGCAAGTGTTGGGCTGGATTCAGACACTTGACATCCATTAATGCCGCACATCCGCACTAATCGGATCACATTCAGATCCGTCTGGCTGCACTTATTCCGTACCTTTTCCCTCCTGATATAATGCTGTGTTATTACGGCTGCACTTTGCCTCCTTTTCTTCAGCTCCCTCGTGAATCATCCCATGTGGGTGTTGTTTATGTTCTCTGTTTCTTTTCCAGCCTCAGCAATATGGACAGTCTGTGCAGGGTTACTGTGGTAACAAAGTTCAAACCGCTCCAAGAGGCAGTGAAGAGCCGCTGAGGACTAATGCACCACACTGCAACATTTCATCAGAGAGATGAAAGTGTTCAGCAGCAGAGACACTTCAATGCCAGCAGAGAACCTGCAATGGAAAATGTAAACCAAAAGCAAATGCACCGCACCTGCAAAGCACAAATGAAATTGCATTGCCCGCTAGTTTAGGAAAAGGATAGTTTCAAATCTTGGGAAATAAATCTTTTTGCTATCTTGACAATAATCAGTTGAAATTACTAATATCACTCTGATGTTTGTAGGCAACAGTTAATATGAAGAAGGTATGGTGAGCAGCCACATAGCTTAGCACAGAAACTGTAAGTATGCTAACAGCTAACCTTGCTCTGTACAAAAGTAACAAGAAACTTAACAGCAGGATAACTTTCACTAATGACCACCACTATAATGATGTTTGAAGTGTTAATGCAGCCAACAAAATTAAAAAAGCTAACAAACTGCTATAGTCAACTTAACCACAGTCGCGTAACTAGAACATCACAACCATTAAGCTTCCTCTGACAAGCTAGGGAATCTATAGCCAAATAAATGTATTAGCCTAATCTACAATCTACAGGAGCGTGCAAAAACACTGAGAAACATGACTAGAGTCTGTAAGGCCGTCCTGTCCCTGTCTGGCGCAACGACATTTAGGCTAATATCCATGACAACCATGGTCGTCTCATTTAGCCACTTGTTAGCATCTGCTTTTTTAAAGGACTCTTTACAACTTCAAAACGGCAACTTGGGGTGAATATTTTTATTCATAAAACAAAACACGAACATCTCTTATATTAACTTATATTAACCACCGACCTTATTTCAGACCATCTAACCACCAACCCATTTAAAATCCTCATTGAGCGGCTAGACTCCAGGGAGCTAACCTGCTAACTTACTTCCTGGTTTACCAGCTTGCTTCTGTTGGTGCCCTATAAGCATCAGCTAACATATATTTAAGAGATACTAATGTGCCTTAATTATAAATCATTTAAATAGTGTTTATGCTAACGAAGGTATTCACATACACATTGCTTACAGTTTTTAAAATATGCTATTAAGATACAAGTTTCCTCTTTACAATAAGGATCATAGAGAACATTAATAAATGGTTTGTTGTGATTAAGTTGTTGCACTGTGGGAGGAAGCTGGAGGACCCAGAAATCATCACACCCAATTAGCTGCTTATTGTACCCTCCCTGTAAAGGGAACAGTGATTGCCGTAAACAAGTAGTAATGTACATAAAACTGCAGCTTGTCATTTTTACATTTTAGTTTGGACAGAAACTGGCGAGTGTTTTCCCTCTTTCCTATGTTAATTAACCTAGCAATGACTTTATATTTTCCATACATATGAGAGTGGCATCAATCTTGTCATCTATCTCTCAATGAGACAGTGAGAGCTTCTCCCTTAACCATTGGTTTTGGTTTAGCTTCTGCAGCTGCAGTCTGGCACATGACGGATTCACAAGCAGACGCCGCAACAAATCAATTAGTGAGGGTAATGAAAACTGCCCCGAAACACAAATGAGTTCCCTCGATAATTAATCATTGGAATGTCACCATACCTGCTGTGAGTCTCCCTCTGTGTAAGGCAGCTTGGTGGACACATGGAACATAATCTCCTTATTATGGAAACTCGTGTAGACGGATTCTGTCCCCGTCTGTCCATGAGTGACATCCAACCCACCCCGAAACCTGCAGAAGAAAAGGGGGAGGGAGGATTTAAAGGCCAGAGGCAGAAAAAAAGGAGAAGAATAAATAAAGGATTGAGGTGGACAGCTGAGAGAAGACAGAAACGGGACGAACAAAGCTCTGTTAGGAGAGGAACACAGGTGCTTGCTCTCAGAGGACCCAGCCCATCCACGCTCATCCATCATTGAGGGAATGCCAAGGGCACTTCTCCTGCCTACTCAATCACAATGTCAGCAACACTCCAAATATCAGGACACTCTAAATCGCTTTTTCAGGGATTCATTTAAAGGCAGCTCTGATCAATAGCAAAGTGAATGATGGCCGGCGTCTGACAGGCATGAGGTGGATCGCTTTACTGAGAATTACGCAAAAAGCCCTTCAATTCGCTGCTGAGAAAGCCGAAACGAAAATGTATCCAAACCCTTTAAAGTCATGAAGCTCAATCTTGTGGCCCAGAAACTCCAAGAACTCGACAAAGGAAGGACTCTCTTCCATGTTCCCAAACAGCTCCTCCTCCGTCGTCTGGAGCAGGAAGTAAAAGGACACTTTCAGGAGGAGTGACACATGACTTCAAAGGCAGGGATTAGGTGCCGTATCTCTGAAGAGCACTCACCTGGCCAAACTTTTGATAAATAACTCCGAACTTGAAGTTGTTGCTGATCACATGCTCATCAAAGGTGACAATAAGCCTTGATGCCTGAGAAAGACAGAAGTTTGCAGTCAGGTTTAGGGAGATTTGGTGTGAGTAGATAAGAAGAGAAAGTTTCATTTAGAAATGAGGATTAGTTCCTACCTTTGGGTAGAGCACTGGATAAAACCTGTCCACGTTTACTTCTTCAAAAACAAGCTGGAAGAGACAAAGTACATTCAGTTTTTCTCATTTCAATATATACAGAAAATATACTAATTTGATAACAACTGCCTACCTTGGCCATCTGGACCACGTTGGGGAACTCAGTAAGGCAGGAAATGGGGATCACATCGTGGTGGGTTTTTAGTTTTGTGCTGAAAGGAAAACAGATTGAACAGTCAGAATGCTCTCTGTCTGGTTTCAAACCCAAAGCACTGCTGCAGCTTTAATGTTTTTTTTTTCTTTGATGTTTAGTATTCATGTAAATGAGTTGCCAGTTCAAAGGGGGCCTCTCCTATAGATGTTGAGTGGAGCTGGGAGCATAATGGTCTTTACACTTGATGTGTTGGAGCCATAATTGCCTGAGACAACCTGTTTTCACTCCCAACTCTGCAGATAGCGACACCTGGTCAGTGCCCCTCAGCTGCAGATACACACGCTGTAGGTTATGTTGGTCTAGCATTAGATACAGACCTGTCAGGGTCAGCCTGCGGGTGATGGTGAGGGGCATAACAGCTTTTCAAAATAAACTTCAGTGTTCACAGGAAAGGGTTAAGTTCAAGCAAATGATCTGCTGTACTTGGTTTAGGTCAAGCTGAATGCATAACCTTAATTAAAAGTCAGGAGATCACTGAACAATTCACACTTCAAAACCTGTTATCTAAGTCTTTTTGCTGCTGTTATACTGGAAATGGGGGACATGGAGCTGCTGGTCAAAGTAAAGGGAGTGGTTTGAATGATCCACATATCCTCTCACCCCTCGCTTAACGGACCTTTGTGTTCTTTATATTACATTTGTCGCTTAAACTGTCTAACATAGGGTACTTATTGCTACAAAGTGATCTGCTAAAAAGGAACATTTAGAGAAGTTTCAAGGCAGTAAATAGGCCACAAACAACAGATGGTCTTCTCACCAAGCCCCTTCCTTGAATAGCAATTGTTTGTTTAACAGTTTTGAAGCTGGAAGTTAACTAAGTACCTGTATAATTCAGACTAATACCAGCTAAAAGTGAAATGCTTAGCTCAAATCAAGGATTTTACAGTAAAAATATGTGTTCCTAATCTGTAACTGCTTTCTTGTAAGTATGCTGAGGAATAAACTGTGATTTGGTGTTGAAATGGCATTGGCAGTAAAGTAAATGAAACACATCATGATTTATCATGTGGATCTCTTACAGATGCTTTAAATATGGACTGTGAGTCAGAGCCTGTGACTACACCAGATGAGAAGACTGAGTTGGAGTGGGGTGACGGGGTGACTGTGGGTGGTGCCCACCCAGTGGCAAAAACATCACTATGTGAAAAATGCTGTGGGCAGAGAGACTGTTACCTCGCAACATCCACTCCAGAGCTCCATTAACAAAGAGGGAATGCAGCTATTAAAATCTGGAGTGGAGCCTCTCGGATGCTAAAATGAATTCGCAGGTTACGTGGCGCTCTGCCTCGCTCCTCCTCGTCTGTCTTTACACAGAGGATTTCAGCAAGTGAGCAGGTGGGAGCTGATACACTCGTACAACATAAATGAATAGTGCGCTGATTGTTGAGGACATTGTGGCACAGTTTTTAAAGTCACTTATACAGAGGAGCTGGAGTGTTAATGCTGCACCACACAAACATTTTAACACTTCTATTTATACTCACAGCATCCCAGCACATAAATGACACAAATCTCTGCTGGGCCCTGGCATGGGTTTTGTTTTGTTTTGTTTTGTTTCTAAGGACACAAAAAGAAGAAGCTTTTCCAAATCTGCAATGCTGTTAATATCCCCAAAGAAAATCTGAAAATATTTCAAGTGTTACATGAATATGATGGGTATTGTCATGTATGTAGGCTTGGATATTAGGTTGGGAAAAATCCTTACATTTTGAGGATATTGCAAAGTTTATTGCAGGTCTTAATGTTGCACAATCTGGAATAGTGTCATTGCTGCAATGAGTCCAACATGTAATTCTTGCTCAAGAATAACTGCCTCCTTTTTGTTTTGGAGCACGTGATCATATCTTTTACACATTGCCCCTTTAGGTTAAAGAAAGGTTATTTTTCGCCTCACTGGGACACAGAAAATATGCATTTTAGAGGCTGGATGATACAGAAACCAGGTGAAAATTCTCAGATATTTTCTTTGAACATAATTAGGACACATGGAAAGTCATTTTTATTTAAAGAATGATAATAAGAGCAGACGCTGCAATCCTTAAATAATAGTGTTTTGGACACTTCAAGCAGAAAACTCCAGTGATATTGATGATAAAATATATTGGCTGCAGCAGCTTTGCCACCTCACTACATATTGTCAGCAATCAGGCAGGAAATAAATTCACTGAGAATTGAGAATGCTCTTCGTCTGTGTCAGTTTTGCTTGACTCAACACTTTTCTTGGGCAAAGGAAAAAAAAAACAAACTTAATCCATCTGGAACAACCAAGTCATGTGTGAAATACTCTATATGGGATGGTCCTGTTTGGGAGATCACTGCATTACATGGATATTTGAAGCCAGGGTTATTGGCAGAAATACAGATCGGGAAAATGGAGTAAAGGCAAAGAAATAGTAGCTGGGGATTTTGCGTAGGAGAGGACAGCGATTAAGAAGGAAATAGTGAAAAAAAGAAGCTGAGAAAATTGGAGATAAAACAGGCCAGAGATAAAGATAATAGGAAACTGTACCGAAGCATCAAGCGCAGATGCTCTTGATCCCCAATGACATCATACTTCATGGAAAAGACCAAGTGGCCCAGGGCAGCATCCATGGTGTAATAATTAAAGTGTTCCTGAGGGCAGATAAGCAGAAGAAACTTAAATGCAAGGATGAATACTCCTCCAGCAACTGACAGTAAAATAAAAAGCCGTAATAAATTAGAAATGGAGAGGGGGAGAGAGAGAGTAACAGCCTTTTAATTTATAAAAGTAGCTGGAGAGCCCTTGAGGAAAAGGTGCAGCACCAACTTTTACAAATCGTATTTTTAACAAACACTTGCTTGTTCTGTTTCTACGTGTAGGCAATTTGTTTTCACAGTTTGGTGTTGAGCATAAAGTGACAATAATTATTATTTATTATATATTTTTTGTTTCATTAATTTTTAGGTGATTATTTGTCATTATTAGTTTTACTTCATTTTGTGTTGTGAATGCACTTTTTCACCTCATCTCTTTGGGAGAAAAGGCCAACTTGACTTAATGTCACAAGCAGAGAAAGGCCAGAATATTATTTTTTATCTTTGCAAGGTCAACACAATGCTCTGTGTGACAGAAACATTGTTTAGTTGTTGTGTAGATCATTGCATGGTTAACAAACACACACAGGTTGTTTTTATTGTCTTAAGTCCCACTTGACAATATCTAAAAATATTTTTTTCATCAACACAAACGATCTGATTTCTGACAGTTGGATAACAAGCTTGATATACAAGTTCTTTCAATTGTTTTGACTGTATTTGATACAGTGTTTTATAAAATTGGTAATTTTTATATAAGGGGCTTTGCAGATTAAATGAAAAAGAATAGCCAAATGAGGGGAGCCACTGACAGAGAACTCAATTTAAGATAAATGATTTTTGAAGTATTAAGTTATATTCATGTTTTTGGCATGTATGCTGTGTTTGTACATTTGATTCCTTGACAGAAAACAACAATTTTGGTATTGTATAATCCCAGAGAATATTATAGCTTCTTTCTCGTACATTTCTTGGCTTTTTCTTGCAAATCTACTTCTTTAATCTTGAGAATTTCTGAGTGATATTTCTTGCAAATGTATCACTTTAATTTCAGAGGGTATCCGAGTTTTTACCTACAATTTAACCTACAATGACCCAAATACACTGTATAGATTTCCCTAACCTCCTTGTACATTCTAATATTCTGGATATAAATCGAGATCAGCACATTTTACTGTTTTAAACTGCGGACAACCCATCCTCAGATTTTCCACCCTCACCTTGCCCATGAACTGTTTCCTGTAGATCTTGGCGGTGCTGTTTGTCTCCAGTTTGATGTGGGAGGTCGGACAGGGGGCTTGATCGGCCTCTGGTGGGTCTTTGAGCTCATGGTTGGTCCCCTCGATCCAGTAGCCTCCGAACTGGGGCAGCAGGATGAGAGGAAAGGGGCTGGTGCGACCAAGGACCTGACAGAGACAGACAATAATGATGTTAAAGAGGATGTAAATACACAGTGTGAGTTATTTGAGTATTTATTTGTACCTCGTGAACGCTGGGATAAGGGATGTAGTCCTCCTCTGTCTGCGGGGAAGAGAAACAAGTATGAGTCAAGCTGACAAACAGCCGCTTCTAGTCATACTTTCAGTTTTGGGTCTTTGGGGGGAATACCAATGAGCATAAAGGCTGTGACAGAACATTAACCACAACATCACCACACAGAGTCAGTTTCCTGTCCTGCAAACATGACAGAAGCTCATGGTTAATGTTAATAACCATTAGTAACCAGTAAAAAGTACAATTTGAATGAATATTTTATTATTGCAACTACTTATCATTTTTTTTATTATAATAGCAATCATTCTAAATAATGTTTATAGATGCCTAACAAAGTAAAAGTATTTTGTTACATATTAAAAATATTACTACGTTTACCATACTTATCATGAGTAAACATTATTAGGCTAATCATTATTCCACTGTTTGTTCACTGTTAAAATAAATATGTAACGTTTAAGGATAAATTTACCATGGTAAACTGTAAATGGTAAATTTATGGTAAATTTACCATTAATTAATGACAGTTATTATAAACAGCATTTACCTCAAACTCCAAAACCACATTATGCATATTAGAGTAAAGCCAAGTTCACCAAGCTCCCTGATTGTTGTCAGTCCACTGTAATAAATGGTTTTGTGTTTATGTATCAGATAATCACCATCTCTCCTGTGCCCTTTACGACTTAACCTCCTATCTGCTGGGAGTCTTTAATGCGAGCTGCATTAACCCGTCGAGGTAATAGCACAGCTTAGGACTGCGCGGCCCCCGGTCCCCGCTGAGTTCCTAACTCTGCCGGTGAGCGCCCTAAAGCCTGCCTGACAGCTGATAAGGGAAAGGTTTAAAACTCAGCCAGACTGTGGCGTGTGAGGAGATGTGAGGGGCTTCGACTCACTTTGAGTGGTGGAGGGAGGGGGCACCTTTGCTCGTCCATTCTGCAACCCTGCAGAGAAAGAAATGAACAGGTGAGGTATCTAAAAGCGTGTCCATGTGCACGGACAAACAAAGAGACTCTGTCGATTGAATTTTTCTTGTGCAGCGGCAGCAAAGAGCGAGATCAGTCTTTGTGGCAATAACTCATGTTTACATAACAGAAGCTCAAGAAAGAGGAAGTAAAGAGGAGTGATATCTTGGCGATTGTAGCGAGGGAAAAAGATAAGCAGAGGTCCATGAGAACGGGGGAGGCGTTTCCATCGCGCCACGCTGCAGATATCATTAACCACAATTCTATTTAAAGGCCAAAAAAGTGCCCAAACATGGCTCTGCATCGACTCCATCCCTCCTTATTCTGCTGAGTCATAACCACTGACAGTCCCCAAAGCACAGAGAGACGAGGAACAAAGCATTCACCATCACTGGCCTCTTTGTGTGGAATCCCCTGCAGCAAGATTTTAATCATATCAAATTTGATGCACTTTTTTTTTTTTTTAGGACGAAGGAAGATGAATCAAATGGAAATTGGAAATGCTTTCATTAAATTCATTCTTTGAAGACGGTGCCACTGCTTGTGTTGCTCTCCCCCTCGTCCCCCTTTACTTGTCACAGAATATGTATTGCTAATAATAAAATATGCGACTGAGCTGCTCCTGTGCTGCTCAGGTGCTTAACGGCCAAAAGTAAACAAAATAAATACGGTTTTTGAATTCGCAAGCAGCTCCGAGACACTTCAGACATCACAATTAAAATGAATGTTTTATAATACATCTTCACACCTCTTAAACTGTGATTCTTCTTCCAGTGGTACAAATTCAGAGAGATGTTTGAGCCTCAATAGTGTTTTAAATACTGTAAACTTAGATCATGTTTTTGTGCCTTTCATTCCATGGAAAATCATAGTAGACAACAAAATAGTGCTTCCAAAGCCAAAGTTATTCGACCACTTGATGCATATACCAAAGCATATATTTCTTTGAATTTTACAGATCGCTCAATTTATAATCAGGGAAATAATAAATAATACATTAATAATTATAAATGATAAATAATAAAATAAATTATGTAAATTCCAAGCCAGCCAAGCCTTAGGGAGGTTATTTTTGGTATTCAAGACAAAATATAATTTGAGCTTCACCAAGAAATTAAATATGCATTGTTTTGTACAGGTTATACCCTTCCCTAGAATAAAAAAATCTTTAATTTGTTGAAGAAAAAATGTATCATGTGGAGAGACAGAAAAAAAAACCCAATCATCTCCGCAATTTAATTTTGTTAAAAAGATAAAAAGAAAGAAAAAAAAAGATGAAAACTGTTTCTTGGATCCAGTTTTGTGAATTTAATCAAATCGTGAATGTATTCCAACAAAAACAGAGAATGATAAAATGATTAAGCTACGAGTAAAAAGTCGGGATGTCTAGAGAGATCGAAGCTTCTGCATCAAAAGTCTGATTTTTTTTCTGGCTTATTCAGGATCTGCTCCTTCTGCTTCATGTAACTCCACAGTACTCAATATCACTGGCTACAAAACAAACTACAAAATCCATAACAACATTTCACACATCTGCTGAAGCGGACAGAACTACGCAGCTGTGAAGAGAAAACACAAAGACGCTGTTCAGCACATTCAGAAGCATCGGGTTTCTACAGGCAGCCCGGGGCTGTCACTGCTGCAGATATATATATATATATTTATAAAAAACATTAATGGCAAAGAGAGGGATTCACACACACATACAAGTGTAGTAGCAGCAGCAGCAGCAGCAG
>JAOWBC010000710.1:23804369-23817128 GCA_028566105.1 Hypoplectrus providencianus | reverse complement strand
AGCAGCAGCAGCAGCAGCAGGGTTGTGATCAGAATACAAAAATAGCAGGAAAAAGGAGGAAAAACTGGAGTCTAAAAATAGTAGTAAATGGAAGTTGTTGTTTTTTCTGTGGATGCTCTTTGATTAAAGCTCGGGAGGAAGAACGGACGAGTTGAGGCAGCGAGCCTGGGGACCACTTACAGTACCTGCATCCTCTCGATCATGGCAAACAGGTCCGAGGTCTGAGGAAGAGAGAGGACACAGATCCAGAGAGGGACATGGGTTCGTCAGATGTATGCTTTCTTTTATTCCTCACACATCCTTTAACTCTCCCCAGACACGAGACCTCCTGCTGGAATCTCTGACCCCCTAATTCCTTGGTTCACCGTGAAGCTCCTGACAGCGTCCCCCCACCCCACTTGACATCACTTACACTGAAGCTCCATTGAACTCCAGGAGAATTGCTCCTTTGCGCTTGAAGACAAACACAGTGTAAACAAGCCGCTCTTAGGGGAGGATGAGCCTCTCAGCTCCATGGAGCTCCTCTCTGTTGCTACAGCCAACTGATCTGCCTCATCTGATCTGCACGCACCGGCCAAATGAGCTGGAGGGCACCAAGTTTAACCAAGTTAATGAGACATATTTAACCTCTCAGATGACTTTTCAAGGCAGGAAATGAAAGTAAATTGACATGGACGGACTGGCAACTGGGTTGAACCATGGTATAATTTTAATTTTTTTTTAATTTTTCCATATTAAGCAGAGGCTTCCAGCTTCCAGATGTATAATTACCCTTCGACTGTGCTGCCCCATGAATATAATTTAGCATTTTGTCCGATTAGCAGAGGTACTGGCACAGGTTAGAGAGGAAGAAACACCCTCAGGCGTCCATTTCCAATCTGCAGAAGGCACGTTATGGATTTTAACGCGGCTGTGACCCGAGGTGAAGAGGATCGCAGCGGCCCCGGCGGCGGCGCTCGTTGTGGGGCGAGCCCTCTGTTCACCATGTAACACAAGTGGACTGAAGTGCCAAGCTGATGTTTCCACATGACAGCTTAAATTTACCGAGGGCACTGCGGGACGTGCAACACACAAAACCTCGGGAAAATGTGTGTGTGTGCCTATAAACATCCTCGCCTGTGCATGTGCTACTTAAACGTACACACACACACACACACACACACACACACACCTGAGCATGACCGACACGGAAGCCAAAGGTGCAGCCAGAGTCTATCGGTTGATGTGAAAATAAACAAAGTGATATGATATTCAGGGAGATCCTGCACTCCTGACTGCAACACAAACATCAACAAACAGTGTCTTCTGCTGACCAGATTATCAGTGAACCATACAGTCACCACATCAGTGCAAAGAGAAGCAATGCACTCCTGTTCTGTTGTTGTTTTCAGCTGCCGAATGTGAAACATAGCTGTGCAAAAAAAGTATCCCAGTCCCTTTCTAAGTAAAAGAACTAAGACCGCACAGTGAAACTACTGCACAATAAGTTAAGTCCTGCAAATTAAAAAAAAATAAAAGCAGCAATAATTAATTTAAAGTATCAAAAAAATTTGAGTTGTTTTATGTGATTATTCATGATTATTTGTTCTTATTGAGTGATTTTTAATCTGCCTTTCTGTCCTTTTTTTCTGTCACTGTAAAGCACTTTGAATTGAGTTGTGTATGAATTATGCTCTATAAATAAACTTGCCTTGCCTTTTCCAAATATGGTGCGATTCATTTATGTTACTCGTGTTTAGCAAAAGGTAGGGCACGTTTGACTTAATATACTGTTATGACCCAATAATAACTGTCCAATGTTTACATTTCTAAGTTTTTGAAAAGTTACTAAAGCTGGCATCCAAATGTGGAGTATAGACTACAATATTTGCCTCAAAGTGAATTGTATTGTACAATTACATAAAATGGAAATACTCAAATAAACCTCAAAATTGTACAATACTTGAGTAAATATATACTCAGATACTTAACACCAATGTTAATGATATTTTACATTTGGCTATCAGGTTAAAAACAGATAAAGTATGTAACAAACACATGACACACACGATCAGCATGAAACTGAAAACAGATCAAACAGGGCGGTGGAGCATGTCTCCATCTGTGCACAGAACACACAAGTCCAACAACTACAGTCCTGCCACCCCAAAACACATATATTTCTGTCTGTAAGCCACCTTAAGAATGAAACAAGCAACAATAACTGGAGCACAAACAATCTCTCACTTCCAGCAAGTGAAAAATACTCACATCACTGAGGCATCGCCTGTTGAGAAAAGGCTTACTGGGGGGACTGCTGAGCAGCCCGTCCAATAAGGCATTCTTAGCCATCCTGAGCTCAGTCATCATTCCACAAGTACGGATGCAGCAGGCGAGCTGACAGGAGCGAGGGTGTTGATGTCACTGTCAGCCACGAGGAGATTGACAATGACACTTCACACTCACTGTCGCTCCGGCAATGAACTAGGAGAGAAAACTTGATGGCTGTCAATCAGAATCCATACATCAGTGTGTGAGGTAAAAGTGTGCGGCGTGAGAGAGTCATTTCCCTTCCTTCCCTTTTTTTTATGCCCCCCCCACCCCACGCCTTCGCATAGACACACACAGCTGTTCTGTAGGAAGTCAGAGGAAGGGAGGAACAATGTTTCTCCCCTCCCTGCGTCTGTCTGCACAACTGTCTTCTTTTTTTTAATGCAAACACACACACACACACACACACTTACATGCGGCCGCACAGTTCTCTTTCTTTCTATTCTCTTCCTCTTTTCTTTCATCTTGTATTTCTCAAGAGCTGCTTCTGAGAAACACTTGATTGCGAGGAGCCACATCCATGCATTTTACAGTTTCTGTTACGATGTGTTCAGGCTCATGCTGAAATGTAGGTTAATTACACCTGCAGCGCTCTTAAAGATTGTGAGTGATGATTGGGAGCCGTCCGTCACGAGCTGCTGTTTCTGCCAAAGCACAGATTTTCTTATTTAGATGTGATTTACAATCAGTACTTAAAGAAACAACTTGCCCCAAAAGAAGAATGCATTTTTTTCATTTTTCGAGGGTGCTATTTATGAATAAGAAATGTCAGATTTCTCCAGAATGTAATACTATGACTGCGTCTCAAAGCAGCAGTAAAGTACAGTTGGAAAAAACTGAACAGTAATTTCTCTTTCCATAAATCATGACCCAGTTCCTGAAGATAATCCATACATCCTGTTGCGAGCAGTTTCATGTAGGAGCTGTTTTCTTTTCGCTGCAGCAGCTCGTGAGTGAAAGGTTTGTGCTCGTGACAACACGAGATATAAATATTAATGGCATCCTCCTCGGCTGAGCTGTCAATTAGCAATCTCAGAGGTGCCAGGTGAGATAGCAGTGTTAGTTTTTCAGCTTTATGTATCTGTATAAAAATAGCAAAATAAACAGCGGTACTGGCCAAGATGTGACTGTAGCTGAGCTGTTTTTCAGAGAGGACAGCCTGTTTGGTTGTGTGTAGCTGCAGAGCAGTCTGTGGTCAGACTCTTAGCCTGCTCTTTTTTTCTTTTTATATTGCAGATGTAAATAAAGCTTTTAGGGTCTAATATCATATCAAACATTGAAGCAATCCACAGACAGAAGGGAAACAAGAGAAGTGAAGGAAAGTGAAAGAGAGAGAAAGAAAGCCACAGTTTGTTGCTGTTATCTGTTTCTACAAGCTTCACCCTGTGAAGTTATTCAGACATTAAAAAGCATCAAGTGCTCTGCTGATGCTTGCTTCATTTTTTTGTGAATGCTCTGATTATTAAATATATTCTTATTTTTATGAAACAGCAGCCTTATAGTGTCTATGTCTTTGTGTCTTTTTGAGGCTCTGATGGTGCCACACATTTGGATTTTAGAAGTCAGTTTAACATGATAATTGAAAACAATACTAACTGAAAACAATTATGAACAGAAAACATGGGAGTTGTTTTGACAATAACAGTAAAATAAAATATCTGATGACTGGACCAAAATAGACTTTGTATCATGATTGATTTTCAGAAAACAAGAAATTTTGTTGAAAAAAATAAATATGGCTTTCAGTACCTCCATAAACCCCAATGGAATGAGCATTTATTTTATAACCACATTTTCTGAATATCCAACTGTAAAACCATTAAACAGATACTATTCAGAATCATCCTTTCAAAAAAAAAAAACTCACCTCAGTGAGCATGATAGTAAAAACTTCCTTCATATAACAGCTATTCTTCAAATGTTTTCTTTTGGGCCATCTAGTTGCATTATGTTGAAGAAAAAGTAAACATACTGCTGATATCTCCAACACTCACACTAAAACACTTCAGGTAGATGAATAGCACTACATGGAAGAGGAAAAACATGTTGTCTTTTTTATTTGGGGGTGTGCTGAATCTTCAATAACAAAACGTGACCACCGTGAATGAATGAGGAAAGTTAATAAATGAGTGGTGCTCTCTGCAGGAACA
Source organism: Hypoplectrus providencianus (assembly GCA_028566105.1). Classification (NCBI taxonomy): domain Eukaryota; kingdom Metazoa; phylum Chordata; class Actinopteri; order Perciformes; family Serranidae; genus Hypoplectrus; species Hypoplectrus providencianus. The sequence continues at coordinate 23,812,668 of JAOWBC010000710.1, read as the reverse complement.
TACATCAGGCCCTTTTCACTGCATCATGTCCTTGGTAAGAAAGCAACAATGTGAAAGCTCCATGTGTTATCACTTCCACCAGGGGAGATATGTGACGCAGGCAAGCGGCCCAGCTCCCTGCATGTGTAGATGCCACAGCCTGATGGGGGACGCAGCCAGCCTCGGCACCTCCGAAATCATCCGTGCATAGTTAAGCACTACTATGACATGAGAGCGGGAAAGATAGTGGAAGACAGAGGGAAGAAAGGAGAGATAAAAAAAAAAAAAAAAAAGACGAGGGAAGCATGAAAAAAGGGAGCCGCCGTTCTGTGAAAGCAGAATCTTTTCTGTGCAGCCTTCTCCATCAGGCGCACTCCCAACATCAGATATCAACAAAGCACTGACCTACTTAAAAAAAAAAAACTGCTGAAATCTTTTTAAGAGGACAGATACTCGGCATGTATGTTAAGCATTTTATCATTTCGCAATGGAAGATAAACACTGTCAGCTAACCCTCTGCATTGATTTCTCCGGAGGAAAATCGATGGAGAGTAAACCCAAGCAGGAGAGGTTACACGATGAGAATTCAAGAGCACAAAACACAGATTTTATATACGGACGGAGGTGAGTGTCAGTCGAGGGATACTGCATCAGAACTGTGCCTTTTCATCACATCCTGAGGTTATATTTCATTACTGTTGGTCTGTATACTCAGGGCCAGACAGGCTTTAGCTGAATGCCAAACCGGGATTTAAGAACATTTACAGAGGAAAGCTGAATACTAATTACACACTTGCCTGGCAATCGTGTCCAACTGTCGCACGGTGGCAAAAAAGTGTCTGAGATATTAATTACTATTCAGATTCACACCATGAGCACGGACAATGTTTCATTCATAAAGCACGCTGATGGCGAAGCTGCAGTCGTAGAAAAGTGCGACATTTCAGCTCGAGCTGCTGGGGAAGTCCTGCACAGCGCTGCTCCGTGGTGTGATCTAGTGAAACAATATGCAGGGTAGAAGATGAGCGCTAAAGGAGTGACAGGAATCACAGATTTGACTTGGAAGTGTCCTCACTGGACCTTCAGACTTCCTTCAGTCTTATAAGCGGCTCACGTTCCGTCTCCTGTCCTCGGAGACAATATGGAGCCGCTGCAGTGAATACACCATCACTGTCTGAATGCCTGAGGGGCTGAGAGATACACATCTCTTTTTCTCTGAGTTGATTACAAGCAATTGCAATGTGTGCTCACGTGTGTGTGTGTGTGTGTCGGAGAAAGAGAGATAGTGGATTAGTGAGAGAGAGAACAAGTGCCTGAATGATCTACTGATTCATTGATCAGCTGAGTGAGTCGAAATGCACTCTGTGAATGAAAACATGCAGGGGTATTAAATCCATGAACCATACAGTCCAGACTTTTCTTTCTACTCAGTCTGCAAGCTGAGTTGTGAAGCTCTGACTCCACGACTTCATTAACTCCTCACAGCCAGAACCCCATTTGAATTCCCACTGACAAATTGTCAATGACTTGCATCCAAAGCAATATCCCCACGCCTCCTCGCTCCCCCAGCCCTCCCTGCTAACCCGCATCCTCAAAGGCAATACAGTAAAATGGAAAACCGAACTTCAAAGACAGTCAATCAATGGGAACAGAGGCCTATCATTTCAGCCAGAGAAAATCCACCGGGGTCCATTCATCAGGTCTGGCTCCAGAGACTAGCCTGACCTTGCTGTGGCCACTGGGGCCTGGAGGACACAAATGGAGTTTGCATGGATACCCCACCCCCCCAACCCCCCACCCCATCACTGCCTCAGACGAACCAGCTGATTGTGACAGAGGTCCAGGTCCACAGAGCTGCTGCTGAGCTGATCTCCTACTGTCTTCACTCAGCCAAAAGCAGTGAACAAAGACTAACTGTAACGCTGCCTCTCCAACGCGGAACGTCTCCTGCATTTTGATTCACGTCTTGTGGGAATTTGTATGTGTAATGCATTAATACCACTAACCGCCTAATCAGGGGCTAAAGAAAGCAATACCCTGGAACTTTAGGCATAAATGCTGAATCCATTCGTTGCATTGCTAACTTGACAAGGTGAGCAGGTTAATGAAATCACTGAATGCATACTCCACTCATTTAACAATGCAGTAACATACACACAGAGGACACGAATCAAAAGCTGCAGCAGAGCCTGAGATATTGTCTGTGTTCATTGCAAATATTCTTCTTCCTTGTGGAACTCTGCTGCCTTCATTACCCACAATGCAACTTGTCCCTTCACAGCTACTTTGATTTATCTCAGAAATGGGAAGTCAGAGCTGGTAATGGCATAAACTGAGTTGACTGTGTTTCAGTAACACAAAAAGGAAAAATGTTATTTTGGGGAAGTGGGGCTTAGTGGGGCTTGAACACTGCAGCCACACGTCCACAGACAGATGTTGGAAATCCCTGGAAACAGCTGATTTCATGAGACACAAATAAAGCTAATAAATGATATATTACTAAAGCTTTCACCACTCTCAATGCTGTCCATCCAAGACAGAAATCCAACTCCAGGGACTGAAGCTGAGATTTCCACATGGAAATTGGAAATTTAAACTTCCCAGTTCAAACAGTATGTACCATTGTATAGGTGAGTTGCGGCAAGTGAAGCCTCAAACAGAGATGGGGAGCAGATTTAGAGGTCCGATTAGCTCACTCTGGTCTTAATCCACACCTCCAGATTTTCTTCATGTTCAAGCTTGTCCTCCTTCGCCGAAAGACATCGCTTGAGGCAATTTATCAGGCTTTGTGTACAGGCCTTATGTCACCACAGAACCTGTAAATAGACTTCCCTGTGTACAATTGATTGAGTTCCCCTTTAAGACAAACTGTGATGCATGAATCCTCAGAGGCGCGAGTGGATGAATCAGTGGCTCTGTCTGTTCTGGGAACTCCTGTGTTGTAATCCCACTGACAGAATTTATAAACCTTCACGCAAACAACTGGGATCACATCACGACAACACAGTGAAGAGGTGCAGAGGGAAGAATTTACAGTCCATCGTCATGTCAGCTGCTACATATGTGCAGAGGCTTCACTGCAGCATAAAGCTCAGCGTTAGTGTATTACGTAATGGTGTAACTAAAGGGGCGTGCAGAGAGTGCAGCGGTACTGGGGCCTGCCACTCTGGGGCCCCCTACGTAATGAATCGTCTGTGAAAGAGAAAAGCAGTGGTGAAACTCTGCTGAGACGCAATTCAGGAAGGGGCGGGGCTTTATTGGGATGGGCACACCATGCAGCGAATCACATGTACGGAAAAATAAGTTGGAGTAGAGTATTTAAAGAATGTAGTCAGTTATCATAAAAGTTATTTCAATAAATGTAGCCAGTACTAGCCACCTCTGAAACTAGGATCATACCATTATGTAAAAGCAGGAAGTGGTCAGATGCTCCAAAGACAGCACGTGTAGTGGTACAGGCTGAGCAGATTTAAGTACTACAGCCTAAACAGCATGAAAGAATTTATTTTATGTTATGAAAATAGCTGAATGAAATCAATATATCTTGTTGGTTCGCTCTAGTTGGTGTAAACTACAGCCTTCATTGATGTTTTCATTAAAGAATCAGAGTAACTCTTCATGTCTATTGTACATGTATAAGTCTACAGCCCTGCAGACTCAAACCTTAACACCTTTTCCTGCTGAAGGTTGCATACTGCTTTATCTCATGCATGTCTGTGTGTCATCATTATTGTCCCATCAAACTTATTGTTGCAGCATAAGAGAATAAAATTGTTGCTTTTGACTTGTTGCTTGAACAAACGAGAGAAATGGTACACTTGTAATGATTATTTTTGCTTGAATGTGTTGCAGGCAAAGAAAAAGAGAAGAATAAATATTCCCTGCATCTTTAAAATACTTCAGATCCAGTATGGTGTTCTTCATCTAAAGTACTTTCTGCATTTCTCTGATCCGAGCTCCATTATGTGAAATGTCTTTTGTCCTTACTCAGCTTTGTTCTATTCAGAAACACTTGGCTGATTAACTTAAAGAGCTTTTAACTTAAACCACTGGCAGCAATAAAACTATAAAGTGTTACGGTCCTGTTGAAGCGCTCGGCGTTAACAATCCTGCTGTGTGGATCCTATAACTTCATAGAAATACTGTAGAAATTACAACTTCCTGTCCCCGCAGACCCTTCTCACATGATAACATAGTAACCCTCTTCTGTGCAGCTCCTTATATAACTGGATACATTGAATCCTTTGCAAATTGTATTTCCACTGTGTGACTAAAATAATTGCAGTGTGTCTCCTATGTTACAGAGCAACTGGTGCAGGTCTATATTTGTCCCAGCAGCCAGGGACAGAGGGGACAGACTCTTCTGTCAGCCACCATCACAGCCTGCCAACAGCTACCAGGGGTGGGAGGCATTAGAGCCACCTTTCACCTGGTGCAACAGCTGAAGGGTATGATGAGTGGAAAAGAGGGATGAAACCAGGAGGGAATTAAAATGAACAGATGCACTGAAAGTACAGGGGTGGACTGGTAACACTACTCCAGTGTTGATTTATGCTGACACATGTAGAATAGTGATCTGAGTTACCACTCAGGGTTTGGCTGATATGATTCTATGTTGTTCTTGCTTTTAACGGCTCCCATGTAAAGACATTGATGGATTTGTTATCTTTTATCCCTTTTTCTGAGGTACCTACAGATGCCCTGTTTGTGGCCCTTGTTCCTCCCAGCAGGTCCTCCAACAATCACAAAGATTGTTTGTTCCTGCTTTCTAATACAAAACCACAGGAGTGTTTCCTGAACTGAACCCTTCTGATGGCAAAGAACCAACATGTTTTTAAATCTTTATACAAACATCCAAGGTTTAAACACCTGGTTTGGAAATAGTTAGCTAGGATTAGCACCAAAGGTACATAGTTGAGTTTATTATATAGGCTGTGGTTTGGTTCCAAACAAGCACTTAATTTCTGTGTGTTAGAAATAGTCATGAACATGACAGTGAATGTGACGAAGCTTCCTTAGTTTTTCTACTTGTTAAGTTATATTATCTTTAATGTGCTGTAAATGGCATGCTTCAGAGCCAGAGCAGGGATTGGTTCCAAACAACTCTTACTGTCATTCCCATCTCTTCACACATTTAACCCACTGGGTGCTCATGTTGTCTTTGGTTTCACCCAGGGAACGATAAACAGCCTCCTGGGTCGAAGTGCTTTGTTAGTTTCAGCCATCTTTCCCCCTAACAATCATCCTGTGTGGACTTTATTGCTCTTTATGTTCACTTGAAATCCTCCTTTGCTACTGTTATAATAAAGGTTGCCACTTTTGGGGGAGGACAGTCTCTTTTGTTTTGAATGAGTAAAACCCAACCTATCCCACAGTTTCTGTAAATTTATGCTACAAAATCACTGACCTAGGTTTAGGGGAAAAAAAATTCCTGGTTAGTTGTTAGAGATTTAAAAAAAAAAGGATATAGTTAAAAAGTAAATAAGTAAATTGCAACGGTTAAGTGACTTATGAGGATGACAGGATAAAAAAATAAAATAAAATAAAAAATAAATCAAAAAAAGTAAGTGATGTTGAAATCATTAAAAGGTTGTATTTTTCTTCCTGTATACACAACCACAATAGTAAGGCTTCATCGTGAGGGAAGACTTCTGTTGTGATGTGGAGGACAGTGTGTGTCCTGACAGACAGGACGTGCAGAAAGACAGCACTGCATGTACAGTTCACAGTTACAGTCAGAGCTTCTTTTGCTCAATGCAGGGCTGCTTTTTCTGGTTTATAATACAATGGAAAGGCCTGTCAACAAATTACAGTGACAGTGATGGCGTGAATATAAATCCTGCCCTATCTCTTCTGTTGGGAGTGATTTATGCTATACAGACAAAGTGCAGCCTCGGGCATTTTCAATCACAGTCATCAAAACCTTCAGTTTATCAGAGGACACTTACGGAGCACTGTTATATTAAAAACATGACGGAGCATCTTGTCTGTGAGCGGCGACACAAGGATTCGTCATTGTGATTGCACTGAAATGTTCACCGACATAAATATTTACTTTTGACAAATGAACTGAAGATTTTGAGCAAGTAAAAGCTTTTGCAGGTTATCCATTTTATTTCGCTGTTTGCATGAATTGTTTTGAGAAATGCACCAAAGCGACTGAGACGTTCTGTCATGCTGTGGCTCACTGATGTGTTTTCAATCAGTTCTGGACAACAATCGAGGTCTGTGGCACAGAGGAATAATCAGGCTTTGGCTGCAAAGGCGATAAACAGGAGTTAGATAACTTCATTGTTGGTTTTGGTCTTTTCATAGGACTTGTTACCAAAAAAAAAAAGAAATAAAATAACACCAGACTTGCCTAAATCTTTTAAATAAACAAATGATGATATTTTTGTCGAAGCCATTCTCCAGCAATGATGGAAAAAGTATGAAGATAAGGAAGTAAAAGTATGAATACCACACTGCACTCACCTACCACACTAACATTTATATATGTTCTTAATATATTATTGGGTTGTTATTTTGATGGATTTGTAGAAGCTGCATTTCACTGTTGTCCAGGCAGGACTAAGTTAAAAAATGATTAAACATTGTTTAATAACTTATAGAATATATTTAATTCATGAACATCGATTAATCAGATTCGTTCACCTTAAAAGCTAAATTTAGTGGAGTAAAAAGTCTATTAATATTTTCCACTTTAACCTGGTGAAGTGGAAATATAAAGTGGCAATAGTGGAAATACTAAAGTACCTAAAAACTGTGCTTAAGTGCAATACGTGAGTAAATGTACTTAGTTACACTCCAGCAGACGTATATAACAGCCCTGTCAGACCTTTAACTGCAGTAGATTTGGGCTTGTCATAATGCACAGCTGTAACTAATGACATAATGAATGGCTCTTTTCATTCAAGTGCACCAGTGAGTTAGTCATTAGCGATTTCGCTTGCTATAAAAATTCCCATACCTGCTTAATTCTTTGACTCAGATGACTCATATTAACTTAATATCAACTTTATTTCAGCACAAAATCTACACTCCCATCACTTACAACTGAAGCACACTAGAAAAAGATCTCTTTCAATACAGGCAGGAGAACGGGGCAAAACCTGTTTCATTTGAATGACATTATTTCTTATTTTTAGCCATCTTAAAATCCCCGGATGTGCATTTTGGAGATCCTTTTCTTGGCCACGTCTCGGTATCTGATCGCAGCAGCTGTGAACAGAGAAGTGAAGAGCAACAGGTCTGAGTGTTGCGTTACCTTTGAAAGTGAGGGCAGAGGAAATGGAGGGTGGGAGTGTGCTAGTGAGGGCTCTACTTCATCAGAGATACGAGGGATCCTTCCATCTTGTTTCCTGTGAGTCAGAGAGGACGGAGGGGTGGGGAGACAGAGACACAGAGAGAGAAACGGAAAGGAGACGGTTATGGCAACCTTGAGCTCAGTTTCGGATTTAAGCAACACGAGCGGAGGAAAAAGTCCGCAACAGCTGACTCAACCCATCAGAGGGGATCATTCAGCTTTTCCTACAATGGAGTGTGCTATCATTACTTCACTGTCCTGAGACTGTTTCTTTACTCAGAAGTGATTCAAAGACTTCCTCCCCTTTGTGTGCAGCTCGCCTGCAGCTTCTGCCCTCACACCAGCGAGGTTGAAGGCGCTGAGACGAGCATGATTAGAGGCGAGATTGTGAAACGGTAGAGATCAGGAGAACTGCAACGGGGGAAAGAGGGAGGAGTGGAAACGGGGGGAGAACAAAGTGAAAAATTGATACAAAGCAGAGGAAGAAAGGACCCTCAGCTTTTCATCTCTTAACCCGCTGCCCTCGTCTCTCTCTCTCTCTCTCCGCTCCCCCTTCTCCTCTCCGTGTGATTGGAGTGAACTACAAGCCCGGCCAGGATTCTGGTCACAGCATATTACTTCACACTTTGTCTCACACAACAAGTCGGTCGCAAGAACTGGCAGCCCGTCTGTGCATGCAACCTGCTCCCAAACCTGCAGCAGAGGGTCTGCACAGGAGCAGAGAAGCCACAGAACAATGGCACAATCTGATTTCTTGGTGTGATTGGAGTGAGAATTGGTGGAGGCGCTCAAACTCACATATTTCCTTCATTCTGCCATCTTGGCACATGAAATATGAGGATTTACACAGAGGTCTTTCTTCTGCAGACAGTCCATGATTAGATATCGCAGCTCTCCCTGTCTGGAAACGCTGCGTCTATTACAAGCATCTATAAGTCTGAGTAAACAGAGCTGCACTTTTATGACAACAGACTGCTGACCTGGAGTCGAGGTTAAGAAATCTATTTTGAAACA
>JAOWBC010000710.1:23684207-23700882 GCA_028566105.1 Hypoplectrus providencianus | reverse complement strand
CGAGTGAAGCGAAGCATGTCTCCAGCAATGATTACCCTAATGTCGTTCACGCAGGCTGGCATGAGCTCGTTCTCTTTTCACCAGCGTCACTGTTACTATTTTCTGCGGGTGAAATAAACCTTGAGTCGTTACATTTCACCTTTGCAGAGCCTCGCTGGCACATTAAACCAGTCATCCGCAGTCATTAGGGTTGTGTAATAGGTTAAAGGAAAATGTGAAGTGACGCCTGCTGTTCAGGAAAGGCACAAACTGCAGATTCAGATTTTCAAAGACTTCCTTGAAGCCGGAGCATCACATCTGGTTATTCAGATGGTCAACAAAATAATCACAATTTATTTCAAATCCATGCAAAGTTCATATTTCCTTGCATTTCAGTTTATGTTTAGTTTAGCCACAACAACGGGTGTTTTCAGGGGAATAATACTTTAGTGAGTGAATATTGAAGTTTATTAACATTAACAAGTTTAGAGAAATTTGATTTATGTGTTTATTTATTTTTTGCATTAACACCAAGTGGATTGGCAAATTGTTTGGCTAATTGTGGTGATTCTAGATCATTTATAGCATCAATCATGTGTTAAAAGAAGTATTACTGACATTATCTACAGCATTCCACTTTATAGATGTTTTTGATCAATATATTTTATAGTTTGTACGTTAAGTCTTCTCTACTCTCATCAGCATCACATCTGTAAGCAAAATAACAACAACAACAACAACAACAACAACATACCACTGTAAATAACCTGCTTAGCTACAAACAGCAGACACACACACACTGCTTCACATTGTGGACACAAAATGTTTGATGTTCAGGTTATTTCATGAGGACAACATTTAAAAGGCGATGACAACATGGTCAGAAGCTGCTGACACAAGCTGACTAACGTCCAGCCTGACTTATTTTACAAAGAAAACCTTTTTACAACTAAGTTAACAAAATATTGGTGTACCATTTAAGGAAAAAATGACTTCCATGGCCTCATACATGTCACACCTCAGGAACCCACAGTTTTCTGATATTGGGGAGTTGGGGACGGCTCAGCTCATAAATACAGTAAACAGAAAACCATTCATCATCAAAGATATCAATTTAAGCGGACACCATAAACTAACTGAACTAAAATAATCTCCATTCATCAAGAGGCCGGGAACGAGAATCCATTTAATACGAACATAATTCAATGTCTTCTGAATATTTAGGATAGCCACTGTTTGCAAATCAGTTTACTATATGAACTTATTCTGTTGATATATACACAGAAACATCAACTAGACGTGGCCACAGTGACAGCACCTATTTGTCTGTTGGCCGTCTGTTTTTTCTGAAGCCAGACTTGAGGTTCATTCTCATATCAGGGAGATCCAGCGAGCCAAAGTTAATGCAGCCAGAGTTAACTAATATCAGACATAAAGCAGCACCCATGACCGCATAAAGGGTAAACAATTAACTAAAAAGCAAAGAGAACTATACTTGATTGTATTTCATTATTCTACTAAAATATCACATTATGATATATCCTATTAAGCATGTTCTGGATACATTCCCAAGTACAGAAGTGGAATAAAATAAAATATAAGCTCATAATGGGGCCTGTTGGCTCATGTACACTTTAAAAAAAAAAAAAGAAAAAAAAACAGAAGTTAAACATTTCAAATGGAAAATTCGGACCCCCTGACTTTGACTGGAAGGCAGCAACAGTTATCAGCTAATTTAGTTATTAAAGTGCGAAAATGATCAACCAACTCCAGAAAACTTTCCTCTAAGTTAAAGTGGGCAGGTCTAGTCGGTTTGAAGCCGGGAGGCCCTGAAACACGGATCAGTCCCTGTTCCCACCACGGGTGGCCGCCGGCCGGCCTGCACCACATGAACAAGCCGCATGAGAGCGAGCAGCTTACCTGCTGCAGCAGCTGCTCTGTCCCGGACACCATGGCCACCGACCAGCCGCAGAGGATCCACGTGCTTCCACCACGACACCGCGTGGACATTCTACCTGCCCCGCGAGTTACCGGACGGGACGTGTGATGCATTCAGGTGCACTCTGTGAACTCTGACTCATGCTGTTGTTTTAAAGTACCCATCTGCCATAGTGGCTGCTTTTTAGTTGTTGTTCCCGTTTGAGTGGTGAAAAAAACTCTTGCTGTTAATTTATTATATATTATTTACATTAAATTGATCTGTTATCAAAAGTGTGAATTCAACATTAAACGCCTCAAGATTATAATCAAACAGGCTTAATATTTATAATGTCATTATGAAAACATCTATGTTGCATGTATATTGTGCATGAACTTGCATACACTTGAGGGTCCCAGTTTGGGGATTTTAAAAAATGGTTACATTATTTTAACTATAACCACACAAGACATTTTTATTTATATGCGACAATGAACTTTTTTTAACTGAAAACTGTTAAAACACTAATAAATGGTCAAATTTGTAAGATAAAAAAAGATAGTGCTGTGCTGAAGTGATGACCTGTCAGTCACAAGGTAGCCCCCACTGTAAAGAATGCTCTTTTTAATCCATTTAATTCTAAATGGGACCAGTAAATTGCATAAATAAACATCATGCTGTGAGGAAGCCTTGAAACAAGCAATTGATATCAATAAGGAACATGGTAATTTAGGTAAAACTAATAAGTGGAGTCGCCCCCTCCTGGATATAAGACAGAAGACAGGTTCCAGGCACTTCCACATCCAGAGCTCTCAGCTCTCATTGTCAGTGTCGTTTACAGTTTTTTTTGTGCTGCTCCCAAAATATCCAAATAATTAAAAATGACAAACTGAAGCCAGAATCATCAGTTCTGTATGCATGGCTTCTTTTATTCAGCACTGAACCACTTACACAAAACTATACAACCATTCAGGACATCGTCAATCACAATTCATATTTCCCAAACTGAAGCTCACATTTCAAGAAAACCACACACACAGACGTTTTATTATTACAAACATTAGAATATGTTCTGTGCACTAAAATGAACACTACTGAATGTGTGTCATTAACACAATCCTTACATGTAAAATCTGAAATAAAATTATTGTGGTTTTATTAGGCCACGACATGTCTTCAGGTATGAAATCAAAAGGGAAACAGAAGTATGGAGGCTAAATTCATAAAGATGTACAGCCCTACAGTACTAATCATTAAGTTATCTATTTAAAAAGTTTCTAAAAGTTAAATATTTAATAAATTTGGAGTATGTGAGGCTGTAGTATGTTTCATATTTACATCATGTGTGTTTTCACCGCCAACCCGCAGATTTCAAAGGCTACATTAAAAATCAAATGCCCAAGAATGGTGAATCTATGTACATAAAATACATTTGCAACAGCGTTTGCAGCACTTGTGTGGTGGAGAACATATTTTGGTGCTATTAGTTTGTTTGTTTATTTGCTAGTGAAGATATGTGAAGTCCACAAAAAGGCACAGAGGCTGGGTTGTGCTTTCCAGGGCGGGTGAGATGACCCATCAAGTGACAAGAAAAATGCTATAAAGATCTACTATGTACAATTCATAAAAAGTAATTATGGAATGATTAAAAATTGATTTTGACTTCTGGGTTGGCTTTGGATAAAAGTTCTTATTAGATTATGAATATTAAAATGTTTACTCACAAATGGCCTGCGTGTGTGTGTGTATGTGCTCAAAGGGACAGTTCACCCCCCCAAAAAAACAAAACAATAATACATATTTCTTCCATTACTTGCAGTGCTATTGATCAATGCTGAGATGTTTTATTGTGAGTTGCATAGTGCTCCTGAGTTTTTTGCTTCTTGAATATAATCTGACTAGATGCCACTTGGTTCATGGTGCTCAAACTGCCAAAAAAAATCAATTTGGTCCTCTTACCAGCAGTGTCACTTTCCAGAAATCATGACATGGTTACTCAAGAAAATCCACAGACATTGTTGTGCAGGAAGGAAATATACTCGAACGCAAATAGTTCCTATATTAAACTTTTCACAAGAATTTCTGCAGATTATCTTGACAAATTTCGTCATGATTTCTGTGAAAAAACACTGCTGGTGAGTTGAACAAATGCCTTTTTTTTTGGCTCCAAAAGCGATTTAGTTTCCCATTGAGGAGAGGAAGCACATACAGCAAAACACTCATCAACTCAAACTAAAATAATCCAGCCTGATAAGAGGCACGAAAAGTAAAAGAAAGCTTTTTTGTTCATAGGGTGAACTGTCCCTTTAACAGGAGGCCATGGTAGATATGAACAAATTGAACTTTTTTTTTTTTACACACATTTCCATTTCAAAACCATAAAGTCAACAGTCCTTCAGTCTCTCTTCAGTAACAAAGATTCCACACTGTGAGTAAAAAAGAAAATGACGGGAGAACAACCTCAGTAACAAAGAAATATCAGTGAATAATAAAGTGCTGCTAAAAAAGAGAATGTTCCTCAAACGACGCTTTTAAGGAAAAGAAAAGGTTCAACAAGTCATACAGCAGTCGTAGACGGCGGCCTGAACAGCTAAAGGCAAAGTGAGACAGTTCTTCTACTGCAGTACACAACCCGAGAGACACAGCTGACAATACTGCAGAATCCAGTGCACCGCAGCAGTGTGTGTGTGTGTGTGTGTGTGTGTGTCCACCTCCTATGACACATAATGCACTTCATGGAGCACAAGGAACCCTCGGAGTTTGACCCGAGATGGGTGACAAGCACTTTCAGGAAAAAGCAAAAGCTTCCGACAGGCTGACATTCATTTTGGTCCCCATTATGTATTATTTGTTTTGTAGTTGTTGCATCGTGCAGACCTGAAGCTCCCGTTTGTGTGAAAAGATCCAGGCGGCTCTCAAAACCAATCCAAGAGAAACTCAGAGCCTCTACAGGTAATCTCGACTCAGAGAGAACTCGAGTGAAGGTTGCTGACAGAAGCTTCGATCTGGATCAGGTCGACCTGCTCCGGAGCGATAAGGCTGCACATGGTCTGAAGGCAAAGGAGGCTCGATTGTTTCAGACGGGCACTTAAACTCACAAATGTTCTGCTGCTGCGAGACAGATTTTTGGTTTTTGTGGCTGCTGATTGGGAGCGCGTTCTTATCTCGTGTCACGGTGAAACGGATGAATGATTTATTTATTCTACTTTGTGGCCAAATTCAGCGCTCTGCTGCGGATCTGTGCAGATACAGTTCCTCTCGCACAGTCAATATTCATTTAATCTAATCTACTGCTAAACAGGAAGAGTGTAAAAAAAACAGAAAGACATGAAGGGTGGATTAATTTCTTGATACATGACTGTTTTGTGTAGTAATAAAAAGAGTAAAAAACTCAGTAACACTTTGTAGGACAACCCTGTCTATAATGGTTAAAATTGTACTATAATGGTTATTAATGGTTATAGCACTTTATAATTATGAATAAACACTCAAAAAAACATCATGATGTCTATAAATAATGAATGCATTGTGAAGCAGAATTACAATGTATTATAATCTGTTTAAAGCTCTATATAATGATGCATTTGTAGATTGTGTGAGTTGTGTCAAATTAAGAGAGCTCCATTTATATTATGACCTAAATAACGACAAAGTAATTTAAACAATTAAGCTATAAGAGGCAATAAGTGGTCATTGTTAAAAAAAAATAGTTATGTATAACTAATCTGCTTAAACCTCAGCAACTAATTCTACTTCACTTCAAATCCAAGGGCCACTTATATTATATATATTCACTTATATTATAACTTGAGGCAGAAAGTTACCAGCAAATATGAAATACTATGATATTTATACAACAAATGACATTGTTATAAAGCATAATGAACATGAGTGCTTATAACTACAATTATGAAGTGCTATAAACTGATTATAATGCATCTCAGTGTGTTTATAATGCGTTCCAGCCATTTGTGTCAGAGAAAGTGCGGCCAAAAAATTGTCCAGCAGGAGTGAAAAGGTAACAAAAATGTATAATATGTGGATTGTTACCATCAGTATAATAAATCTCATGAAGAAAACATTTAAAAGCTCTCAGCCATACACCAACACATCACAGTTTGTCTACTCAGTAACCTTAAAAAGGCACAAATAAGTTATTCCTCCTCAGTGGAGCGTTGGGAGCTTTTTTTAAGGGCAGTGCCCCATCTGCTGGGGATTGGAGCTGTGCAGCATCGACAGTGCTGCAGCCTACAGTGATACAGCTTTACAGTATGATTGATACAAACACATTATTTTGCACAGTGAACTACAGCCGCGGCGCTCTGAAGCCAGATAAAAACAAACCGGCCGCACGGTAACAGGCGACAGAGAGCAGAGCACAAGCACACGTCAGTTATATATTCAGTGAAAAAGGATTTAAAAAAGGTCGGTTGATTGATGCAGACTTTTCCTCCTTTAAAATATCTTTTTTAAATATGAAAAACCTTCCCCATCTATCCGTAACTCCCCTCTCCACATCAGGCGACACAGTGCCCATCGAGTTTTTTGCTTGTTTGTGCGACATGAGAGGGGCAGCGGAGGACGTCATGTTGGAGAATCACACAGGGCTGTTCTGTGTTTGGTAATGGCGCCCGAAATGTGGTGACAGAGTGAAAATTATTCTACCAATGGATGTGTCTACTCCTAGTTAGTAGACCCTTCTCGTCCCTCTCTGGGTCTGACAAAGAGTTTTTTTTTGTTAGGGGGTTAAAAAAATCAGCCACTCAGAGCTGAGAATCTGCTCCCAGGCTGTTGAGCTCCTCCGGCGAGTGCTTCTCTCCTCCGGTGGCGGCCGTCTGGCGGAAGCCGGCCGCGATCTCGTCGAACGTCCGGCCCTTGGTCTCCGGCACTTTGAAGTAGGTGAAGACGAAGAACAACAGCAGCAGCACGGTGAAGATGACGAACACGTAGGGGCCCGTGAGCTCCTGTGAGCAGAGATAAGAGGAGAGGAGAGGCTCTAATTCAGTCCCCAACAAGGTTCAGTCCTCAATAAATCAGAGAATGGATTCATTTTCCTTTTTCTAACCCAGTAAAGTTTTGAAAATGCATTGGGGTAGCTTGAAATTTTAGGTGCAAATCTATCATATTTCATTTTCAAAATATGAGACTGGATCATCTTTTCAGGAGGGATTAAATAAAATGTTTATTTAAATCATTTCAATCCCATTCCTTTGAAAATCTCTGAGAAATATGAATAAATAATAAATACAAATACAAAAATAAATTGGGAACCTATTTTAATTAATTATCTGGTTATTTAATTATTATTTGGTTTGATTTTTATATAAAACCTTGTCACATTTTGGTAAATGAATCAAAATACTCTTCCTACATTAATATTCTCCATTATCTAACCTAGTTTATCAGTAACATATTCATTCTGTGTGTGGTGTATTTGAGGATTATATACACAATATATGCGTAACCTAATAACCCAGGTTAAAAATACATGCCAGGCCGTATTTTTTTCTAGTGATGTATTTCACAGTCCTGTTTTCAGAGGCGAGAGAAATATGATGATAGATAAGTGTGATAGATGCACTTCTGCCAACTCTCTGAACCATTTCTGAAAAAAAAAAAAAGTTTCCTTTTTTACTCCTGCCTTTTTCTTGGTCTGAATAACTGATGTGGCTTCACAGCAAGATATAACTTGTGAACAAACAGCCTCAGGTTGAGCTCAAAGTTGCTTCAAGAAGTGTTTAAACTTGATAATTAAGAAATTAAGGATCCATAACAGAGTTCCCTCACAAGTGTCAAGTGTTGCCTTTATCTACTCACCTCTACATACTGGAAGCCCATTCCCACTATGAAATTAGCAGTCCAGTTGGAGAAACCAGCGACAGCGATGGCTGAAGGCCTGGGACCCTGCGAGAACAGCTCGGCCACGATGAACCAGGGGATGGGACCCGGCCCGATCTCGAAGAAGGCCACGAAGGCGAAAATGGCGACGATGCTCAGGTATGACATCCACTTGAGCTGCTCCTACAAGAATCAGAGGACCAGAGAGAGAGGTGAGTTTACTGGGGTTTACTCTGCAGGAATCATGAAAACCACGTTGATTTGTGTCAAACCTACCAGCAGAGCCAAGGCGATAGTCATCAGGATGGCAGATCCAGCCATTCCCAGCAGCCCCAGCAGGTGCAGAGAGCGACGTCCTGCACGCTCGACCACAAACAGCTGCACGGAAACAATAAACAAGTTGAGGAATAAGTGATGCAACTTACACGTGCAAAAGTTTAAAAGGCTTGTATAATCACTGCCACGATAGGACACTCACAAAGATGCTTTACATTTTCAAGTTTGAGGGCAAAGTGATTTCTGACATGTGCAGTGCAAGAACAGAGAAGTAATGACAATTTAACACCTCCGACGTGTCAAAAAAAACAACAATTCACGACCCTTTTAGCAGGAAAATATCTCAATAATAGATTTGTTTATTCATCTGTACTGTAACAGGGAATTAACATAAAAATGTTATACTTTACTCACCGATACAACAGTGAAAGCAGTGTTAACCACGCCAGCTCCAATGGTGGCGTAGACCGGCTGCTCGACTCCAGCTTTCTCAAAGATACGAGTGGAGTAGTAGAAAACCTAGAAAGTACAAATAACACAAAGACTGAACATGAGTCTTCTTTTTCTCTGATGTAGCAGAT
Organism: Hypoplectrus providencianus; assembly: GCA_028566105.1. Taxonomy (NCBI): domain Eukaryota; kingdom Metazoa; phylum Chordata; class Actinopteri; order Perciformes; family Serranidae; genus Hypoplectrus; species Hypoplectrus providencianus. The sequence goes on along the minus strand of JAOWBC010000710.1, from coordinate 23,692,290 downwards.
GTGCTATAAATGTGTCTCGAGCTCGTCAGGGAAAACTGATGTCTTTAGCTCTGAATCTCTGACAGTCCTCAGAGCTAACAGTGGGATCATGTCTAAGCCTGCACACTCACAGCGTTGATGCCAGACAGCTGCTGGGAGAGCTGCAGGATGACGGCGATCAGGAGCGGCTGGCGGTAGAGTGGCGAGCGGAAAAGCTCCGGGATGGTCACCTTCTTCTCCCTCATCATCTGCCGGCTCTCCTCCTTCATCTCCTGCATGTCAGAGCTCACGTCCGTGGTGCCTCGGAGTTTCTTCAACACTGAGAGCGTGCAGAGGGAAAGCAGGTTGTTAACTCAGCCCACTAGAATCTATGATGCTGCTTTGAATTTGCTGAAGTATATCTATGCTTTTACTGCTTTTTTAAAGTGTGTGTGAACTCACCACTCTTGGCCTTGTTCTCTTCGTTCTTATTGATGAGCAGGAAACGGGGGCTTTTGGGGCAGAGAGGCAGCAGGATGCACTGAATCACGGCGGGGATGAAGGTGAAGCCCAAGAGGAGCGGCCACAAATCATCGTTGCCCATGATAGCCTCCATTCCAAACACCTGGAGTGTTAAATATCCACAAGGGGGCATTGTTATCCCTTTGGAAAACTTCACTATGAGTGTTTCCACGAAAGTATAATCAAATTTTGTTGTAAAATTTTGAGAAACAGCATCAGAGAAAATGTGAATTAGGAATGTTTCCATCATCTGGTTTCAAGTGAATAGACAAAGCTACATAAACGTACTTTTGTCAGAGGATGGCAGCGTAATGTATTGCTGCAGGTTGATGACAGTAAACATAAGAAGGGATTGCACAAGAGAGAAAAAGTAACAAACAACAGGTTGCTATTCTAACAACTTTGGGCAACTACGAGAGGAAATTGACAAAAATCTTCAGGAAATAGATTTATTTGTTGCAATAACTATATTTCGAAAATACCTTATTGAAATTGAAAGTTTAAGCAAATTTTGGTGCATCCATTAGGCTTTTCCTCTAAATGTGCATTGAAATCTATTGATGGAAACTCATGTTACAGAATAAAAAATAAAATCACTGGAACAATTATTAACCTGTGCAATGAGGATGCCGACAACGATGCCCAGCTGGTGTAAGGTGCCCAGGGCTCCTCGGAGGGCTGTTGGGGAAACCTCACCCACATACATGGGCACAAAGCCTGTGGAGAGGCCGGAGTAAAGCCCCACCACAAAACGACCAATGATCAGCATTTCCCAGGACTTTGCCATCTTGGAAAAGCCCATCAGAACGGCGGCGATAAAGGCAAGGACGTTAGCCATGAGCATGGAGTTCCTCCTGTAGGCAACAAAGGACAGATACATTCAGCAATCAAACACAGGGAGAAGTCCAAAACTTGCTGTTGTAATACCAGCAAGATGATCTTTTTTTATTTTACCTTCCAAAGCGGTTCACAAACAGTCCGACAGAGAAGGAGCCAAAGATGCCGCCAACGGAGAAGATGGAGACGGCGACGGACCAGATGGCGGTGAGGGAGCCCTTGGTGATGGGGTCCTGGTAGCGGTCGCTCCACGTGTCATTGATGAACTTCTCAATGGTCTGCCACAGAAAAAACACAAATGTAAAATACATGTTTTATAGCTTTCTAATGCTTTAAATTTTCTTCTATCTTGGGTCAAGACATAGAGATGGTTGAGCTCACGGCCAGGCTTTAAATCAAATTTTAAGACAATATAGTTAAGATTAAATGTTCTTGTTTTGTTTGGGGTTTTAAATCTAGTGAACTTATTTTCTTTATAGCGGTGTGTTTTCACCATGTTTTCACCAAGTTACTGATTATATGTTGAACATACATGAGTAAAATGCTGATCCTGTGTTTATGAGTTTTTAGTAGGCTGTGGCAGTTTTTATTTTACTTTTATTTTTTATTTAATTTTTGTTGAGCCTCCATATTTATTTATATTTGTTAATGACTTATTACTATGCTGTTCTTTCCTTTTGTCCAAGTCTAAGTCATTCATTTCAAAATCTTAACTATATTTTAAGTAGCAGAAAATCTGTTGTTTGAAAAAAAAAAAAAAAAAACATAATTATTTGATGTTTCTAAAGTCCAACAGCAGTTTTAGTAAACTAATCATGACCTCCACAGTAACCAAATTTATAATAACGATGATTTTTGCCCTGATGGAGCAGCTCCTGGCTGACCTGTTGCTGTGTGACCAGCTGGTGGCAGCACTGTATGATCATTACAGTTTCCTAGCAACCAGGAAGTTCACCGGCCTGGTTAAGTGTCAAATTTCTGCTCCCCTCCCCCTCCCTCGTCATCGCAGGCGACTATGTTGACAAACACGCCCAGTGGAGCTGGTGACGGGCGTTAAGTGGCCGGGCCTGTGTCTGTTTATGTGTGTGTCACTGTGAACAAGTCGTATGATTCAGAAAGGTCACCACCCCGTCTGCGAGTACCCTTAACTCTGTGACCTCACCAGTATGTGAGACCCGTCCATCAGCGGCACTCTCGTTACCAAATGTCAGCTGCGGCTCTGTCATGTGCCTCTGCGATCGAGTAACATCACCTATATTTGTATAAGTACTAGATGTGCTGGTGCACGGTGTTGACTCGGAAAAAAAACCTCAGCAGAGTCCATACCGAGCGGTTAGGAAAAAGTACTGCAGATGTTTTTTTAAGGATTTTCCTGTGATGGAGCGACTCGTGTGAGGTGACACTGTGACACAAGTCTTGGGTCACATCCACTATCGACTTACCCTCACAAGACCTCAGTGATACTGCATCTGTACTGTACATTTACCCTTCAAAAAAACGCCATATTTAGAAGAGCTCTCACTGACCTCTGGGGCTACATATTTAGAAGAGGTGCTGGAAAAAACTAAGTATATTAACCACAATAAATATACACATTTAAGGGTATTTTCTGCTGCTCATTAGTTTTCCCACCCAAAAATGCATGAAAGTGGACCAGATGCATCAATAAAAAGTATGTATAAAAAGTGTCCTTCACTCTTTGTAGTTTTTGTGTGTATTTTTGTTAAATTTTGTTTTTTGACACAAATGAACAGAAGAAAACTTGCAGGGCAATGAGGAAAAATTAACTACACGCACCTTCTATCCCCTTTCCTGTTCATCCTTTTTTGAGACTTTTACAGGCTTATGACTGATTATGTATTTGGGAAAAAAAATCTATGACCCAAAGGGCATGAATCTTTCTAAATGTTTCAGTTATCCTGGAAACAGGAGTGCAGTTGTGTGGCAGTGGAGGCAAAGGGTGAAACTCCAAATATATTTGATGCAGTTTGCCGCAAGCCTGAGAGCATGAACAGGGATTGCTAATGCATTATCACAGCTTCCTCCTCCATCGCCATGTCAGAAACTTTCGACCCTGGGCTGTGCAGCCTTCTCGTGGATATACTGCATTTTTTGGAAAATGCTGAATCTTTTTTGGTGCATAAAGGCAGCATCAATGAGGCTTTCTGCCCCTGAGCTGCTCTAAAATGACTCAAAACAATGGCCACTTGTGGCTAATTGCTTTAACATTCACTGTATGGAGGCTGCTTCCAGACCTCTGAAACGCCTCCAATCGCAAAGATCTCAAAGAAGCGAAACAAAAAAAGGCAATTCAGTTTTGTTATTGGGCCAACACGACGGTGACAGAGTGACACCAACTTGCATGGTTGATCTTGAAAAAGTTACATAATTATTTTGTGTTTTCTTCCAAGTCTTACTCTGAAAAGCCTGTGCAGTCAAACCAGCAGCTGGCTCTTACCACACAATGAAACAAGCTGTCTATTCATGCTGTCAGCGTACGGAGCTGGAGCTGGCTGCCAGCCGAGTTGTCAAGGTGAGCACTGTATTCAGCACACAGGGTCAAAATAAAATCATTCGGACAAGTCAAAGACAAATTCTTATTATTTTGAACACTAGTTTTAGGGCTGTTTCCTTTTTTTTTTTTAACTTTTAAAGAAGTTTCCTGGGTGTGAAGTAGGTCCTAAAAATAACCCACAGGACACCATATTGCAGTAGTGGCATGTTAGATATGTACTTCTTAAGGAGGACAGACAAAAAACTTCATCCAGAAGCCCTAACCTTCAGCAGCAAAGATGTTTCCCAAATTAATCTAAATGTAAACAAAACACAAATGACCTTTCGATTACATTCCCAAACAAGGATGTTACTCGCTCTCTGGCACAAGCCGACATGCAAGAGGAGGAGCAGGAGGAGGAGGACCGGCAGGGCAGCGGGCCCTCGAAAAGAGCGTCTCTAATCAGAGACGCTCTATCACGGCGAACCACCTGCGTCACACACAGGCAGCAGCAGCATCACTGCAGCCTTTATCACCACTGGGGCACAGAGGGGGAGCTGCTGGTGATAATCTGAAGAGCTGTTGCTATATAAAAGTTGTATTTGTAAAGCTAGAGCCTCTTAAGTGCTCATTAACCAATGGAGGATTAGGCTCCTGTGTTAAGAAACAGTTTTCCTGCATGTGATGTTGCTCTGACCTCTCTGTCAGTGTGTGTGTGTGTGTGTGTAGGTGAACATTGGGAATGGGGATAAAGAGCAAAGAGGGCAGGTTCACACTTGCCCGGCGTGTAACAGAGCACATATTCACCACCTCTCCACTCAATCTGCAGCCCCTCATTCAGCCACTCACAAGGCACTCGAAGCTCCTGAGCTGAGCTGCATGAAGCCGCACACGTGCTGTTTTCATGGTGGAGGCAAATCTGTGCTGCACCAACAACTGCAGTGTTGTGGAGGCTGGATTAAAAGTTATGAAATGCCTGTAAGTCTTTGTCACTTTTCAGCCAGTTAGGACAAACTAAGAGCTGCAAAGATTAGTCAGCTATTCTGATAATTCATCAGAATCTTTTCAAGCAGAAATGTTTGTTTTTAACTGAAAAAATCCAGACATAAGAAGAAAATAATTAACTGTGATAAAGTATGGTATGGTTATTTACAGAACTACTATTGTATCATGATATAAATTAGTTTAGTCAACTATCATATTAAAATTATTGTTAGATGTAGCCTTGGGCAATCTTTCATATTCATAACTGCACTAGAAACCAACCCCAGGCTTGAGTTTCATTATGTCTGCACAAGCCATGACAGTTGCACAATTTGTGCATAAATGTCATAAAAAGTAAAATTCCCTGTTTGAGCCATAAAGGGCAGAGGAAGTATCCCCCAGATTCTCATTTCTGTCATTTTTTTTATGTCAAAAAGTAAATGCATGCTGTCATTCCCAACTTTTTTCGGAGACAGCTGATGAAAGCTGTTCTCCTAAACAAAGCGTCCTTCACATCAAAGCCTGGGACAGCTTTGACAGTGTGACGACAGCGGACGTGAAGATGAAAATCCGCCTGTCCTCACAGCGAGAGCACCCCAAACAGCTGTGATCACTGTGACGGGCGACCGCCAACACACACAGAGGACTGAGCGGAGCCGTCTGAGCTCTGGCCTGTCTGGTGACACACCTGTGACCTGTGGACGGGCAGCTGTGTAGCCACAGGGCGTGTTCAGACCAACGCAAACGAACCTGACGCAGGTTATTTGCACACAATGCAATAAAGACAATCCCCAGGAAATGAATTTCTTTGATATACCTGCCTGCTAATAAAACCCCCAGCAGATTTAGACCGTAGGGGGCCATAAAAACATATTTTCTATTACTTTGCATTGTTACGGGAATGTGTGACAATCTTCTTCACTTAATCTCTGAGTTTCTTTGTCTAGCTTTTCTCAGCCTGTTGGCGCTCAGCAGAGGTCCATTTTTGGGCACAGACACACTCTTTTACACAGGAATCACTCAGTCTGTTAATACAGATGTCCTTGGGCCTGATAGGACTGAAAGCTGCTATTATTATCTCACCCCTTAACCCACCCATCCCCCCTCTTTCTGTCTGCTGGCAGGGAGAATGATCTACTGTATGAATGATAACATACATTGACTGAAAACACAGTTATATTTGTTGGATAAAAACATGCCATGAACTTTCTTGGAAAAATTACTTTAACACACTTTCAGACATTCAAAGCAACATCATTTAATTATTTTACATGTGTAACTTTACCTGCTGGAGAGAAAACTTTGCTTTTTGCAAAGATTGAATTTCAGACTCATTGAATTTGATATATTAGCTGGCGTGCTTTGTCTTGTGTTGCTGCACTTCCTTGTTTGAAAGTTACTGATTTTTTTTTTCGATGATAAGTGATGTAATTCTAACAAATGCATGTGTGAAGCTGTTCATAACTACACAGTGCTGCTTTAACTCACCTTTTGAGGGGCATTGATGACTCCGGTGTTGTAGCCGAACTGCAGAGAGCCAATCACAGCTGCTCCAACACTCATCAACAAGGTAAACGTTATTTGCTGCAAGACAGAAAAGAGCACGAGAAATCTTGTCAGTCAGAAGACCAGTTTGACCAGATATTCCCCATTTCACAAGTGGACAAAGGATTCTTTTGTACAAGGGCAAGTCAAAAAAGTGTGAAAAATAGTTGCATCATCAGGAACAACACGAAAACTACTGCATATATATGAGCTGACATACTGAAAATGTCTATTTTTCAGGTGTTATCACAGACGTTTTTACTTGCGGTTGTGCTTAAGGCGCCCAGAATCTGGACTTTACAGACTGTTCTGGCTGGTCAGCCGCTAATTTTACCATCACCACATGTTCCTAACACGTATAGTGAAAGCACTGTCAAAATATCTTAAAATATATCTTGAAGATGTTTGGTATCAGGTCACGTTATGCAACATAGTGAAATTAGAATGGCAATAAAAGAAGCTTTATGGGTCTTAAAAATAGAATAATTGGGAAATGTATGTGTACATCCAACAGCCAGCACCTGTTCCCCAAGGCTTGTTTACAGAGTTATGTGGACAACTTTTGTTCATAAAAACTCAAACAGTTCTGAGAAAGTTTGAGCGGATTTATCCAGATATAACTGGATAAACCTGTTTGTTTGACGACGTCCTGGTTAGGTCCAGGTCTTCATGTTATTGTCTGTGTTCCTGTTCCTGTTATTACAGCGTTCACTTGCTGCTCGACCTCTTTAGAGCCCAGTAGATTAGCAGAGATTTTCCTCATACCAAAAAGTTAATAAACCAGAGTGTAGCATGTCGCTGTCTGTTCTTCCTCTCAGACAGACAAAAACAGCCTCTAGCTACGATCTACCAGTTTGTTGTTCACTCAAATCCAAATCAATCCCACATCTACTAACAGTAATTCTGAGCATTTTAGCATGGACGGAGAACTTTTTGGAACCGTTTTTTTTTTTAAACGATAGCAAGGATCTTCCACATACATCACGTCTTTTATAAGTCTGGACGAACTCCGCACGTCTCAACAAACTTCAGTTTAACTTTGGAGCAACACAAAATGCAGAGAAGCTGTAACATTTTTGCATCTTTCATATCGCACCATCAGTCTTCATGTCTGCATGATGAATGTTAAATCTTGTGATTCACACCAATCCCTTTTTTCCCCCGCAGTGATTCACACCAGATTAGTTCCTTTTGTTATGAAAACAGAAGAATTGACCTTCACGAGGGGAGGTCACCTTCCTCTATCAGATGCAGACAAAACCAGCGGAAATAAAACACCTGAAACACTGCTGGGACACAAAAAATGTTGTTGCAAAGGGATGCACCAGAATACTTATTTTAGTTATTTCATAGAGTTTCCCTTTAGAGTGAGAATTGGTACAAACCAAGAGTAACGTGAGTACCTTATGTCCTATAAAAGAGTCAAGACATTATAACAGTATAAGCTTAAGATCCAGGAACCAACCCTCTGTTGGCCACAGCCAATATTTCTCAATTCTTGGCGAATACTCTATCTTTCACCCTCATCATTAACAGATCGATTATACCCAAGCTAAAAAAAAGCTAAATTGCTGTCAGATGGCAACTGCTGGGATCCAACATCGCATTTTGGCCATTCAATTCTGCCTTTTCTGCTATTCACACAGACTTTTTACCTGAAAGTAACCAAAGCTACAAACTAGCAACAAATGGAAATGCTTCAGATACAAAAATCTTGCCCTACAGATGCTGGAGGCTCCATAC
>JAOWBC010000710.1:23609641-23632108 GCA_028566105.1 Hypoplectrus providencianus | reverse complement strand
CAGCCAGCCAGCCAGCCAGCCAGCCAGCCAGCCAGCCAGCTCACTCAGTTAGGCAGACAAAGAGGAGCAGCATCCTGCAGGAGGACAGCACGCTCCCGGGGGATGGGGCATCATACCCCTGCATCGCGTTGGCGGGGCAGGAGGAGGTAGGAGCACCAGGGTTAGGGGGCTTTGTCTCAGCAGCAGAGCACCCCTCCACACACACACACACACACACACACACATAGGCATACATTTCTCTTTGCATCTCCTGGCTATTAGAGCCATTATCACACATCAATCGATCCGTGCGGCGTTCTAGTGGTGTTTTTAATGTGGGTCATTAGAGTTTTCCTAAATGCACACTGAAGGATGGACACTGATGGACGCTCTGCTCTGACTTACTGTGATCTAAGCTCTGTAGAGACAGCCAGTCTGTCTGACAGTCTCTTAACAGCACTCATCTTCCTGCAGGCAATGCAAATCCTCCAGACACAAATCTGACAGTCGGTTCTTGCGGTCTTGTAATGCCAGCATGAGCAGATCAATATGCTCTCTGAAATTGTGTTGTTATGGTGTTGACCGGCTGTTTTGCGATGTATTAGAGGCTGCTGGCACTGCTTTGATGTGCTCTCACACACTTTGGTTTTCACCACTTTTCACGGGCACCAGGTTTACCCCACTAAACCAGCTCAGAGCGTGATTGTAGATGTGGAAGTGGGGTTAAAGATTGGAGTGGGGGGGGGGTGCACTGACGGATGGGTGACTCCTCTCAGAAAGACAGGGAATGAAGGCATCATTACCAGAGGGGATTCCCTCCCCTCTCCACACATGAGGAGGCGATGGGAAGCAGACTCTGGGATGTAGGCTAATGACGGCGCACAGGCAGCTTTGGCAGCCTCGGTGCTTTGTTTACAACCAGAGAGCCGGGAGAGATTTCAGCTTTTATGCTCACGAGAAATGTTTAATTCACTGCAGACGCTGCTGAATGCAAGCTCATGGTTCCTTTGTTTTTAGGAATTTTATAATTGACTTTTTGTGTGAAATTAAATTTAATTTTGGAGGATTTTGGCTCTTAATTGTATATTTTTAATTGTTCCCTTTTAACATCACATTGTGGCTCAGAGAACATTGTTAACAAGATTTTCTCTGGTTTGAGATGTCAAACTGTTTTTATGTCAATTATGTCAACATTTGACGTCATCATTATTTTGGCCAAAGTATTGTCCTAAAAATGTGCTACATAACAAAACAAAATGGCACAAAAACATACTGGAATAACATTAACTTGCATTATATGGAAGCATATCTATTTTTTATTGCAGCACTCATCATTTCTTTGTTGTTTGGATATCTGAATGAACTTTTTTAGTGGAGCTTCCAGTGACAGTGACGAGTTTTGGAATATTGGAATAACTAAAAAAAATGCAGGGTTTTCCTTTTAGCAATGATTATTTTTCTGATTATTTAGTAAACCAATATCACATTGTACATTGTGGAGCTAGAAAGCTTTTTCAAGTCACTCACAATATTCAAGAGTATCTTGATAATAAAAGTCACCCCAAGTAAGTTATTGCAAGTTTAGTGTTTTCCCTTTCACAATAAATTGTGTAATGTCCAGTGCTTAATTATTCACTAATTGCTTTATTCATGAGCAGCTTTATAAGCACTTTTATCTCTACAAAGCAAAGCCAAACTATTTTTTTCCTTTTCAGTGCCTGATCTGTTTACTTATATTTCGAGGCTTTTGGCTTTTAAAGGAGCGGCATATGTTTTGTGTAAGATGTCAGTTTGTTTCCAACTCTGCTTTGTAGCACAAGTGTGCGATCGAGCCGTGGCCCCTAATCCGTTCAAAAGAAAATTGAGGAGGAGGAGGAAATGGCTTAGGAACTGCAGCATGGCGGCAACATTGCTGCTTATTTAATTACTTCCATCACACCCTCTTCCCTCCCAAACCCGTTTAAAACCCCTTAACCTGCTCGCTCAGCCTTCACCCCCTCCTCTATAACTTAATGCTCGCACCTCTAACCTCAAGCCTCCAAATTCCATCCTCCCCGCTCTGGCCTCTCTTTTCAGCTCTGTTACATCAGCTCAGCTGTCATGCTGTTTGAACCCCCCCCACCACTCACACACTCATTAATCCCAGCTCCTCCTCTACACCCCTCGCATCTCAAGTCCTCCTGTTCTGTGTGAGCTCTGCTTCATCAAAGACTTGTGAACTTTTCTTTTTATTATTTGCACGTCTTTGCCTCCGCTGAGGAAGGATCCTCCCTCTCCTCCCGTCCTCCTCCCATCTCATCAGCTGTCACGCCGCTGCCCCCTCCATCTCATCTGTCTGGAGAGCTCTGAACCTTTTCCTCCGGTGCTAATGGATAGCCGAGCACCAGGGGACCAACCTTAGAAAGGCTATTAAGGACAGGTCTTAAATCATCTGTTTCCTCCTCATGTGGGCTCATGACTGACAGGAAGAAATGGATGGAGACATCTCAGATACTGTAGGTCTTATAAACTTTATTGTGCATTTCTATCAGCTTGTTGTTGAGAAGGAGACCAGATTCTTTGAGAGGATCTGAGCAATAATTAGGCCTCTGCTTCTTTTAAAGTGAAAGCTGTGGGGTTTGTGTCGGGGTTTGGGGCGTTCTGAGAGGAGAGAAAGTTTAGTTGCACTCATTAGAGCTGCCTTTCCAATTAACTTGCACCAAATGTGTGTGTGGTGAAAAGCTTCGCTGTTTAAGATGGAATTTAGAGAGGCCACTAATGTTAGCCAGCCACTCTGCCTTTTATGCTTAATTCCCTGGATTTCATTAGTTTCCCAAAAGGCATTTCTGCATGCTCCTCTAACCATCGTTGTTGTGCCATGCCTCACTTTTCTGGGTTTGGAGAATGAAGTCATGTTGTGTTTCAGAAAACTGAGTTTCTGCCTGTAACCTTAGAACAATGTGGGGGAAGTTTTTCCAACAGGCTCCTAAATTTAGATTTAATATTCCTGTTACGAATTTGTGCATGAAAATGAACAGACTTCAAAGAATCATTGGTTTCCCAGCTGACACACACTCGTCCCTCTGCAGATGTGCGTGCTGCAGGATTTCACTGTAGCATTTACAATCCATCTGCAGTTAGATGGCAGATCATGCTTTCTACCTAGATAAGTGGAGGAACCTTCTGAACCCCAAGCAGATTCAGGGTGTTTTAACCCAGGTCATGTGTGACCTACTGGAGCCTCATTTTCACTGCAATATTTAAGTCCTGCACCTCTGTGGAAACAGAGAATCATGGATGGAAGGAGGGAGAACACTGAAATGTCTTTTATGCAGTTTAACACAGGTTTAATTTAATCATAATAAAGTATTGTGATATAAATAAACAACATTGGTTCCACGTGCCCAGAAGTATACCCAATGTGGGCTCCACATGCCATACATATTAAACTATAAACATCTTCACAACCTCCACCTATAACCACCCACTTTCTCTCCTCTCTGCACATTTTTCTGTGAATTTTTTGTTTTGTCACAAAACAGAGTCGATCCTGGATTTATAGCTGGACTGAGGAGCACAGAATCTGAGCTGTTTTATAGGATCTGGTCAGGGCAAACTCTTTATTTTTACTGAAACTGACACTGACATTTCAGCTTTGATTTGGTTCCTTTTCTGTCTCTGACCATCGTTCATGATCTGTTTAAAGAACTGAAAGTTGAAAATCCAACCTGTTTGCTTATTTTTTACAGTTTATCTCGATGATAAATGATGGCGTGTTGGTGACTATTTTATAAAGAAGACATTCTTTCTAAATGATCCTGGTAGACAGGATGGATTTACATTTCAGGGCTTGTGAATTGCTATAATTTTGGGGGTATTATAGCCAGGATGTCGGATCAATGAGTCGATGGAACATGAGCAAGCATATTTACCAGCAACAGTTTTGATAGATCGGCACATTTACATGAGTATTATGTTGATTATGTTAGTCAGTTTTCTAGCAAAAACGAAAAAATGCTCAGAATGATTATATTATGTATATATCCATGTATCTCTTTACCATATATGATGGTAGACTGAATGTCTTTTGGATTTCTCTACATGACTTAAGCAGCCCAGCACAAGAGATTGTCTTGAGCTGTCAGAAATGGTTATCATGCACGACTTTTCCAAACACTAAAATGAGAAATGAGTGTGCAGATGAATTGATAAAGAACAGGATTGTTAGTTGCAGCATGATAAATGTTTTATCTCTGACATGCTCACAGTCACTTTCACTTCCCTCATGATTTCTTTATCGGATCAAATCTTTCTTGACATTTTCTGAGTTTCTGCTCTCACATTTCCTCTGATCAGCTGCTCGGTCGCTGACATGCACAGGTTTCATAAACTTCTGCTCCTAGATGCAGTTATTTCTGTCCATGTCTATAGTATTTTTATTTAAAATCTGTTGAAACCTTTCTAGTTTCTTGGGTGTGTGTCTAAAGAAAGTAAATTGTGGCATTTCTCTCATGAGCTCTCCTTCTTCTCTCCTCAGGCACAGGAGGGCCATTCAGAAGAGCCGGGGGTCAAAGGTGAGAAGAGCAGAGGGCACCATGGAGAGCGAGCCAGGGGCCCCTGCCTCCACGGCTAACAGCACCGGGACCACCACCGCCACCTCCTCCTCCACCACCGCCGCCGCCGCCACCACCTCCTCCTCCTCCACCTCCGCCACCACAGCTGCCAGCAGCAGTAGTACCACCTCTAACACTACCACTACTACTTCTACCACTTCCACTAGCAGCAGTAATAGTAGTAGCAGTAGTAGTAACACTAACAGTAGTGCCAGTAGTAGTACCACAGCGGGACGTCAGGCAGTGCCTCAGATTTCTGTTTACAGCGGGATACCTGACCGACAAACAGTGCAGGTGAGTGTGGTGGGGTTGTTTCATGCACACACTGATGTTTGTATCTCAGCTTCATTGCTCTGCTGCCCTCTGTTGGTACATGCAAAGACACATACAGGCCATCACATCATTTCCTTACTGCGATTAATAAAATAAGAAGAGTTTCTGCATCAATGAATGGATGAAGGGAACTAAAAATGATGGGTTATCTCACAGGATCTGTCCACGTCGACTGAAGGAATGCTTTCTGTGCTTTAGTGCTCTTGACCCTTTGACCGGGGGTTAAGCCTCTTCACGGGCTCCTCCTCTCCCTGAATAAGCTCCACGCAGCTTTTAGTGCTGATGCTCTGACAGCAGGCGCTTTGTTGAATTCAGCCTTCCTTTTCTTGTACTCAGCCTGCTGACAGTTAAAAGGCAAACACTGTTGACACCAGCGGCCCTCAGAGCACAAAGAGAAGCTGCTTGATTTTGGTCAGTGAGAAGCGTCTTTGCTTCTCTGCTCCCAATTTCACCCTCATTTCAAGAGGAGTAGGTCCGGATGCTTCTGTGACTCCACAGGCCGCAGGTCAACATCCTCTGGGTATTTGGCAACTAGGAAGAGTGAAGGGAAGGGTGAGGAGAGCTACTGTCAGCGGTTTGGAAATTCAGCTCTTATAAAAGGCTAAAGATACAGTCAGTGAAAGACAAGATTTATTTATGTCTGTCAGCCTGCAGGGATCACACGTGATGGATATTTTGAAACTAACCAAACAAAAAAGATATTGAGCTTATCTAGATTCTTAGATTATATAGATATATTTTTACTATTGCATTTGTAGTTATGTCATTGTAAATTGCGTGTAGCATGCTTTTTTACTTTTATTCTATTACAAAGTGCTTTTATTCTACTCTTATACAGCCACTGTAACTAATTTCTTCCCAGGAAAATAAAGTATTTCTGCTTCTGATTCACAGCCACAATGATCTAATCCCAAAAACATAAGAACAATTCAAAGCCCATACATTTCAGCAAATATTTGGATTTAACATTGTTTGTTTTTCATATGATTCCTATGTTTTTCGATATGAAACATACATATCGATAACTATTGAAAAGTTTATTTTATAGAACAGGTATTGCAGAGAATGATGCTTGGGGTGATTTCAAAGTAGTGTCAGCTTTTGATTTATTTTTTTCTCTATTTTCTCTTCTTGAGTTTGATGCTTAATATTGTTAAATATTCTTTATCAAATGGTTTATTTTGTTTAAGAATTATGTCCGTCTGAGTACCCTTAGTCACATGTTGCACAAATCACATAGAAAACGCACATTTTTACCATAAATATTATCTGCCACCATATTGGTCATTAATTTTCCCCCCCACAAAAAGTGGCATGTCTCTAAAGGACCATATGGTAGGGTCTGTAGATGTGGGATTGTTTGACTTTTCAAGGTTCTTCTCATTCAGAATTACATTTTTAGTTCATTATTAATCAACCATCTTTGTCTCTGCCTGTCTTCACATGCAGGTGTTCCAGCAGGCCTTACACAGACAGCCGAACACGGCAGCACAGTACCTGCAGCAGATGTACGCCGCTCAGCAGCAGCATCTGATGCTCCAAACCGCAGCCCTGCAGCAGCAGCACAGCCTCAGCACCGCTCAGCTGCAGGCGGCCGTACAGCAGGTCAGCAAACGGTCACCCCATAAAAGAGTCATTCTCACAGTGTGGAGATGAGGCTGTTGTTGGTAAACCCATCAAAGTTTCAGGGAATGGTGAATCTCTCTCTCTCTTGCCTTGTGATAGGCCAGTATTGCAGCTGGGCGGCAAAGCTCTTCGCAGAACGGCACTTCATCCCAGCAAACAGGATCTACTCAGGCTACGGTAAGTGCAGTTTTCAGTGTCGGGCTTGTCTCCTAAGAGCCTCTCAAGTTGAAGTTATCTCCATCCATTAGATTATCATGAAGCTAAGTTGATTTAAACACCTTTGCTTTGAGGAAGCTGGGCGCCACACTAGCTGGGCTACTTCTTTTTTATTTCAAAAGTTTGAATGTGTTTTGGTAACATTCAGTCATTAAAAATTTTAAAAAATACAATCTAGTTAATGGGTACCTTTTGATAGTCAAGTTGCTACCACGAAGACCTTTCAGTTAGAATAGAGGTGTTGAAAATGTTTATCCATTTCAGCATGTGCTTTAAAATAGTTGTGAATTCTTTTTTTTAAATAATGGAAGCTATGCCTGCATATTCCATACATCTTTGGACCCTGAGTCAGATCCACTCTCTCCTCCATACATAGTCACTTCTGGTTCATAAACAATAACTTTAAAATAATAGGCCCTATACCAATAGGCGTCCACTTCCACCTCTTTTATACAGTCCGAAATAAAGTAAAAAAAACGTAATTATCCTGTTTCTCCTCGTAGATCAACCTGACCACCTCCCCAGCAGCAGCTCAGCTGATCAGCCGGGCCCAGAGCATCAGTTCCACCCCCACCAGTATTTCCCAGCAGGCTGTTCTGCTGGGCAGCCCATCCAGCCCCACGCTCACCGCCAGTCAGGCACAGATGTACCTGCGCGCACAGATGGTGAGACTGCAGACACAAGGAGCACAGCCATGGGCACATTTACATGAGTGTGCATATATGCACGAACATAAACTCACACACATACTGCTTGAAGAAATAGGCTGCTGTTTCATTTCTTCTGTGTGTTTGGGATTGGAGTGTGTGTGTTTACTCTGCCATAGTAAATGCTGAGCTTTATTCTCATGTTGCCACCAGCAGAGGTGGTCGTAATCATCTGCCAGCCCCAGAGGACTCATTACAAACACAGAAATGAATGTCCCTAATGTGCGTGCATGCTCTGAAAGCGTTTTTGGGACGTCACAGGTGTTCTCTCTCTGTTTTGAGAAAGAGTTGCTGAAGGAACATGCAGTCTTTTTTTGCGTACTTTGCAGCTGGTTGTCGGTTTCATTTCGCCGTCAGTTGTGCAGCTGGCACACAGACTGTTCCTGACGCCTCATTATGAAAAAGTACACGGCATCGCCAGATGTGTTTGATGCTTCTGGCAGGCAGCAGAAACACATTAGTGGGTTTTATTTCTGATTGAGTCCCCTGGTGTTGAATTAGTGCATGTGATTTCTATTAAGCTCCACACATGTATTAATTTCCTTTTGCTTGCTTGATTTTTTCCACACATACATCAATATGAGCTTGAAAGAAGTAAAACTATATAATGAGAACATAACTGTTGTATCCAGGGGTTGACGTAGTTCTGTCCAGTTTTGTCTTGAGAGTTTTTTTTTAAGTTAGGATCAGTTGTATAGAACATTGGTTAAATCCACCAACATGGCGTGTTGGATTAGTTTGATGCAAGAAGATGGATCAGTTTTGTTTATAGATTACAGATGATGGTCTTGAACGGGACACGATTTGCTCTGATCATGGCCAAACCAGGACATGGACTCCATTAAGTTGGTCTTGACTCGACAGCCCTGGTTGTATCAGTATGTTTGATTTAAAAAAAATATATATATAGTATTTTCTTTAAAAGGGACTATGTTACAATTTAAAACACATATGCCACTGTTTGATGCATCAGATTGATTTATAAAGCTATTTTTCCTCTGCAGCCTCTTGGCAGGTCAAAACAAGGAACTCACACAAAAACAAGCGATGCAGATTAAAAACACAGAACAAGAAAGAGCAGACACATGTAACATAAAGCTACACACAATGGCACATCACAAGTTTTTGCATGTCACATAAATGAAGAACAAGTCCTGGAGACCATCAGATAGAATTCAAGGTCAGTGAGAGAAGAGCTGAGCGGCTTTTAAGTAGCTTTTGAACGTGCTAATGGAGCTGCAGCGGACTTCTCAGGCAGTTTTGCGTTTACAGAAACTACCTCTCTGATTATAAAGATATTATGTCCAAAACATGTTACCAGGTTCCTTTAAGCGCAGAGGAATCCTGTCCAAGAAGCATCTTCCTGACTGATCCTGTTTGTTTTCCAGGCTCAGCAGAGTAACCTGGTGCAGGTGGCCAGGAGCCTGGGCCGGGCAGTGCCTCTGTCCCCGCAGCTCATCTTCACTCCAACCGCCACAGTGACCGCCGTCCAGTCAGAGAGCTCCTCACAGGCCTCCTCACAGGTGGGTTTATGGTAGATACTGGCACTGAATGGAATTTTTTTTTCACCAACTTTCATAAAATTGGCAGCTTAGACAAAATTTTGCAGGTCTTTTTGGCATTATTTAGAACAGTGAAGCAATCCTGCATGTGAAATGGAACTGTACTTACTCTACTTAAGTATTAAAACTGTATAGTTTTATTATAATAGACATTATATTGTAATCTGTCCTTACATCCTGATCCTCTTCTGAGGTTGTTTTTAAGATTTGTATATTGTTAATTCATATTTTAAGACGTCATCCTTTGAATTAAAAAAAAAAGATCATTAAACAGCATTTGAACAAAGAATAATCTGATTAAATTATCTTTTTAAAAATTCAGTGATTCTTATACATTGCTGCTATTGTAGTTGTGTATTATATAAACATTGTTAATGTAAGAAAAAATGTTTTTCTTGACAATACACTCGACAGTTTGTTATTGTAAATGTTCGGATCGACAGAAAAAAATGCTAAAAATTACTTCTAATTCTTGTAGCTTGGTCTGTATCTGCAAATGTGCAAGAAAAGAATACATTTAAATGCAAAAAAAATAAGCTGAGCTGTTGAAATGTCAGAAATAAATTGTCTGATGAAGGTTAAACTATACGCTACAGCCTTCTGTGCTTCAATTGTTTGCAGAAAAAAAAGTGCATATTAATTATTTTGTAATAAAACAACAAACTAATGGTATCTGCTCCTTCAACTCACTTTGTGTATCTGTATCAATAATTTCCTACCATCCTGTCTCTCTCTAAGAACCAGGTCCAGAATCTGGCCATCCGTGGCCAGCAGGGGGCGACCACGTCCTCCTCTCAGACTCAGACGCTGCAGGCGCTCAGTCTGAAGCAGAGCCCTGTGCCCATCCAGCCCGCCTCACTGATCAAGAATCCCAGCCCGGGGACCCAGGCCTCGGCTGCAGGGAAGGCCGGCTCCTCCGACAGCTCATCTGAAGCAGGGAAGAAGGGCGACAGCGCCGCGGTCACAGAGGTCCGAGCCATAAACATGAGCCGCAGCGTCACAGCCATCAGCGCGCAGCCTCTGATTGCTCCAGGTAAGTGAAGCCTGGAGCGGGAAAAGTTGTGATTCTCTCTCTCAGTCTTTATCCTGGCAGTGCTTACACACCCACACAGGCACCAAGTGTTGGATCAATGTAGTTAAAATAGTGGAAATTAGCAATATGAACACTAGAGTGGAATCAATTAGTTGATTATTCAACTAATTTTTGATTGAATAGATGAACTCATTGTGTTTTTCAAATTCTTAACTTTTAGATTCTCAGATGTGAAGATTTGCCTCCTTTGTTGTTCCTCTATGACAGTACAGTCCATATTTTTGTATTTTGGAGGGTAGTTAAAATAAAATACTGCTGTCTTTAAATAAAGTCATTTAAAGACAGCACTTTGGCTTTCAGGTTTGTTGTATTCCAAATGGATAAAACATAAATGATGGTCAGATGGACAGGTTTTCCAGTGCCTCTAATGTTATCAGAAGCAAAAAATGGCAATTTGCAAACCCTTATTGGTGTGATTGCTCTCTAATATTCTTCGCCCAAAACATTTTATGAATGGGACGTTGAGATTGGGCACATGTTGGCTGCAATCAATGCACAACTCATGATACAGTCAGCTGCTCTAATCCTTCCTTTGTGATTCCACCTGTCAGGTTTTGTTTTCAACTGATAGAGTGTCAGCTAATAGCATGTGTGTTAATATGTAAACAGTTAGCTTGGTGTTATTTCTGCACACTGACATTCAATATGTCATCAGAAGTATGTTTTCATTTTTATTGTCAGACAAATCAGCTTGCAGTTGCTTCACACTTCTTTTTGGAAAACAGATGTCCATTTTTAAATCTCAAAATAGACCCAGCTGTCATAGAGTAGCAACGTGTTCTCGTGTTTGTAGAAAGATTAGACGAGAAAAGAGTTTTTACACCCTGAGCTTGTAATGGCTTTCTCTGGGCTGAGAGTGGTGCGACATGTCAGGGCCTGCATCACAAACTGAAGGGGTGAAACGAGCCGTATCAAACACAGTGTTGGAACAGTCGAGCTGCTTTGTGAATCAGAAGCTGTGAAAGGCACGCTGCCACGCAAGAGTCTTTCTAAACCACTTTATCGTGTAATTGAAAGTCAGCAGCTGTTTTCGTGTGAATGATTGTGAATATGCCAGCAGTGCAAGCTGATTAAATCAAATTTAGTCCAGTTTGTTTGCAGGATAAGCCTCTTCAGATGCATTATCAGACTCCCAGCAGGGGGGAAGAGCCTAAAAATACGTGGATGCCTGCACTATATGCATGTATATTTGCTGGAAATGGTAACTCTGCGCTCTTGATGCTAAACCTTATATAGGCTGCGCTGCATTGTATGAATGCATCGTTTAGTTTATGTTTTTGGGGATTGTGAATGTGTGTGTTTGGGGATCGGGAGGGGGGAGCTGGGATTATCTAAGCGTGTCAGTGCACAACTGTGTCTTGCTTTGTTGCAGTAATGGATTCACATAAAATGAAAGGGAGGATGGAAGCTGAAAATCTGGCTGCATGCTGTCTGGAAAAATTAACATGGGTTGCCATAGCAGCAGGCCATAAGGGACAGGTGTGCACATGAGATGCTGGGAGAGTTAATTCACTGTGGATCAGCAGAGGGAGAGGCTGCACGGCTTCCTGATGGGATGCAGATTAGGATAAAAGCTTGGATTCAACTTGACTGTAACCGGGTCACTTTGCACTTTGATTTTCTGACATGCTGCTGTCTCCTGTATTTTCAAAATGTCTTGTTATGTATTGTACTTAGTGTCTTGATGTGGGAAAATGTAAATGGGACCAACCAAGAAAATGCACTTGGTTAATTCACACCATGTCCATAAAAACCTTAACTTAAACGCAGATAAAATAAGCCCTAGTTAGTGAGTGATCTCAGTGATGTTTAATGAAGAAAATTACAGTTAATTGTTACATTCAAATTAAGTTAATTACTGTCAATTAGAGTACTTCACAATCATGTTAAATTACTTTCACTTCCCAGCCTTAATTGGTTTCTCCAGGATCACATTAGGGAATTATAGTAAGCCTGCAACATATTCTAATACTCTAAATAATAACAAACCTCTCTTAAATGCACTTTCTGAGTCATATTTATCATCTGATCACTTGTTGTATGACTAAACTTGAAAGCAAGATAACATTTGGGGTAACAAGTCTAACAGATAACGACGGTTCAGTGATGTGGACTAAACATCATATCTCTGTTTTTTTGCATCTGAGGGGCGATATATGATTTTTATCTCAGTATTTCCTGCAGAGAAGGCTCAGTGTTTGTTTATATGTCAAAGCCAGATGAGCCAAAGAGCTGTTATTGAAACACTCTGTGATCAAGATAAAACGCAAAGGCAATAAACAGCAGCATACATCTAAATTATATCAAATAAGAGGCATCGATAACAGACAGATTAAAGTGTAGTAAGCGTTCTGCAGAACAAGAAGGATCCTATATGTAGTTTTAAAATAAATCAAAGTCCATATGCTGCTCCACCATTCAGATAACATGCCAATAAAGTATGGAACCACATCAGTCAACATAATGTTGTCATTGAAATTCTGTCGTAAATTAAACATACCTTGACTTTATAATTGCTGACTTGACTGATATCAGTCTGGCTGATCGGAGAGAGAATTAAAAGGAATCTGACTAATTGTGTTTTGCTATTTTTGGTCATTATCTGTTGTTTTCCAAAAGATGCCAGAACATTTCAGAGAAATGTCTCCATTTCTGTGAACATTACAGATATTTAGAGCCAGTCCTCTTCGAATAGAAAACTGGAATGGAAAAAATTTTCGTCTGGCTTGTTGCAGCCAGTGTTTGTCATCGCCTCCTCTTGGCACTAAAAATCCAGCACCTTTACTATTAAAACCACAGCAGGGAACCCTCAGGAGCACCGTGCTCACATATTAAAAGACCAGATCTGCACATTCAACTGTTTGTTGGAATATTTATGTAGCTGCAAGCAACAGATTCAGCTAAGTATGGGAATTAAAAACCAGTTCTAGTTGAGAACCGGTTCCATATTGTATTATCTATCAGAATCATTTGCCTCTGAGCTTATCACTTCCTTTTACTGATGGTAGGGTGTTTTCTGTAGATGTTTTGATAAAGTCAGCCTAAAAGAAGAAGAATACTGTTCTAGTATTTTCATTTTAACCATTTTATTAAGTGTCAGTGGAACAACAGTAAAACTGTTGCAGTGATGCTTTTCTTTAACAAAGAAAATGGTTTAGGAAACAATAAAGTCATTGCCATCAATAAATCTTATTAATATCCATTCATATCAGTGGCCTATTTAACTTGAAAAGGTTTCCAAAAGAAAAAAAAAATTCACTTTCTGCAAAAGCTAATACTAATGAGTTTATTTATAAAAAATTGTTTTTCACTTCAGTTTTCTTGATCTGAAAATGTAAAAATACAGATTTATGGAATTGAGTTTTCTCCCTCAGAGGTTTCCACTGTGCTTCACTTGAACATCAGACAGGCTTCTGTATTTCTGTTGCGGTGCGGTCTTTAAACCAACCAGAAACAGGACTCATTTAGCCTGTGTTCTCTTAATGCCTTTTGATGAAGTGTCTACAAACTTTTGAGCTGTCACTAAGTGAGTGAAGATGCTTCTGCGGCGGCTGCTGCTCTGTTGTTTTAAGTGGGAATGTGTTTCATGAGTGTAAGCCAGAGCGACAGCCAGTGAGAATGTGGAAACTCGGGGATTTTCCAGGCTCCGCTGCTGCACACCCATCAGGATCGTGCCCTGTCCTCCACTGTGGGACATTGTGCAACAACATGCAGATAGAGTAAGAGATCTACATTCATAAGTCAGGGGGCGTGGAGGCTGCTGCCACATACTTAAATATCGTATGAGTGCATGCGGATATTTGTGTGTGTGGGTGTGAGGGGCGGCTGAGTCATTCCAGACCTTAATCCCAAGACCTTGAGGGGGAATAGCTTTTAAATGAATTCCCCTGTCTTCCTCTTCTTCCTTGGCTGCTCTCTGTTACTGGTTAGAGGCTTGAGAAAGTTGTCAGGATTCAGGCCGGTTGTATCCGGTGTGCACTGATTCAGAAATCCCCCGCCTTCGCTCAGACAGAGGCTAAAAAAATCACTTGCTACCTTTATGATTTAGTGAGGTTTTCATGAAAGGTACTGTTACTCAATTAGAAAACAGTTTTTTTTTTTTTAAAGCATTTTCACTCTTTCACAGCAGTTTTTAATAGTTTATCTACATTTTTATGGCCACAGTTACGACAGCAAAATCATTATTATCCACTCTGGGAAAAAGGTCGGGTGACTTCTTTTTTCTCTATATATTTATTGATCGCAGAGTGTGGGTACTTGTTGAGCTAAAGTCTTGTTTTCATTGACTAGATATGAGTTTAGATCCCTGCAGTGTTGGGTTCTTTCACATGCCCTGTTGTCCCTGTGTTGTGCCACTTTCACATGGTTCTCCATCAGCTGCTGCCAAACCTCAAGAAGACAGGTCATGAGAAGAAAAGATACTACTGCAATAAAGTCAGTTTGCTACAGAACAGTGAGAAACTCAATAGCCGAAACCCTTCTAATGAATATTTTCACTTATCCCTGAAGTATTTTGGTTTGGTCTCTGAGTTTATATGTTAACCCCAATTAACTAAAGACAGTGCTGTTCTAACTGAAAGTCCAAAAGTCAAATTTAGTTTTGACAAATGGAACAAAGAGAAGAAGCGAATGCTGCCATCTGAGAAACTTGAAAATGAAAAGGTTTCTGTGCTTGAAATAGCCATTGTTTAAATGTTATTTGCAATCTCTTGATCTAGTGATTCTCACACATTTTTTTATTTCGCAAGGATCCAACTTGCATACAAAGGAAACTCTACTGTGCTGTAATTGTCATTTAATCAGGTGATACCAATGTTCTTTCCTAGCATTAAGTGGAATTTCATTTAAGCTGCTGATTAGTTTGTGTGCTATCTTGCTAATCTGTCTCTGCTGCTGTCTGCTATCTGCATATAACACTTGGTACAAAAAAAAACCCAAATCAAGTTGTAAGTTGTCTAGTACTCCAAGTGTATTTTAAAACACTGTGACCAAAGTTTATGGGGGAAAAATCAAGTTAAATTTACTGCAGTTAGCACCTGGCTAGTTAGCTAGCTAGCTTGCTAATCTCTCTCTGTTGCTGTCTGCTTTCCACCAAGCAAAGTAGTATCCCAGTATATACATGTTCATATAACACTTGGTATAAAAAAAGAGCCAAATAAAGTTGATAGAGTGTGTGGATAATAACATCAAGTTAGATTTACCTCATTTAGCACCTGGCTAGTTTGCTAGCTAATGTGTCAATGCTGTTGTCTGCTCTGGAAGTTGGCTTTCATCTGACAATAGCAATATGCTTTCCTACACTGTGAAAACTGTGTTTGGATGAGAATTAAGTAGTTCAGTTTTACTTATTCAGTAGCTGGCTAGATAGCTAGCTAAATAACAAGAGCATGTCAAGAAAATCAGCACAGTAGGACACAGTTGTACAGTTTTTGGAGGAAATACTGCTTTTAAATTCACAAAAAAGTGACAAATAAACTTATTTGTATAATGTTATATGTTGCCACAAAAATGGGAACAACTCCTTTGTAAATGGTTAAAAAAAATGTTTTATGAACTACTTTAAAAGAGAAAATCATGGTGCATTAAATGCTCTCTTTTTTGCCATTATTACGCCTTGTTGCTGAACTGGTGTTTTTTTATCCCCCAGTTTAAATAGCTCTCTATACCTACGGTAATGTAAGTATCCACACTTTCCAGCCCCACATCCATTCTTCTCTGTAAATATTAGTTTTAAGCTTTAATTACACTCCGTATCTAACCAAGATTTCTGTTGGTGGGTTCCTCTGTGTCTCACCACGTGAAGCAGAAAACACTTTTCCTGCAGACCTTGTAACATTAAAGGGAATAATGACACACAGACCTTGCTGGATAGAAACATCTATATACTCCACAGCAGGGCACAGGCTGCGGTTAGTGCCTCACAGGGAAACTTTGAAACCAGATGGAGCCAATCCCACACAAAACATCATGAAAAGAACAGGGGGCGGAGGAGCAGAGTGGGGGCGAGGGGGATTTCAGACAAACACTGATGTACTTGGCAGTTTTCCATGTTGGGATTTATTGGGGGGTTTATTAACATCACCAAACACACCTCCGTGTTCGCACGGCTCATATAGCAAAAGCTACTGTACAGCTCTGTGGAGCGGGAGTGATTTCTTGTTTGGGATTCAGTAAAAACAGTCGGTCAATTAGGTCTTACTATTTCCTGGTAGGGTTGTTAAAGATCATGGAGGTAGCAGAGGGGCTTATTGACTCAATGTGAACTCCATAAGTAGTGTCGTGGACAGTTGGCTATGAATGTTCGTTCCTGAGGCATTTCTAATATTAGACAGGCCTCAGGCTGCTTCCGCTGAACCACTCTCCCACTCAGACGTGCTCCCACAATACAAGATTGATGCGCTGTGTCTTGAGCTTCAGGGCAAGTTATGAGCTCAGGATGTCTTTTTTACCCACAACAGCGCTGACAGGTGGTGACAGGCCGTTTTGAAACCATTTGTGAGTAATGGCAAGACCAAAACTGCAACAGCGGGCCTGTCTGTGTATGTGTGTGTGTGCATCTTTTAGCAAGTGTGTAATATTACATCCTGTCAACAAGGGGTGAACACAGGTGAAGGACAAGCTGCAAAACCGGCTATTTTGTGCAGACGTCTGCATTTTTTGTGGACGGTTGTAATTAGGCAGGAGATAAATATTGCTCTGGTTTGTGACAGTTACAGTATAGATATATATTTGATAAGCCTGCTGCATGATGTGTATTGTGTTATTTATAATAACCTTAATATTAATCGTCATTATCACTTTTACATTATTGTAACATAGTTTTTGCATAGTTTTTTCTGTTTTTTTTTTATCAGTCATACTTTTATCCCTATATTTTGATGTAGATGAAATGAAGATGAAAAACAAGGAACCAGGGAATGTTTTGCATTGATTAAATGTCAAACGACTCCCAGATTACCACCATTGGTGCAGATTGATTTTCAGATAACCAACTCATCAAATAATTGACTTTCTTTCGGTACTGTTGAACACAAAACTGTTACTTTGCCAATAGTATCTGCAGTGGTTTTACTTTTATTATTGACATTGTACATCTATATAACCTATATTTAGTCTGCCATGTTTACTATTCTTCTATCAATCTTCATACAAATAAGATATAAACAAAAACAAAATACTGCAACCTTCTGCTCTGGGTGTTTTCAATGTATTTCTCTGCTGGCGGCCACAGGAACAGAAATGATTTGATAATGTAGGTGAATCAAAATATATATCGTGTAGGATCTGATTTAAAGGCAAATTGGCTGGAAGTACTCTGTGGCTTGTGAGTTGTCTGTGGGTGGTAAACACAGCCATGAGCTGAATTCATGAATTTCAAATAAATAAATGTTGTTGTTTTCATTCCAGCATACACACAGATTCAGCCCCACTCCCTGGTGCAGCAGCACAAGCAGCAGCAGCAGCAGCAGCAGTTTGTGGTCCATCAGGGTCAAGGTTCCCAGAGGACCACGGGCCAGCTGCTTCAGACCGCCTCCATTCAACCGTCCCAGCACCCTGTCCCTGTGCTGCCCAAACCTGCTCAACACCAGCCCTCCATGCCCAGCCAGCAGGCCACCATCTTCCACTCCACCATCAGCCCCCACGCACTCCACTCCTCCCTCAACCACGCCAAAGCTCAGCCCGTCCAGCTCACCGCTATCAACCTGCAAATACAGCCAACGGTGAGGAAAGTGACACACAAAGGTCTCAAATGAAAGAGCATCCGAATAACTTTGTTGTAATTTGAACTTTGACAGTTCTTGAATGTAACATTGGCTACGAAAAGTTTCTGTTAGAAAAATAAACCAAATTGAAGCTTAAAATTTTGAGGGAGGGGGGGGCTCGGCCAATTTGTGGTGCTTGGTCTTCAATCTGTGGCGCAGCGCCACACAATGGTCTATGTATGGGAAACACTGTTTTGGATGAGATTCATCATTTTAGTCCTCCATTTGTAATGGGACACAGCCTTCTGGTCTTCTTAACATTCTGACTTTTTATTGCTCACATTCTTTTTTAAGTAAGTAACCAGCTAAACAAAACCTACTGTCCCTACAACACCCACTGAATCCCTCTCCACTCCAAGACGCACACAGGAATCTTCTGAGTTTGGAATTCCTGGTGTAATATTTTCCCCACTGGTGTGATATTTTCCAAGCCTAATAGTTTTCAGTATTTTAATCACTCCCTGATCTGTCTTTTCACTCCTGTCTCAGCTGTATTTCTCATGTTTTCCCTTCTTTCCCCGATGCACATAACAGGCCTCTCGACTGGTTCAGGACAGTAAAGATAAGCCAACCTCACTGGTGGTCAGAGAGACGTGTCCAGCCCCCGCCACACAGCAACAGCAACCACAACCGCCACAACATCAACCGCAGCAACCTGCTCCTCTGCCATCACAACCCCCTAAGCCTGCAGAGCAGCCCAAGGTCGACCCCGCTACGCCAGCAGCTCAGCCACCAGGTAATGACTCAGCATGGTGTCATCAGCTGCTACCTTACGCTCTGTAGATCACTGAAAACTTAAACCACCTGGGACAAGAAGTAGAAGTTAAACAAACTAAAACTTTTCTCCTCGACACAGAAGAGGAAGCTTTATTTCTGCTTTGCCGTCCTTGAATTGGCCGGCTATTGGAAACCTTCATTGGAGGAAAAGAAAATCAATGCTGATGTTTACTTGTAATTCAGCTCATGTTGTGTCTGCAGCACATTCAGTTTCACTATTCTCAGATTCTTATTGCTTTGTTTGTTGTTCTCGCTGTGATTTCCCTGAGCTGCGGCCAAAAAGCTCACCTGATACCCACAATTCACTCGACACTGTGTTGCATGCAAACATTCAAACCGGCAGCACAGAAGCCCCAATCAACAGAGTAACAGTGACATAACCAGCTCATAATGGCCCTTAATTGTTGTTATTATTTTGTTGCCTGTAAATTACATTGGAGACATTTGGGCGAATTCACTTGTGAAGACATTCAGGCTGGTAAATGTGAATCAATACATGGTGTGAGTTCCATGACTTTGCAGTTACTGAACAGCTTTTGTCCATTAGACTGCCTGATGCATGCCTGTGTAATGGTTTATTATGATGACTGCTGGGAAAAATCTAAGTTTCTAAACTCTGGACAAACCATTTTGAAATGTTGGATGACTGTAAAGTGATTTTCACAACATAATCTGGTTTAAAAGCGTTTATGTAACAAGAAAAGTTGCACTGTCAGAAAAATCTATTTTCATGTTGCTTAATTTTCTGCTTATTGTGCACTTTTTTTTACGGCCAGGTGATTTCAATAGAAGGGATAAAAGCAGGTTATGATAAATGACACATGGTCAGTAGCTTTGAGACTCTTCTTGCTGAGCACCAAATTATTTTGGGGTACTTTATAGACGTTGACACGGATCAGTTTCTATAGAGATATTCCTGCTAAATGGTTGGAAATGAGACTAATGCTGTGTTTCTTGTAAAATGAAACGCTCTGTAGACCACAAACTGCTGTTTATGGGCAGTGAGTTGGGTGTGAAGCTCACCACCAGAGCAGGAAACTATTTTTGTAATCCACTGGCTGCAGGGCCTGATGACGCTAAGCCCAAAGTTTCAGCTCTTTTACTCTGGAAAGATGAACAAAAGCTGTACTTCAGTCAAAATGGCTCATTGAGAAAACAGAGTTTTCAGCTACAAAAATGATTTGCACTTTCTTACAACCCTGATTCCAAACAGTGTATATATCAATAATGTATACACAATGACATATTTTCAGTTAAAAACTCTACAAAGACGATATATAGACATAGACATAGTGTTTTATTAAAAAAAACTTCATGTTATTATGTTTGTACATATTATCTCAACATATTTCTATGAAGTTTGGACAAAGGCAACAAAAGACGAGAAAAGTTGTGGAACATCAAATTCACTGAGTGTATATTTCCATTACATTTTCTAAAGACAGGTCTAATTTAAACTACCTAATAAACTATTATATATACTGTCAAATTAAGTTTCAATTTATCATATTTTAATGATAAATATTCTCCTCAAGTGTACAAGGAAAGTACAAAGTATTAGTTGAGTAAAAAGTCCAATACTATCCTCAAAATGTAGTGGAGCGGGTGAATAATATTGCATTAAATCGAAACACTCAAGTAAAGTACAAGTACAAAATTGTACTTTATTTTAGTACTTGAATAAATGTACCTAATTATATTCTACTATTTATCATAATGGTTAGCTCTTTGCCAGTTCATAGCCCTATTTGTAACCAGTTAAAAACTTGTTGTAATGGCTTAAAAATTATAAATTTAGAAACTTTTTTTTTTTTTTAGTGTCTGGTTTTTTTTTTTTTTTGTCAGAGGGTGCACTGGGGGGTACTTGGACCCTAAAAATCCTCTCTACGGCCCTGCTAAAAAAACCCCAAAACATTTGTTCTCATCTATCGCGTTTACTGTCGCTTTGATGTAATTGTTTTTATGGTTCTTGGGACTTAAATGAAATATCAGGCAGAAAGTGGAGACTTACTTCTTCCCTCGTGGCTCCTGTTGCCTCATGTTGTGCACCAGCTGCAGCGGAGCGGCGATGCTAACGTTAGCCGCGCTGTGGGAGGAAGCAGGGAGGCGGGTCCTGCTTTAAAAGCGTTTCTCTGAGCGGCGCTGCGGCTCAAACACGGTCACAGTCACAAACAGCAGCAGAGGCAGCTCGGCGTGTGTGCCAGCGCGCGTGCGAGTGTGTGTTTGCGGATAATTACAGCAACAAACACGAGCCACCCGCACTCGTTTTCTTTCTGAACACGGCGGAAGTTGGTAAGAAAAGCTAATTCAAAACACTGGTTGACTTTAGATGTACGGCAAGCATGGCGGCTTCATGTTTACTTTCGCTTTGTGGGATTTAGTGGAAAGCCGAGACGACGTTGTTGTTGTTGTTGTTTTCTTGTTGTTGTTGTTGTGATGGTGGCAGTGCTGCACGGTGGTTTCACTGTCTGTTAACTCATCCGCTTTGTGTCAGAAGTCACTTCAGCTTTTATCACAGCAGAAAAGTAATTTAGACCCGCAGCAGGCAGGTGGATGTGACTGACTGGTTTACATGCTTATGGCCGAAAATATGATATTACTGTCAGCTTTGAATAGTATAACTTAATAGTCACATACCAGATGTATTAATGCGACTGCTTAGCTCATTAGAAATAAGAAAATGAAGTTTAAGCTATTCTTGTCATGCTGCAGAATTTAAAAGACATTTCACTTTTTTAATTGTTTGACTGAAAGAGTTGATCTATATAAGTAAAGTGGGAGGCAGCAACTTGTGATTTATTTCATTTTCAATTAATATGCTTATTTCTGTACCAACAGTTTGACCTATTATGTCATTAAATACCTTTAAAGGGCTAATTACAGATTTTTTTGTTTACATTTATTTTGACAGTGCTTTGTTTTGATCCTGTTTTATTTTTTATATATTCTGTTTATTTATTGAATTACAAGAAAACATTTCAGGTCATGATAAATATTTTTGAAATACGAAATTACATTGTGATGAAGGACTTGTCTTCCAACTCTGATCTGAAGATTTAATCTCACAATCAATGTAAGGCTGGCTGTTGATTATTTTCTAGATTTATTGACGATAAAATGTGACAAAACTGCAGAAAGTGGCCAGTGTAGTAATCCAGAGTGCAATGTGATGTTTTTGGATTGCTTGTTTTGTGCAGCAAGCAGTCTTAAACCTCTAAGTATTCACTTAACATTCATAAGATGAGGAAAAACTAGTAGTTTTTTGCTTGAATAGTAAAAAAAAAATATATGAATTAACCATTTTTCCAGCTCTGATTTGTCCACCGGCTCTCACATCCTCTCATACATTAACTGTGTTGTATTCATTTCATGATCAGCAGGAGGGGGCGCAACCAAGAGGCCGAGCGCTGCACCTGGGACCCCACCTCCAGCCATGACTTCAGGAAATGAGAGCGAGGCGCCCACCGTGACGGGCAGCACGCCGCAGAACGGAGAGAACAAACCGCCCCAGGCCATCGTGAAGCCCCAGGTCCTCACGCACGTCATCGAAGGCTTTGTCATCCAGGAGGGAGCCGAGCCGTTCCCCGTGTGTGTAAGTGGCCCCGATCTCAGCTCTGTCACGAGCAACGAGACACGATAAACAACCCAGAGCCAACACGCTCTCTCTCATGTACTGGCCTGCGGGGAGCTGTCAGCGGGCAAACACCAAACCTTCTGTTACTACTACAGCTACTGACAGCTCGCAGCTTCGGTGTGATTCAGTCATTAATTTTAGTGAGACTGCAGATGGATGGAGGTGTGGGTGCAACGAGCTGCAGC
>JAOWBC010000710.1:23563110-23575499 GCA_028566105.1 Hypoplectrus providencianus | reverse complement strand
TGTTAATACTGCTATGTTAAAATAGCAGTATTAACAATGTCACCTAGTCAAGTTGTGAAAACAGAGCAGGAGTGTGTGACTCCTGAAATTGTTTTGTAAGAATTTTACTTTATTCTTTGTTAGATAGTTTTGAGTCTTTGGGCTTAAGTGTTGTTTAAGATGCATACGTTTTTTTTGGAGCATATGGAAGCCCAAAGTCAAAATATTACAAAATTTAAATAAAAGTAAAGGTATTTCAAACTAGTTCTTAATTGAATGTGACAAATACATCATGGTATGTACTGATAAATAATAGATTTTGGAAAGCAGAGTCTGGACTGCAAACCGGCTCTTAAATTGCTGCGGCAATGCAAAAAGTTTAGATACGTTTTTATTCAGCACCTCTTTAATAGGCATCAACCTCATATTAATGCACATGTTGCTGACTTGAAGCAAAAACAAACACTTTAGGACAAAAAATCCTGCAGGCAGCTGGTGCAGACAGCTGCATTAACTGAAGCGAAAATGTTTTGTGTGAAACATGCACACCGGGCATTGGCCACACACTATTGAGATACGTTGTCTTTTCACCATGTTGAGATATAATCCATACTGTCACAGCCTTAATGAAGACCAAATATTTCTATAAACTGTATTCATTTCTACATTTCTACCAGTCTTACCATAATTGGGGACAAGCGACGGGACTTCGATGGAGCCTCTTCATAGGGTCTCTCTGCTAGAGAGGCAATGATCCTCTTCCTGTGGCCCAGGGGACCAATTTTAATAACCTAGAGAAGACAGCATCAGGATACAAAATGTGACAGACCTTCAAGTGTGATTTCACATCAATATTGCGCACCCAAGAATTTATTTAGACTAAACTAATAGAGATATATCCAAAATACACTGACACAGACTTTGGTGGCATGCATCCCTCACTGGCAGGCATCCACAGGCAAACAGAAATGACTCTCGTCAATAATTCAGCCTCAATCTGTTTTGCCGTAAGCTTAAAGTACAGCACTGTCTCCTTCCTGGGACACTCCATGATTCACAATCCATTTTTGGACATAGCACTTAAATAACAGAGAAGAATTATGTGATTTATGGGACGATAACAGGTAAAATACAAATAACAAAGCAGCTTTTTAAACACCTGCATCACAAAAATCCACTTTTTTGAAACGACCTAAATAGATTTTAACTGCTTGAAATCTGCCTGAAACACATCTAGCCACTGTATCTCTGTCTCTTTAAAGCTATTACAATGCCAGATCGGCTTGTATGGCTAAAACCCTCAGAGGAGGAACCATAGGTTAATTTTTATGTATTCAAAACTCATTATCCTAATACTGTATGTTTGCATAATTGGCTATTAACATTCATGCTCATCCAGTGAAGGTGGATGTCGAGTGATTAATGTTACATCTGCAATTATGCTGCTGGTACAAAATATTCCGTAACAGGCTTGTATGGCTCTTTGTCTGAAAGCTTCAATTATTTATTCAGTGAGAGTCAGAGGCAGATGAGGCAACTGGTCTGTAGTCTGGATTTCTTGTGCTGTTTTCCCTTTTCAATTGGGCTGAATTCCAGTGAGACCAGCATGCATGAGGTGTGTGAAATAAGAGAAAATTTAAATAGTAATAAAGAGCCTTGGGATTATCTGTGAATGTAAACCAGCTCGTAAATCAAATTCATGGTTGATACTTAGACGCTGTAAGATGCTGAAGAGAATGTGGGAAATGTAATAGGCAGCGCAAGTCCTGCCAAAATGCTCACAGCAGTTCCGCACACTGAAAGTAATGTGCCCTGCTCTCACACCCATCTTCTGTACTGCATCGCAGTCTGCTGGACAGGATCCCTCACACACTGCATATACAGTATGTTTGGCTGCTGATGCTGATGCTGCTGCTGCT
Source organism: Hypoplectrus providencianus (assembly GCA_028566105.1). Lineage (NCBI taxonomy): Eukaryota > Metazoa > Chordata > Actinopteri > Perciformes > Serranidae > Hypoplectrus > Hypoplectrus providencianus. The sequence continues at coordinate 23,573,601 of JAOWBC010000710.1, read as the reverse complement.
ACTGCAGCTGTTGCTGGTTTCTGCCATTTTGCCACCACTGTCTTTGTGTTTAACACAGCCAAACACATGGAAATGCAGTGGGAAAAATATGATGGCTATAAACAACCTCAGTTTATCAGCCATGTCAGATCAGAACATTTTGGGTTGTTTGGCTGCCTGTCATGACAAAAACAATGTTAATGTCTACATGATAGCTTATTATCTCTGCATTGGAGGTGATGTATTCAGCTCGGTTTGACTGTTTGTCAGCTTGATGACGGGAAAACTATTGGCCCAGATTTCATAACACTCAGTGGAAAGGTGTTGCATGAGCCAAAGAAGAACCCATTAAATTTGGAGCAGATCCATATCACGGGGTAGATGCATGCCACAGAAAAGGCTGAAAAACATTACCAAAATGCCTGCATCTAGCTAAAACATTATATATGAGCCTTTGCAGGGATTTCTGCTTTATCCACATTACACTACAACATAAGTTGCATATTGTCAGCTTTACTTTGATGACTTAGTGACAAAATATTTGCTCTCAAAGTAATGTCAACCCTTCCAAGTTTCCCCATTGTCCCTCCAGATGTTCCACATCTGCATCCTTGATGAATGGTTAAAGGTTCTGCTCTACCTTGTTGGTGGTGAATCTCACCAGACAGCAGCTTTAAAGCATTTTTCTGCTGTTTGCTAGCAGTATTTGCGTGAAAACCAGCAGCAAAGGATCAGTTGACCCATGGATTGAGTATCAAAAATGTTGCTCACTTTCTAAGTTGTTTAAACAACTTGATGGAGAGTTTACATAATTTTTCTTGTCAGAAACTTTTATTTGCAATGATTATGGCATTGCATGTTGCTGCAAAAATCCCACAATGTTAACAAAAGTAAAAATGTGTTTTTGCCAAAAATTGAATGGGTTCTCATTGGTCAAAATTCCTCAAACAATTTTTCTTAAAAATCTCCTGACAGCAAAATAAAAAAAAAAAAAAAAAAAAAAAAACGAGCCGAAAAAAGTCTGGAAAAAAGTAATTTTGTAGAAGGGGATGATATGTTTTTCTTTCAGATCCAATTAATCATTTTGCAAACCCTCAGATTTATCTTGAGAGCCCATGAGGAAACCACTGCTGTAGTCTAAACACGGACACATCGGCATAAACAGAGACAAATCAGCACCTGCACACACGTTCAACCAATATGCTGCATGTGTTTCTCTACAACCTCCACAGCTTTTGGCCCAGAAGAAATTAGCACTCCTTTATAATTACAAATTGTTGCACAATTTCCATAAATATTAAACCCAACTCTATATTTCCATGTGATCAATCACCATTTTGCTCCTTAATTTACATTTTATCATTTAGCTATCTACTAATTAGCCAGTGATATTGAAAATGTTACCATTAAAGTTTTATGCAAATGCTTCCATCAATGAGCACTTTCTGTTATTTCAGCATTGCATTTTAAAGTACTTCTTAAGATCAAACAAGATCCATAAAACAAGATTGTCTTGTGATTAGGAAGACCCATCTAAACTGGTCTGAAGGTATGAGCCCATTTTCATCGGAGCGGAAGACACTGAATAATTTGCCTGCTCACCCATCATCGGAAAGAAACTCAAAATTGTACTGACTACATGCAAGAGATGGCTTCTCACATTAACAATCTCCAGCTCCCACAGGTTCTTAACACACTCCAGTGTGCGGTAGCCACTTGTAAGAAAGTTGGGCAGGTATTCATGAAGGCCAAGGCCGTCCAGCCAGGAGACAAGAGATGTGCTGCCATCACAGCCCAGTGCTTTCACCTACAGTGAAAGGAGAGAAACATCAAAAAACAATACTGTAGCTTATTGCAGAGGAAAAAGTCACTTAAAAGAAGGAATGTACAGTCTATCCACATGGTTTCCAGTTTCCATGGTTTTCCAGACTATAAATCTACCTCACTATATCTGGACACTGCAGCTGCTGTTTTTAGTCATCCTAGCTACGTGGCTCAAAGGACAGCAAGCAATGTCAGTCAGTCAGAGGTCTGTTCCCCAGAGGATGAATCTGTCTGACTTTGGCGATCACCTCACCTTTGTTCAGAATAAAATACGTTGACAACAGCTAGACGCATTGCTGTGAATTCTGCTTCATACGTTTAAAGTACCTACAGGATAAATTGTAATAATTTGGGTGATCCTCTGACTTTTCATACAAAGTCATCATCAGATAATTAATTCTGTCGAATGCTTTGTAATATCTGCAAAACTAATGACATCATGTAGCAATTTTAGCATGCTAAACAGGCTAACCAAACCTCGTATTAACATTCTCATGGTGAGTAAAATAGTATGCTGATGTTGCTGAATGACCACTAGCATGGTCACTGTGGCTGGTGGATTCCAAATCAACCAGCAACCCAGTATATTTCAGTTAATGCTATTATACTTAAAAATATAGTTAGAAATATAAAGTAATACTAAGAAGTTAAAATTACCTTCATATACGCTTAGCTTGTATGACTATCGTTTCTGTGGTCAAAAATGTTTTTGAATTTTTTTCATGGGTAAATGGGTTTTTATTGACATCTGTATTTTTTACACCTGTACAATTATGTGAATTTGTGTACATATAAAATTAACTCTATATGAGTACTTCATTAGCAGGAGTTTTTTTAGTAAGAAATTTAAGCTTACTGGACACAATCAGCTGCCCCAAAACACACAAGGCTCTTAAGACTGTCCAATGGTGGACTCAATGACGACAAATCATGAAGGTAGAGCAAAGGTAGAATATAATACACAAATATAAATTATTGTTAAATAATACTTGACAAAAATATTTCAGACTCATAATTTCAAATTGGAACGCAGATTTACATTTGTGATAAGTAATTTATCTGTGACAGGTAAAATGATCTTTACAGTCATGTGATGCAGAGAAGACATAATACTTGAGTTTACTTGGTGTGAACAGGCTGCTGGTAACAACGTTCAATACGTGTAGCATGTGGCACATTAGTATGCGATATTGAACACAGCTACTGTCAGTCACTGTCCTCCCTCGGTGCCGGGGTTAAGTTATGATGTTAAGTACCTTGGGCAAGCTGCGTGCTGCATGGAGGATTTTTTTTCTGTGTCCTGGGTCAGTGATCCCAATGTCTCGGAGATCCTGGTCCTCCATCACGTTACTTCCCTACATGTGCACAAACGCGAGAGACACACACAAATAAACACATTCACACACAGGCGCACACACACAGCCATAATCATACACACATGCATGCCAACAAAAAACACACACACACACACATACACCAGCACATACACATGCACGGAGACGACACACAATATGGACATACAGCAGTACAATACATGACAATAAATCAGTGATCCATTATACCGTATATCAGCGCAATATTATATATCTTCACACACACACATAAAATATTTACTCATAAAAGACACTATGCTGACACATGACAAACTGCTTTATGGGAACAAAGGCTAATAAAAGTATCATGACTCTTTCTATACTGTAACTACCATAGCAACATTGTAGCTGTACAAAAACACACTTGCTTGCTTACACACACACACACATGCCCGCACACATACACAGAATATGCACATCTCTGACACAAGCAGTAACAGCAGAGTGGGAGGACAATGAAGTCAAATAAATTGTGCATGCCAAGAGTAATCAATCTGATCTGGTGCGACTCAGAGGGAACAAAGCCTTCATAACTGCAGCAGCATCTACAAGATCCCTGTGTTTCATTGAGGGGAACTAAACAGTCCAGGAGGAAGCAAGAATAATTCACCACAGTTTGTAACAATTCCTTAATTTAGGACATAGGAAACAATGAACAATAATGATTTTCCACCTCCTGAAATCTTGACTGACAAGCAGATTCTTGTCTGTTTCATGTAGCTGTTCATATTTGCAGCTCCAACTGCTTTGTCATCTTATTCCGGTTTATAGGCAGGAATAAAGATACAGGGAGAACCTTGAAAATGTGGAGCTAAGCGTTTTTCCCTGTGGACTGCTGCAGATTGATTCTTCCTGGCCAAGAATGTTAAAATGTTCTGTAGTCTTTACTCAATCTGCTTTTACTGGATTGGTTTCAGAGCACAATGCAGCAGTATTCATAGGCCTGTATCAGGGTGCAGTTTGGAGATTACTCACTGATCGCTAGAATAAAGGTCAAAATGAAGCAGGGTCTGATGTAAGGGAGGCCCAAAATAGATTCTCCACTTTTATTAACACAGTTTGAAGTTTGATGATGCCTCGGGAGACTCTGCAAACTTATTATTTCATGCTGCATTTGAAACATGTGACGGGAATGTATGGTTCAGTTCTTACATAGCTTATGAGCAATGGTAGTTTGATTTAATCTGATACGACTTGCAGATGTAGCCATGGTAGAAGTCCTTCATCTCACTAAATGCACTCAGTTAATGCAACAGTGAATTAGAATTGCTCTATTGCTCTGCACCACAGGGGAATTGTTTAGAAAAATCAAATTTTGCTACTTTTTTCCAAGACTCAGCCAGCATAACAATACAACGGCAAAGAAAAGAAGACTTAATTCATGTGTTACAATATGTATGATCAGTCCTACATTATAACATTTGAGGAAGAGGGGGCTGCAGAATCTGATGCAATATTAATGCAGGGAAGATGCAATGTAAATGCATGATGGGTAACTTCTAAGATGTTTTGCGCTAGACAGTTTTCCTCATTGCCACATTAGTTTGGACATCAGAGAAACAAAGCATAATGCTATCAAAAAGAAAAGAAATTATATGAATCTATTGTGACTGACAATTAATCCCACAGAAGAATCCTAATGCACCTGTTCAGTTAGATTGATCACATCTAAAACAAGGCTGGCAGAATCTAAAAGGGCAGAATATTAAACATTCACAATGTCTGCCTGACTACTCTGACCTTTCCCTTGTTTGCAACCTCCACATCCTTGTAAATATCCATGGGTAATTTGCCTTGTGAAATTAATGATTTATCTCCTTGATGCATCAAGTCCAGCAGACACATTAGTCGTGGCATGAAAATGAACATCAGAATGCTTAATGACCCGTGGTCCTCATCACATTGTATCCCGGAAATCATGATCAACGTGGAATCTTACAATTCAAATGAGACAAGAAAGTTGCCTTGTTTTCTTTCACACCATTGTCTAGATATCTCTACAACGGTGCTAAGCAATATAAAGACAGACACAGTGAGGCTTTTAAAAATTTCTGTCAGCTGGTAAATATTTTTTTACTCAGCTAGCAATTTCTTTAATATATTTGGTTGCATTAGCCAATTGTTGGAAATGCTGCAAATCAATAAGAAGGACTGGTTCATGGTTATTTTGAAATTTTCAGGAATTTTGCGTTCATTTAATTAGGTACCTTTATTTGTCAGGCAATCAATTTTACTAGATGAGCGGGAAAAAAAAAAAAAAAACATATTACTACATGATGGTTTATATTATTACATAAAAATATTACATGTACAGTGATAAAGGACCCAAGACCAACTTATTTTTGAAGCTGTTGTTTAGGATGCAAACCAGTTGCTATGAACACATTATTGGTTCTATTCTTGTCCATTTATCTCCTCTAATTTACTTTCTCCTGTATAATGTCTGCTTATTGAAAAACACCTAGAAGAGCCATAAACTTGAATGTGAATCTTAAAGTGTATTAAGCAGAACATTTTTGAGTTGAAAAATAAATCTGTAACTCATCTCTTGGGGAAAAACGAAGGAATGAAAACACTGTCTTCATAGTCTAGTCCACACTTACACTGATATTTTTAAAGGGTAGCTGTATGTGTGTGTTTTGGCCTTTGTCCACCTAAAAAAGAACTACATTTTACGTCACTAAAAAAACACATTGTTTTTCTCATATTGTCTGTATTCATTTACCGATATTCACCTTATTTACACCTGGCTTTTTATGCCCTGTGTGCTTTAACTGACTTAAAAAAAACCCTGCACACCTTAACAAACATATTTATCGAAATTATGGATTGAGATACTCAGATGCAGGACAGTATATTGTAACAGGCCAACATGTGACATAAGAAGAGTAATAAAATTGGAATGGCGTGTTTACTCACAATTTCTGAATCACAAAAACAGAAAAAACTGTGTGTTATCCTATTACACAGTTTGTGGGTTGATAGGCACTCCTGATACCAAACTGTTTGTGCACAAGCACTAAAAAGAAAACTTTTCATGATATGTCCACAAAAATGGACAGTTGCTCTTCTTCTATATTGAGGTATGGAGGCGTCAGAAAGTTCTTCAAAGGTCACTGCTATATAATCCAACACTCCCACAAGTTTATTCATTTGGATGTAGATTTTTTAAGCAGTTATTGTGTATTTGTATGTCAGTTTTTGTTTTAAGTACGAATGAAAACACATTTTGTTAGAAAATATCTATGTATGTATGGACTAAGCCCATATTATGTCAAATGTTGGCGATAAACATGATGCCAGATATCTTCAATGTGCTAACATCTGGCCTGCAATAAGAGAACTTCTATGTCTTGCCAGACAAATATCGGCCCTAATCCAAACAACCCCCACCTAATTCCTTTTTTAATACACGTATATATTATACATTCTTGGTACATATACCACTCCCATGGCTTGTTATCACCTCACGAACAAATCTGAGCCTAAAGCTTGTATCTCCACTGCACTGCATAGTACAAGTGATCACGTGTTCATAAGAACTCCCATTATGCTGTTATCTCATGCTTTACCACGAAGAAAACAGACCAGAGAGCAGCAGTCCTCAAATGAAACGCTTTATGAATACAACCACTTGCCCTCTGAGCTTACTGGTCTCACTTAAGTGAGCTCAGCTGTGACAAACTGATGTAACATATAGCCTATAGTGCTAATGCAGCTCTGTGGTCTGAGAAATGTCCGCGTTTACCCTTTGGGCCTAGTTATTTACAGTGAACAGCCATGTTTTTCAGAGTAACATGACCGGGGGATTGAAAACGTAATGGTGTTTTCTACAATCATCACCAAATGCAATATCAAGTTTCCTGGCAGTGTTCTCTACGGGAAACATGATAATGCTTTCAGTCAGAATATGGACATCCTTTGAGCAGCAGCTGAATAAATTTATCAATATGTAATCTGATGGGAGGCATTTTAAAAATGCATAGCATTCATCCAAAATGTGTCAATGCTTTCCAGAAACTGAATTACCATGTTTTTAGACCACAGTGGATGAATTATGTGGCTTTTTCATGATTTTCTTACGAGTGAAATAAGAAATGTATCAAAAATAAATCTCTGCATGCAAAAATGTGTCATTAAACTCTAAAATCTTTACAAGAATACAGAACAGAGATACAACGTTTAGCATGCTGATGAAGTCTTATCATACATTGTGCAGTTATTGCAAGACCGTCTCATAAACACCACAAGCAGAGCATTATGGGTAGTGGATTTAGTGAGATTTTGGAAGCAACCATGCATTTACAGTGTGTTAAGACTGAGGATTGTTCGTCCATGTTATTTAACTTTATCTACACAGAGGTCAAGTCCAGTGGCTGTACATCATAAGAGTCGATGGAGGGGGTTGGTGGTGGCCTTAGAATTGCACAGTAAATGAGATAGCATGATTGGGAATGCTGGGAAAAAGTTAATGGGTTTCAGTTATCATTTGTCTTTCCATTGGTGACAGCCCATATTCTTTAAAGGGATCCAGTGTGAGGCCATAAATCTTAGAAGGGTCATGCATTGCACAGGAGGTGAAGAGGAGTTATGAAGGGGAGAGTAGAAAGGGGGAAGGACAAGAAACGGTGCAGGGGTGAGTGGGAAAGAGAAAAGTAGAGGGGGGAGGGGGTGAGCGGAGCTACTGACAGACAGGCAGAGGGTGAGAGAGCAGAGTGGTGACATAAAAAGACAAATGCAGCTAGGTTGACAAGGGGAGAGACAGAGTGATGTAAAGTGGAACCGACCCCTGAGATGACGTGCTTCAGGTGACTCACCATGAATCGTAGGTCGTCGAAGCCATTGAGCAGGAACTTGCTCTCGTACTGCGGCAGCCCCACGTGCTCCAGCCACTCTCCGACCGGCTGGTCCAGGGCTTTACCACAGGCCCCATCTGCCGAGAGAGGGAAGCGCTTCAGCAGGGAGAAGCCGTTCAGCCGGTAGCAGCGGCACTCAGAGGACGACACATGGCATTGCCACATCATCCTCGGCCAGCAGAAGCAGAGCCGAGTGCAGCAGCACCAGGCAGGGTGGGGGGGAGACAGGGTCCAGGCCGGGGGTGAGGGGCTCCCAAGGTACGGGTGGGGGCCCGGCTAACTTAAACACAGGAGGAGGGTAGGAAGTGCTGCAGGCCCAGCTCAAGCCCTGCAGGGGACTGACTAGGCTAATATACACCCACTGGTGTTAGTGTGACTGACTGAAAATGTCAGGCGAGGGTGGAGGTAGTGCAGGGAAGGAAGCCCATCTGAAGCTTGGTTTCGTTAGTTGTGTTGGAGTAAGCCACTATGGCATCTTCCAACAAACAGGGTTCACTAAACATTCCTTTAGTGAGCAGATGAGCGAGTGTAAGAACAAGTGCCTAGCTAGTCCAAAAAAACATAACAATTCTGAACACTACAAGTCAAGAGACTAAATTATTTTCAGGTTGAGGAAAAATGGAAATATCTATCACTAAATTAAACATTTTCATACATCACACATTATTTACTCTGCTAAAACTATCCCGTCATTTTTTCTAAAATCATAAATTACTCCATCAGGGTGTAACACAAAAATATTCAGTTCCCCCAAAATACATTTGTCACAGTTTTCACCACATACTTGTAAAGCTCTGGCTGAGTCCCATGGCTTCATTGGTCAATCTCTTTGAGAGCTAGGACACGGCTCATACAATGAAGGTAGCAGCATTCTAAAGTACTGTTGAGGTACTCATGTTATTTTTGATCAAGGAAAACACATGCTTAAACCATTTTTCGATTTCATTCCAGAGCCACAAGGAGTACGGTCAGGTAGACATATTGTAAATCCTACATCAAAAAAGAAACGTTGGCTTAGGATTTCCACAGTGTGCTGATTCCAAACTCCTCAATTCATAATCAAATCCAAATATAGATTCCTTGATAAAGCTCCTGGTAAGCTGTCTGCCAGTGGAAAAAGGCTTGGTGTCCTTGGTGGTGCCAGTGCTGCCCAGCATTCACTCTTCAGCAGGCTGCTGGCTGTGCGGCTCCGCCAGAGAACGTGCTTCTCATCTCTCAAAGCAGTAAATCCAGGTTCAGATCCAATAGACGGCAGGTGAGCCTCTTGACTCTGAAGCGAGGATCACTGCAGGACCACAGTGCAGGTTAAGCTAGCTCCTTCCTGAGGCAGGCGCCCCCCACTCACCCCCCAGCCCACCTGGTTCTTCTCCTCGCTGGGTACAGCTAGCAGCCTCTGTGCTCAGGGCAGAGGTTTGCTGCATCCCCTGCCTGTCTGAGACATGCAGGCAGCGCAGATGCAGTCACAGCAGCTGCTCCTGGCTCACACACGCTACCTCTCACTGCTCACAGGGCATAACGTCCTGACGCCGGCTACTTCTACACAGGAGACCACAGATCTGCCTCAACCTCAGCCACTGCCGCCACGTCCTTCCCACATCCACGACAGGCAAGAGACTCAGATCATCCCCCTTTCTCATCCGAGCAAATCCCTCAAGCTCTTCTTTTAACTCCCCCCCTCCTCGCTCTCGTCTCTCTCTGCTTTCTTTCTCTTGCTCTCGATCTCATAGCCCCATTCCCATACTGTGTGATCGCACTGCAGGGCTGCCGTATGCTGCCTGATGAAGTGGGGTGCTGCTCCACGTAACCACCTCTCTCTCCCTCACTCTCCCACTATATCAATTCCCCTCCCTCTTTGCCTCTCTCTCTCTCTTTCTCTCCCTCACTCTGTCTCGCTCCCTGCCTCTCGTCCTCAAACACACAGACAGATGCAAACACACACACACACTCTTTCGCTCTCCTCATCGTCTGTCTCTCTACCCTTTTCCCCTTCTATAGTGCTCCTCTTTTTTTCTCATACAAACGCTCTTCCCTGTCTCTCTCTCTCTCTCTCTCTAACCTTACCCCACCTCTCCCTCGCTCTCCCCCCACTGCACTGATTAGAATTGCAGAGGCACTCTGATCTTGCCAGTGCAGAAAGGACACCACCATCAGAAACAAGGAACAAGAACTGAGAGTCCAAAAATCACAGCCCTTCTCAGCCAAGAATGACTAGAATGTAAAGGATGACGAAGACCCGATCGTCTTCTGCAGCAGCAACGCCACATTTCTTAAGGCTAACGTGGGATATTGAAACAAAGAGCCTCATCAAGACCCTGCTTATTAGCAGACGGCTTTAATTCATTTACATCTTACTTTGATGATAGGACAAGGGGGGGCAGCATTGATTCAAGTCAGCAGACGTCTTTAATGCTCTTGTACAGGAGAAGAGAAGAGAAGAGAAGAGAAGAGAAGAGAAGAGA
>JAOWBC010000710.1:23546480-23563010 GCA_028566105.1 Hypoplectrus providencianus | reverse complement strand
GAGAAGAGAAGAGAAGAGAAGAGAAGAGAAGAGAAGAGAGGAGAAACACACTTCAAGTCTCCGCTCCGTCTCACCCAGTCATGCAGGATGACAGAAAAGAGGCAAATTCCATTATGTACTTCCAGATGCTCATGTCATATCAATCGTTTTAGTGCACAAAAGAGGCTACTTACAAGAAAAAAGCCTGGATAAACTAGTGAGATAATATATAATTAAGATTTGGGGTAAAAAAAAAAAAGACTCACACACAGTGTCACTCGACTTTGCCTGTCTATATGTGGAGTGGTAGACTGTAGCACCCACCTATGCAGGACTGCTCACTGCGTCCATCACTGGTGGTATCTGGGTACAGCTGCAGGCAGAGCGTAATAAAGCAGGCTTTCAAGCTGCTTGCAATCACCTCACACATTCCCAGATGGGTAGTCAACCAGTCAGTAAGGCAGTCAGGGCAAAGGGAAGTGATGCCAACACAGGGAAGCAAAGTAAAGGGCTATTGATTGAACCTCCTCCATAATTGGCCGCCTGTACCCCTTGTTGCTCTGGCGGTAATGATCAGGTAAAAGGCCAAGTCGGTACTCCGTGACCAGTCAGTCATCCAATAGGACCAATGCTCATCATTCGTTATCAAGAAAAGAAGCTGCTGTCAGATTTGCACTGACTGAGGAGATAAATGATGGAAGAAGGGAGTGAGAGAGAAAGAGAGAGGGAGAAAATGAGCAGGAGACAGATAAGGACTAATAAAGGAGGAGGCGATGAAACATATGGGCGAGATAAGATGGTAATAGGACGTAAGAAGGATTGAAGTGGACTAATTATGATTCACTACGAGATCCCACAACTCCTCCTCCTTTTTTACTCTTTCCTCCTGAGCCTCACACCGAAGTCAGCTCTAACACCACAAGATCCAGACAAAGACAGTTAAAAATACCCGCCACCCCATCCAATTACTTCCATTCATTTGGGACAGCAACACCTCCCACGGTAGTAGGACCTAATTATTGACTGACAGAGTATCCAATGCTCTTCCGTGGGGGAGAACTGGGTCACTGTCTTATCCCCTGTTAAACAGGCCAAGCTGTCAAATCTATCCAAGTGGGTTTTGGTACTGTTTGAGCACTGCTAGGTCTAGACTTGGCTCTGTGGAGCACCCAGAAAGACCTATTTACAGAGGAAGAGGTAGAGGTTGTGCTTAGATAAAGCCATGCCTCTTTATCAGAGCAGGAGAAAAGCACTAGCTCCTTGTCAACACACCCAAGCACTGGAGAAAATGAGCCGCAAAGCTGAATTAATTCAGGGAAACTGAAGGCGGACTCCTTTCCTTTGAACGTCAGAGTGTGCCTGTACACAAATCGAGCCGATGCCTCCTGTGTGCTGTTAGCTGAGCTCTCTCTCCACTCCCTCTCTCTTTTTAAGCTCATTTACTCAGTGCTCTCTTAGCACACAATTGAGGCACTCGTGATGGGCACACACAACACAAACAACCTCATCCTTGAGCGTGCAGAATAGCACAAAATTGTATGTCTGGTTTTTTTGTAGCCACAAAAACATGATGTTCAGAAACCTGCTTCTGACGGATGAATTGCCCATCCTTGGCTCCTGATATGAGAGGGGCAGTGTCCAAGGAAAAGGTGGAAGGATTAAAAATACACAAAAAACTGGATGTTGGATAAGGTTTTTCCAGTTCTGTTACAATAAAAAAGATAAAGGTAGAACGAAGAGTGACAATTTAGGTTCCCATGTTTGTGTAATCTCCCTTATCTCTCTCTCTTTTCCCTCCCTTCTTCTTCTCTTCTCTCTCCCCGTCTCCCCCCCATTACTAGTGATGACTCTGAAGGGTACCTGTTTGTTCCCTTTCATTACATTGTGGAAAAAGAAATATGACCTCTTTACTAAGCGACACGTACGAAAACAGCAACAAAGGCATCTTCGCAACCTCCAGAACTACTTGTGCACAATCTCCGATTAGAATCGGAGCAGCAACTGCATGACTCAGCTGAATCTGGGACACTTTCTGCATGCTTTACTTCAAACAAGTACTATAAATAGCACACACCTATATGTGTAGAAAAAAAACAAACAACATATTTTCTCTTATGTAATGTAGAATAACCTCAGGTCTTAATTGTAAGGATAGCAATTAATCTACGAATGCTTGGGTGTGCTGGAAGTCAAGTTACAATTAAAACCATAAATTAACACTCCAGCTTTGCTTTAGGATTGCTTTGCTAATACGGATTTCCTTTTGGCTCAAAATCACATTAACACATATTAAAACTGTGATTGTTAAAAGCAGCCTGGAAGGAATACAAAATGGTTTTGATTATGATAATAGATGTTGTTACAGTTACATATCTTTTATTTGAACGGTTCCTCTAGAATGAGATTTATTCCATGTTTTTTTTTTTTTGGCTTTGCTTTCTTTTTTTAAATGTCTTTTAGTATTCTGACAGTGGTTGATGTTGTTTATGCTTTTATTTCTGTTCATGTTTGGCGTTCTGAGCTATATAGGGTTTACTTTTACGCAATTATTATTATAGCAATTAGCAAAGTCATAATAAAATAAAGCATGATATCAAGAGATTTGATGAAATTTAATGTCTTTTAAAGTATACTCACTGTTCAGCCAGCATTTAGTTTAACTGGTTGAATAGATTAAATGATTAGTTACATTTTAAAGAAATAATGTGAATAAATTGGTGGTAGGCCTACTGTAATAGGGGTGCAGTAGCAAAAGTCTTCTAATTACAGATATGTAATTTCTTTTTACATTCTCGCATTCTTATCTTACATCCTTTATCTCAACCACAAATATTACAGTTTCTATCTTTCAGCTACGGTGGCGTTCCACCTTGCTGTGGTCAGCAGAGAGTTAATGCATGAAACAAACTGAACATAACTAATGAAAATGCTATCTTTATAAATCTGATGAGCTTTAATAAAGGCAGTCCTGGGCATAGCTGGAGGAGCTGTTACACAATATTGTATGATGAAACCACCTTATGGCAGAGTCTCTAATAGAGGTAAGTTTACACTGTATCAACTCAGGAGTGTGATCTAAACAAACTGAGCTGATGCCAGCTGGCTTCTTCCCCTGCACTGCCTGAAGGACACTTGATGAAGCACACTATCAGTACAAGCTCTATTGAGATATATAGTAACTCTGGAAAAAAAATGTATGATGGTGAGGAGAATTTAGAATTAGATTTTCCACAAAGTGGTACCTTGTCTTGAACAAATAACAAGTATGAGCCAAACAAATGTCAACATAAATCTCTGTGACTTATAAGGACAGAAAACCCCCCTCCATCCTCTCTGGAGGTGTATTTGAATACTGAACAGCAACTCAAAAAAGCTGCTCAAAATTGTAATAAGTTATACAGCATAAAGTTTGGTTCTGTCCGGACCTGAAAAGAAAAGTCAATGTAAAGTGCCTCAAATCTGCCTTTTTGGCCAGCAGGGGGCAACTCCACTAGTTGCAAAAGAAGTTTCCATTTTCCCAATTGATTCAATACCATTTAATCAGTAAAGTAAACATTTTACTAGTGAGTTTATGGCGTTAATTGCAAGTCTATTTTTTAATTATGGATGCCTCTTGCTAACAAAACTAGATAGTTAGCGTTAGGTGATGTATCATCCTTGCCAACTTCACGTTCTTCCCCAAATATGGTCACCTTTGGTTCCAAAAGAACAACATGGCACCAAAAACCAATGACTAACATCCACATGACTATGTCCACTTATTTTATACAATCTAAAATTCCTGCCAATAATTTCCGGGACAACCTAAATGCAACACCAATGGCAATTAATAGCTTAATGAATGATTAATGTTGAGGCTCCCTTAATCACCATAAACAATAAACAGCACACCAGATAGTCTACCAAAAAAACAACAACATTCAATTCAATTCAATTCATCATCATGGACACATCATAAGTAGTGAGGGATTACCTGTGCTTGTTGTGGGCTGTTTCTTTTGGGATGTTTCAATGCCTGCTCCAATCAAGTTCATGATCTTCTCAATCTGTTAGGCAGAACAAGAACAAAAAAACAAAAATGTCAACAACTACTAATGAATCACAAATCAATATAGAGCAGTGGGGATCCTGTGTTGATAATGTTAACAATATGAACTTAACTCCTCACCAACCCTCCTCTATCCCACCACAGCCAGAACAATTACGAAACAGGAGTATTGAAGGAGAGGCACTGGGAGAGGAATTAGGACAGAGAGCTGCTGCTGCTGGGAGTATTGGGGAGGAGGCGGGTTGCTTTGCAATGATGGATTACAAGCAACAGTCCAACGTGGAAAGCAATTCAATGACTAACCCACAACTCAGCAAAAATACAGCAGGGTGATAAGGTGAATTACAATCTTGAAACTCCAAATTATTAAGGCCTATAGGCTGTCCTGTAGTCAAGTCCATATGGCACACACTAACCCCCGAGGGATTCAGATCTGTTGCTCACTGTTTCTTAGTGAGTATTTGATTGCCCTCTCAGACCTGTATTATTTAAGCTTCACAGAAGAAGGCAACAGCTTACTGCAAGGTTAAGTGAGCACAATGCTGCATGCAGGAGATTACAGAGCAACTCAGAGAAGAGTTGTTTAGGGGCTTAGAGCCAGAAATGTTTATTTAAGTAGTCTCTGGCTTTCCAGGAGAGCCAAAATACATTTCCAGGTTGTTTGCTTTTGTTTATTTGCTAGATAACAAAACAGTAACTCAAGTTCCAACAAAAGATGGGGTTTTTTTCATGTGCAGTTTGTTATCAAGTGCTGGTATAAATAGATGTAGTACAAATAATAAACTTTGTTAAATTGTTTAAGAGCTAATCTAACCACTGCCTCTACAGCTCTCTATATAGCATTTCAAGTACACCGCTCACTTATTTATTGCAGCTCCTAGACTTTTTTTAAACTTTCATTCTTTCAAATGGTCAGCAGGGGGCAACTCGGCTAGTTACTACCTCAGTAACAATATTCCCATAGAGTTTATGTTGTGATTATGCAATCCCAAGAGTCATTTTTATGACTTGATAACTGTAAGTTATTGTGCTAAATGCACAAATAATATCATCTCTTATCAATCACATGCCCCTGAAATGAATCAAAACGAAATTATCGTAGACTTCGTGAAACCAGCAAATATTGTATCGTTGTCCAATATTGTGATGAAACTTATGATTAATGCCCCTATACAGCCTGTAAATAAAAACCTCAAACTGCCACTATGTCTATTCTTGTCATTTCTTGTTTCTTGTCAGCAAATTTTATCACCATCAGATACAGCCAGGCTGGCTATGCTCAGCTTGCCAGCTGCCTCATCTTGACAGAACAGATATGCAAGTGGAAACATCTTCTCATCCAACTCCAAACAACAATGTGAATGAGTATAGTTCCAAGTATGTTGAGCTATTTCTTTATATACAACAGCATAAAAACTAAATAGAGTGGGACCACTTACAGTAGTTGTTAGACAAGTTGTTACCCTAATGTCCCGTCTCTGTTCTTTCTTATTAAACATTCAAATACAAGGATTTTATTTCACTGACTTCATTAAGTTTGATTGGAACAGACATTCTGAAGTTCCCAATGTCACATTCTCTCCATATAAATATACACAGTATTGTTTTCATGAGTGTTGATACTCCAACTACAACAAACAATCTGGAATCCATCATATGTACTGCATATTTGAATAATAAGCACTCAACACTGGTGAGTGTAAGCAGTTTCTCTAAAGAGAGAACTTGCTGACACTCTGTGTTTCAAGGTCAAAAGGACCTCATGCACAGGACACATGTACCATTCAGCACATTATAAAGACAACAAAGTAGACACAAAAGCATTACATATTTTTGATGGTTGCAGAAAAGAAGATGTCTGCAAGTGCATGTTGTGATGATTTAACAGAAGGCAATTAGCAGGCAGGGGTCACCTAAAACTCTCTGTGCAAACTACTGCAGATCAGACTGGGAACTAAATTTAGAATCACTGGAGTAGTCTATTCACAATCAGCAATGAAGATTTTTCCAAGCCTGAAAAGCTGATTCTGCTTTCACTAGTGACACCAGCCAGGCTTATTTGATGTAATATTTAGTGTTTGAAAAAGCCCTATGCACTTCGCTAGTGGCATCAACACTGTGGAAAAGCCTTGATTCATTTGGAAGTCAGGCACGTGGGATGCATGGCATATGCCTCAAGCAATACAGACCTCACATTACTCTTTGAATTAACCCAGTTACATTCTATATCATACACACATACACATCAGGACTGCATTACATCTGAGCTTAAGTGCACCTTTATTAAACCTGTCACCAAAATGCTGCCTCTAGGGAAACCAGCATCATCATAGTCAAAGTGCTGTAATATTTCATAACATGCACATGCAGCTTCATTCACTGTATAAATAGCTCAGTGTTTGGTGCTGGGGCAGGGCAGAATTATTTTGAATGTATTTTTGTTATTCAAAAGAAAAGGTTGTCGCATTTTTTCATAACACAGAATTGCCGTGTGAACTCGGGTCAATTGGTCTAATAGTATTACCACCCATCCATTAGCTTTAACACCTTTCCCTGAGGGTCATGGGGGGGAATGGAGCCAATTCCTGCTGTCATTGGGCAAGAGGTGAGGTACACACACTGGACAGAATCAGCAGTCAATCTCAGGGACAGAAAACCATTTATACTGGTGTCCAAACCACATATGCAAAATCCACAGGAACCAATCCGTTAGCAAGGTCGAACCAAACAATATCTTTGACTACTGAATACACTGTCTTTAACAGCAGGTACAGATGGCAGGTGGGTTAAAACTGGACAGCAAAGGATTTTTATTAACCATGACACACAATTGGAATGGTTTGACATTTTTACCCCGTTGCCCTGTCCTGCTAGCAAGCTCTCAGTGGAAATTAATTTGACACAAAAAGAGGTTTCTAGTGAATATCTGGGAGCTGGATAGAAATAATCAACGAAAAAGATCTTTTCTCACAGAAATGTAATTGCTGGTGCAGTCATGAAGCATGTGGGCCTTACAGTGGACTGTCATTAAATCACTGATGCTCAACTCTGGGTGATAGCTCTTACATCCTTAAGTGATTTAAATGTTAATACAGGTTGATCTGCTCTTACATTTCTGCACACGCAGCAAAGGTTATCCATTTTATTTCATGCTCAAGTTTTAAGAATAAAAGAGATCCAACAGTGAGGTTTTTCCCCAAAAGAAGTCAAGTGGTTGACAGATTTTTTTGTGATCAATTTGTGTCCTTATTGTGCATGACTTTTTCCTCCTTATATAAAAACAGGTTCAAATTCATAGCAAACATACAGTGTTTCAAGTTCTGTCCAGATCAGCGACTCTGAAGACTGGTAGATTTAATTTAAGAGATTAAGATGAGAGTTCAATAAAACATAAGCAAGACTCTGATAACTGATAAAAAACTGGAATCACATAGTCTAAAGGATTTACTGATAGTCTTCAGGCAGATTTTTGCTAACTGCTAAAAGCCAAAAACAAACCTGACCAAAAATATATCTTGGGTAAGCACTTTCCATTAAAACTACATTGCCCAACTGAAATTGCTGACTGCATGTTTTTTTCCAGGTAAATCAAAGTACAACAGATTACTGACTTGAACTGACGAGGCTAAAACATTCTAGAGATTTGGCTTGTTACTTAAAAAAAGAGCTCTCATTTGGCTGTGGGTGAACCAGTTTTATCCTGAGTCAGGCCGAAATATGCTTGATGTGAGAGCAGCTAGAGTCCTAAATACTATAGTATACCAGGAAAAAGAATATTCAAATGTAATTAGTTGATTAATTGAGCTATATTCTTTAATACCACCTTTGTCCAAAGTGCTTCACAGGGTTCTTGCCACTTATTCAAAAACTCACACACTGACTGCAACAGGCTGCAGCACAGGATGCTGGCCTTACCATCCGGAGCAATTTGGGGTTCAGTGTCTTGCCAGCACGTGGATAGGATCGAACCACCAACCCTGTGATCAGTGAATACCCGCTCTACCTCCTGAGCCTCAGCCGCCCACTAATCATCTGTAACATGCTCCCCGATTGTTTCAGCCAGTCGTTTTGGGCCAAGGATTGTGATGCACTGTTCTCATTTTTTAAATGGCACTGTGCCACCGAAGGGCACAGAGAACAGAACAAAATTGTAAAAACAGTGCAAACAACACCAAACCATACAATAATTGCATTAGAAGTTATTAAGGCAATCAATTCCAGCACCCATTGGCAAGAAAAGTGACTTACAGTACATTAACCTAAATGCCACCTGTATCATGATTAATCACTGTCAGCTGTTCTTTAAACAGATCAATAAATCAGCAATAGTAGCCTTTTTAGAAATCATAGCTGTGTTCCTACAATCAACACCATTTCTACAGAGTATGCTAAACTAATATTTATAAGATTATACATTGTTATACAGACAGAATACAAGACATGACTATATACTACCAACTTTACCAGCTGTATGAAACATGAGCCGTCAATCACACTGAGACGACTGTGAACACTGCTGCCAATTAAACTTCAAAAGGAGAGAGCAAACTGTTTACTTGCTTTTCTGTTAAACAAGACGTTCCGTGCCTCACCATCCACAATTTATCAAGCTGTGAACCGCTTCTTGATTTCATTTGTGCTTTACATTGTAGGACAATTATGTTCAACGGATCAAATAAATAATTACTGAAATTATGCATAAAAAGTGATATATCTGAGCACAGCAGTAACAAAGAGGCTATATTATACACTCAAAATTCATGTCGCATGTGTTTTAATTCAGCTTGTGACCTTTTTTGCATGCAATTGCCTTTCTTCATCCCATCTTTCTTGTCTAGTCGACTACAAGCTGGCTAATAAGATGTGAAATAATCTTGAACAATGTGCTTTAGTGATAGGGAGTACAATATTGTCCACTGAGCCAATGTCTCCCGCACATAAATGATGGCAGCAAGCCCAAAGCAGAGCAGATAATGGAAATGATGGCTGGATATAATAAACTAACCAAAAAGGCTGCCTGCTTCACTGGCGCTGGCCTGGAAACAGGATTACCGCCTCAGTATCATTGTCAATAAAGACAGATGGGCCAGTAGCAAACACTATACAAGACCCAGATCACATAATTCTATCCAGCAGTCCTCATGATTTGGATTGATTTTTATTTGTCTGGCAGCTTTGAAACCACACACAATAAATAACGATACTAAGAATTATCATAGTAAAGTCAAAATGTCCTTCATGCTGAGCTGTAAATGTAACGAGGCATTGTAACATGAGTGCAAGGCTTTATGTCATAAATGTGTTCATCTGTTTGAAGGTAAAGAATATATATATAATGCAAATTTATAGTTACAATTATCAAGTGTGTAAAGGAGATTTCAGAAGATTTTTTGAGCAACAGCATTTATTTCAAATATTTTGTAAGTGACTCCTGGTGATTAATAGCTGTATACATTATTCACTGTTTTATGAACTGCTAAGTAAAAAATAAATTCTGGCAGTGCCTCCCCTGCTGTATGATATAGTAAACCGTTACTTCATTTCTGTAGATTTTAAAATACCTTTTTCTTGCATCCAGCTTGTCAAGTTGTTTTTGGACTTAATGTCAGGTAATGTCAGATTATCATAAATTAATTTCTCGGTGTGTACTTTTCCTCCTGTACAGGATAGGACTTATCAGCACGATATGTGACTGATGGATGACAGCCAAGGCTGCAACAAACAGTTATTTTCACTTGAATTTTTTCTGCCTATTTTCTTCATTTCGATTCATTGTTTGGCCTATCATGCTGTTACAATTTGTGAAGTGAAGTCTCAAAATGTCTGAGCAACAGTGAACGACTTAAAGACGTTTGATTATTTTCAGCAGCAGATTTTCAATCTAATAATAAGTTAATTGACTACTTGTTTCAGCCAAAACAGTGAGATGAGGACGTAGCTGACAGTGTAACCTGACTGGGAAATGGCAGGGGGTCTTTTTACTTCTGTGACAACGCAGAGGGTCATGAAGCACGAGCATGGATGTGCAACTGGACCAGCTACCAAAACAATCCAATGTTGTTTACTGTCGACAAAAAACAGAGAAGATCGAATTATAACACAAATGCTAGGAGTGTGGATTCATTCTCTGGTCAGGACACCATTATATATCTCCACATAGTAAATAGCTGTTAAAGTTATATTATTACTGTTCTGAATGCTGTGTAAAGCCCCTTTAAAAGCCTATAATAGATTTTAAACAGGTTCAGGCCCTTGCATGTCTGGAACAACTCCATTTAACAGCAGGTCAGATGAAAAGCGGTGTCTCATGTGTGACACCTGGTGAGAAATTTTACAGGCAGTGTGACAGGTGAAACAGGACTGTGCCCCCCTCCATGCAACCCAGCCCCAACCAGCAACATCATTGCTACTCTCATATTCATGTACCACATCTGTCGAACCAGATCTTGGGATGTGTTCACTCTGCCGTGGCTCTCTATATGAATTATAAACCAGTTTACATGTACTTTGGAAACTTTACCTCAAAATGACTCAATTTAACAACATGAAAATGTTTTTTTTTAAGTTCATTTTACTTCCTTTTCACTGTGGCCAAGCTAAAAAGAAACTGGCGTATAGTTTTGTTACATAAAATTATGATATAATTGTTTTGGGAAAATACATTCCAAATTATTATATTCATGGAGGTACAAATCCTATGCATTTGAAGCATTATAATAAACAAAACCTGGGATAATAAAATATATGGTTATTTTCAAAATGACTTGAGTTATGTAAGACCACAGCCATTAGTAGGTGTAGCAGCAGATCAACACACAAACTGTATGCACTTTAAGAGCTTGAATGTGTAATGACCTGAGGAATACCACTGGGAAATTTAGAGTACGCACACGAATGAAGCCACTCAAGCATCTGTAACATGTGGTCGTGTTAACCTTTGCCTTTTGAGCATTGAACAGATGTGGTGACGACGTCAATCACCTTAATTATAAATGGTATTTCTATTATTAGTAGTACAGTTTGTAATGGTCATTGAAATGCAAGATTATTACATAACCAGGTATATTTACGTAATTTGTGGTATGTATCTTAAAAGGATAGGGAAGAATCCACCAAAACACACAAAAAAAGTGTGGTGTGGGGTGAATTTACCTTACAGTCATGGATCCATTTTGTTTTACAGCAGTGTCATGTTTCCTATTTCAGAAGATAACTCCCCAAACACCGACAGGACAGGAGGATGGTAAATTGTTCAATGGCAGCTATGGTGCAGTTTCCAGAGGACAAATATAACTGGTATTGACAACAGTCTTTAAAAATTGAAGACAAAATTGAGGATGGCAATTCACAAGATACGTGCTAACGGTTACATGAAACAGTACATTATTGATGTCCACACGATGTAGCTAAAAAGTATTGTGCATTTTTAACAGCTCACTCTATAAGATTGGCAATTTACTCACTCTTTGACATTCAATTTGAGATAGATATGTGGTGTGTCTTTTTCTAGACAGACTATGTTGCACTGCTATGCTCAAAATAGTAAAAAAAAAAAAAATTCCTTCTTGTGCTGGTTCATTCAGTACAGCTGTTGTATTTAGCTTGACACATATGGCACTGATGGCAGCGCTCATTATGATTATTAATGAGCCCATAATTAGTACTAATGAGTCTGGTCCTGCTTTATTCCCTTTTCTGTTTGTTTGTTTGTTTTTTCAAACTATGAATCTGTTCGGGGTTTTTTTCTTAGAATACTAGGAGTCTCTATCTGCAACTGGACCTGCCCTGGAGTCTAACCTACTGCAACTCATAAATAACATAAATTGCCCATAGCTAGCTATATGCTATAGGCCTAGTTCATGGCTATACATTTAAATGAGCAAGCCCTTGCAACTTTTTGGTGGATTATTTTACTAACTCCAAAGGCCTAGCTACTATTTCACGTTATCAAACATGTATTTAATGGGGTGAAGATATTGAGTTCGTCAACTGAAACGTTAACGTTAGCTTTGACGTTATGCAGGTTTTACTAGCTACGGTTTAGCTAATGATTAGCTCGCTAAAGTTAACATAAAAGTTACATGACGTTAGCTCAAAAAATCATGGCTGTATCTGTATGTGCCAATACTTTCACTGACTACTACACATTAGACATTATACTGAAAAAAAGAACATAAATAAATAACTTACAGTTGTTAAAAGTTTAGGCTTGTGTCGGCAGTTGAGGACATCACCTGTAACGTCGTTGTCATTAACTCATCTTGTCCATCACAGACGTTCGGGTGGCGTTACGTTGTCAATCTTAACGACAAAAAATAAACTAGTATATGTTATTATATTAATTTAATTTAATTTATGACAATGTTCTCCCACTTAAAGCACATTTGTGTTGATTTATTCTTCTGGAGGTTTGTTCGTTTGATTCCCAGTTGTTTTTGACTCCCCCTGCTGCTCATTTTTGGAACTTTCCATCTCCAACTGGCAAAGATGGCGGCCAACGGAAACGCTCTTATAAATTGTTATTCGATTTTATTTAGTTAATATTTTTTATTGGTTGACGGTTTTATTGTTGTTTGTTTGTTAGGTTTTACAGTTTGTCACTTTTTCCTCAGGTCCTCAGGTTATGTCTGTGAAAGGAGTATGTCAATTGATTTTAATGGAACCCACTGAAATGTTTTGTTGGGCAATTTTATGTAATATTTTCGTTTATTTATCTATCTTTCTCTCTTAATAAAACTCAATCACTTATCAAGAATGTTTTCCCCAATAGGTTATGCATTGTGATAAAAAGTGATAATATTGAGAATTTTTACAGCCACCCCCAGCCAGATGTCTAAGGACTGATTTATTAGTGTAACTAAAGCTGACAGGACAGGTAGAGGACATCGTAAATGCTGATATAAATCTGAACCATTACATAAGCACTGACACTCACCATGTAGAGCCACTCACCTATCACAAGGCTGAGACTGTGATGTATGTCTTTGAGGGTTTCCATTGACTAATTTCCTTTATTAAAATTTAATTTAATTAAAGAGACCTCCAGAAGGCTTAATATAAGTTTAAGTGTCTATGAAATATCCGGTCCTGTAGTAATAGGACAACTGAGCATTTTCACTCTGTATTAACTTCATAAAGTAAGGGCTGTCAGAATAAAATCGAAAATACTTTTCTCTGTTTGGGTGAAGTTTAAGTAAATGGGGCTTCTTTCATATTTGGAGCCAAAATAATAATAATAATAAATAAAATAAAATAAAAAAAACAGCAGTTACACAAGCTGTCAGAAGTAATAAAATTTGAAATGCATATATACCACTGAAAATGTCAATGGGGTTTAAAGGTTATACTTTATCCCATAACTTCCTTTTAGTAATACCATCATTTAAATGTCAGGATTGTATTTTTTGCCATCTGTGTGTGAATGTACTGACATATGTGTGTGTGTTTATATACCAGATGTAAAGCCCAGCCTGCCTCTGAGGCTCGTGTGTCGCTGCAATGTTTTACGGCAGTTGATTGTTCATGAGATACACTTACGAGGCAGAGTAAATTTTTGCCCCTGCCACATACACACACATATTCCCAACCCAAACAAATCCCTTGAAATCTGTAAGAGAAACAGACACTCCGGAGCAGCTGCAAAACAGGATGCCCTTGAGAACAGGACACCCCACCCAACATGGCCTGAATAAACAGTTTTGTCAGAGAGCAGAGGGGTGGAGCAGAGAGCAGGCACAGGACGGGGCAGGATGACAAAGAGAGGGGTACTCAAAGCCAACTCAAAGTTCAAGATGTTTAAGCACTCTGAGGTGACACCCAAATTACCCTTGTTGTAATGATAAGGAAGACTTATAGCTCAAACTGTAAAAGCTAGACCTAGTTTAAATGAGAGGTTCTGGCCACCTAAGGTGAGCCCAAGAATGTGAGTCGAGGTCACAGTCTACGCAGTTTTAAGGTTGAATCAAGTCTGAATGGAAGGAGCAGTGTGCCTAAACACAGCATCCCCTATTCATCATTTATGTGGTGCTGAAATATCAATCCCATCATTCAGTCCTTGTTCCTGTGATCGAGAAAGGAAACAATACATGCTTCAAAAAAGTAAAAAGATTATGCCTCTATCTGTGCATTAGCACCACCTGCCCTGTGTTACATTGCTTCCTCATCTGTCTTTTTTTATTTCAATAAACAGCATACATTTCCTTAAAAGCTGCATATTTGCTAAAGTAATTGTAACCGAAAAGGATACACTAAAATGTGACTTATGTATAAAGTAGTTACAACAATAAAAAGACAGAAAACTTCTAATCATATTTTTGCATAAAACTGCACATCTAAATTAGGCATTACATGGCCAATACATGATGCAAAATTATCAGTAAGCATTGTGTACATGGTAGGGTAATTATGCGTTTTTTCCCCCAAATTCCTATAAAATATAGAACTATACTATACAACTTAGAACCAAACCATTATTTCATTTACTGATTAGCTTCTATTTAGTGTTATTTTATTGATGATTCTTGTGTTTTTGATATCCACTTGCAGCTGTAAAACAGAAAATGTCCCCATTGTGGGACTTATAAAGGAATGTCGTATCGCATCGTACCACATCGCATCATATCGTATCGTATCTTTATTGTATTTGTGAATTTCCCAATTACATTTTCTGTTTCAGGCACAACTGATAGTACATGCGTGTCTCTTGCCACCACTCTGCACTGCTCTCACGCTTACCCACTCTGCTGTCTTGTATGCAAAATTTCCATCCACCAATTTCATGGTTTTTATTTTTACAGTCCATGCTTTCCCCTCAATTTTAAGTGTTAGCTCTGTCCCATCCGTTGCCATTTTTAGCATTATTAACTGCTAATAGTCGGATTGGTCACCAGATTGCACATTGAAAAATGTGCAATCTCCAAACATCAACAATGACTCTTGGTTTCCCACGGAACAGCAGTCGCTGGGGTCAAAATCTGCCACTCTTAGTGTCTAATGTTATTTAATAGAAAGTGTCTCATACAGATGCTACAGGGAGGCTGTGCGTGTGTATCACATGCCGAGGGTCGTGACAAAGCAAAGTGAGACCAGGCAGGGACATTTTTAAAAAACTGCATAATTTTGCCTCGAAGCTGCACGCTATAATAATATAGTATCAGTCATCAGCTATTGTCCCCACAGGTTCCCACTATTTCAGTGTGTTTGGAGGTTTTGGTAAGAAATTATTGTTAATATCAGGGAATTGCAGTGCTTTAGGGTGTGCTGCATTGACGCTCCAAAGTGCTCAGAAATCACAAGTTAAAGCTTTTGGGGATAAGAGGAGGGGAGGAGAGGAGAGGGGGGAGGGGGGGTTGCTGCTCACAGTGGGCTGGAAGTAGATGGCGTAAGACGGAGCAAAGGAGCCAGAGGAGTGCAGGAGGAGACAGTGGAAGCGTGGGTCGGCCCCTGAGACATGTACTGAGTGGATGTGGAATGACAGCACAAGCCCAATTAGTCTTGGATGCCAGGGCTGCTACAGGGAGGTCGGTGCAAGTGATCAAGCCATTCATGCATTCAAGCACTCACCCACAGGCACTCTATGCCAACAGCCTGGGTAAAGTTACTACAGTCTATCAGTGCTGCTGCTGTTGGACTCCTGATCGCTCTCATACTGCTGCCTCTGCTCGCCTTCCTTATATGTTCCCATTTCTTTTTTTTTTCTCACTAATTCTCAGCTGCATCTCTTATCAGCCTCTGTCATAAGGACACTCTACTTGAAAGCCTGTCCATGCCTTAGCGCTGACGGTGCCACTCCCTCCGTCAGCTACACCCTCCCACTTGTTTCCCATCCCCACAGCTCGAGTATTACCTCATCCCACTCGGAGGCAAAGGAAGGCATGCGCTTCATGGACGGCTGCCCAGAGCTGCAGTTAGACACGGACCCACTGCGGCCAGCCAGACCTCCGTCCTCCTCCCCGAGTGGTGACGCCAACAAGTCAGAGTCCGACTTAGACAGGCTTCGGATCAGCCCCAGGTCTGCGGGTCTGACTCTGACCGCAGCCACCGATGCAGACTCAGCTGAAACTTCTCTCAAGTCCTTAATGTCAGCTTTTGGATTCTGGATCACCTTGGCCGCGTTGGCATCCTGCGTGCACTCTGCCATTGTTTTAGAGCTGCCAATTGCAGCTGACGCTCCTCCGCTTCCTGCAGTATTCTGACTTCTTTAAGTCAATCCAGAGAGTGATCCAGGATCTTTTTTTGTTGCTTTTAAACTTCTTGAAAGCCAGTCAAAAGTAGCACTGAAAGACACAGATTAATTATAAGAATATAAGTATTATAAACTTGAGAAATTTGCCTCCAACTCTTCCAAAGTGCTCCTGTTATGAGGAAAAGGAAGCATGTCAGTGAGAGACTTGTTGTGCACAGAAACAATCATAAAAGGTCCACCCACTAGTTGTATCCTGTTGCCCTCCCCTCACTGCCTCAAAGGGTCCCCCTCCTTTATCCTCTCCACTGTGACTTTTATA
>JAOWBC010000710.1:23514029-23543446 GCA_028566105.1 Hypoplectrus providencianus | reverse complement strand
CTGTGCCCTCAATCAGCCAAGTTCCTTGCATGCTCACCTCTTCCCTATGGGCAGCACTGGTATGTGCATGACAGAAAAGATAACATCCTTCGCTCGCCAAGGAGGGTTCACACAGCCACACACTGCTCAGCCGGCAACAACAAAAGCCACATCTAATGAAGCAGGTTGAGTCGCACATTTAACGACCTCTACGGCTGCGATGAGGACGGGGCAGTTTACGTTATCCGCATCTTCTGAGGCCGTTTTAAACAATGGGGACTCTGGAATACAACATGTTTCAAGATAATGATGTCTTCACGGCATATTAGAGCGACTAAAATAAAACATGCATCCCCTCCTTCAGCTGGCTGGCTGCTGGGCCTCGGGCTAAAGACAGTGGTGACTCATGAACACTCTTCTCCAACAAAGACATGCACACTGTGCGAGTGCGTACAGTAAACACACACACATTGGAGTGCAGTGTTTCCGTGTGCGCGGCGGTTGTGTGCTCCTAAATTGTTTGTGCTTTTTCTGACACACGGATGCCTTTTCAGGATTCGTGTGCTTGTTTGTGACATTCTCTCCACCTGCTCTATGTGTCCCCAGGTCTGCAACTGACATTTTTAATAACACAGCGCGAGTTCATAAACCACTTTTCTCACCACTCCCGCCTATAAATCATTATCTTTCTCTGCAATTTGGTGCCCTGCAGTTCCCACCTGATCAGCCGGCATTACGGAGAGGGAGAATGAGGCCACTGGGTAAAGATCTAATAAAGTTAATCAACCTTGGAAGCTATTACCTTCAGATAGGCTGTTTGGCTTCAAAACAAATCTGCAAGTGGCAACAAAACTCCAAATCAGCCTCTTATGAACGCCATAAAATGTGTTGTACAATTCCCCGTATGCCTGGGAATCTGCAGCCCTAAGTGACAGCTGTATTCCTCTACTCTCTGAAATCCCATAGTGCTTTGCACAACTTGTGTTTTTCCTCCTCGGAGAGAGCGGACGTTAACCCGAGAGTCACGGACAAGAATGCTCTAATGTTAACCTTTAAGGTCATCTGTTCCCCAAGGCAGCGGGGATGCCATTCACCCGAGCTTTCATTTCCAGAGCTCTGAATGTGTGAATTCAGACAGCTGGTCTCTGAAGGAGCAAAGAAATCCATGAAATAATAACGCACTTCATCAAGTTATGCTCAGAGGACTATAAATATAGAGGTCATTTACAGGCCAACATCAGCAGTACATGCATTTTGAAATAGCTACAACATTGAGTCAATATCCAAGCAGTAAAAATGATGTTATTTGCATTGTTTTGGAGCGTACCTCTGTGATAGGTCATGAGTCCAGCCCATCCATAGGACATGAATCAAACGGAAAATAAATCAAACTACACATCAAATAAAATTTCCCCAAATATGGTTTCTGTCATTTAAGGCTGTTTTTATCACACTGCTGTATGATCACATGTATTTTTTGCTAAGTTTGGTGATAGTTAGTTATTTGATGGTATAAACAGAGCTGTAAGGTCATGTTTGGGTGTTCGTATTATGCTTTGGGTCCCTGGTGGGAGTTTTGGGAGGGAACCTAGAAAGCAGTTTGCTAAGGCACTAACTTTAGTATGTGGGGTATTTTGGCTTCACTATTGTACTATGGAAGGAAGCAACAAGATCTCTGACCTAAATAACATATTAATTTGACTGTCAATGTGACCCATATGAATATTTCTCTGGTACTGAGCGGGGCATTATTTATAAATGTAAGGGTGGCTAACAACCTTTTTAGGTTAAGGCACAAAAGAAAAAAAACTTTATGATAAGGCATTATAAAAGACAGCTTAAAAAGTAAATGAATGCATGTAAATAATGGACAAAAGTCACTAGGACCATGTGTCTTCTTGAAGGGACATATGTGACAAAAATGTGATGCGCAAAATGTGAAACACAGAAGTCCAGTGAACTATAACGTTTAGTTTTGTTTTGCTACATGAACATTCTTTGACATTACTGTATTGCTGTCTACACCAAGGACAATAACTATGGAGATAGCATAAATATATAGTTTTGAAAATCATTTTAATTATATAAAAAAATGGATGAAGGTGTCCAGGAAACAGTTATAATGACGACATCAGTGAACAATAACCAAATTTAGAGTGATCTGAATGATAGAAATACTGACAGCCAATTAAATCCATCTGATTTAACAGTGTGTCACATTCAAACTCTGAAAAAATAACCTTAATGCAATCAACAGCACAGCTCTTTCTGCCTCAGCACCACGGCTCCAGGACTGCACTACACAGGTGTCTCACTTTGCAACAGCACTCTTCAAGTATGACTTCAGTGTTTAAAGTTACTTCAAAGTTGAGGGATGAAATAAACCGCTTCAATAGAGGCAACGGCAAAACTACCTGCTGATAGCTCAGAATGGCTAAAGATTCGGCTCCTGTGAAAGCTTTCCGACAGACACGAACAGAGCTGACCTCTCAGCGGGGAAATGGGAGGGCAAGTGTGCATGGCTGAGTGAAGCCGTAGCGCTGGATATCCATCAGTGTTAGAAAGTGGGAGGGAGACAGAAAGACTGGAGGGTGGAGATACAATCTTTTCTCAGCGTCTAACCGGGTTTAGTTGGTAATCTCACTGGGTTATTCTGCGAATTCCCTCAAATACCCTCTTATCAATAGCATCTGGAACATCTGTAGGTTATGGGAAAATCGACACGAGGTTCCCCACGGTGAAGGGATCTGACAATTCTCTACTGGTGTAGAGTGGTTTACTGGCATTCAGCGCTCGTGGCTAAGCTGCTGGATGGAAACGATGTTCGCTCCGTTTTAGTGTGACGTCTCAACAATGACTGGAGGTGCTGCCGTTAAACCTGGTACAGACATTTATAGTTTCCAGATGATGTATCCCAATGACTTGAATTAGCTGTTGAGCAGTGAATTAGCTCAACATTTTCAAGATGGATTGGCACAAAATCTTTTATGCAGACATTAATGGTTCTCTAAGGATGAATCTGAACACCAAAAACACACCAAGCAGCAGCCAAGCTCCAAGTTCAGTACGCTGTGGCTCTTTGATTCTGCAGCAAAGTGTGGCCAAACTTTAAGTTGAGGACAGTCTAAGTGGCTGAAACTTTTTGCAATGATATGCAGCCAGAAAATACCTGCAGCCAGTCAGTGACAGTTACCTATGATACGAATAATTTCTCCCTGTATAAAACACATGAACATGCCTAAAAAATGTATTTATAAAGATGAGCTGCACTTTCCACTGCTTTGTGAGATTCTTGTGTAATGACCATAGCTTCACCCTGATGAGATCCATATTTCCTTGTTCAAGCATTTCTTTAACATAGCACCATCATCAGGCCAAAATGTAGGTGCATTTAATTGTGACTGAATATTTGCAAAAAAATGTACATAACTTTCAGCTGTACTTTAAATTTAAATGCTATGGCTAAAATTTCTACACGAAGATGGTGGACAAAATAGTTAGAAAATTTGTCTCAAACAGACATATTTGATGGCCTTTTTTAACGTCCTAACCTTCCCTTTATATTGATTTAATAAAATGGAAGTACTTGGTTATATTTAGGTAACAAAAGCACTCTGTAATGGTTATGTTAAGCTATACAAGTACCTGGTTTTGTGAAGGCAAAAAAGTACATGGTTAAGTTTAAGTAACAAAGTACAAACAAATTATTTTCATGCAATAGAAGTACTCAGTTATAATAAGGTAACATATGTACTCGGTTACATTACAGCATCGATGTTCAAGCAATACTTCAAAGTACTTCATAAGGTTTAGGAAAAAATACCTGTATAGGTTTAGGAAAATACATTGTGGCACCTCTACAATACATAAACAAGGAACAGAACTAATGGATAATAAAATAATGAAATATTTCACTGTCAATTTTTAGTTGCACACAGAACAAAACCTGAACAAAAACTTACCTCTTCATCCAGCCACCTGACCTCCATAACCTTTACAACCTTTCCTCTTCATAATTACTACAACCATAGTAAATACATGTGACAAATGCAAACTATGTCCTAATAAGTGGCTTGCACAGGTGACCTATCCTCCTGCTTCTCTGTGTGAGGACAGTCTGGAGCGATGTTGATAGCCTGCAGATGCCTTTGAACAAGATGCATTGTTGTGACAATGCAAAATAGAGAGCAATCGATCCTGAGCGGGACATTCCAGCATTGTTGCCATGAATTCTCACCTCCAGAGACCAGTTATCAGCAATGTTATTACAGCATTTATTCTGCATCCTTTTGAGAGGGGAAATATTTTTTTGCTCTGGTGCGATAAAAGGGATTGCTCATTCTTCTCTATCAAGCTGCGTGGCATCATGTGCCACAACAACCGCTGCCGGCCACATAAGGATAAAGATAAATTTGATAGATAAATTCAGCATGCTGCATAGATCAGAATCAAAGCACACCGTGGAATCCAGCTGTGGTTCCTTCATTTGTATGTAAGACGAGAAACGATGGCACGATAGAGGGATGTGTGTGCATGCAGGTGTGCGCTCACCTGCAGCGCATCCGTGTGTGCATGCATGCACAGACATATATGTGTGCACATGTATGCATGGAGGGGGTAAATGTTTGTGTTGCAGCCAGAGGCACGCAGAGCTTCCTGTGTGAGGTTAATGCTGTCTGTGCTGCTCTCAGTGAAAACAATGGGCACAGCTCCATGTTTCTGAATTTCCCTTCAGGGGGGGCGATGATGACAATGGCCACTGACAGATTAAACACATTCCCTGTTTTATTGCAGCATGATGATAAAATAAAACACCCCCAAATTTTTCAATTGACTCTAATAACTAACAACCCACTGTGTCTTATCAAAAGGTACACGGGGAGAGAATGAATGAGGGACACATTTAAATTCAGGAAGAGACAAAAAGAATAAGTGAGGAAAAGAAGCCGCAGAGGAGAGCAGGTAGAGCGAGCACTTGTGATGGAGTACTCTGGCCCCTTAATTAATCCACAGACAATGCTGACGGTTCACAGGCGGGTCACTTTCAGCGTAACACCGCCATAATAGCTGCCCTTGACAAGCTCCATATCCAGAGAGTCCTGGAGATGTATGTCCTAATGATAGTAATGATATTGGCAGTCATGAATCAATCAGACATGCTTGATATATTCGGCCGAGACTCATGAAATTCATTCTCAGGGAAGTGATTCTGTAAGACAATCCACTTCCATTATTAGACGGCTCACACAGCGCTTTAAGATAGATAAAGAACACGCGTTGAGAATAAAGACATTAATCACTGCTCATAGTTGAGGGAAAATCCATCTATAAAAGAAGAGTTTGCACGTCGTCAAGGTGCAAAATACTATAACATCTTTCTATTATCGCTTTGCTCTCCTTGTAGCACAAACCCTTCCTTCTGTCTCGCCAAAAAAGTCATTCTTTTATGTGCAAAAGTTTATTGCTATGGTTAAATCTGCCTTCATCTTTAGATACACAGCGCTTAGCCAAAGGCTTTTAGCCTTTTTAACTTCTGAACATCAAAGAATTTTAGAGAGCAAGAATCCTTTTCCTCCTTAAAATAGACTCTGCCCTTGACTCCATATTGAGCACATTTTTAGAAGCAATTTCACTTGTTGCTGGAGTAAAAGGCAAGATAGCACTCTAGCATTCAGTCCTAGCTTTCTGTCATGACTGCCTGAGATTTAAAAGGTGACATCACAGAGAGATTTTTTTTTTTTTTTTTTTGCTTTGACCTCGATTCACCTGCTCGGTCTTATTTTTAGAAAAGGAGGAAAGTTCTCATTGTTTTGCGCACAAGAAATGTGTTATTTCTTCCTGTTGGAAATTTGAATCAGTCACAAGTAGAAATGTGAGAATGAGTAACTCCTCAGAGAAGCATGACCTGACGACAGGGCCGCTCTAATGGCAGGTAATTGTTTGAAGGTGAATAAAAATCTGGAAAAGGGTTGAGCATGCTTATTTAAGCCAATCCTGGAACAAATAGGCTATTTGTTTGAAGAGGACTTAGCCACTGGGGACAATATTTCTGGTCGCTCTGGTGTAGCCAATGGATATCTAGATAACAGATATCCAGGCCACGAATTCCTCTTCACATTGTTTACAGACTGATTAGCAAATTGAAAGGCTAGAATGGAGTCTACTCCATACATTTTTCATTTTTAAAGATAATTTTGGGCACTTTCATGCTTTATTTAATAGTGAAAGATAAAATGAAAGGAGGAGACAAGCAGCAAAGAGACCTCAGGCCGGATTCAAACCTGGCTCTGCTGCAGCATGGACTCGACCACTGAGCCACCAGGCGACCATAGAGGCAACTTTGAGTCAAACAGGAAGTAGATCGGGTGGATTATTTCTGCAGACAATCTATATCTAGATAATGGATATCCAGAGCATGAATTCCCCTTCCTTTTGTTGGCTGACCACAGACAGGAGGCAGCCCTATGCATGGCGCTGTATGTGAGTTACCTTCTTTCTTCAGGGAGCGAAGATCTCGAGGCTGCACGTACAATGTCTACTACAACAGTCGTACATTGTCATTGGATTCATTGCGTGAAGTGAAATCTAAATCAAAAATATCCCTCCATATATGTGTTTTTAATTCATCTTATGCATGTAAAAGGATTAATCAAGGCTCCTGGTCTGTCTGTGAGCTTCCCAAACCCTGGACTGGCTGTGAAACCAAGAGTCAGTGATGATATTTGGAGTCAACCAGTGTAACTGCACCTTTTAACTTCTTGCAGAAGTGTAACCCTGTTCTTTATTCGTGCAAACGATTTCCTTGGAACACAGAAGTTTATTGTGAAAAGCTACTATGCATGTAAGTATCAGAAAAAGACACATTGTCACTAAAATGTTTAAAACCAAACAATTAGGGTGCCTAGTGTGTCCACATCAGACGCAGAGGGCTGTGGGTAAGTGTTGGCGTATCTGAGTTTAGCTGAGAGTTTGTTGGCATTTCAGGCAATGGATTCTGCCTCTTTTCTCTCCACTTGGACTGCAGGCTGCTCAAACCTGACCGGTCAATACTACTCTGACTACAGTTGGAAACCAGAACACTTCAGACGCCAACATCTCGTCCTGTAGCCTGCAGATTCTGCATTTATGTGTTTATAGAAATCAGTCGAGAGCTTACTAATTAAAATTTCGGCAAAACGGAGACGTAAGCAAAGAAAGAAAGAAAAACCCAAAATGTGGAAAGCAGCGTCTCGCATACTTTGATGAAGCCAATTTTTACTCATTTCCAACATGAAGTCCTATTAAAATCCATTACATGATTGAATGAGATCGTAGCCGATGATGGGTGTTTCAGTGTCACCTTGGGCGCTTATTGACAGGCAGGAGGGAACGACAGAAGTTTCTGGAGGGGAGATAAGCACAGAGACAGCATCCCGATAGAAACACTTTGGGAAACATGAGGCAGTTTTTGAGGCTGGAGGAGAAGTGATGGGTGAATCTTCATCTCCTCTCTGTTTGCTGGTAATCTCGCACAATCAGTGGGACAAATGGCGCCTTCATCCTGGATTCATCGTGTTGGCTGTTGGTGTACAAACTGCTGAAGTGAAGGGATTTTAGGATTGTTCCTGCTGCTCCTAATGAGAAGACAGAAGACACAGAGAATGAGAGGCTCCTTCCAGCTTCACTTTCTGCCTCGTCTGCCAACAAACCACTGAGCTGGGTGTAACTTTAATCACCTCATTTTATTAAAACATTCGGGTACATTAAAATAACTGGAGGGAAGAAACCAGTACTCTGATTTTGATGAAGTATTTCCATTTTGTGCTGTTTTATACTTCTTCTTTCCTACATTTCAGAGTGAAAGATTGTCCTTTTTACAGCGCTACTTTTCTTTAGGAACTTTATTCACCAGTGGATTATTGTGGATTATTCAGATCCTTGTCTTAAGTAAAAGTAAAAAGTACAAGCATCAAAATATACTTACAGTATGAAAAGCAAAAGTACTCGTTTTGCAGAAAGGCCCCACACACCGAATATATAATTGTATTTTTTTTTTTGGTGCATTTATGTTAGCAGCATTTTCGACCTGAAAGTGAATAAAGCTGGCAGCTTTATGTAGTGGAGGAGAAAGTACAACATTTGCCCCAAAATGAAGTGGAAGTATAGTTACATAAAATGGAAAGTACCCAAGTAAAATGCTAATATTGTGCATAGGTTCAGGAATAAGTAAATGTACTCAGTGACATTCCACCACTGTAAGTTACTAGTTACTGTACAAATTAGGATTTTATTGTCACGCAAAGTCGATTTACAGGAAATTAATTGACAACTGATTTATCATTAGTCATTTTTCATGCAAAAACACTTTAATTACATCAGCTTCCAAGTATGAACATTTGCTTCTCATCCCTTTAGATATATTGTTCTAGATAAAGCTACCCTGCGGTATGTAAAGTGATTAAAATTAGGCTGCACCATCCATTATTATGATTACATAATATGATATAAATGATTCTGAAATGGGACCATTCTCCATAATTAATATTTTAGCACTTTAAGTACTTTTTGCTGCTGATCAGTTGTACTTTGGCTAAGGAAATACTGTGATTGCAGGCATTTTACTTGTATTTTGTATTGCATTTTTACAGGTTTGTAATACTGCTTTTACTAAAGTAAAAGGTCTTAATACTTCTCTCAAATATATTTATTTATAGTTGAGAAGTTAACCTTTCATTCCCAGCGTGGTAGAGTATTCGAAACATAAATTATGCCAGAGAAACATGGCAGAGTGAGAAGTGTGCCAGCCGACCCCGGTCTCCCATGCAGTTGTGCTGTTTTTAGCTCTGTTTGTGGTGAAAAAATCTCCATTTTCACTCACTTTTCAACAAATACAGTTGCAGCATTTTGGCTTTAAACAGCTCAAAGCATATATCACCTCAGAGTGGCTCATAATGTAATAATAAGTGAATGCTAACCTTCAGTCTGTGGCACTTTCCAGTCTGCTTAAACTGTACAGGCATGTTGCTTTACAACAGATATAATAAAAATAAAAAGAATAAAAAACTGGGTCAAGTAGCACAAAGAAATACAGGAAAGGTAACTGAAACAGCCCACAATGGTAAACTGATACAACATCACATGCCGTCGAAGCTTTAGACCAAAAATAGCAAAGAAAATAGGATCATATTTTGCAAAAAGTGACAATAAAATGCAAAAAAAAAAAAAAAATCATCTTTGTCATGGCACACCAGCTACGGGCAGGGACACTGATTAAAGATAGACATTTGCAACTACTTTCATATGCATGTATGGATAAGAACCATATGTTTGAGGTGATGAGGACCCTGATAAAAAATTCAAGTACTTTAGTTGGAGGTGAGGTTATATGAAATATTTATAAAGTCAAGTTATTCCATATTTAGACTTTGAGAATTGGGGAAAACAAAAACACTCCAAAGAAGACTAAGAATCCACTTTAGCTTCTTAAATGACCTTTTGCTGCCAGCATGCGCATTTGTAAACACATAAAGATCCATTTTTATCTTAAAGAAAACCAAGAATGTTGTTTCAGAAATGAATCAGAGGAGATAAACAGCAGAGTATGACGAATATTCAGGGGGATTTCTTCATGTTTAGATTCCATCAAAGACATTGTATTTAATGGACAAAACAAATTCACCTCGAGCTGCATTTCTGGAGCTGCTGGTGATTTGGATCAGAAGATGGATTTTGTGCAGTTGTGATGAAAATGTAGATCTAAATTCTGGACACCAGAAACCTTATGATGTAGATGAAGATACAACATGATGGAAAACCCCAACACAGCTGATATTTCTGCTCCTGAAGTGAGGAAATAATGCACTCTGTGTGGATCTTTGTTGCACTTCACTGTCATCTCTAATAAAATGCATTAAAAGCTCAAAATTAATTTTGTAAAGCAAAAAGGAGAAGCATTTTCCTACAGAAAACCTCTAGCAAATCATCTCTAAAACATAAAACTTTACAGAACTCACTTGTCTTCACTTCAATAAGTCTTATAAATAAAAAATATTCACTGATGAAAAAATGTTTCCTTCAGGCCTCCGTGTACTGACATAAACTTTGAAATGTGTGTGTGAGTTTTTTAGGGAGACTAGTTCAGAAAAGCCCATTAAAAATATCTTACATTTCTCCTTTTTTTTTTTATTTAATGTGTTACTTTTCACTATATTTATAACCATGGCAGTAAATAGTTGTATAAATTGTTTGCCTGTCCTTTTGACTTTATGAAACTCAGCTGTAAAGTACAAAATACTTTGGATGCAAATGCTGACAAATGAATATTTAACATGGTTATTTATAAAACATGGCGATGCACGACGCAGTGGAGCAGGTGAAGGAGAATCACTGTCAGT
Source organism: Hypoplectrus providencianus (assembly GCA_028566105.1). Classification (NCBI taxonomy): domain Eukaryota; kingdom Metazoa; phylum Chordata; class Actinopteri; order Perciformes; family Serranidae; genus Hypoplectrus; species Hypoplectrus providencianus. The sequence goes on along the minus strand of JAOWBC010000710.1, from coordinate 23,533,094 downwards.
GTCCACAGAGCGTACAGCTGGCCGGTGGCAGGCCGCCACGGGGCGGGCTAAAGACAGTTTACACTGAACTAGGGCAGCTAACAATGTTATGTGCGCTCAAAATGTTCGCCCAGTGGCAGCGAGTGACTAATTCCTACAGCCACACTCAGACTTTTAGCTGTTGGCGTGCTGTTATCAGGCTCGGGGGCACTTTAGCAGGCCGTTTGGGATAATTGAACCTTTTTCACTGGCTTCATCTGCCATCCCAGTATGTTGCATTGTGCCGACAGTAAATCAAATCCTGGAGGGAATAATAATTCCATCTTTCTTCCTGGTCACTTACAAAGCCCACTAATCAAATTAGCCTTAATTGAATCTATTTTTATGTCATTCATTTGCTTACCGGCCGGGCGTTGCATATCAACATCTCAGTGCAGGAGATTAATTCAACTGTAATCAAGAAGGGAGTCTTTTTTTGGATTACAAGTGGTGTAAAGTACAATAAAATAGTTTGTAGACATGTGAGAATGCGTATGAATCTCCGCCATCTACAGCTGTGTTTTGTTGTGGAGAGATTAGATGTAAGCTTGGCTTTGTTTCCTCAGATACTGTGGTGTACTACATCTGTATCAGCCCGCAGGCCCATGGGAGCCCCTGCTGGCCAACACAACCACTGTTTGAAACAAGCAGATTCAAGAGGCTCTCCCTAAGGCCAAGGAAAATGGATATTGATCTGGAGCCATGACTAAATGGATTAAATTACAGGGTAGTGTTGGTAGCAGGGCAGCAGAGAGAACGAGCCGAGAGGGGAGAGGAGGAGGTAGAATAAAGGTGTAGGGAGAGACAAAAGGGAGGAGGAAGAGGAGAAACGGGGGGGATTGAAAGAGTCGAAGCGAAGTCTTTTGCCTTGCAGACCGCTTTTCTTTCTCTCCGATTCTTTTCATCAATAGCCCACCCAGCAGCCCTGCGCAATCATGCCGTACTCCCCAGCATCATCCTGGTCTTTATGCAGTTTGGAGCCAATTGGCTTTGGAGGAATCGACAGTCGGGGGGATTATCATTCCCCATTCAACCAAGGCTGTTGAGTGGTAAGAATGCCAGCTGCATGCTGGGAGCAAAAAGAAGATGCATCATCATGAATACAGAACCCCAAACGATCCTTCAGAGTGTGAATCTGGGCGGATGTGGTCGGCCGGGCGGTCGCAGTCGAAACCAGTTTGGTGTAAACGGTTAATCAATCAGCTGTCCTCTCTAAGCCCCTCTGCTTCATGGCCTTGCTGATGGGTCTGGGGGCTGCAGAGAATAGCTTTCTGAGTGCTTCTCCTGTGAGCCCCGAGAGTTGATATTCGGGACATTAATGCGTTCACTTGTATGACAGGAATATCAAAGAGGTGAGTCTGAAGTGCACTCTAAAAAAAACAGGAAGAGAGGAAGTCAAGTTGACTCCCAGTCAGTAAATAACATAGAATGTTTTTTTTCCTCAAGGCTTTGGATTTACTCTATTCATATCTTATTCCAGTGTTCTGCACCTGTACGATCAGATCTTAAACTGTGAACACACACACAAACATGATGCCTATTTAGTCCAATTAAAACTGCTCACCTGCCACATTAGCTCCAGCCATATGCAGCCCCTAATTATTTACATTTGTGTGTTGTGTCTCTCCTGGTGGGCCCATGGATATTTGAATTCCTTTTCTCATCACAAGGAAAGTTTTTCAAATATTAATTGTATTTTTTTTAGCATGGTAATTTATGTGGAAAGGATTCTTTCTCCAGTATTACGTGATTTAATTAGTTAAAATCTTCCTATTGATACTATCAGACACATTTCACACTAACGAGCTTCTCTCTGTGGCCAGTGAAGTCGCCCCCTGCTGGCCACTGCAAAGAATGCAGGTTATATGTGTTTCTGCTTTTTAGGAGGTCTCTTTGATGTAGACAAGTTGGGTATAAACATGGAGTAACCACATTTCACAAGAAATATTTCAAGTTATTTTTCAACCCCCCTTAAATGGAAAGTTAACAGGAAATGTTACATTCCCCACAGCTAGAAATCCTCATTTAAACCCACAAGAAATCTAGTGTGTGTGTTTTTTACAGTGCAGCGCAGAGCAACAGCAACATCAAGGGAATGCTGTTTCCTCCCAAAGGTCACTTCTCCTGTGATTGTTGAAAATATGTGAATAACTGTAATTCAGAAGCAATTTTTCCCTCATTTTACATTCAAAATATCTGATCTAGCCCCTGCAGAGTCTGTGCGCGAGTGGCCTCCCTGCTAAATTTATTATAATACATATTTCCCATGATCAGGGCTTATTTCCTCAACTCCTGAGCTCTAATCACAAACACTATTCCCCACTCCACTTCATTCCCTTCAGGGCAACGCTCCACTTCATGGCTAGATTGAATATTCATAAAGACTCTCCAGATTTCAGATGACACACGGGCATCCGCCTATGCTCGACATATGCATAAAATGTGCATTAACATGGTTTTATTCCTGTCTCGGCCGATATGGAGAGTGGATGTTTATAGGACTTTTAATGGAATCCGTCCTTTAAGAAAGGCCATCAGATTGCATGTAATCCACCAAAGTCTCTTTCACAATTTACAACATGCATGACTGACAGCTACAGGAAAGTTATCTGATGTGGTGCACAGCAGTACAGCCGTTTGGATTGTCTTTGCAGCGCTTTCCCTCCGGTCTGCAAGTATATAAATTGGCAAACACAGCGTGAAGCATATGGCTATTGCCCCCCCCAACAAATTTGTTTCTTTTTTATATGTGGCCTAGAAATTTCCTAAACCATAAAGCCACTAAAATGTCCTCTGGGAGCGTGAGATACAAAGAAATTTGACAGTCCATGGAAGCACATAATCAGTCATCGCACATTCATTCCAGTGTCCTGGTTCTAATTGTAAAGCATTATGACTCTCTAGCTCCATCTGTTGAGACGTTTTCATAATTATAGACAGACGTTTTGTCATCATAGATACAGAAGTTTACACTCCAGCTAGAGGAGGAAAATGCTGAATTGTTGCGAGGCATTGTAGACACAAATGTCAGCTGGGATAATGATTCACTAGCAGCCACAGATTCTTATGTAAGAGCTGGAATTCTTCAAACATGCTCGACTGAATAAACTAATGAGGGCTGGGTCAACGTTCTCATTTGTCTAGTGAGACTTTTTTTTTTTTTTTTAAACATCCAGCTGTTTCTATATCTGCCTGTAGTATTCACAGTCCCAAGAGCGGTGAGGTCCGTCCCAGGATGCAGAATTTACGGTTAAAATGTCACCAGTAGATCACAAGGCTAACACATTTAAACACATTCACACCTTCAGGCAGAAGCAGCGTCACATTTACTCAGGAAAACCTCAGGTGGCAGAGCTGGGTTCAAATAAAGGACCTTTTTGCTGGCCAGCGGCAGTGCCAACAGCGCTTAATTTAGTTTTTGACACTTTTATTTCAAGCAGACTGGACTGCCATTAGTGTCTAAATATTTAAACGTGAACTTTAAACCTCCATATTCAGCAAGCTTTTGGAAAGGAAGGGTTTTATAGAGAAAAATCTATTTGTCAGGTGTACAGATCTACTTTTATCTGATAAAGAAGATGTGCCAAAGTTGTAAGGAAACAATTACCTCATAAATCCAGGAGATACAAGGCAACGTCACGTTAATTTTCAGGCTATCTGATGAATGCGAGTCATTCACTCTCCACTTCCTCTTGAGGAAGATGTCTGACGTTTTGGCAGCTAAATGTTCTGCTTTTCACAACTACTCTCTAATTTTGTTTACCCATAGGCGCTTTTGTTCAATGTGACAACAGAAAAGATCAACTTAAGAAGACACCTTTAAAATTTTTAGAGATTAGCTCCAACACTCTTAAAACAAACAGGTTTGAAATCATTGTTTTATTTCTCAAAACAATGCAAAGAAATATAACAAAAAACATGTAAAACCAAAGACAAAAGTAAAAATGTAGCAACAAATATTTTCATATCAAGCATGGTCTTATAATGCGCGGGCTGAACAGTTTGTCGGAGTGAGACAAGATATTTCAAACTCGATACAAACACGAGAAGATGTTTCATTGTTTAAAAAAAAAAAATGGGTGTTTAAAACAAGGATTTGAAATAAATTCTAATAGAGGTGAATAGTAATAAATACCACAAGTCCAGTACAGGAAAATGAAGTAATCATACAAAAAAAATAAAAAATAAAAAATAAAAAAATCACATCTGGGGCTTCATGTTTGAAGTTGAAGAGTTTGGATAATTGAAAATTTTAAAAGTTGCACTGAAAAATCCAAGTGTTAACTCAAGTGTCCTCACTAGACTGAGTCTGTTCATGGCAACAAAGAGAGGAGACAACCCGCCCGGTCTTATCTGTCGGGGCGCATCATGCCCGGCCTGACCGGCATCATCATCGGCCGAGGGTGACGCATCATGTGTGGCGGTCCTGGCATCATCTGCATGGGTCCACCCATTGGCGGCCTCATGCCTCCTTACAAGTGACAGTGACAGAGAAAAAAAGAAGAAGAGAGTTTTAGGTATTTGTTCATAAAAGCTCTTTTTATTTTTACTCACTTCAGCCAGTATTTCACTGAAGTCCTGAAGCTCTATTTGAATTGGAAGAAAATAAAGTTAACATTGGAACAATTTTCAAAGTGATGACATGGCCATGAATAATAGGGAGGAAAAACTGGGTCTCTACATGCTTTACATATAACAATTTCATTTTTTACATCTCCAGTCCTCTCCCCTTGGCTCTGTGTAAACAGTCTTCTGTTCTCTATGTTGTTTTAGTGTTCATTTGTCACAAGACCATTCATCACAATAAAAACACATGTTTCTAGTTGCACCAAGGAGTGCAATTTTAAGGTATTCAAGAAGACTTCGTTATTCCATCAGTTTATTTTTATTTATTAAACTTAGAATCAACCTACAAGTTTGTTTTGGAAGCTTTTCTTCCAAACAAACTATGATAGTTTAAGGACTGTTGGAAAGTTCAAATTTTGACCATATTGTTGTTTCAAAATGTTTTGTATTGGTTGTATTGAAGAACAGATTAATCAAAAAAAAAAAAAAAATGTCTTACCGGGTCCACCGGGCATCATCCCATGTGGTGGGGGTCCCATCATGGGCATCATAGGTGGACCTCCCATAGGGGGTGTTGGTAGCATGCCAGGCCGAGGAGGACCACCTGTTGTACAAACAGTTACAGGTATTAAGACAATGTCGCGTGCACATTACTTATTTCAGATTCACATTTTATTATGTTTAAGTGCTTAACATGCATTAACTTTTGATGAACAAAAAGCTTGTGCTGCTGCTGTTGAACTGTGTTTCATTTACGTCAGTGAGCGTAGCCTAAAGAATAAACAAAATAATTAAATCATAATAAATTAAACCACAAACAACCATAAAGTCAAACTTTTACCTCAAAAAAAACATGCAGAATAAAAAATATTACCATTATGAAGGTATAATTTATTGCATTTGTTAGAACTTTTTCTACCTAATAAAACCAGCGATTGGATGTATTTTTCCTTTTCAACCCAAGTATTTGCAAATTTGGCCACAAGTGATTTGGCCTCTGTGGAGCACTATCTGTTGCCTCCCTGAGAAACATCAAAGTGTTGAGAACAAGACCTCTTTCGTAACTAAATCCTGCTTATTTGAATTCAGTGGACACTCTCATACAACTGTTTGCCTTTGTTTCAGCTGAGTCATCGCCAGAGCTCAGCAATAAAGGAGGTTAGTGAAATGTTACAAGAAACAAGAGCAAGCAAAGACACAGGGTGTAAAACAAAAACTTTTCCTATACGTTTCTTTTTTTATTATGTTCAGTGGTGTGTTAGTTTTATCAATTTACTTTCCAAATCCCAAAGGAACCAACAGCTTCACACTGCTGGTGATTGTTTATTCTGATTAATTCATTTCAGTCGTGCTTGACATGGAGAAAAATGCTGACAGGCCTTTCTCACAGAGTATGAATAAAACTATCAAAAGCCAGGATCTACGTTACGGTTTGTTAGTTTATGAAATTACTGCAGAGTCGAGAGACGACGGACTCACCTGGGGGAGGGCCTCCAGGGAACGGCGTGGGAGGAATCTTTCCCTGTTGGAAGGCAGCCGCTGTTGGGAGAAAAGACAACATTAACACACAAGAAACAGATTTTTAATGTTCAGTGCAGAATATTTTATGCCGTTTTTGTGTATAAGGAATTAATTTAAGCCTGTTTCATGCTATATGTATAAAATACAAATAACAAGATCAACTGTGTGGGTGTGGGGTTTTATTAACAGTTCTGCATAACAAAATTCAACATGTAAAAACATTCAGTAAGTGGTCGAAAACATGTGCTGCTATCCACTGCAATATTAGGTGTTTAGGGGTTAGGGTGCAAGATAACAAATATAGATAAAACACACAGATATTAATAAAGGGCATACTTGAAATACCTATATAAATTAATCATTGACTGTAGTTAGAAGACTTTGAAAATGTGGTTTTTGGTTTCTCCAAAACCCCAAGAACAGCCATTTTAAAAAAATCATACATTTTATAATATCTGCACATTTTTTCATCATGAAAATTTAACAAAAAAATAAAAAGCCAATTTTTTTTTTCATTCAAGGAAATACTGATTACAGAGTTTAATTTATACTCACAGAAAAAAAAAAAACAATTACAGCTTTTGTTTTGCAGTCATGTTTTTCTTGGTGTACAAACTTCAGAATTGCTAAAATTTTCCCCCACAAATAAAGCTGCTCCTGACTTAAAATCAAACATTTCACAGGATGTATGTTTTTTAGAAAAGTGCACCACATCCCTTGAAATAAAAGAGTTAAATTAACCATTTTCCAAAATTTGCTTTGATAAAATGTGTGAAGTGTAATACATCTAAACTCAACAATATCAGCTGTCTGCATCCTTCCATGGCCCGTATGTGGATAAGCAATTAAAGGTAATGAATGACAGAATTAATATTCAGTAAATAAAACAAGAAGGATGAGTAGCCTATCATCTTCTTTCAAATGAGAATTTAGTCTGCAGGACAACATATGCCTCAGCAGCAGACTGCACGATGCTCCTGCATCTCCCATGTGGATTAGTGGTTTGTAATCTCAGAGGGGGCCCAAGTAAGCTGGTGTACACTGAGTGCACCATTTAGGCAAAGAGCTTGGATATCCCACACGCGTGCATAAGCAAGCCTTGTGTGGGATACATAACAGGCTTTATTCTAACACCTACCTCATTGTCCATACAAGGATACTAAATATGGAAATAAAAAATAATGCTGTTTCATAGCCAAGACAGGGTCATCCACAAGAAAAGTAGTAGGTACAATTTAAGATCCTCCAGTAAAACACTACTTTCAATTGATTGTTTTTGTACCAAGATATAGAACGGAATGGTTTTATTTTACACGACTGAAAAACGTCCATTTACATGATAGGTACGTAATGATGCACAGTCCTAAAAATGAACATAAATGGGTGACTGCTCAATCACTAGAGGCCGCTTTCATAGTTAACTTGCAGCAAACACAATCTCCATCTGCATAGATCTGATTCATTTAAACTTCCACAAACAGAAAAGACCATGCAGGTCATAAGAATTTAAGTGCTCAGTAAACAACAACATGTACAAAAGAATTAAACAGTTTGAACTTTTGTTCACTCAACCATATTTCCCAGATAATTTAACCAATAACTTGCTTACTCGTTTTATCGATCAGACTCTGAGCCTGCTCCTCCATCCATTTCTGGTAGTAATCTTTCACATTTTCTTTGTGTTTTCGCCCACTGCAGTGGGTCTTCCTCACCGATGGCTAGAACAACAAGAGAACAGAATTAACTGTGTTAGCCTGAAGCTTTATATAACAAAGAAATTATTTCATGTATTTCAGCAAGTTCCTCCAGTACACAGGAGCACAACTTACCGAGTCATGTGTAAGGTAGGTGTCACAGTAATCACAGTAAAACCTGTTGACACAAAGTTTTAGGTTTTAACACAAAGTGTTCAGAGATGTAGAGATGATTTGTCAGTAATTTATCAATGATTTAAAGAAGCGCTGACACACACATCAATATAAAATCATGATTGCTAAAAAGGTTTGAAAAAAGTCCAGTTTGGAAATTTTCTTTTTCTGGTTTTACAAGCTGCATTACATCAATAAAGCTTTGCAAATCATTTGGTCTAGTAATGTCCTCAAAAACTTCCAGCACTAATAGGTTTCACAAGTGAATGGAGTCCTGTTGGAAATATATTGCACATTTTGGGGAGATGTTACAAAATTTCCTGCAGAACAATTAAAACCTGCAGGAAATGTAGAAATATACAACACATTTGTCCTCTGCAAAACATATCTTAATATTTAAAATATTTTATACGTGATTATCCTGGACCATGATATCCTAATCACACCACTTTTTAAATTGTAAAAAGTAATACTTCATTCTGTTAGCATATTTCTCCTTGTTGTTATCTATTTCTACTTATTTGATTATGACGTGTTGTTCTCTCCAGATGCTCCACTTTCATAGAGCTGTGGCACCAGAGACGACGTTCATCTTGAAGGTAAATGGATGTTACTGTGAGATGGATGCTATTTTATACTGCATAATTTTCCTATCTCTGGAAATAAATATGATAAAAGTAACCTCATAAAAACACGTTATATTCAGCCATTTTTCGATCCCCACGTTAACGATGCAACCACGTAAATACAGCCATACTGAAACAGCTTCATGTTGTGGTTAACAAAAAAAAAAGTCTTTAAAAACACAAATTCATGAATTTTCGCAAATAAATACAGTATTACGCTGGTGTAATTGGTATATCTGGTTAACAGTAAGCTATGTTCAAAACGAGGTTGAGTCCAGAAAATAGACGTAGCCCACACAAAGCTCACTACGTTAACTGGAAACAAACAGCTCTGTTTCGTTGATTTGAAAAGTACTATTGACTGTCGTTTGGTACTTAACGCAATTACAAACAATACTGAACTTAATTAAAGCATTTTAATCATGTAGTAATATAGCACAGTAAAAAAGATAAAATATCTCTACTTACTTAGGCATGTTCCCCGGCAATCTCCGTCGAGAGCGCGATTCCGGTGTTACCACTAAGCCTCCCGACCAGCTATAAGACCTACCGAACGTTAGTTCCGCCTGAAAGTCGACTGAGATTCACAACCACAGAAAAAACACGACTATATAGAAACACTTTAAATATTATGTTCCCCATTGGACAAAGGCTCGCATTTTCACAGCAAAGCACTGATTATTAGAAATCATTATTTTCTCCTACAATTCAAATTTTGTTGATATTAAAATTCATAAAGATCTCGTCAAAAACTTAACAATTGCAACAGAAATATCAGTTGAATCATATATATTTATAAAATGGTGGAAAAAAGTAGCTTTTACTTTGTAAAAGTGTCAATGGCCCAATATATATTTTTTATACAATTAAAACTCAAGCATTAATAGTTCAACCTAAGTAGAAACAAAGAATTATTATTAGCAAAATGTACTCGAACAAAACATAATGAAGTAGGCATTCAATGTTACCAGTATTATTTTTGATATATCAAGCAGCATATTAATGTTGTAGATGATCATTGTGAAGCTAATACGTTATGATTGATTGATAGAGATTGAAAAAATTGATATCAAACCTTATGTGTTTTTTTTTTTTTTTTAAGTCAAAGTATTATAAAAAGGGCAGGAACTGAGTTGGCTCAGTGCTGAATAATAAAGAAATATCACTTCTTGCAACAGAGAAAAGGGGGCATCAGACAAGAATAATAAATATTTGATATGTGTGAGAAGGAGCCTCTTTTTATACACTATCTACAAAAAAATGTCATGCTCAGATTTTAATTTACACTACAAATTTGAATTTTAGATTTCCAGCTTTAGATTGTTTATGAGTAAAACAAAATCTACAGCTGTAAAAAAAAAATAATAAAAAAAAAAAAACTGTAATAATATCAATAATAATTCAAATTTCAAGGCTGCAGGGTTTATTAGTCATTTTATACACATTGTTGCTCAATAAAATTAAATTTAACATTAAAAAAGTGTTAAAAAAGCAAGTATAAAAAAGTTATATAGAATCATCAGAAGAATAGATATAAAATCTGCATCTAAGGTACTAATGTTCTCATTATTTAATATGGACTTCATATCAGTCATATCTTATGTAATAAGATTTTAAGAAAGGGTAACTATGAGGGTTTTCGTAAAATAATAAAATATGACTTTATGTATCCATCAGTGGGGCAATTCAACAAAAAACAGCAGCTTAAGATACAGCTGTCACAAAGATATAGAGATATTATTTGAATATTGCACATAAGATTTTTCCTGAGTGTATTTTGTTATGCACAGAAATTGCACATTTTCATTTTATATATGAAAACATAGGCAATTAGGCACCACACATACAATACAGACTGACTCAGCAGCTAAAATTGCACCATTTCAACAGGAAAGAGTTTATGTAATGCTACAGATAATTATGAATATATATCAATAACAATTTATTCTATATAAAAATGTAATTACCAAATGTGTTATTTGTATCCAGTAATTGACTACACGTTAAAGCATAATATGAACATTTCCTGGTATAAAAAAAAAATATATAATTATATTAAAGCCGTGATATATCCGGCAGTGGGCTGCTAGATGAGCAGCTGTGATTCATTGATAAACCAATGAAAAGGTGGCTGCAAATAGCAACAGATGACGTCGACGCCCACGACGTGATTGGAGAAGGTGACGCGCGGTGCTGTTGCAGCGTCAAACACCGTCCCCCCGGTCGTGCCATGCGCACTGACGGTTGTTGTTGTTGAGCTGGTTGTTATGGCTGGACGAGGCCTCGGACTAAACTGAGAGAGAGGTCCCCCCCTCCTCCCTCCCCGTACCACCCCGTGTCTCCGCTACGGGACACCCGCCACCCATGGAGGGCACGGACATGGACGTGGACGCGGAGCTCATGCAGAAGTTCAGCTGCATGGGCACCACGGACAAGGACGTCCTCATCTCGGAGTTCCAGAGGCTGCTGGGCTTTCAGCTCAACCCGGCCGGCTGCGCCTTCTTCCTGGACATGACCAACTGGTGAGTCCGGGGATGTGCGGGGCCTGTTATTAATATCACGCTAACCTAACAGTATAATTAGCTAGTTAGCATACGTTAAAATGCTTTTAAAAATGGAGGCGACGCTAAGTCAGACAGGATAATTTCGTCATTCTTTGACTGGAAATGTTTGTTAACTCCTAACGGCCGTTTCGGGGGCAAGCGGAAGTGAAACGGTAAAGTTTGCCCCAAACCTGCGAGTTACAATCCGGTGCAATAACTTTAAAAAGCAGAGAGTGAACTGACTAACCAGCCAGTGGGCTAATTTAAGTAAAGGGAAGTCTCCGTGTACATTTTCTGCCATATTACATAATAGAGTCCAGAGCCGGTTAAACCGAGCTGTTTGGGAAGACACAACTCAGGGCAGTCACTTCACGTTAGCCTGATGACGTAACCAAGTCGTGATCTATCAACGGCTGACAACAAGTGGCGTTTGATCAATTGTTATCAGGCTTTAAGTTAATTAATGTCCAATACACTTGATCACATCTTTTTTTTTTTAAAGAGGTGAGGTTTCCTTTGCCTTTCTCAAGTTTCATTTTAAAGCCTGGAAAACCCCGCGTTAAGATGACATCATCACGTGACAGTTGATGAGACGTTTCCCCTGAAACTAGTTTACTGTAATGGGCTGTTGTGGAAAAGGTATTCAGATCCCATAGTTGAGTAAAAGTACTAATATCTCCCTATTAATCACTGTCACTCTGATACTCCTGCATTCAAAACTTATTTAAGTGAAAGAGTAACAGTTTCATTCCAACGTAACTGGTCAATTATTTTGTATTGCTTGTGGATGAAAAGGAGCTGTGGGAGATTTTGGTTATTTCAAATTCTTGTCCCTTGTTTGGCTTTTACATGTACATAGCACATGTATTTTAAAAAGTGAATGCATTTGAAGGTAAGCCAGCAACTAAGGGTGTAATGATACATCAATATATCAATTCATTTGTGAACAACACGACTGCACTCATTACCAAAAATAGATGCACATCCCAATATTTTCATATACACTTTTTATTTGACAATAATCCTACTTTGTTTTGATAAGTGAACTGACCACATAGATAAAATCTGTGGAATGGTCTATGTTCACCATTGAAAGATCATCACAGGCTTTGACAGACTATTTGATATCAGCAAATATCATATTCTAATTTACTATATGGGCTGCCATATCAGCAGTCTGTGAGTATTTTCCCCCTAAAATCAGTCTCATAAATCCTCTTTTTTAGCTCTAATTTTAAGACTGCATCTAAGCACCTAAGTCGAATGAACGGAAGTATTCAGCAAAACATTTCTAAAAATCCCTGCCTCACACAATTTATGCTGCATTTATGGTTGTGTTGCTTATGACCTCTTGTCTGCTCTTACTGCCAGGGTTTTACACACGCAATTAAAGGTTAATTGCCTTTTTTAGAGCCGCGGTACGCCACTATGCCTAGCTTATTTAGCTATAAAGGGATACAACCCAACCTTAAAAATAAATCCAAACAACCTCTTGCGGTGGTACCTTGATCCTGATGTATTTCTTATGATCACTTAGTTAGTTTACACATGAATATCAGTTTTATGATCTTGATAATTACTTGAGCCTGTGAAAACAATTTTATGTTATCACGTTTTCTTTTGTGCTGTAGGAATTTTGTCAAATTTGAGAAAAGAAACCCTGGTTGATGTCAGGGATGGTGACACACTAACTGAAACTACATTAGGAAGTCCGTGTTACAAACCTTAAGTGTGAGCATAGATTCTGACCAGACTGGAAGGGTTAAATGATATACATTATTGAACTGTTCTGGATTCTGTGTTTTTGAATGACCCACATGTACTTGTAGGATGGTCTAACAAAGTTTTAAACCCCCTCCAGCCCAGCTTCTCAGTTTAGGAAGTGTCCAAAATCTCCAATCCGACAAGTCACTTTACACAGCAGTTGGCCAGACGTGCGGAGGCGAGAATTTTAGCACCTCTCTAAAACTCATACTTTTTTTATTTTTACATAAATACTTATGTCACTTATGTGTACTGACTTAGCCGTCTCTATTTGAACAATTCTCCTCTCCACGACAGCAGGATTTTCACCCACCTTCGACTGTGACTATTATCAATAGGTTTAAACATTTTAACTTTTGATGTAGTAAGTTAAAAATGTCATGTTACGTCATTCATGTCGAGAGCACTGACCGCTTCATAGTCATGATATTTCAGCTAGAGATGTACTGTTCTTGTATCATTTATTTTGATGCGTCCCCTTTAAATATTTTGCATTTTCTGTACAACAGCATCTCTGTTCCTTTCCCCTCAAGGAAATGTTTTTTCATAAAAGTCTTTTTAAATTGCCCATAACAATTTCATAGGGCCCAAGTAAAGAGATTAAATTGCCTGTTATCTTCAACCAACACACCAAAACTTAATAACATTCTGTTTAATGTCATAGAATTCCAAGAAAAATGACAAATAAAAAAAGTTTAGAGTCGCTCCACTGTTTACTGTCTCTTTAGCAGTTTCTTTATTTATGTCCTTATGCACAGCTTGAGGACATCAACTGGCAAATTGTAACTTGGCCAAACAATCTGTGACTTCTTTTTTTAGGATGTGTTTTCCTTGGAACTGTCAGTATCAGATTGTTGGTCCGTCACAAGTTATAAAATAATATGTGAGCCTTATTACATTAAAAGGACTATCCTGGACCACTTGACGCAGCACATATCTAGTGTTATTGTGTAGGTGTTACAGGGATTAAACAAATTCCTAAACGTTTGGAAAAGGCTCTATTTGTTTGCAAGGTTAGAACTATGCCTGAATTTTAAATATTTCCCTATAAAAATGAGTTGTCCGGTCACATGTGTGATGTTACTTCTTTTAAAAATCATGTCTTTCACTTTTGTGTGGAACCAGGAACCTGCAGGCTGCTATTGGTGCATATTATGACTTTGAAAGTCCCAACGTCAACACGCCATCCATGTCCTTTGTTGAAGATGTGACAATTGGGGAAGGAGAGTCTGTTCCTCCAGATACACCGTTCACAAAGACCTGGAGAATACAAAACACAGGTGTGACACACCTCACCACATTCACTCACTTAGCTTACACACAATAACTAGAGTTTATGAATTTGCTTTCATATGTATCAAAGCACATCAGTTTCAGCACCATGGTTTTGTTGGTGAATTGTTGATTTAACTGTACTTATTTCTGTGTACTACAGGTGCAGAGTCGTGGCCGCCTGGGGTGTGTCTCAAATATATAGGTGGGGATCAGTTTGGGCATGTTAACACAGTTATGGTAAAGTCACTAGACCCACAGGAAATATCAGATGTGAGCGTTCAGATGCGAAGTCCCACAGCTCCAGGCATGTACCAGGGCCAGTGGAGGATGTGCACCGCCACCGGATTATTCTATGGAGGTAGGACATCACCAAAGTCTTGATTCGTTTTTAATCAGGCAATTTATCAAAACTGCAATTTAAATGTGTTTTCATGATTCTGTTGATCTTTACACCTCCTATTGTTGTTTTTCCACAGATGTTATCTGGGTGATTCTTAGTGTAGAAGTTGGAGGTCTCCTCGGCGTGACCCAGCAGCTGTCCTCCTTCGAGACAGAATTCAATACCCAACCCCAGCGCAACGTGCAGGGCGACTTCAACCCCTTCGCTTCGCCGCAGAAGAACAAACACGACGCCACTGACAACAGCTTCAGAGATCCTGGCGGAGCGTGGGAACACACGCAAGAGCCAATCCAGCAAGATCAAAATGGACAGTCTCATAATGCTGTAAATAGGGCGTCAAATGGTCTCCAAACCAATCTTTCTGTGGTGACTTATGGTCAGGTATGTATGAATCACATTTAATGTTCACACTTCATAAACCGTCATCACTAAATTCATAAGGGTCACCTCATATAAGTGGCCTTTCTGATTTAAGAACCAATGTGGCAGTGGGAGGTGCCTCAATCCACAGTATTTGGTGTGATTCCTACAGTTGTATATTGAGTGTTTCTGTAAGAGGTCACCTACATGGTTGAGGAAATGATTTCTTGGTTTATTTGCAGCTTTATTTAGTCAAAAATGCACTTCAGTTCACATCGGGGCATCTGATTAATTGAAAAAAGAGTATAGGCTTCAGTAAAAGTATTTGTTGTACCATTAGAGCAGAAAAATCCACCACATTATGCGAAAAGCTATTATTTAAGCTTCTATTAAAGCCATGACAATATTTTCTGAGCCTTTTACAAATATTTGTTGGTTGAAGCATCAGTTGTGCTGGTATTCGTCAGCTAAGATTTAAGAAGTGCTCACTTTTATTTTGTTTTATTTCCTGAGCTGTAGTGGTCCTAAACAAGGCTTAAATTAATGGTATTCCACACCACAAATGAAAGACACCTTTCTGAGGAGGTGGTGTCCGCCCAGTCCAAAACCAAGTCTTGGACGGTTAGCTGGTGGTGGGATCTTGAACCAACCTCAGTGTGACCAAATTACCAGGCTTACTGCTTAAGTTTGATTTAAAGAACTCCTGTATCCAGGTGTGCTTTCCATTCTTGGAAGCAGCAGAGCAGGTAAACTGTAGCAGATCCTCAAAGGGCTCCCTGCCTTCTGCTGGTATAGTTTTGCCGGCTAGATTGTCCAGATTATTACCACAGTTATGAGCAGTAACAACCCTGCTGTTGCTCCTTATTAATTTACAGATTTTTTTTCTCTCAGGGGTTTGCATATATCCAAAGCTCAGGGGGGTTTCTGCAATTGCTGTCCCCCACCCAAGACACATCTGTCAAATAAGTGGAGCTTTTGCTCCACATGCATTTTGGTCCTTTTGTGTTAATCTGTGTGACAAGACTAGGGGAAAACTACGGGGAAAATGTTCAACTGTAGGTGTGAAAATGCTGTAAGTGTTGGACAAAGTTACCAATCTCCTTGTCTAATCAATGAATCCTAACTCTAACCCTACTCTTCTGAAAGCAGAACCTCCTAAACTTAGAATTGATCCTGAGGATGGTGGTTTCAGAAATGCCTCAGTATCAACTTTGGGTTTCCCTTCTTGAGCATTAATGTGTTTGACAAATTTATATGCAATCTACCTTTTACAGAATGAGGAAACTTGTTGGACATTTGTCCGAATTTTACCAGGTTTATGTTTTGTGTTGGGAAAGCTCAATATCACAGCATCTACCGGTTAGTGTATCAACTCTACTTAACCTCTGCTTTGAGTCTCTGAGGTGAGGCCACATTATCATATACAATTCTATCACCTCATACCTGTCATAGCTGAGCCGTCATTCAGGTTTCAGCTTTTCACTCCTGAGTGGCTCAACTGGACTGTCGAGAAACAATTTGCTTTGTCATCCAGTTGAGACATTTAAATTAGACAGTTTCTGATTTACTATTCACATGTATCTCCTGTAGTTGAAGTCGCAAGTGTTGCCTTGATTTGCATACAGATTTCTTAGAAATTTTAATGTCATCTTAACATTTTCATGTTTTTTAAGGATTGCCACAGTGTGAAATTTTTTCTCAACGGTTAAGAAAATAGAAATAACTTAAGGGTTAATGATTTATATGGACAATATACAAGACATTGATTTTGATCTAACTTTTCCTAAACTTACATTAATGTTATACATATCCATAAGACTGTCTCAAAAGTTTCTCAGTTTTTTGTTGCAAGATTTGTGAAGAGAGAAAATAGACAAGACACTAAAACTATCATCATGTTCCAAGCTGGCCATGGCAAGCAGTCCTGTCTAATAGCAGATTCGGTTTATTTCGGTGCTGGAAGGAAAAGTGCAGAACAATCTTTTCAAGTTTTGGACAATCTTGCTTCTGTGAAATCTGCTACTTTATCTTGAGAAAGTTGCTGTTTGGAGCAGACACTTTTATAACTGTTGTAACGACCATCATCCCATTCATAACATGCTTTGTATTTAACAAATTAGTTTTTTTTAACTAACCTGGGCACTCATAGGCAACAATTAACGATATGTAACACCAATAACCCAAAACTACTAAAAACCCTTTTCGACTAAAAAAAAGTTAAAAAATATTTAATTTAACCTTTATTTATACATTCATCTCATTACAAATTTTTTACTCCAAAGAGATCTGTTAGGAATGCACAGCACAAAGTTTCAGACAGAAAAATAAGAACAGTTGCTATTTGTTATTTTCAAGAACTTAAAAACTATAAATCAAAAGAGCAAACATGCTCCTGCAGACATTCTCTTCAGATTTTTGTTCATGTAGCCTGAATGAATGCCTCATTTCATGCTGCGGCTTGTTAAAGGTTAAAGATGGAGAAGAGGAGGCCTTTTTACTGAGTGGTTGGAGAAAGTAATAAAATTTGGATTTATAGATGAAGCACACCAATGTAAAAGGTTAATGATGGCCAGTTGGCCTAAGAATACAGATTACAAATGGTTTGTGAGGGGTTTATTGTCTTCTCTAACAGCTTTTCTCTCATTTCTTCCAGGGTATTCACGGACCCTATCCATTTGGACAGAGCTAGAATGACAAAGACCCCCCCCCATACACACACACACACACACACGCACACACATACACACAGACACACACACACACACACACACAGTGGTGGATGATGAGCTTAACACCATGGAAGTCTGAGGGGGGGGAGGAACAGTTGTTTTATATTGACTCATGACAACCTTCTCCCCGACCCTGTGGCCCTTTCCACAGAAACACAAACTACAGAGAGGTGACGGAAATATCCCACCTGACGTCAGCACCCGGATACGCATGTGTGAATGCTTCATTTAAGAGTGCTATAAAACCTTAAAAATAGATACACACGACTATTTTTATTTCCACTGTAAAACACGCCTAATTAAAGGGAAAATCAACCCTAAACCATCTACATACTACTTGGTGTTCCCATTGACAAGTGAATGCTTTGTCTCTTTGGGGTTCCTACACAGGTCTGGAAATGTTTGGAAGACTGCTGCAAATATTGAGAGTAATTTTTGAGGCCTTGAAAGAAAGTTTGAGAAATTGTGGGATGTATTAAATAACCTTGGAATCATTTTTTTTTTTCAGTTTTCCCATTGCTGAAAGTCTTTCACCAGTTTTACACACAAATCTATGAATGATAAGGAATGTTGAACTAACCTAATAAAAGTAGGATCAGTTGTGGGGAGTAAAGATCATCCCTAAAGCACAGTGCATTCACGCCATAGCTGTTGGACGGAAGAGAAAGAATCCCATGTTTACTTAAAACGGTTAAATAATTACATATTTGGCTCTGTGAGCTCAAAATATGGCACTCAGCCCGTCGGACTTTGATCAATGTGAAATGTCTGAACTTTTGGTTTTCATACACTCCTGACAAGTGCCAAACATGAGAGTTTCAGAGAAGCTTCCTGTTGCAATTTAACCTCGAGTTGGATGCTGATTCCAAATTGGCATTTAAAATAACTCCATTAGTTTGGCTTTAACAATGTCCGGTTTAGCTGTACATGCATGAATCCTAACAAAGCTTCAAGAAGCTTTGATTTGGATCTATTTAAAAAAGTTGGAGAACATATATGTATGGTCATGTTTTCTGTATTTTTGTAATGGAGAATAGCTAGATTTAGGCTTCTTGATCCCAAGTTGCTGTATCTGACCAATAATATTTTTCAGGCATACACACAATTTTGCCCCAATATATTGGCCAAGCATAGATAAAGGCCAACAGTTAACAGTAGGACACAGTAAAACCAGTTGTCTAACACAGCTTAGTATTTTTCTTTCAGATTAAGTTTTTTTTCTTTCCTGGAATGAAGGGGCAAAATTACATCAGCAAAATAAATAACAAAAACAAAACGTATTGATATCACTTATCACGACAAACAACAAGGATAACAAACAAAGAAAAATCACTTATCATTTCCCTTATTCGACCTGTTTTGACTCAATTAACTCACTAAAGAAACATATAACCA
>JAOWBC010000710.1:23479490-23493519 GCA_028566105.1 Hypoplectrus providencianus | reverse complement strand
TTTTGTCTCATTTCCACTGTCTACAATGGTTATTATATGCACAAACTAAGCATTGAGCAGTAAACATCCCGTTCCCTTACATGTGCACACTTCTGTGCAAAAACCTTAATGACACCTGGATGAATTTAAAGCCAGTCTCACAAATGATGTAACTCAAATGTATGTAACCTTTCAATTTTACAGATTTTATGAGGCCTTTAATTCCTTCTTGTCTTTGGAAACAAAGGCTCTGACTCTCTTGAACATCCATTATCACATTTAACTTTTATTGTGAAACCGTATTTCTTACAACCTACCTCCTCCACATAAATGTTTCAATGCACAAATTGAAAATGTGCCAATTATTGTGCAACATCAGCCCATAAGGACCAGGCATGAAGTTTGTCTAATTTATCTTCATTGTCAAACCTCTGTGCAAACAATTTAATGTATCCTGGATTCATTTTAAACTCAGCCCTCACAAATGATTTTAAGTGATGGGTGTAGCCTATCATTTAGCAATTTTATATGAGTCTTTTAATTTCTTTCCCTCTCTTCAAATAAAGCCAGACTCTTCCTGAACATTTGCTCTCTGGGAGCACACTTACTTTACGGTGGCATCGGACCCGACCACTGATAACCTGGTGTACGGCAGCCGTGTGCCTTCCCATATACCAGCTGTGTCAGATACACGTTATGGGTGCCATATGCGAGCTCACCGTGAGATTGCAACACTTGTGCTCCAGCTGACGTCCATAAATGACCACTTATGACGGCAATTTCCTGTCAAGAAGAAGCTGACTTGTGCAGATATCAGTGGAGCCTGAAAAAAGGGGCTTGGTTGTTTTTAGTGGACACTCTCTTCATCATTATATAACTTGATTAAAAACTCCAGCTGACAGTGGAGACAGACGGCACCTTGAAAGCCGAGACAGGCGGCGGAGCTGCTTCAGGTCTCAATACGAGTCACCTACCCCCAACGCATCAGCCATTCTGGGCCACTGACCCACAAATAAGAGACTCAGTCAAATCCATTTTGCCCCATGCCTGTCAGCGCTGTGTGCCTTTTAACTGTCTTTAGGGTCATTTCCCCAGTTTCTCCTTCAGATTCTGGGTTCTTAAAGAGCGTCCCCATCAGAGTCGCTCCTCAGTTCAGTTTATAACACATCAAGAAAGGAGACTGCTGCTCTGATGGAGTTTACTACTAAACTAAAACAAATGATGGTGTAGCAGACAGAACACTGCAGGAGAGCAACTTTTGGAGAAGGTATTGTCTTTTTAAAATTAAATTTTAAAGTAATTCTGAACTGCTTGTCTTTGGGAGTGCTCATGTTTCAGGCAGGAATTTGTTAATTCTTTCACCTTGTCGAGAAATTTAAGCCACAAAGACCTGAATCTGAGTGTTTTTTATTGTCACTATACTCCAATACGATTTTTACGAAGTTTGTAAGGTTTCTCTTGATGTAGTTAAATGAATAAAAAAAATAAATAAAATTTTTATTATTAAAACCATTACCAAAAATCCGAAATCATCAGTGGTAACTTAAACCTAGAAATAAAATTTAAAAAAGGCAAAACAATAAATAAATAAAATATTTGTATCTATAAAAGACTCTAAACAGATCATTTAAAAAGTTTTCACATCTCTGAGTTTATGTGCAAATAACAGGTTAGAAATTGAAGTTAAAGAGGCTTTTCTTGTCTCTTTTGTCTCCAGGTACCGGTTATGTCAAACCCAGTGGGCAGTTTATCAGAAGGCACAGCGTATGGATCCAGGATCGGGATGACGGAGGACTCCCTGGCCATCCTGGAGCGAAACAGAGGGTCTGGAGAACCCTGGGACCTCGGGGAGAACAAACCGAACGTGGAGGCTCTGGAGCGTGGCGTGCCGGGCCTCTACCTGTCCTGCTTCGACATGCTCCTCACAGAAGAAGCCACCTGGGTGGTCAAGGTTTCAGAGAACTCCCCGACGCTGGCTGTACCAATGTCTCGCATGGAGCCGCAGCAGGAGAACCCGGAGCAGTGCCCCGTCATCGACAGCCAGGAGCAGGGGCTGTCTCCTGGGCTGGAGGGGCAGGAGGAGGAGCGGTCTCTGGAGCAGGTGCAGAGCATGGTGGTGGGAGAAGTGCTGAAAGACATTGAAACCGCCTGCAAGCTGCTCAACATCACTCCAGGTAGGCTGCTGCAGTTTATCATCTCACTGTACGACGACATATAACTGACAAAGAGAGAAATCTTTAAAGCACACAGGATTTTTCAAGACAAAAATAACTTAAGCTACTGGATCTTGCCCCGAAAATCAACACATATTTGTGTGGATAGCCCAGTCAGGATGACAGATCTCTTAAATCATATCCTGACTGACGCACAGCCGTGTTTGCCCGCTCCAGGATCTGTCTAATCCTGACCTTTGCATGAGTTCTGCTGGATTGTGACAGTGATGTTTCTTTCCTGCCAGTCGACAGTGTACACAGTCTTAAGGGCGAGGTCCCTCCTGCTGCAGAAAGCAAACAGAGGGAGCATTATGTATTGTAAGGCTTCTGGCTGTCATAAAGCTATGCAATCCCAAAGCATCTGTTCTGCTGATTAGAACTGAAGTGGCATAAAAGTGTGATTACCTTGTGGTTTCAGTAAACGGAGCTGAACAAAATGCACTTCACTCAATTTGACTTGGACAAATAACCTCAAAGCTGGTCAGTAACTGCAGCCAGTTTTTCTCACCATCTCTGTTTTCTTAGACCCCATCGAGTGGAACACAGGGAACGTCCAGAAGTGGCTGCTGTGGACCGAACACCTGTACCGGCTGCCCCACGCAGGAAAGGCCTTCCAGGATCTGACAGGAAAAGATCTGTGTGCCATGAGCGAGGAGGAGTTTCACCAGCGCTCACCGCAGTGTGGAGACACGCTGCACGCACACCTGGACATATGGAAGTCAGGTGTGTGTGACATTTATTTTAAGGGAGTGACTGGATTATTTTAGGTGATGCGTTTATACTGACAGTCGCTGACAAGTGCTAACACACTCCACTGGAAGCTTCAAACACGATGCCAGCTCAAAAACACATAAATCCAAAACATCAACAGAAACACGAAACAAATACTAAAAAAACAAACTGTTATAAGCACAAAAACACTGAACACAAATGCAAAGAAAAATATTTATATTCAGTCAGTGCATCAGAAGCTCTCTGTTCCTGTTGAAACCCTTCAGCTGTGTTTTTTTTCGACAGTCTTTGACTGTTTGTAAAAATGAATTTGAGAGTGTTTATGAACAGCAGTGGATATTGGGTAGGAACTGACATTTTTTTATGTAAAAGATCATGTAAGCCTATATAATAACACAGTAAAGAGAAACAGGTCAAAACAAAACATTACTTTTAAATAGACCTTTTGAAATGAATGTTTTTTTTCCTCATTTTAGCTGCCTGGATGAAGGAGAGGTGCTCAGTTGGAGATACAAAAACTGCCGGTAGGTTTGGTTTGCTCACACACCTGACTTTTAAAGGAAATATTAAGCTATAATGAATGAAAAAAAGGCATTATGCCTTCAGGCAAAATTAAATATTCTCGACTTGAGCACACTTTGAATGTTTATTTACTGTAGTACAAGATTTTAGCTTCCATGCATATCAAGCACCTGATTAAAGTTTCTCTTGGGTAGCGCTAGACGCCGTGATGCCGTCTTCTGGGCCTCTGTGGTTGTATGAGAATCACTAAACGGTGGTAATAAAATGTGTTTCTAACTGTTTAGCTGTCGAGGATCTTTGGTCTGAAGCGGACTCGTCTTGTTCGGGACAGCCCATTCATCTGTGGCAGTTCCTCAGAGAACTCCTGCTTAAACCTCACAGCTACGGACGCTGCATCCGCTGGCTCAATAAGGAAAAAGGTAAGATGACACCTGTACTCCTCTGATAACAAAATAAATAACATCGGTTCTTAGTTTCAGGTGATTGTAAGATAAACAAAATTATGACTATTTTATTACATTTCTGCCAATCAATCACCCTAACCATAGTAATTACCGTTTAACTTCTTATGAAGATGTTAAAACGATTTAAACAGAAAATCAGAAGAAATAAAATTTGAAATAAATTGTCCCAATATGTTGTATAGCAATTAAGTAACACATATTCACTTTTCACTATTTGCTATTAGCTTGCATTTAAGATTTTAGGGTTAAATTACAGACATCAGATTTTAATCCTAATTGGACAGCTGATTATATAGAAGAGAAGAAGACTAACTTTGCTCTCTACCTCCGCTTTTTCAAAATGGATACAGTCACTTTATGTTCATTCTGTTGCTACAATCCAACAAAAGTTGAATATATTGTACTCCCCACCAGGTATTTTTAAAATTGAGGACTCGGCTCATGTTGCCAGACTGTGGGGACTCCGAAAGAACCGCCCCGCTATGAACTATGACAAGCTGAGCCGCTCCATACGTCAGTACTACAAGAAGGGAATCATCCGCAAGCCGGACGTGTCTCAGAGACTGGTCTACCAGTTTGTTCACCCCGTATGAGGCAGCAGCATCTGAGAGGAAGAAGAGGAAGAGCAGGTGGAAACTTACAGAACTTAAAGCAGACATGCTTCCTCATCATGCACTTGAACACCTGCGCACAAGACGCAAAGGTGACGGGACACACGTGCACTAACCAACCCCACTGATACACACTTCCACTGCCAGCACTGAGGCGACAGCTGGCAGCTGCCATGAGGGCTTATCTGTGCACGGCCCGAGAGGAAGAGACAAAACATTGTGGCTGTTGAGGCTTTTTTTTTTCCTGCTGCAGAATAAAACGTCCACAGATTTAAAAAAAAAAACAAACAAACAAGAAACTGCCTTCTCATTTGCATGTTCTGCCTGTTTATTTCTCCATAATGTGATTCCCAGCTACTCATTCCAGCAAACAGTTAGACCTGATTGCTTTTTACAAGCTTTAGGAAAATGCCCCGCGGCCCACAGCTACATCTGCTTTGTCTTTTTGTTTCGCTCATCTTGACCACTGCCTCTGTTTAAGTTGGAGCCAGTTTTCCTGCCACAGTTGAACGGTGGTTGTTTGGCTTCTTTTTTGGGTTTGGTCCTGACTGTAAAACACATAATCAGTCAGTCATGAACCATCTTTAATCAGCACAGAGAAGGAACTTTAACAGTTTGCTGGATCTGGATCCAGCAGCTGTGATCGTGTCATGTAATTAATATTTTTTTGTCCAATGTGTAACTCAGTGCATGCATTTTATGAATATAGTCTCACTGCTGAGGAGCACGACTTTATATATTTTGTGCTGAAAGCTTTGATTTGTACTGCTGTTCATTGCATTTTATGCTGTGGGTGTTTTACTCTTGAGACCCAAAGTGTTAAAAATGAAATAAATATGAAAAACATAATGAAATAAACATGTATGTATGTGTGTGTTGCTTTCATTGTGTTTTATTTACTCAAATAATATACTTTATAAAAGCATAATTTTGAGGTACTAGTACTTGAGTATCTCCTCATATATAACTTTTTACTTCTTCTGCACTACATTTTATTCTCCATTACATTCAGCTTACAACTTAAGTTACTTTTCAGGTCAGAAATAACATGAGAACATGATAATTTCCTTATGTATAATTATAAATAAAAGTTTATTAAGCAGCACTGCCTGGATGGTAAATAATACAAGAATGTATTTGGAAAATATAAAACAATCTGAGTGCTGCCATTATGCAGAACTTTTACTTTTGATACTTTTAAGCTTTTGATGCTGATACTTTTATATTTTTGTTTCAGTAAGTTTTGAATGCATGACTTTCACTTGTACAGGAGAATTACTGCAGTTTTTCTTATTATTTTCTTCCATGTTGTATTCTCCTAGATAGGCCAATTTGAAAGTAATAAATTACTTTCCCCATAACACAATAGACAAGATAAAGACATTCACAGCTAATAATGACATCATCATACAGCTTCAGCTTCTATTTTTGAACTGAACATCCATCTGTGTCGAGTGTCTAATAAACGGTCTGTATTGCGTGTAAATTCAGCCAAACCCTCCTTTAACGGTTTTTGGAAGGCCCGACAATAAATTAATCTTTTTTTTTTTTTCTTTTTTTCTGTTCAAGATCTTTAGTCGGCGTTTTATCTTTCCGTCTCTGCACGAACTGCTCTCTCTTTCACACTGTTCAACAGGTTTTATTAAATTTTTCATAATTGCTCTTCCTCTGAGGTGAGCCAGAGGAGGAAAATCTGCCAAGAAAAGTTGGCCTGTAGCGACAAAGAGCGGTTTTATGTAGCAGTGTTATTAGAGATAAACTTATCCCTCCCCAAACCGTACAGGTTACTGAATCTCATTGTGGAGAAACATGGATTTAAAGGATGAAGTGGAGTTAAGATATCGGCCTTTAGGTGACTGTAACATAAATTGATTAATTGATTTTCTTTATTTTCTTGCCAAGTGCCAAACCCCAATGGATTAACCAGCAACAAAAATACAGTTGCAGTGGTCAAACATTTCATTTCATGACCAAATTACAGGCTATTTCACAGCCCCGCCTTTTATTATTCTGGCTTCTCTTCAGAGTTTGGCATCCAGCCAAAACAAATCAACAATAATGTTGCATTAGGAATGCAAATCGCATTTGTGATAAATGGCTTCTTAAATTAATTCTTAGTAACCAGGTGGGCTCTCCAGTGCGACCAAGAGCAGAGAGAAGATGATGGATCCATCTGCCAGGAAGACACACGCACTTTCTCCCTCACTGCCATTTACGCTATCATCAAAGTTTATACGATTACTGACAATAGTCAGCAATACTTATGAACTAATTTTAAAATCTGCTAACAAACACCACGTGGAGCAAGTTTTCTCAGAAGCTGGATCAAGCATGTCTTTAAAGCATGCTCTGTGTTCTAAAAGAAGCCTAAATTAGAATAAAGAATGGGACTGAAGTTTTTTTTATTATTATGATTTCTTACCAAAACTGAATGTGTAGTGGGCCTGTCTGTAAAGACAAGATGTGTGGGTACCAAAATATACAATTCTCATCCTGGTTTGTTGAGGTCAAAGGTCAAGAGACCTTTTTGAAAATGGTCTTATCAGTTTTTCCCTCGCTAAAATTGCACTTAACATTGGAGTTAACACTGTCGTATCTCATATGAATGAATGTACACACAACAGCATTAAGACTGAGCCCAGGTTTAGCTAGGACTCGTTTTAGTACCACAGTCGGGCACAAATTTCTACACTGTAGGTCTTATTTATGAGACAATAAGCTCATAATTTGGGTTTATACCACACATTAAAAAATGTCTATTTGTGTGTGTATGAGAAACATTTTGCTCCTAATCTCCTGAATATAACAACAAGTTTCTGAAGATAGTTTAACCTATTAGCCTTTAATCCTATTAGCCTTTAACCAACGTCCATGCAGAAAGTCCAGAATACTTATTATTATATATATATACATATATATGTTTGTTTTCAGCACCATGGTAATGTGATAACACACTGACAAACATGGATCACACACCTGCAGAATACAAACAGAGTTACATCTGTGGGTGGAATTCATTAACAGGCCTCACCCACCTCGTCTCCACTGCTACAACAACAACCGTTTGAATTTAGCATCCACCCTGCAGAGATGAGTCCCAGCCAACACACATCCTCACCACCTCCCTCTCTGCAGAGAGGGGCGGCAGCAATCATTCAATTATTATTAAAAGAGAAAAATCTGTCCCCAAACCATTTTTGGGGACAGATTCTTTTTTCTCTGCTTTTCTTTATCATTTACATCAACTTGGGTGTCTTGGGCATGTTTTATTCTCTTAAATTGATGAGGAGTGGCAGGGTATTATATTTACTATCCTTCACTTGGTTTACTTTGAATACCATGAAAAAAAAAAAGACACAAATTCAAATTTTAAAAATATTTAATGAAATAATAGATATATCAATAAATAAACAACCAAATGTATAAATGTAACAATTATAGTTTAAATAACAATAATACAATCAATTAATAGATAATTAATTCATTTAGGAACATAAGTATAAAATGGAGGTCTCTGTTTTTGAAAATTAACTAATTTTTGCTTGTCTTTGTTTGGGAAAGTCCTTTTGCATTGTGGGGATTGTGTTGGCCTGTGTGAGGACTAAAACATGCAGCAGGTGTGTTGATTAAACTGAAGATACTGAAGGATTGTTGTTGTTTGTAGAAATCTGACTCACAACATGATGACTGATGTGACAAACAGCTGAATGTGGTTTCTGCTGACCTCTAGTGGCAGATTCAGATATTAAGTACAAAGTAAAGCCACAGCAGACACACAGAGACTTAACCTTAATTTAAGTCTTTATCAGACTGGATTAAAAGGTGAAGAAGCTCAGACTGTCAACATTAAATACATCTAATTAATTTAAAAGGGGAAGCCACCTGAGGGGGGTGAAGGGGTCTGAATACTGTTTTTTAAATACAATTTAAAACACTCAACATGGCAATTTGGCAGTGCGTTAACCTTCAAATACTTTTTCCTGATACAGGAAATACTTCTTAAATTGTACTTAATGACTTACTTTATTGTAATAAAGCGCAGTACTTTTCCAATGCCATATGTATCAAACAATTATGAAAATACTAAAACCATAAATAAATCAATACATTTTGAAAATAAATTTAAATTTGTATACTTTCTTTAAAAAAGTATAGTGTGTATTTAGATGCAGAGTTAAACACTTGACAAAAATTCCAGTTTCATGTGCAGTACTTCCGTGTTTGTTCGCTTCACAATATTCAGAGCTTTACTTATTTATTTATGGTGTGTTGAAATAAAATCCTACGTGTTGCTTCGCGTGGTGAATGGATCAACGATGCGTAACGTCTTTTTACAAAGTAGGGTAATCAATTTAAGTGTACACGATATTTATAATCTCTGTCGTAAAAAGCTTTCCAGCGAAATTCTAACATGACTTGATTACCACCAGACCCCATTGACAAAAACTTGAATTTAACGTAGCCGAACACGAAGGGTGCTGGTTTCGCTCTGCCCCGATCTGTTCGTCATTTTGCTGAAATATTTTAATCACCAAAGTCAATGAATAACACTAAATAACTGTCATCTTAATGCAGCGGTATTGATATTGGTTTTATTCAGTGGTCTATTTTTTAGGTGTCTTAAATACGTTTAGCTGCTGCCTCCATCCACGGCAGCACATCATTTAGCTTCCGGTTGGAGAACCTTACTCCTGTCTGTTTCACCTGTGGTTAATACACTAACTTTGGATCAAAGATACCTTATACAACCACAATTGAGACCACACACCATTTTACAATATATCTGTTTTTAAAAAAACAAAGTGGTATTGCTAAATTGAAGGGGAATAATTTTCACCATCGGCAGTTAGCCGCCATAGTTAGCCGCTAGGACTAACTAGCTAAGGAAAACAACGAAGAAGAACAAAACAACTTTAATTGTTTACAACTCCATGTTGGCAGTAATAGTGTGGCGCTACTGTAATTACAGGCCCTCTCCAATTGCGCTAAGTTAGAGGACATTATACGACATATTGTAAAACTGCTTGGATTACACCTTATGGACACTTACGATGATACCCTAGAGGATGTTTACTTGTGAATTAGATTCTACCAGATAAGAACCACTTGTCTTCAGAAAATGGTAAGTATCACTCAGTGACTAATAACATAGCCTACCATTGGTAGTTTCAATGTTAATATGTTAATGTGAGTTACACCCATGAAAGCGAAACATTATAATTGGTGAAGATGCAAGTAAAAGGCAATGTAAAGTATCTTATCTTTGTATATTGTGTGTATATACATGGAGGCTACACTACTGAGAGTTTAGCACTTGCCAGAAAACATCAGTTTGCTATAGCTGTATTTTTATGTTTGGTGTTTCACCTCGTAGTTGAATATTTGGGAACTGGGAAATTTTATCTGAAATTCAGTCAGTTTAGCTAAACAGAAACTAATGGGAAAAAAAAGTGGGAATATTATATTCAGTTATCTGTCCATGGATTTCCCCTAACATAAGTTATACAATGTATTTGAATTCTTAGTGTTTGAAACAGTTTCATGTCCTGAAAGTTTATCACATTTTTATCCCACAGAGTCTCATTTTTGCCTCAGAGTTTTCTAACGACATCTTTATTTTTGCGTATGCAGATGAACAGGCACTACAGTTTGGAATTTACAGCACTATGCTAAAGAAAAAAGAAATAGAGAAAGCCCTCTATAATATTCCTTCAACATTGCAGATCAATGTTTCCAGATAGTAAAGAAAGAAGCATTTCAATGTTGTTGTTTTTTAAATATGATTTAACGTCCTTCAGTGTATCACAGGAGTTTCACAGTGGATGTTGTAGCTTTTACACACTTGCACAGTCGTTGACAGTTGTGTACTGTTTCAAATACAAGTCTTTAAATTCATATCATCAGTCAGACAAAGACCTTGTGTCAGTGTAAACCGAGCTGCAGAGGCAGGAGTCAGATTCTGTGAGAGAGCTCTCGTCTGCTCTGTTAAACATGATGGTGGAGAGTCTTTGGGGTGGCAGGGTGGTAGATTTAGGTAAGGCAATATTTATTTCACCCCGCTGAATCCAACGCTTATACAAGGAGCGACACATTTTTAAAAAGCACACAGAAGCACAAACACAGAAATAGAGACATTTCCCTCTTGGCTCTTTTAAATGAACTTCTACCTTGCAGCAGAAAAGGCAAATGTCTCATCAATATTTCAGAGACGGATCCTCTTTCTGCTTTTTCTGTGCAGCGCTCGTTACAGCCTTCTCTGTCTGCGTCAGTAAGACTATACCCACCTTTCTCATCGACAAAAGGTGTAGTTTTCATCATTACCTGTTGATACAAACCAATCAACATGTACTGTGCTGCGACATGCACTCCTAATCTTTGTTTGAAAAAAGAAAGTGAAAATTTCAGACTTAAGACAAAACACTGAAGTAGAGCTGCAACAAATAGTAGACTAATTATCTATAATGTCTTAAATAATCCAAGTAGTTTTCCTTGCAAAAAATGTCAGAGACTGCTTTTTTCTGTTTTATATCACATTAAATGGAAAATCTTTGGGTTTTGGACTGACTGAGTTTAGAGTTAATAATTTCTCAAAAAAAAAATGTATCTGTGTGTTGCAGCTCTACAATTAAGACATGTATATTTAACACAGCCTCTAGTTTTGTACACAGTCAAACCAATCAGCACTTTGTTAAAAGCCATAATCAACCTGATAAGAGTTTTAATTTGATTAGAAAACTATCGATAATTTGGTTTAAACAAATTGAGGCCATGCACCGGATCAGTTCAGATCAGAGCGGTAAACAGTGTTGAGGAGTGTCAACATGCACATAATCACAGAGATAAGAGCTGAGGGCTGATAATACAGAGCTGCTGACATTCACTCATTGTAAGCAAGTCTCATTAACAGCAGAAATAAATAAACAGTTTAAATGTTTGTTGTGGAATTAAGCTAATTTCCAGGCAGGTTTTTTGCATTATTAACACAGACAACACAGGAGGAGAAACTGAATGAAATGTAATAGTTTTAACAGGCACCTTGTCAGTGACGGGTGAGACAGTGGAGGTTAATGTAAACAGTTGTTGCACTCTTTGTTAGAGTATACATTTCCATTTCAAAGAGAAGCTGTGCTGAGTGGCTGTGTGTGTTCATATTACTGATGGTCTTTTATTTCGGTTAAAAATGCTAATTCAGTGACATGCTATGGAGTTCAGCAGGAAAACAACAAATGCATTCAAGGAATAGTCAGACATACAGTGTGCTTATCCTTTTTGTGTTGGGAAAATTGGATGAGAGGACTTATACCGCTATTGTGTTTGTGTACAACCTTGTCGTTGGTAAAATGTTGGCATTTCTGAAATTCTTAGGAAATGTTGAATCTTGATACTTTTGAACTGCTGCAACTTATTTTAATTTCCTGCTCATGACACACAGGCTTGCAGTTTGAAGCACATGATAAATGTTGATAATTCAACCAAAAATTACCTTCGGCTACTGGTTTATTCTATGCATATATGAATAATTCATCATACAATCAATCATACAGAATATAGTATTGATGTTTTGTTATGATTAGTGTATTAGCTGCCACACCTACTGTAATCTGATTTTTCCAAGATAATATTATGATGATAAATTTCAGAATGTATCGGCAGTCAGGTAAAATTATTTTTGAAAAACTGCAGCTAGTCTAGTCTTGGTTGCAGTGGTGCAGCAGCAGAAAATGCTAGTCTTATTTTAACTTTTACTTTGTGATCAAACCGAAAAAAATTTGCATCTCTCTTTGCAGTTGCTAATAGGTGTGAAATGTCCTGTATGTTTTAATCTTGTTGTTAAGGCAAAAATTAGGTTAATAAACAGGTTTTAAGGTTACGATGTCGCTAGCTTGTCTTAAAAAAATCACCCACTGGTGAAGTTTTTAGGGTCCCAACACGAGAATGGTATTGATTTCTTTGCATCTAATTTTCAAACATAAAGCAAATAGGTGAATTTCTGCGAATGAAAAACTATTCCTTTCACGCTTGACATGTAAATATTTCACAGAGAAAAAGAAAACACTGTCATGTCAATGAGAAAAAACTGTACAAGCATCCAGACTGTAAAAAAAGATTAAAATATATACATGAAATGCACAATGCATAGCTTGTTTTAGCTATCCAGGCACAACTGACGATACCATATAATATTATGATGAGAGAACATACTGTATGGCATGTTAGCATCAAACACAGCTACACACAAAAGAGACTAAAATATTTTGTATTTGGACGATGATGAGATCCTGTTTCAGTAGAGTCTTCTCTGTGACGAGTGCTGAGATGAAGACAGCTCACTGTGCCCCACGGGGAAGAGGAAGCTTTGCTTTCAAGTCTCTGGCAATGTGCAGTTTGGACTGGACGGTTCAGTCTGGGTTCGCCCTCCGATGAGACAAGCGTCCTCAGCTAGAGCAGCTATATCGGCTCCACGTAATTGGCTGGGTAAAGACCCAGCTGGCCGCTGTCTAGACGACCTTTACACCAGCCCTGCTCATCCTCCTCCTCCAGCTTGGTCAGCTCGTCCCCTTTGCGAATGCAAACAGACAGAAATGTAAGACAAGGATAATTTATGTGATACGTGTGTTTACATGGGTCCGCTTGCTAGTAGCAACACTTTTAGTTTTAACTTCAGAAACAAAGTATCAATCATTGAGATTCAAGTGGGACTAGGGATTATCCCTAGACTGGGACAGGACAAAAAATGGTCAAAGAGCAGTCAGGATGGGAATAACAAGCACATAAATAGCATATCTAAATAGCATTAGAGCAATATTTAATTACAAATAAATCTAGGTTCCAGTCCTCCAAAATGATTAGAAACAGGGAACTAGCCACTGGCCCTCATTAGAAAAAGTATAGGAACCCCTGGACAATATGTTTTTGAAGGAACATCTTTTTGTGGGAAATATATTAAATCTTTTCATCTTCAGTAGTTTGATGAGAAGATCAAAACTTTTAGATCTGCCTCTTAGACATAAGACTACAGCAAGCAGCTGGTTAGCTTGGTTTAGCATAAAGACTGTAAACAAAGGGAAACGGTTAGCTTAACTCTGCGTGAAGGGAAGTAGTTGAAAACTATTAGTAATGATTGATTTTTCTATATGATTGATATCAGCTCTTATGTTTACTCATAACACCCAAAACCTTTATCAAACTATGGCCGAATACACAGCTTCTGTTTGACAGAAGACTGATAATATTTGCTTACTTTGGTCATGAATGAGAAAAAGTCTGCCTTTTTTTAAACTGTTCTAATTCATTGGAATTATTGAAAAAAAATATTAATTCTTTATTGCTATTTTAAATGAATATGTTTTGTTATACTAATCTGACTGCATTTAATAAAAAAGAATTAAGGAAGGAGGATTCTTAACAATTTGTATCATACCGAAAAGAAAGAACAGCAGCAGGAAATAAACTGAACAAACTTGTTTTTATTGGTGAAATGATTTCAGTCTCAGCAGGGATTTAGTGT
>JAOWBC010000710.1:23432485-23445108 GCA_028566105.1 Hypoplectrus providencianus | reverse complement strand
AAATAAATCACATCTACATTCTAGTGATATAACTGTCAGAAAAGAGTTGTGCATGCACATAAAAAAAAGATTCTTACTAATATGAACAGAAACAAAGACAAGGGCCTGAATGTGAAATACTGGTGTTTATTTGTTGGCACATTTATATTACAATCTTCAGTCTTCTCGCACTGGTTTTATTCCACAGTCCCAAATGACAAGAGAGGAAAAGAAAAAAAAATTCCAGTGACACATTTACCTTGGAGAACAATATGAGAATGTAACTTCAAGGCTGAGGTCAGGTGCACACGTTTAGTTTGTTACTCAATTACTAGTATTCGGGGTAATCGTTAAACAGCAATTATTTTATAATAATTATTAAAGTCATTCAGTTTATGAAAATGGACATCATGCTAAAGGAAACTGAATGTTACAATCCTCAGCTGTAAAGTGGTGTGCTTACATGTTTTTATTTGGCCACAAGATGGGGCAATACATTTTCAAACCATCACCTTTGGTTAATTTAAAAAAGGAAAGAGACTTTATCTGAAGCTTTAATTGTTCTCAATGAGTCATTGTCTTGATTTTCTTCAAAGTTTTTTAAAAGAGCCAATTATGATACAAATCTCCAGGGAGAGTTAGCCCGAACACACTTATATGGAGACATAGTTGATAAATTCCCCGCCTGAATCACTTTACTCATGACAGGAAGTGCCTGAATTTGAGTTAGAAGGGAGTTGTTTAAAAAAAAAAAACCACTAACCATTATTGACCAAAGCCAAAGAGTGTCCTCTGGCTGGAAAGGGTGCTGTGTTAGCTATATACAAGACATTAGCTTGTCAATAACACAACAGATTAAAGAACAAACTGAAAAAAAATGGACAGAGAACAAGTGGTCATTAATAAGTAAGTCACTGGCTGTTACTTGTGGAAATCCTCCTCACATTCATTTTGACAGTACCTGTCACCCGCATCCAACCGCCAAGAGCGAATTTAATCATCGCCAATCAGTCAGAGATAGTTTTTAGTTATGAAGCCATATACAGACAGATTCATCCCCCTGACATCCGATTGCACATTTCAGTGAAGACTAAAAGGTCTAATCAACACAAACTCTTATGAAGTGCCAGGTAGGGCATCATAAAGCAAGACTTTGGCCGCCACACCTTTCTGATACACAGCAATAAAATCAAAGTCTCAGACTGTTGTGAAGGAGACTTTAGACTCGTTACACATTTGCTGTCATTCAGAAAAACCTGTTTTCATTAAGGGATAATAGAGTTCAGAGTCAGTTTGAGGCTTGATGTGTTGGCAGAGTTGTGCCTCCTCATCTTTATGACTGGAAGAAAAGGCCATGAATGAAAGAAACTGCCACTACATGACAACCAAGGTCGAGACTTTCTGCCTTATTTCTAGGTTTGCTTTTGATTCACAAACTTTCAGTTCTCATTTGTATTTCCCATGAAGACTTTTGCTTTCATCAGTTTCTTGATGACTGAATCATAATACTGAAGTTTTCTGTACATATTTAACGACGAATGAGCATCTCCTGCTGGACTGGGCAGTACACTTCAAGCAAATTTGAGATTAAACTATTTCATTTTGTTGGCAATCAAAAACTACAGCTCACGAGTCAAAGCAACTGACGCACAATCAAAACCTAAACAGAGCTGAAGTCATTGAGTGCTGGGAAGGTCATCACTGACTTGTATTAAAATTACTCAATATTTATTATTCATAAACTATATTTCAGCACTCGTATAGTGAAATGAAAAGGAGCCATATTTTTAACCTCAGACATTGGTGGAGACCAAACTGGAGCTAAAAGTTAATATTGGACTGAGATTCATCAGATTGGATAATACACACCAAGTAAATACCAATATTGCTCAAAATGGGCAAGATATCTGTATAATTAACCATTTGTTTCCCCAGAAAATTGGCAAAAGAAAATAAGAACAAAAATTGAGGATTGTATACTCTTAGTGAAAGATGAATATATTTAGTAAGTCAGGAGAAGATTTTGTACATAGCATATAACATACATAGTACATAAATTATTTTTATAGTGAGCACCCAGTGAGATACTGACTGGGTTAGCTAACCGTTTTTATTTAAATTTTAATTTTCCACATAGGTATTTTTTTTGTGCAAATTGCAAATTAACATAAAAAGGGCCATGGTTACACAGCTTATATGTTTACAGAACATTTTATCCAGAAATGCTGCAAAATGGTCCAAAAATCTTCAAATAGGTTTAAATATGGACAGAAAACCACAATCTCATGTTAATTTTTTTGAGAAAGTATAATAAGTTGTCCTTCATGGGAAAATACAGACTGGTGGAACTGAAACAGCAACTTGTTTTTAAAGAACTTCAGGTTTCAGAGTTTTACCTCTAAACGAAGCACAGGTTTGTAAACTCCAACTACGGCTCGACCGAAGAGCTCTTATCCTGTTACAGATTTGTTTTATCTTGAAAATAATAATAAAAAAGTATGGATTTTGAAAATATTGTATTATAAATAGGCTATTCACTTTCACCAACAGCCACATGCCTTGTTCTTTAGCCTCAGATGAACTGTAAGCTATCTCACAAGAAAAAATCCTAACAGCTCCAACGCCGACGCCACATGTTCAATCAGTTTCTTCCAGCCTCGGTTGAAATGACACGTCGGACTCACAGATGTG
Source organism: Hypoplectrus providencianus (assembly GCA_028566105.1). Lineage (NCBI taxonomy): Eukaryota > Metazoa > Chordata > Actinopteri > Perciformes > Serranidae > Hypoplectrus > Hypoplectrus providencianus. Next base: position 23,442,438 of record JAOWBC010000710.1, on the reverse strand, counting down.
TAAGAGGTGTTTTGTCATTTGTACTCTCACCTTTGATCTATACAGAAATAAACAATTTACAATAAAAACCTCTAACATGCTATCTACAGCGCCTCCAGTTTCACAGTATTGAGCCAGCTGCCTCGTCGCCACGGAGGCCAAAGTGACGCAGCTCGGCCAAAGAGACTTTTGCCAGACGTTAGAGAGAAAAACATAAAAACAAAAACTAGTATCCAAAAAGCATTTTACATGTTAAAAACAAGGTCTCAAACTGTACAAGGCTTGTTTGTTCTGCATCAGCATTATAGATTCCTTTACTTTCGATGTCAAGCAGGTGTTTTGAGTGTTTTTTGGGGATGCAGATAAAATACTAAAGGGTTAAAAAAAAAAAAAAAAGAAAACAAACATGACTGTAATGAGTGCCCACTAAAGTCACCTGTGCGAACACAGTGTAAACAATTGCTTTTGAACCAAACTGAATGTGAGGAGTAAAATATGGAAATGGATTTTTTAATAACTTAAGTGATATGTGCTGAATTCTGAAATTACGAGTCCATGATTTTTTTTTTAAATCTACTACTTCTACCCTCTCAGTCGGTGGAGGAAGACTTTGTAGTCAGTCACAAGAAAGCAGTTTAAAAAAGAAAACAAAAAGGGCATTAAAAGGAGGTAAAGACACTGAGGAGAAAGGTGGTTCATTTGACATTGTTGTGTTGACATTCTTTCTCTCTCTGTACAGTTTATGTATGCTCTGTTTGAGAGTGAACCTGTAGTGCTTGGCTAGCTTCCCAAATAAGAGAAACACACTTGACACTTGAAATTGAAGAACTAGCGAGGGGCCGTGTCCGTTCCGATTACAGAGACATCAATAACCACGATAAGGAGCAAAATGAAGACCTTACCACAAGTCTTTTGCACAGTCAGCATCAGGTCACTCGAGCGAGTGAGACACAAAATAACAGTGCTCATGCAAGACTAGTTACTTCCCACAATTCTGTTCATTCAGATACAGACAAACATTTCCTATCCTTATTAACAGGGGAGGGGTAGTACACTAATGGGCACATTCATTCACAGAAAAATAACAAAAAAAAAAAAAAAATGGAGGAGACTTTTAAAAAGACCACCAAAAGCCTTCAGCTTAAGCACTAAGTATACACTTTTACATTACAACAGTAAAAAGTAGTTCTTGCATTCAATAAACACCACGCTAAGGGCGCGTTAAGGAAAGAGAATGAGGGGACAATTCATGCAGTTGTCAGTAGAAAGAAAACAAAAAGGGTGGGGTGGGGGGGGTCAAAAATTACATTTACATTTACAAAGTGTTTCAGACTATTCACCCGACACTTGTCATCAAGTCTGTGCCACAGCTCTGGCACAAAGGAGTTGGCAAGGCAAACCATGTTATTGAGACATAAGAGAAGAGAAAATAACAGAGAAGAGAAATGACACAAGTAAGAGCGCAAGTGGTGGCGAAAAGCTCCCGAAAGGTGTCAGAGTTATGGTTTTAGTTATCTGATACCCGAGACGGAGCTCTGATTGATGCTGTAGGTAGGGGACAGATCCCCACCTATCGTGGCCACCAAAGGTGTTCCATTACTGGTCAGGCAACTCTCCTGAAGAGCCTCAAAGTAGGTGGCCTGCACAGGCTTGTGACACCGCAACACTTGTATGGCATCGTCTATTTTAAACCATTCCCTTTTTCTCCCTGTTGACAGAACAAGACACCATTGTGGAACAAGTCAAGACATGTGAGACAACACGAGAAAAAAAAACATTGTGAAAAATAGCTCTGAAAATTGATCGTTAATGTGAAAATCACAAGGGCAGCAACAAATCTGGTGCTGTAATCCCCCAAACAACATACAGTAAAATCCCTGAACTGTAATATCTCTAAGGCCTGGGAACGAAAGGAAAAAGCTACAGACAGCATGTGACTGCAGGAGAACTTTGTCCGGGGTATGATCCCTATTTTCAACAAGTAAACAAATGCAGTGCTTTACCAATGTTGACCGAGTCCTCCCAGTCCTCCAGCAGCTCTGTTACAATAAGAACGTAGACGTAGGTTCTGTGTTTCCTTTCTTGGTTCTGTAGGGATAGGAAAAAAAATATTTTTACTACTCAAACATGCTGCACAGCTTGTTGACATACGAAGACAGAAAAAAAACTGCACACAAACCTCACCTCAAATACTCCCACTAAGCGACCTAAAGTCCCCTTCACACCGGCCTGTAAAATAAACAAGTATGATTAAAATGATGTGCAAATACATTTCACAGCAGGCAGTTACAAAATAATATATTCTGAAATATAAAGAGACAAATACACATCACCTGCAGAAGGTGTTTTACTCTTTCAAATTAAAGTATCTAGCACTTGCAGCAAAAGTCACTAAAAGAAACCAGATTGCATCAAACTCTCTAATGCAGGATGCACTGGAATTAATTATAATTCTGTTGGTCGGATTTCCCCCAATGGTCTGACAAAGTCAGTTTGTTGCTTTTAAGAAATAAAACTGCAAAGAGAGTCTGAGAAGTCACTTTATCTCACTTGAAGTCTTCAAGTTTCCAACAGTGCATGTAAAATTTGAGGCAATTTATAGGCCTGTAACTGATGTTTGTTTTTGATAGCTTTTAGAGGCTTACAACTGGAGCTTTGAACATTTTTCATTACATTCTATAATCTGTATCACAAACTAATCTAATTCTACTGCGTGAATAATGTGTAATAACAATCATAATAGTATAATCTAATTTATATCTGTGACGATGTAGAAATATCTCGAACTGAATAAATAGACATGCACAAAGAGGAAACAACAAAAAACACAAGCTCCAAATCTTGCAGCATTACACTGCAATTTTTTTTTTTTAACTTAGTGGTGTTTCGATGCATATTGAAATGGCTTATGTTGCAGTAGAGTACAACACATTTCAATCCTAAAATCTAATCCTAAAAGATTTTAACATTAACAACAAAAGATTTGTTTGTATACCCTGCAATGTCACCTTATCCAGTTTCACAAAACTTCTTTATTTAGCTAAGGTTATTAAAAAACATAAAGGTCACAACTCAGCTTATAAAGATATAATTGAATAAAAGACAAGAAGGCTCTCTGAGGTTCAGTTATTCTTTTGAATATGTATTCTCCTGTATTTATGAAACACACCTGAATGCACCACGAAGTCTGTTGGGCAATGCCAAAAGAAAAGTACAAAGGTAGCAGCCAACATCTGCCACAGCTTACATGCCTTTTTTGTAAGACCAGTAGGGAAAAACTCAAATGTTTAATTTACAATTATATAAAACAGAACAAATCTGCTAAATAACACATGAGTAGCTGGAACCAGCAAAGTTTGATGTAATCTTCACACTTCTGATTACTGCAGCTGCAAAATGCATGTAAACACCTCCGTAAAGCTATCACTTACTGCCACATACTGACCACATCTCTACAAGATGTTTTGCGTACTATAAAAGATCATATAAAAAGTTCACAGACAAACAACACAACAACCACTTTGCTGTCGTTTGCCTGAACTCATCCTGTGCCCCCGCACTATTGCAAATGTCACAACCTTTCCTAGAGAGAGGACAACTCACTTGTTACCTTTAAACATATTAACAAAAATAATCTCTGAGGTGGTTCTTAAATCCCAGAGGTGGAGAGCAGATCAGGTTTTGATAGAGGGCTAGGTCACTTGCTGACATCTTTGCAGCTTCTTCTTCAGGTTCCAGTTTCACTCTATAAATAAATGTTGACTGCACTCGCTGTACCATGGACTCAGAGTTGGGACTCCTCAGGCCTTCAGAGAGATCACATGTAGAAGAACAGGCCCACTACACAAACCCCAAAGATGTGCCAGGGATTAAGTAATAGGCCAAATGTCAACCTGTATGTTTTGAGATGGAAAATGTCTTCCAACTCCAGTACTCGTGTAACTGAAGACTGCTGGGCATCATCCTGGGAGAGGATGCACTGGGTTGAGGCTGCATTACAAGTTATGCAATGCTGTCCTTTGGTGGTGTCACGGTACGCATATTCGCCCAAAAACGTTCGGTACAGGACATTAAGTTTAGTATACGACTTCCACTCTGTACGTCCTGTGACTGAAACACTGTCAAAATAGGGTTTTTTGTTTTAAAGTCGTACGCAGAGGAAAAAATAATAACCTGCCATGTGAGTTTCATGTTGTGTCAATATTAAATAAAGCAATCTGAATTATATCTTGGTGGACAAAAGTTGACGATAAAATTATCTCAGGTAGCAGAGAATAGCAGCAACGCTAACAAGTTACATCAATTTAATTTCTTGGCGTCCTGGAACTTAAATTCTGATACAACTTATCTTGCTCACACAAATAAAAAACACATGGGCAATCTAGATTTTTAACTGTACAATATTAAATAAAGTGTAAAAATATTCATTTTCAATGACATCATCTAAATGTAAAGTGATCAAGACTAAGACTAAGACTTACTCTCTTGTCCATGTCTGTTATACTGTCCCAGGAATTTGGGTGGAAGGCTCAGTGTGAAAACATTTAGTTAAAGTATTTTTTGGATATTTTAGTCTGACTTTAAAAAATAGGAAGTAGGCACTGAATTGCATAGGTTATAAACTTCTAATCTTTAATTTGAAGAATGGCTAAGAAAATATTTTTGCAGATTTTTGTCTCAAAAAAGGAAACATTTTTACTCATAATATATCCTCAATCTCATTCTACAATCAAAGATTGTAAGAAAATCATATTGTGAATTGTATTGAATCATGATGAGAGTTTATCTTTACATCCCTAATACTGAAATATGATTGTTTTACAGCCCTACTATCCTGTGTGTTCTTGGTGCATGGCGTATATGACTCCCTGACACAAGCCAAGGTTGGGAACAGTCTGATAGACAAATGAACCCTCTGTAACCTTTGTCCTGCCCCTGAGTGCTGTGACTTCACTGTCATCCCTGGCAAGACTCCAAACCAATAAGCATAAGCAATCACTCACTGCTCATATGGTCATCAGAATAAGCTTGTCAGGATTAGGATATGTCCTGTTACACCACCGTCCAATAAGAAGCTTAGGAAACCACAGAACATGGTGATGCATCGAGTACCATTCAAAGTCACCACCAAAGTTTCTGAAAGCAGCATTTAAGTGCTTTTTAAAAACCTCAGTAGCTTGCTTGACATTGCTTTTGACCCTGTAGATGTGTTGGCAGGCCGCAGCGTCCTGCGATCGCCAAAGCTACCAAACAGTGTGAGCCAGGATAAGAGATGATATCAGCATCCATCAGCGTGATGGATCGCACACAGAGAATCGGCTTTATATGGTCAGTGACCCGCCAAGAGCTGACAGCCGGGTGAGACTCAGTGTCTTCAGTGCCTGTCGCCATTCTGATCAAAATGCCCAAGTGACTAGGACAGCTTGCTCACAAGGGGGGATTCCTGATTTAAGGGATGGACGAAGGCGGTATAAGCAGCATCATTGATTTCCAATGAGCTGTTGCACTGACTTCTAATTGCTACCGATCCTCCCAAACAAACAAACCAACAGAAATAGATGCATTTTGCCCTTCAAACTGCATCTGTAACAAGGCTGTTGCTGTAAATAAAAATAGAACTGTCTCAAACATACAAAGAACAAAATCTGATTGTTTGCTGTATTTCTTGGATTGGAAAGTGCCGCAGTGCAATCACTGGGTTGCCAGTGTTCAATCTCAGTGTGACCTCCTTTGACACCTAAACACTGCTTTGTAACATGATGCTATGATACAGCTTACATGTTGCTAGGCTCTTGCTCTCTGTCCATGCAAACAGGATGACTGCACCGACAAAATGGGTTTTGAGAGCAAGGTATTAGGGCCCAGTGTTAAATACAGACATGATTTAATAGAAATGAAATACAATACATCTAGAGAGCAGACACTCAAACTAATGTGGCACAATGCAAATGGAAATCCATTCTCAGAATAATATTCCTGGCTATGAACTAAGTCTAGAAAGGTATGTTTCACATTCACGTATAAGATACAACGGTCAAGTGAAGCTTGCTGGCGCGCAGTCTACAAACAACAGCCCATCACCTACAATATAAGTTTGAATTTGATATAATAGTAGTGAAAATATAGTTAAAAAACCAACCTCTTCACACACTTCTCGGGCTGCAGCAACATTGGGCTCCTCCTCGGGCTCCATTCCCCCTCCAGGAACTATCCACTTGTCAGGATGTCGACTACTGCTCACCAGCAGCACCTGCAAAGCATCCCAAAGACAGGTCACAGTCTGACTCAATGTTGTTTTATAAACCTGTATTTATTGATGAAGGTTCATATGTTCAGAATCAGTAACTTTTAAATCCCATTTTTATAAACTTTCTTTTGTGATTCCCCCTTTTTAATAATGTTTTCTTATATCAGTGCTAGATTTGTTTATTTCTTTATTTTACATTTATTTCCCGGTAAACATGTCTTGTCATTTCCATGTTGTCCACTATGATTATACATATTTGTATCCTTGTAATAACTTTACCAGGATTTAGAGATAGGCTTTACTTATCCTGCAGTGAGGAAATTCATTGTCTTTCAGCCACTGTCAGCCACTGCGCCTGTTTGACTTTATCTTTAAAGCACAGTGTAAATACTGTTTGTAAAGGTGCTTTCTAAATAAAGTAATCATCATTATTATAATAATAATAATAATTATAAAATACAAATAATTTTCTTAATAAGACACAAGGAGAGCAAAACCTTAATGTGTGGCATTAACAAACTGTCAACTCAGACACTAAATGGTACCTGAAGCTGGGTTACCTAGCTGCATTATTGTGTGAATGCAGTTTACTCACATTTTCCTCAATAGCTTGTGTATGACTCACTGAGTTTGCTTTTTCAACACAAGTATGGTGTGTTCACGGTGTCAACAACGTGTTGGAGAAAAGCTCAAGCTCAGCTGGTTGCTTATATGGTACACTGTATTCTCTGGTAAAAGTTTCTGACTACGTGCAGGTCATTCTGATGCGTTTCCTGAAAATCAGCAGCCCATGTTGTTCACAATCTGGCCTCGACTTTCACCAGAATGAGGAATTAGTTAAGTCTCTATTAGTCACCCCACCTCCTCGTATTTATGTTTGCACTACAAAGACATCTTTGTGCGTGCTGTTGACTGGACATCAGCTTTTCAAAAATCGCCTCTGATCTCAAGTAACCCCTTTGAAGGCTACTTTGAGTGGGTTTTCATGGCATAGCAAACGAAAAGTGGCACATTTGTAACAATTTTAACTACGTGGAGAAATTCATACATAGCGATATTACAACAAACACAACGGATAAGCAAAATATAATATATTGAATAAAAAAACTAGTGATACAAGATAACTAGGAATTACTACCACTGTTGTCTTTTGGCTAAAAAGCTAGAGCTACTAGCCACATATACGTCCAATGTTTGGCTAGCAATACCAGTTGCATTGCCGCTTACACTAACAGTTACTTTGCTCACCAAATAACCTGTAACATGACACGATACGTATATGAGCTTGTCATTTAAGTAAGATCAACAAAGACTGCCGTCCAGTCGCGTTTCATTATGACAGAGCCAGCACTCATCACTGTGGGCTGTGGTCGCTGGCCGACAGCCGGCTGCACACAGCAGCAGCAGGGCTACTTAGCATGCTAACGGTAGCATTAGCATGCAGCTAACAGGTTGACTCCTGTGTATAAAAAGGTTGCACAGCTAAAAGAGGCTTACATAACACCTGGGTAAGTACGAGCCTTAAAATGATGTTTAAAACACAACAGCAGAATGGAGAATAAGAAGGAAGTAAACAAGTGAGATATCGTTTCTAGCTTGCTTCAAACCGCAGCTTTGTTGATAAATATACCGATTTACAGACACTGGAAGCAGCTACTGATGCTAATGCTAGCTTGGCCTGCCCAGATGGCGACATCCCCGGACTCACCTCTTCTTCGCTCTCGCTCCTGAAGCACAGACAGGCGGCCCGCTTCTTGTAGCCGTCCCCGTCGTACGTCCGGGTTTGGTTTGACTTGAGCTTCATCATTTCAAAAGAAGGGGCACAAAAGTTCAAAAGTACAGCTAAGTATACCACTTATAAAGACGACGGCTGTAGACGCAAAGTCCTCCTCCGGGGGAACCTCGGCGTTTTTTACTTAAAAGAAATAACTTCTTCTTCGCTTCATTTTCACAAACCTAGGCACATCTACGGCACGGTCGCCATTACAAGGAGCCGCTACGCCCACGACGTAATTTACCCTTTAATAGCGCGTTTAGCGTAAGAAAACTTCGTATCGGCTGTTGAAGAATTGGAGCACCGGGGAGGTGGGAAAACGCAACACCACGCTCTGACTGGAGTGAGCCGGTGAGGGAAAACTGGCACTTCTGGCTCCAACTACCTTGTCACGGCCACTTGTTTGAGGCTGATGTAATTAAGTAAGATTATACCGTCTCACTTAAATAATTAAAACGTAACGTCGTCCGCGTAAATGCTGTTAAAATTACGTAACGGTTGATTAATGCTGCTGTGATTAATCAGTTTCAGCACCGCAGGTAATGGACAGCGACAGCAAACTGATCCAAAAACGTGATGTAAAATGTTTTGCTACTATATATATATATTTATATAGTAAAATAAATAATAAGAAATAATATACATATTTTTGAATGTATATATATTTGTATTTTATTTTCATTTTTTTAAAATTCTATTTTTTTCTTTCTGTTCTTGGTTGGAGCAACTTCAGCCATGGCCAAATGTAGCAAATTTTCCCTCCATTTCTCCACACATCAAAATAAAAAACTGATTTAACCAAAGCTTAATTACCATTAATTTGAAAATCAATAAGTCTTCCAGTCATTTTCAAGCCAAACCACTCACTGGTTTCTGCGTCTGTATTGTAAGACTTTAAAGCTTTTCCGTTGTTAATGAAAGAAACTAAATATCTGTGGATTTTAAACTGCTGGTCAATAGGGCAACTTGAAATTGGACATAATTTCTTTAAAAAACAAGTCTTGGGACCTTTTCAAATACATACTAAATAATACAGAGCTATAAATGTTCTGATCTCGTGTGATATGTTTTCAATTTAAAACTGTATACAGAGAGTACTTTATGTTATTATTGTTATTATTATTATTATTATTATTATTATTATTATTATTATTATTATTATTATTATTATTATTATTATTATTATTATTTCATTTTATATGTTTAGTAGTTTCTGGTAGTCGATCTTGACTAATATCATGTAGCTTTTGGAGTTACAGTAACTGTAGAGAAATACAGCTGCTGCCCACAAATGTTCTCTTTCTGTGTGTCTCTTTGAGAAGCTCACAAACACAGATATTAAAAAGAATATGAAAATAGTGCTTTGATGTTTTGGAAATCTTGGCTACCAGACAAATAACCATCGGCAAAAATACGACTGACTCAGGGCCCAGAACAGAAATGAAGTTTTAGTGAGCTCAGAGGACTAAAGAAAAGCTTCGTCTCAAGTCTGTCGATGCACACCGAGCTGCGTCTTGACCCGCTGCCTTCAGTAATGACAGCACATGAATAGACGTGAATCAGAACTCCTCGCTGTCAGTCAAGATGTTTTCTGTCTGCAAGTCTTATCACAGATGCAGAAGAAAACATGCCCACCAGCACTTCTACTACACATAAAATATATAAATATAGATAACAAGGAAGCTACAAACTGGTAGTGCTTTAAAATCAAACCCCAGATATTTTAGAAGTATGAAGTTTGTCATCTCTGTAGTGTCCACAGTCCAATTTACATGCACATCACATTGTCAGCATAATGATTTCTGACACAGAGCCATAACTGGTTATTGAATTCTCCTGGTTGCTTCATTGTTTATATTATTTTGTGTCATTTTATTGCTTCTTTTCTCCTCCTGTTTGTCCTTTTTCTCTGTTGAAGTCCCATTGCTTTTACTGCCGCAACAATCCAATTTC
>JAOWBC010000710.1:23418733-23431112 GCA_028566105.1 Hypoplectrus providencianus | reverse complement strand
TGCTTCTTTTCTCCTCCTGTTTGTCCTTTTTCTCTGTTGAAGTCCCATTGCTTTTACTGCCGCAACAATCCAATTTCTACTAATCTTATTTACCTATATTCCCTCTGAAGTTTCTCCAAACAGATACTGACATTTGAAGAAAATCTTACTTTTCTCTCATAACATCTCAGATGGCTTTTCACTAAAAAACAAATACCTGCTTGCATCTAAAAGCTGAGTCATTGAGTCGTTTTCAAAATAAAATCACCACCTACTGATCTGCAAATTTGGACAGATTTTAGTATTATATATTTAAAGCAAACATGTTTTTTTTTTTTAAATCAGACTCAGAATTTTCTCTTAAAAGTATTAATGCTTGTTTAGATATAGGAGGTTTTTTAGTATTATTTTAGTTAAACTGTAAAGTTTTTGAATGTAATTTAACAATTTTATGATTATTTGAAATATATTTTTATTTATTTTAACTTAAATTCTACCCTGAGATATAAACTGTTTATAATTGCATTCATCTACTGATTACAATAAAATGGACAACAGAAAAATATATAAAGAGTTTTACCAATTGCCCCCTTTACATGCATAAACATGGAGTTTACCACAATATTAAAAACATAGCCGACTGTATTGGACTGCATTATGCTCTGCAGGTGTTCATGATATTGTGTCCACCACCCCACTGAGTGGAGCTTTGCTGCAGCTAATATATTCCACTATATGAAAGTAAAAACATTATTAGATGCAGGAAAGAAAATTTAATTAGGTGGGCTTGTAGCTGCGGGCAGGTTGTGAGCAGTAAATATGCAGTATTAACATATAAACATAATCAAACTACAGTAACAGTTTAAAAACAAAAAGGAGAAGGAAAGCTCAGGAGTGAAGTCAACACATTCTCCATTGTAAGAGGAGAAACTGTTCTTTTATAGAAAATCATTTCTAAATGTTTCATATGTTGCTGGATGGCATTATTCCGTCATAGTAATTTAATTTTCATCATCCTGTTCTGTTTTTCTAAAAAACACTATAATTCTGTATAAATATACATATGATAAATATTATAATTATGCACAACAAACAGTCTCACTGTTGACCACTGAGAGCAGATTGTAATAGGACAGCGAAAAACTTAAAACTGCATGTTTTATTATTTGCATGCAGCAAATTATATTCACTTTATCATTATTATTTTTATTTTGTTTTAAAATGGCATTATTTTTTATTTATCCAGGCTAAATCAATCCGAATAGATTTAATTTTAACCTAGATACAGATTTATTTCAGCCCCTTTACAGTATATACACCATACTAAACATACCACACACACACCATCTTTAATGTATTTTTACATTCAGATTCATATGTTGCATATAATCACTGCATTGTAATCTGTTATTATCTAAGGGTGAATGGAAGAGCCTCCCTCTTGTTCCATCCTGTGCTTTCTTGCCTCTCTATTCAGTCTGGGGGATGAGAGCAGGCTTTACACAATTAAACATATCTGTATAGGGTCATACTCAAGAGGTTGCACTTTTACCATCTGCAGTTGCTACGGCAACCCATTCTCTTTCGCAAGTCTCTGGTTAACCATTCACACGCACACACACACACACACACACACACGCACACACACACAAATGCAGGAGCAGAGACATATTCCCTGTCATGGCCAAAAGAGGGCGCTCACTTCTTTCCGTAGCTGTGCAGTAAATGCAGACAAAAGAAGTGCAGAAAACAACATATGCCTCTATGTAAAGGTTCATCTTCTTTTATTTGACATGTAATATTCCTAAAACCAAACTCTTTTTTCATATTTACATTTATATACACTTGCTATTGAAACATGTTGCATTATACTAAAAAAGCATAATATCTGAACCACCACTGTCACATCTCGAGGATCTCACACTGCTCCTGAAACTAAAGAGGAGGAGTCAGTTTGTTTATTCTGCAACAGCTTTCATGATAAGAGTCTACCTCTGTAAAGCTGGATGTTCAAAGGGACAAACGCTCATTTAAAAGACATCAGGATGCTGGCGCTGCAAATCCTTTACTACCTATATTCAGTTTAATGAAATAAAAAAGTTAAGCTATTTAATGTTGTAGCGCTTTTTAAAAAAATAAATATATTCACTCATTTTGACTTTTTGTTTATAATCACATTTTACACAGTGTACCTACCTTTTTGGAGTCAGGAGTGTACAAAAGACTGGATACTAACACTTAGAGCCAAAAAGTCTTCAACACCACAGACCCACATATGTAATTTGCTCCTACCCTCTAATACAACTCAAATGTCACCACTTAAACACATTGTTAACAGGGTTAAGTATATTAAAATAACCACTTACTTATGTTTAGGAAAATAGTATGAGGTTCAGCTTAGCAAAATATATTTGAAAGTAAAATGAATGGACGTAAGTCCTGGAAATAAGGTAGCTTTGTAGATTACATAAAGTGTGACACGGACAAAAGCAACATTTACCTGTCAGGAACATTGGCCTCCTGAGTGAAAGTCCTGTGTTTGTTCATGTCCTTACTTCCAGCTTTGCTTTCATGCTCTGTAACATCATTTTCATTGCCACTAGAGGGCGCCACTAACTACAAATGGTAAAATTGTTTAAGGTCGGGGTGTCCAAACTTTTTTTTCCTGAGGGCCAAATGCAGAAACATATACAAAGGACTGGGCCAGTCACTCAGTGAGGTGTACTGCCTCACTTCTAATGCAATAATACTGGTATAATCAAACAAATGCAGGTCAATTATGTTTGATGAGTGAACGTGTTTGAAGCAAAAAAACAAAACAAAAAACTATATCACAACTCTCCATTGTAGATTTTCATTTTATTTGTTACAAAAATAAACAAAATAGAAGCATACGATAGTATTACCACACTGCAGAAGAAGAGCACTCTAAGAAGTCAGCCCTACCGAGGCTCTGCCCTCCTGGATCTTACAACATTACAGACGCAGATCCATTTCAGAGACATTATTAGATTCTTATTGACCATGTTACAACCCGAGTTTCATAGAAATGAGGCCAGTATTTTTTTTCTGTTATCCTGCTGAAGAAAATACATATTACTTACATATTATAAATATAGTTAATGAGATGATCCAACAGCAAAGGCTATTCCAAAAATACAGAAACTATACTGTATATTTTTATATTTTAATTTTGATGCTGATACTTTAATACTTTTACTTAAATAAGTTTGGAATGGGAGTCATTTCACGGCATGATATTCATACTTTTATTGTTACATTTTGAAAGAATCTAAATAATTCTTCCACCACGATGTTGTTCAGGTTAAAAGCCTTCCCCTTGCACCTTTTCTTTTTATTTTCAGCAATGTAAACAAAACTGATTTAAGCTAATATAGGACCTAAACCCCTTTATATAAAACATGGTCACTGGCCAACATGTGCTGAGGGACACTGTCAGTGTCTGCATCGTTTGATGATGGAGCGCTTTGAGGACAGGGAGACAGCAGTGAGTCCGACTGATGTTAGCCCAACAGTGTTAGCGCGCTTCAAAGGGCTGCGCTGGGTGTGTGGGTGCAGTGACAGAGGATGGCAGGAGACTTCCCTGCACGTTTCTAAATCAGGTCTTAACTCGTCCGCGGTGATGGATCGGGATATTTAGCTGAGTTGAAGTGTTGCAGGCTAAAGATTGTTCAAGCAAATATGGAACATCTGCTTTTACGTTAAAGTTGCAGGTCAAGGATCATCCGTTAGTAATATAGGGCCGGCTCCCTGTGATGAATTGCAGTTTAAGGGAGCTTTCACAACCCAAATTCCATTTGGTCATTTGTGAACCCGCCAATCAGTACTGTGTGGATGAAAACAAGCAGTCCGAGACCACAAGCGGGTGTCTCAGTCCCGTTCCAAACAAATTCTAGTGAGGTTTGATTGCACTGTAAACATAATAGGAAAAAGGAAATTAAATAAAACCGCATCAGATTGTGGCTCCTAGTCAAATCCTAAGCTTTAGTTGACAGCTGACACCCCAAACTAACCAGCTGAGAGAAGTCCAATCAAAACAAATATGAATCAGGAAGTATCCGATCATTCTGTATTTGAGCCCTGGGATGGACAATGCAGAATTCAGCACTGTAATTGCATTTGGCTATGTTAGTTCAATAAATGTAAACTTTATTAAGTTGTTCTAAGTTTTTTTTAAAAAGCCAAGTAAAGAAAAAATATCCAGACAGAGTGTGGGAGGCTTTAAGGGCCCTGCTCCAGCAGTGGTTACGTGTAAAACTATTGGAACTAAATGAATCAATAGACAGTGGCGGTGCCGGCCATGGCGTTCAGATGAAGCTGCGCATTAAGACAGTGCAGCCAGCTAATGTAGTTTATCCTGAGCAGCTGGACACATGGCAGGGTCAAACCACTGAGTGTCTGCTCTGTGATTGGGTCAAAGGCAGTTTGAGATGAAAGGTACATTAGATGGTAAATGGACTGCATTTACTAACAGATTTTCTCATCTTTGCAACCACTCAAAGTGCTTTACAATACAAGTTAGAGTAAGGAAAAACCAAGATTCACACACACATCCTGGGCTCCAAGGACACTTCAGCCAGCAGCCTGCAGGGACCAGGGGTCGAACCACCTACCTCCAGGCTCTGGTTCAGGGTTAAAGTGTGGGGCGGCCTGTCAGAGGACTCAGTGGATTCATGACAGCGCAGCCTGATACCTAATGGGCCTAATGATCGGTCAAAACATCATTTAACATTAATACTGAGCTTCCACAGGAATGCTCTCCCAACTCTTGGCACTGTTCACTGTGTGTATTGATGAATAAATAAAACCTGCGAGACAGGACTTCCAAATCATGCAAGAATTATTTTACAGTTCCTGAACCAGAAAATATGCCATGGCACAGGACTCCAGAGTCAGATAGGGAGCGCTGCCGAGTTCTGTTTCTGTCTAAGTAACTGGAACACGTGTAGAGCATGAGGCTGTTGCATCAACTCCACACCTTTTTATTATGAGTGCAGTACTCGTGATGGTGCACAGATTGAACTTTGTGTTTCTACCATCAGTGCTGCTGCAAAGCATCAGCCAGCTGTGGTGCTGTGGGGTTTTCTAGCTAACTTTGAAATGCTATAGTCCCAGGGTGATCAACCTGTGTGGCCTGCTCCTCAACAGTTGCTCCCTGTCGCGTTTGTAAAGTTAGTTAATAGTTATTTGTGAACATTTTAGCTTTGATTTATAATTTCCCCAAGTTTAACAATGTGTTGCCCATAAGCCTACATGAAGAAAAAACAACATAGCTAACCATACATAGCCTCTACACGTCTAGTCCCTCGGTTAGTCCTTTATATCTCTGCAAACATAGATCACACTCAACATTAAATGGACATTATGTACTCCAAAAAGTACTTATTCACCAAAAAAAAGTAAATAGATAAATACACATCATCTAAACATAGAATATTTACAAGTCTGAATACGTGTCTGTTCCAACATGTAGCATGCTTGTTTGTCTTATGGGCCTATATTTGCCTTGGATATTTACTAAAATGTGTAATTTTATGAGATAATGGTAACTTATGTAGCCAAAAAGAGTAAACTGCTGCCTTCTTTTAGGCACATTTGTGTCCAAATATACAAATATGTAAACAAATAAACTGAGGAGGGACTGGTAGAGCCCGCTGAGTGTAAGGAAAGAGTATAATGTTGGTTTAAAATATGATAAGCTCAGCTCAGGCAGACGGAGCCGTCAGGTCCCCTCGGTGGCAAAAGGTAAATGAGGAGGGAAATTCAGCTCTCGTGTTTTATCTCCTAATGTGGCAATCCCTGTGCAGACGTGTGACACACAACCAAAGGCTGTGCAGCTGCTCAGGTTTGTTTAATTGAAGCCTGAGAAGATATTGGCAACATTAACCTTTGGAGCAGCGTTTTTTTTCTGCAGGTAAATATGCACGTTAATGACTAAATAAGCAGGAGATTGTGCTGTTCAGCCCAGGGCCAGAATAGATTGTGCTCTGCTTCACACGTAAGAGAAGCAATTTACCGTGTTGTGATTTTCTCAGCTTAAAGTGACATTGCCCTCTGTGTGTGTGTGTGTGTGTGTGTGTGTGTGTGTGTGTGCCTCTCTGAAAAGCAGATTAAACCGCATAATTTCCTACATTACCTGTAGAAAATAGCACCAGGTCAGAGTTGATTAAATGCTGTGTATTTAAAAAACTAAATAAAAGTGAGTATCTTAATTTTCATTGCCAGAAAAAAAATCTACCTTTGAATCTTAATTATAACAACTAAATTAATTAAATGTAAACTAATCTTCACAAGATTATACCAGTTCATTTGTTTCCCAACACTTGATCTATTCTGTTATGTTTCATAAAGTAGAAGTGCATCAGTCTAACTTAACAACCTGTATTTTATGCTTTGATGCAAAATAGTCTTTCTATTCTTATTATTTTATACTGGGTTTCAACTTACCAAACAATTTTTTAAGTTTTTAAGTTTATTTATAAGTATGTAAAGTTGTTAAATATCATAACCACCAGGGGATGCTGTCAGGCCAGTTACAACCAGCCCAGACTCATATTTCCAGTGACATTCAACAATTCAACATCCATTTATTCATTTAATGGTCATCATGCACACAGTGTGTGTCAATAACAAGTGAAAATGTTTGACATTTGCAGTTACATAGTTGTTTTTTATACAGAAAAGACTTTATATTTGAGTTCATACAATGTCTGTGGCTCATAAATGACACCAATAAATGTACAAATGCTTTTTATACTAAGTCACATAATAATAAAAACTGATATTAATAATAATACATTTTATTGATGTAGCACTTTTATGCATAATGTTACAAAGTGTTTTAGAAAACAAAGAAAACCACACGAAAAATAAAAATAATACCAAAGGGTTTGAGCACAGCAGTAGTAAAAAACAACAAATAAATCGGACTAAAAACAACATTGATAAAAACATAACTGCCCCTTGAATAATTTTGTTTTTCCATCATGTTTTCATGATAATTTCAACACATTTTGGTAAAACATCAGGTGACCAGACACTCACAAGGCACACACAAACGTTTTAGTGATAAAAAGTGGAATGAGTACGCCTCCACTCCACAGACACCCACAGAAAATAGATATTTTTAGATTAATGGTACATATAACATGCACATACTGTTCTTTATTGTCAGTTTTTCAAATCTTACTTTCCTGTCGCATCTCTGAATGCCCAATGCAACTGAGAACTATAACCACTGTATACAATCATAGACAAAAAAAAATATTTTGTAATTACTGCTCAATATCAGCAAAAACGTCAACACTTAAAACACTGCAAAAAGGAAATTTTAACAAATATATCTTGTGTTTTTGGACAAAATATCTTCTAAGGCTTAATAGCATCTTATTTCTAAACATCTTAACAAACAAATGTTTTACTTTTTCCATTTTGATTCATATTAAAAGCCAAAAAACAAAAACTTTCATTTTACCCAATGTAATATGTATTTTTGTGTGTAATTCTCTCTGAATATCTGTTAAAACGTTTGTTATTGTCTAATATAATATATAATCTTAGTCAGGTTTCCTATTTTGTCCGTATAAAACCAAAAACCTATTAAATTCACTGCAAAATAATAAGAAAAAATGCTCACATCTGAGCACATGAACATTGAATTATTGAATGTACTGTCTTTTGTTTGAAGGTAAAATTGCTGTTTTTTTCAATGGAGTCTGGGGGTTTTAAGGGAAGAAAAGAGCACCTGACAGAAAGGGAAAGTGATAAAAAGTCCATTTAATAAAACTTAATGTTAAGGTGATATCGATTGTTTCAAGTGGCTAAAATATGCTGTCCTGGTGCCTCCGTCCTCAGCAGTGGTTGGTTTTGTTTCTGCTCCAAACTGGGGGCATCCTGACCTCCATCTCCTGTAGCCAACACCCTGACTATGAAGAAACACCTCATAAAAGCCTATTTCCACTAATCCAAGCTGCCCCTTTAAAGTGGTAAAGACTCGCCCTTATTAGCAGCATTTTCCGTTGTTCACGAGGCGACTTCCTGACCCGGAGGACAGGCTCGTAATGTGATATATTCTGCCTCAGTGTTTGAGAGAACGCTGCAGAGGAAATGTACAATCCTCCCTTTGCACGCTCTGTACCATAGATAGAATTTCCTCTGTGGCCAGCCTCTCTCTGTACAAAGCTTTCCCAGTTCAAAGGTTACACCTGTGACAACTGTCAGCCAGCCAGCATCTCAAACGAATATATCACTCGCACATGGAGCATACGGCCAATCTGTCCGCCCTGGCTGGCCTGTTTCATCTTTGTAAAATATTGCTTCAAACAGACAGTGACAAACCGAGTCATTTATACGTCTTCCAACTTGTGGGTGTGTAAGGCAGTCAGAGGCTCAATTTTATATAATCAAATGTCAGCAGATAGTCGGCGTGCCCCCAGAGTTCAATATTAGATGACACAGACGCTGATGAAAAGATGTGAGATAAAAACATCATTTCGTTCCAACTATTAGGTTATTATTTATTACACATACTGACAGACTTCCATGGCCTCTCTTCCTCCTCCTTCTTCTACTCATCGGCATCATTATTTCCAATGATCTGACAGTTGTACACAAAAAAAAGCGACCCCCGTACAGCAGCCTGTTAGGGCCAATGTTTAGTTTGTTCTTAGACAGCGCCCTCATGTGGCCGGCAAAATTATGACGGAAACAAAGGTGGAAGTGATGATAGGACTTATATAAATGGTGATTATGTACAAAGTGAATCATCATTCATCACATCATTGCCTTCATTCACGTATATACATTTTGTAGATGGGGAACTAAAGAAAAAATCATTATTCTTTTGCTTTTTTGTGTGTTATTTGCCCTCCCCAGTTTGACCTGTTAGATTACAATGTTATCTAATGAGTTGGATTTAAAAATGGAGTTGAATGATGAAGGTTTTTTTAGGAGCATCTCACAGATGACAGTAAACCACTTTAGATCAAACTAGATTATCCTAACAAGACAAACTGACTTAAGAAGCACTCCTGAGGATCATGTAATTCTTCTTTCACCTAAAAACCTTGTCAACATTGTTGCATATTTTTTTATTTTGGTTTGCTTGCTTTCAAGCTCTCTGAGCATCGTAAACAGATGTCCTTCATCTACTGGACTAATATGTGAGAAAAGAGGCGACACTTGAAGCACGTTGCAGACTTTAAGTGTTTTCACTTTTGTGCGGCATTGATCCACCGTGTGACTCAATCCATTACCCTCCATTCTGTCTCTGAATAGTTTGAAGACGTAGTTGTTTGTGTGTGTGCTCTGCGATTGTCTGAACATATTTCGGTAAGAGTCTTTTTTCTTCACCATGAGACCATGTCTGTCCATGAGACACTTTCAAGCCTGCTACTACCTTTGCGAATTTCCGTCCAAATCCAACCCAGAGTGCTCTGTGTTTTGTGTAGCTTCCTGACTTTGGTTCTCATTTTTTTGGAGTTCACTTCAAGTGCAGCAAACAGCTCAGGTTTGAGTTTAACAGATTAGGAACAATTGTGGTTGTGTGGTTTAGAGGACTTGTTGGATAATTGAAAAGCTTTTAAAAGGACCTCATATTCAGTTATTTTACACCATTCTTTCAAAGTTTTCAAATCATTTTCATGGTTAAAATTACAATTCTGTTAACTTTATTCAGCACAGTTGCACTTGGAGAAACAGTTTAGAAGTATTAGCTCTGGCTGCTTTGAAGGTGCTTGAAAAAGTGCTGGGATTTCACTCTTAAAAAGCTGCTTGACTCTTGATTTTAGTTTAACATTCATTTAGCAAAGAGGGGATCGTGTGACTGGACGAAACAACCAAAACCAGGTCAGAGCGTTCATAATCACAGGGTCACTTTAAATCATACAAACGCTGCAGGAGCTCCGGCCTTTTAATGAATCCCATCAATAAACTGCAAATCTTGTGACCTCCAGAATTTACATTTTGAAGAATTCCCCTAATGTATCCATGAAATGAGAGACGTCTGGGGGCAGGCGATTATGCCTCAGTGGCTAGTTTTTTTTCTCAGGGATTTTCACTAGTAACTGGAATTAACATGGCTTAAATTCTCTCCGCCCCATAGCTAATTGAAACAAGTAATCTCCGGAGTTCGGCTTGCACAGGGGGGACGGGGAGGACTCAGTGGCGTAACATGTTATCCTCAGAGCAGACGCGTTCAACAAGGCCGTCTCCCCTCACGCTGCAGCAGAAAGTAACACAGGAATGGGTCTCTTGGTGGGAATAACTTTTGTACCCATTCTCCGAAGCTAAATAATTCACTTATTATGCTAAGCAGAAATAGAACAGTGATTTGAGGAGCTGACAGATGGAAGAGAGCTGATGTTTGGTGGGGTAATAAAGCCATGTAAAACACTTTGTTCAATAATGTGCACAAGTTAGCTCTGTGGTTTTTTTATTTATTTATTTATTTTTTATTTTTTTTTTGCAAGGTCCCCTGACGACTCACAAGACTGTCACTCAGTCTAGTCGTGTAGCTGGAATTTGCTCCAGCAGAGGTGGGGATGAATATTCAGAGGCTCAGCTGCCTCCAAGGCCTACAGAGACATGACACACACACCCCTCCAACAACCACCTCCCTCATCTCACTCACACACACACACACACACACACACACACACACACACTCGCGCCGCCACTTTCCCTTGATGTGGTGGAGTCGGTCCAGCCCTCCACAGGTGTGACCCACTCAGACCTGTGAAAGCCTCCACACACGGCTCGGGCCTGTGATCGGGGAGGCAGAAAGAGCAGCTGTGCATATACACGAAGCAACGGCACAATTATCACCACAAGCTCTCTGTTGGACCGTATGGATCCATTGTTTTGGTTACTTTGTATCTAATGAGACGTTTCATCCAGAAATAAACCAAACAGTGCTGCATGATACAAACTAATAACGGCGTACAGAATAAATAGAGAAATATTCAGCGGTGGAAGAAGCATTCAGATAACAGAAGTACAAACACAAAACTGCAGAATTACTCCACTAAAAGTAAGAGTCATGCATTCAGACTTACAAAATAAAAGTACAAACATATCAACATCTAAATGTATTTAAGAAATCAAAGGAAAAGTATTCATTATGCGGAATGGACCAACTCAGATTGTTTTATATATTCTAAATATAGCATTTTATTATCATTATTATTCATGTATTTATATAAACAGCTTACTACTTAATATACTTTTATGTGGTTTAACCTGTAAACCCGCATGGTTTATTTTAAATTGAGGATGTTTTTCATTTAAATCTTGACCTGAAAAGTAACTAAACGTGGCAGCTAAATGAAGTCGAGTAAAAAGTACAATATTAATCTCTAAAGTGTAGTGAAGAAGAAGTATAAAGTTACAAATGTGGAAATACTCAGGCAAAGTACAAGTACCTCAAAATTCAAATTTTCAAAAATTCAAAACTCAAATTTTAAAGTAAGAAAGTCAAAATCAATAAAAAATATAATAACAAAGTCATTCCTTAAAGTAATTATATATAAAGTCATATTAAAAGTTAAAATTTTTTAACTCACAAGTTTTCTGACTTCTGTTCAGGAACATTTATTAAACTAATATCTGTAAGTTATAGTTTCATACATAGACTGAATTTCATTTGAGGCCACAGACTGAGCTATTATTATTATAAAATGCCATTGAAACTGAAATGTGGTGCACACTTTAAACATTTTTTTTTCCCAGCATCAGAAACTAATAAATGCCTCAGGACAAACCTTTTTATTCATGTGGTGCAGTTTAAAGTCGTGTCAAACAGCAATAATAGGTTCCCTTTGCTCAATTGTGGAGTCTTTTGGTTTAAATAATGTTTCCCTACAGGCATCAAGGAATTGAGCCAAAATAAGCAAGTTGACACAAGTGTCTGTTTCTCAGCCCCAGACCTTTAAAACCTCTGTAATAAATCCCTATGAACACATCTCCATGCTTAGAATGATTATTATTAGATATCATAAGCAGATTATAACATAAAAGTGACAATTACAGTGGTGGACAGATGTGAAGTACAATTTTGAGATGCTTTACTTTACTTGAGTATTTCCATTTATTCTACCTTATATTTCTACATCATCACATAATAGAGGAAAACATTGTACTTTTTACTCTACTACATCAGCTTTAGTTACTTTTCATATCATTATTTAATATCAAAAACTAAGCATTAATATTAAGGAAGAAAGTAATTAAGTGTGTTTAATAGCACCTGTCGGTAGCAGAGACGTCACAAACAGCTTTACAGGGTAAAATTAGCATCAACATGCAAACAAATAAGAAACACAATAAAAACAAAAATAGACAATTGCACAAGTGAACAAATGAGTCTTAACCTGCTTTTTGA
>JAOWBC010000710.1:23375965-23392336 GCA_028566105.1 Hypoplectrus providencianus | reverse complement strand
TAGATTTTGTATTTTAGTAATCCTGCTACGTGTATTCTCACCAATAGGCTTATATGGGCCACACTAGATGTTTTTTTGAACACCACAACTTGCAGGTATTTCCGCTGAAACTCCCACAGTCCTTTTCACCGAGCTTGAATCAGGTCTGTTTCTGTCACATTTCACCAGAACATTTTTTTGACTTCTTATTGACAAGCTCTCTAAAAGATTCCCATTGCCGTTTTGTTGCAGCAAAGACATCCGGAATATGACTTAAAAACTGTTGCCAGTTTCTATTTTGCTGCACATGTAGGGACTAAAGCTGGTGAACAGAAGGACTTTCCAGCCTTCATGCTGACCATGCATTACACAGTGAGTGCCCATGGCCACCTGCAGCTCTGGAAGAAGACCCCGCGCTGGCAACATCTGCTGCAGGTCTCAAAGGACCTGCGGCTTTTGCCTTTGTTTTCACGCAGAAGTTTGAACGATAAAAACAGCTTTGATCTGGAAAAGCACAAAAATTAAAACAAAACAAATTTTTTCAATCCATGAAAACAAACTGAAACACTTTTTGTGATACTATAGAACAAGAAAACCTCCTGAAGGTGTCTGAGAGCCACATCTGCAGGTTAAGGAACAGGTGTTCACACTCGTAGGCTGGCAATATAATTAAATCAATTATGCATAAAACAGATTCCCCACATGCATGATGAAGTGAAGTCTCTCTGTAGAGCAGCATATAGATCCTACATCTGCTGCAAGAAAAGGCACAAAAACATTTTCACACACAGTCAATACATGTTGAAAAGGTGCATCTGATATTAAAACTACAGCACTGCAATGAAGAACTAGACAATAGAAAATGCATTAGTGGTACAGTGATATTGAAATATTGTATTAAAATAAATGTCAAATCATAATTTAGTTTCTATCCTTTTTGAATTATATCACTGTTTCTTTGACGTTTGGCGAGACTTCTCTGGAGTATTCAGACTCTTATTATAGTTTATTTTTATTAATGTTAGATGCTTTCTATTCAGTGGCATTACCACTTTTCAGAATTTTCATTTATTTAGGCACCTTACGTAACAGCATCAGTAAATAAAGACGCCACATTATTAAAAGTAAGAACATGATCATGGATGCCATCATGCAAAGAACAGAACAAAAAAACATAAAGAAATGTACAACTTTGTTCATTTATTTTGGTTACTAGGGTGCACAAATCACATCAAGAAGCTGACAGACACAGATACTAATACTTACAGATTGTCAGATAAAACAATCAATCGTCTATGTTGTTGTCAAAATTATTTCAACTTAAAGTACAAAACAAATTGATATATATGTTTAAGAAAACAACAGTTCACCACCCTGAAGAAACAGCGGATATATTTTCTTTTTGCTTCAAATGACTGAAACAACAATAAGATAAAGAGAGATAAGATAGATAAAAGTTTATTCATCATCCATCATCCTTTTATTTTATATAAAGTGCATTGCAATGCATAATGACACAGTGTTTCACTGGTTTTAGAGCGTAAACAAATAGATAAATAAATAAAGGATTGAACATAAGGTGCACACAACAATTCACATAAAAAGGTACAGAAAAAGATAAAAAACAAGCGATCAGATTAATTAATAATTATTTATTTTTAAGTATTATTATTTGTTTTTTTCCCCTTTAAAATATTTAACAGGCTAAAATACATATAACGTAATATGTGTTATGAAGTATAATATTTTTTATTATTGAATTGATTTCTGTTTGGGGTGAAACAGCGCCCCTTGGATGTACCGTGTAGTTACTGCCTGCCAATTTACAGTCAAACATGTCAACAAAGGAGGTCAGTTTAAATTAGCATATTTAATTAAAACACCTGTAGTATCAAATTAACGTTGCTTCTCAAAAGTTAAGCGGCCAGCACTCTGAAGAATCACAAGTTAATTTGGCTGTGATCTCCGGAATCACCGAACGGAAAGTTAGAAACCTCATTTACATTAAACAAGTTTTAGCTATCTTTAGCATGCTAACCAGCAGGTAGTTGTTAGCTACTTATGCTGCGTTCATTACAACTCGGAACTCAAACAATTACAATGCAAAACAATGGAATTACAAAAAATAAAATGGAACGTCAACATGGGGAGCATCAGTCACAGTTCGCACTCTACTTGTTCTCTTCTCTGGATTCTGCACTTGCCAAAGAATCACTTAGTCACACTCAGCCCTCTTTTTTTCCTTTATATTTGGTGCACCTAAACGCTATGGGGTTTACATTTTTAGAAATACAAGCGTGAAATCCGACACTCGACGTTAACTGGAATGCAGCATCGCAGCTAGCAGGAAGCAACTCAGATAATGAAGTTTAGTTTTAACTGCCCAAAATTACCATTCAATTCAAATATTAATGTGATGGGAGAACTAACTTTTCTGAAACGAGAACTGAGACGACAGGTAGAAGAAGAGGAAGAGAAAGAATCAGGAGAATCTGACCACAAAATATCAATTCACACTCAAATTATAAATCAACTCAAACGGAAAATCATGAGACTATTGAAGTTCTGTCCGCCATGAAAGACATGAACTTCTTCTACAGATAGTCGGTGAGTGAATCTCTCCTGTCATCTGTCTTGTTTGTTGTTGCCCGCTGTGGCACTGTCTATTAACTGGGCTGTCAGTGCTGTTGGGGCCATATTGCTTATTTTTGAGGTTGCTTTATTCTGGCTCTTTGTGTTGCATCACAGTCAGTGTGCTGAAGCTGTTCAGCTGTTAATGTGTACATAATACAGACAGGGGCTCTTTGGCTGGCTGAATTAGTGGACAGGCCACCTGCTTTCTGTGTGCAGGTTATACAGATGGTCTGGGATTATAGTGTTGACAATTTGACAGGAGTCTGGAATTTTCTTTGTTTCTTCCAGGCTGTCTTCATTTTTTTGTGGAACTGTAATCACAGTAACAACCCAATAAAGGAACAGTTCACCCCAAATGTAAAAACATGTATTCCTTTACCTTTTTTATGTATCAATCTAGAGAGAGTGGCCAGGTATTGGAGATTTCAACTCTAGGGATGTCTCCTTTCTCTGAAATATTTTGCTGCTGCTAAAAAACAGTGGTGTATTCAGATCCCTTTCTTAAGTAAAAGTACTCATACCACACTGTGAAATTACCTAGCTAACCTAATTAACAGCTAGACTCATGCCTTATTTTGATATCCTGCATGAATTGCAGGGCTACAAGATCGCAAATGCATCTTGTCAGGCTCAGGTTCTTTCCAACCAGCATTCTGTGAGCAGTTTCTGGCATGCATGGGCCTAGCTAATGCGTATGTATCTTTTTTTGTTGTTGTTTATTTTCAGTATCTGCCCTTTCCCAAATCTTAGGTCCGCACCATTGGCTACACCAGATTGTGTGCAGTGTGCATACCATTTAAATGGGGTGTCATATTTACATCATACTTATACCAACTGCTCTGTTCTATGATAGTAATCTTTGTTGGGCTGCATTTCAAGAAGATGCGGTTTCAACATTAATCTAAATATAGTTATAGTCATGTGGTTTTGTCCTTCTAGCACAATTTAATTCAATTTCTCCCAATCAGTTTTTTAGTAAAAGAGGAGTTTGGGACACTGTTGGATGTAGTTAGGCTATGTGGAATAGCCTCAGCAGGTAATGGTCGTAAAAATAATGGGCAGCGCTGCTGAAAGTTTGCTTGAGTTTGGCTTATTTTGCCTCCAACATTCTGACATATTTTAAAACTATTTTGTGCTGTATTTCAGATGAGATGTTTTTCTAAGTGTCTGCTGTCTTGTTTTGGTGCTTGGAGCTGTGTTTGATACCTGCTTTCTCCCAAAAGCTGACCCTTGATTCTCTGTTGCAAGCATTGGTTGTTGGCCTAGTGTGTTCAAAAATAGATGCAGACACTTGTATTTCCACATAATCACCATTCAGTTGCAAGATTTACTTGTCCGAAGTGGCATTTTACTTGCCTATGGCAACCTGAGCAATCCTTATAGCTGATCCCTGCATTCTTCATGTATTCTCAGATACACCGGAATAGAAAAGAAAGTGTCTTACTGTGAATGTGGTGAAAATAATGACAAGGTTGTACTCAGTAGGGAGGCCTCTGGTTTTGGATTTACTCCCATGAGTGCCTGGGTCTTTTATTCTCATCTCCTGCAGCATTTTCGTGTATGCTGCAGGTGATAAAAGTATGTATAGTTTTGTGAAGGTGATGAGAAGGAAACTTCCCTCTATCATGCTGTTTTTCTTCCCCCACAACTATTTTATTTAAAATGGTTTGATGAGAGACTTGATAGGATTCAGATGAAAAGCAGATTTGAGGTCAGATTGAAAACGCAAAACCTCAACAACCAAAGCTTTCAAACTCAGGCACTTGCTGTTTGTGCGGGTGTACACAGCGTTGTTCCCATTATCTTGAAAAATCTAAGAAACACAGACTCCACTTCCAAGCCACTCATTCTCGCCGATATGCCCTAGTTTTCCATATGTTGCAGCTTCAAGAGATTCTGTTGGAAATAGGTCTCTCAGGGGCACAGGTTTGATAAGACATAAATTCCTTAATCCTGACAGGCAGGCAGGTCTAGCTCAACAGATACAGTAAATCAATCATTGTGTCTGAGAAGTAGCAGCCTTCTGTATCGACTGTGACCCCCCCCGCTCTCAGACACTTTCTAGGACACGCTTGACAGTGATGGCTTACGATATATTCCAGCTCTGTACGTACTAAGCTGCTATAGTTTGTATTCTGAAAAAAGAAAAAAAAAACAAGCGTGCAAAAAAAAGTGTATTTGACCCACAAGATAAAGTATGCTAGGCATCATTACCAAACACCGCTTAGAGTCAACAGGAGGCTCAAGATGGTTCACCTCATGCCATCTTTTCACTGGACCATTAACCAGCTTCACAGAAGGGAGTGAGCGAGAGAGAGCAGCCTTCAGCGCCAGAGGCTTTAAGAGACCGGGACGTTTGGATATGTTTTAACCTGTAGATTCAGGACTCAAGCCTGCCCTCTGAATCATATTCAATCCAGGCCCCAAGGTGTGCATGTGATGATAGGTAGGAACTGAAAGCTTGATAGGGATGAAACCAGGTATTGTTGATGAATACCAAGTAGGTTTTTCCCTCAAAGGGAGACCAGAAACAAGTAGGAGCCTCGATGAATAAAGGATACGACTCTGTAGAGACGACGGTGGGAACCGAGGAATATGGGGGAGCGTGTTTCATCATTATAGCTAGATGTTAGTCATTGAGTCACTGAACAGGAAGTCAACAATTTTTTATATGCTCCCCTGACTTCCCCTCTTATAGCGTCTTCATCCTCTTTAAGCAGCATGAGATTTCTCCCTTCACTCTTCCAGGACTGGAGAATCAGAGCTTGTTCTCACATTTCAGTCCATTTATCTGCTGCTACATGCAGCTCAGTGATCTTATCCCTCCATTAGCCTGCACACAAAAGCATCCAGTGCAAGTAAACAAAAAAATTTAGGGTTGGCACATTTCCTCTTCCACCCGAATGTTCTCAACCTTGTCTTCCAAGTGACTTACGTTGTCTTCAAAACAACGCATTACCCTCTCTGTGCAGTGAAAAATCAAAGCTCTGGCCTGTTGTTAAAAAGCCTTGTTTGCATGTACTGAAATTCCCGTAGCCGGCACAGAAATGGAGCGGCTCTCTGGTGTAGTTGTCATGAAGTTGATATTCTAAGAGATAAATTGCACCCGTGTTTCCTCAGGGTTCACAGCGATGGGAAATCAAACGGCCACAGTCAGCTATTGCATAATATCGTGTCTTAGCAAGATTTACCACATATCTCAGGGTTCTAAATAAATCACAACTGTCATCTGCATTTTGCTGTTTCTGTAATTAATGCGCCCCAGAGTTAAAATATTCAGGCCCCTCGCTCTCTCCTCTCGTTCTTTCCAACAGTGACAAAACACACGAGATGTCAAGGGAAAGAGATTGGGATCATTTCAATCATTTTCCTTCCGGTGAAAATGCTTTTCCCAGTAGATGTGCAAAATGTGTACATGATAACAGGATCACATCAGTTTTTGTCAACCTGCTTCATTACTTCAGGTTGTAGGAACTCACATGAAGCCACTATCTTTTTTTCCCCAAGATTATTCATTACCATCCTCACACTGTGAAACAATTAGTGGGTTAATGAATTAATCAGTCAACAGAACATTTGCATGCATATATTTTGATGATAACCGATTGATCCACACCAAAATATGGAGCAATCTGAAGTTTCTCCTGGGTGCATCTGTAACATGATGATGAGCATTTGTATGATTGTCTGATATTTTATAAACCAAACAATTGATGAAATGGATTGATTGTAGTCATTAGATGCATCCTTCAAGCCAAAGTCAAATGAACAGGGAGTTGAGACACATGAACGAACACACCCAGTAGGGATGCTAACTTGGCTAACCAACCCTGACCCTTAAAAAAGGAAAAAACAGCTGACCCTTGCTAACCACTAACTGTTAATAACTGGCAACTGAGTTTCAGTCCACCTGTCTAGCAGAAATCAGTCTTTCAGTTGCAGACTTGTAACTGCCAAGCAGCCACAATTATTCATGTGCTGTTTGGACACATGCAGGCACGATTTTCCTGCCAGTCTCCATCGATATAGTGACAGGTGTCACATAGTTGCAGCTGACACAATAGCAGGTTGCTTGTACAACAAGATCTCCAACCTTAATAACCGAATAGACTTTGTCAATACCACCCATAATGACTCGTGTGTTCTTTTAAAAATAGCACACGTCTCGGTTGTAAGAAAGGCTGTAGTTCTGTGTTTTTAGGCTACAAAACCATTGACCTAGGTTTGGAGCAAAAAAAAACATATTGTTAAGGTGTTATGAAAGACATTTTAAAATGTAAATAAATGCACATTAATGCCAGAAGTGAAGTGATTCACAAACCATGAGCCACGGAAGTTACCTAAAACGTAGGTTTGTAAAAAGTTGTTTACATTTGTTTTTTAAAAGGCCTTGAACCCTGATCTCCTGGGTGACAGTCTGCTGTTTGTTCGACCCATACACCTCCCCTCCCACCTTGACTGTCATACCTCTTGCACCATATAACTGCAAAATGTTGGGGAATCTAAATCTGAGTCTTATTTTGCTGCATGTACATATGCCCCATATTGTTGTTTTGGTGAGGAGCCCAGTTTCTGCTTGTTGTTTTTGCTGTGAGGTTGTGGCTCTCATGACTGCCAGGTGGGCTACGCTCGCAATGGAGAGCTAAATGGAGAATAATGGAGCAACAGAGAGTTTCGCCAGGCAGACACAAAATCAACTTGCTCGTACTTGTGCCACTCAGCATGTTTTAAGTTCTTATTTATTAACATCACTATGATCCAGGAATGATCAACAAACAGTTAGCAGTTAGGAGATAACTTACACCGCGACTTTAGCCTACATTAGCTGTCCTCAGTATTGAATTTCAGTTGTAAAAAGTGTCTTGAAATTATAATTAAAAGTAAGAAATTAGAGTGTGCTGAGAAGCGTCCTGCAGATATTTTCCTAAAATTGATACTGATATTGAGAATTTTATGCAAGAGAAAGGTTTAATCTTGCTGATGTCCCTCTGGATGGTAAAGATGATCACACTGAGTAAAAGATGAAGATGGAATTACTGTGGAAATTGATTCTGATTACTTGTATTCGTGCTCTTCAGCAGCATTTATACCTGGCTCATTTGTGTAGAGTGGTTTAGAATAAAAATGGGGGCATATGGAACCAAACAAGTATCATAATTAGAGCAAACTAAAACACGTGGTCAGGTGATATGTGACAATTATGCTGAAAAGCTGTAATTTTCTGTACTTTTGTTCACTTTACTGCAACATACACTTCAGTTTGCTGTGGTTTCGGAGTTATTTTGCTCTTTGCCAACTGTTAAGTCAGTTGTTGTGAAGCATTCAAAACTGGTGGGGAACTCTGCTCAGCTGCTGCAAGGCTTGGCTGAGGTGCTGCAGCTTAAATAATCACATGAGAGACGAAACCACATTTTCAGGCTGCAGAGATCTGAGTGAATGGAGGCTTTTTTCTATTGTGAAGTCTGACACAAACTAGTATCAAGATTGCTTTTTGTCTCAAATCCATAGTGTGACAGCTGGCAATAAAGACTCTGTTCATCAAGAGATTTTCTGTAATGGTGCATGGAGGCGTATGAAGGCCTGAAGATCTCCTCTGTCACAATTATGCACATACTGTAGCAGCAGTTGTGCAGTGATGGAAATCTTCTAGACTCCTTGATAAACTCCTGTGTCGTAAGAAAAATATAGACTATAGATAGAGTTGTTTTGCATCATTTGCATGATAATGACCCTTGCATTGATGATATATCATCTTAAATAGTGACGTCATACATCAATGCACAACCCAGATAGAGAGCAATGAGACTGCAAAATCAATCAATCAGATGTGGAGAAAGGGGGCTCCTGTATTATTGTACATAGATGGGAGAAAATGAAAAGAGTGGGAGTGGGAAAAGACAGGTAACAACACTGTTGTGCTTCTGTAAGCAGGTTTCGACAGCTTTTTTTTTTGTAAGACCTTCCCACCATAATTTGATGCAGAAGAGGTACAAATCAGTGCCTAGAAGCTTCATCACTATAAACTGAATATCTTTGGGTTTTGGACTGTTGTGTGGACAAAACAAGACATTTGAAGACATCACCTTGTCTCAGGGATATTATAATGGGTCATTGTTCACAGTTTTCTGATACTTCTTGCACAAGATCAAATTCTCGTGAATAATTGATGAAAAAGAAATTAATTGCAGCCCTAAATAATTGATTAGTTTGAACTAATTTAACTATAGGTGCTGCACAATATGATGCTGAAATATTGAAAACAGCTGACAGCAACAACACAATAAAATTCCTGTTAAAACTAAACATTGAATGTTTCCTGTGAGAAGAACATCTTTCAGGCTCAGAATAACCGGGGTGACGTGTTGAAAAGTGACAGATGGCAGGCTCCCATAAATGTATTGCTCTTGTTTTATTGCAGTTTTCTGGTTTTGCTGCTGGAAAATAAAGTATTATCCCCAGACAGCTAACAAATGTGAAGAAAAGCCAGCATTAGCGGTTTGATCTGTTCTTATCGATGCATTCTTTTAAGGCTCATTCTTTCGTTCTTTTCATTCAGTCATTCTTTGCTTTTGTGCTAGAAACGTAGTGTCTGCCTCTTCTAAGTTCTCCAGTTCCTGTGTGCAGCTTAGCCCGGCTCTCTCCATTCGTTTTCCTCAGGGCAGCCTTCCTCTACCTATCTATTGATCTGCTGTGCAGCATCAACATGCTGGAGTGTCAATTAGAGAGCTCCTCCTGCCCATCTGTGAGAGGAGAGCTAAAGCACAGCTCTAAAAGTTTCCTTGGCTCACTTCACCTTCCAGCAGCTGCTCGGGTCTCGGAAGATGAAGAGGGGAATAATCCTGTGAAAATAAATATACATTAACTCTGGATGTATCCTTGTATGTATGTGTAGTGCTCCTTTTGCAATACTCATTGGACTGTAAAATGCTTGGGCTGGAGCCGCGAAGCTTCTACCACGAAGTGCTAAATAAATATGAGGGAGTTTCAAGGTGTAGGGACGGCCTGCACAACAGATTCTTCATCTTCAAAGAGAAACTCATCTTACGGTTTCTGGGTGAAGTGTATTTGTAAGGGCAGGCGGGTTGAGGAGAGTGGAAGCGGCACTTATTTCTCAGTGAAAAGGCATTCTGTTTGTTCCATTGTTACTCCTGGCAGCCCGAGTCTGCCGTATGTTTGCACATCTTTCTGGATCACATCTTCCCCAATGACTTAGCTCTTTATGTTGTCTTAAAACACGAGTTGTGTCTCTAGACCTCCTTCAAACATTTTGCACATTGCAACACTTCCGAAATATCAAAATGGTCCGCACAATGGAACTAGTTTTCTAGTGACAGATGTGTAGGCGAAGTGAGACCAGACAAAATGTAAAACAACACCCACACTGTGTTTTCTTGTACACATTAAAAATGTTTTATTTGATAATATTTCAGTCGAGAATCCTCACTGGGCAAAATCTCCTTTTAATAAAGCTGCAAAAGCAGACCTCTTTTATGTGCAAAATGCTGATATTTAAACTATAAAATCGACAACAGACAGGCTTTGCTCATCTCACTGTAGCTGCTGCTGGAGCTCATGTGGCCATGTAACAACACACTGCCTGGAGGTTATTGTATGGCCTTTCGAAATGAATGCATAGTCTATTCTGAAACGTGCTTTTGCACCTGAGGAAAGGTTGTTCTCCTGATACGAATCCAGTAATTCCTGCAGCTGTCCTTGACATTTTGTAGCTGGTAATCATTTTTGTTGTTTTTCTCAAGTCTGTGTTGTACATGTTTGTTGAGGTATGCCATTACCGGCTGACATGTAGATACATACACTTTTTATCTTCTCATTTAGTGCCCTTGCAACCTGTTTTCTATTGCAGCAGTGTTTTCATTTGCAAAGGTTGTTTTTCAGCGTGTCAGGCTTAGAAACTGAAATATGAGCCACACACTCAAGTCTGAGTTACATGCAGTATATTAATGCTGAGCGCTTGAAATAAGATATACAATAAAAATATTGATAATGTGTAGCTGGATTTCGCTTATACTGTGCTTTCCATTCAGTTACTACATCACTACATGTTGAATAGAGATCTAAAAGCTGTCCTGCCATAACCCCAAAGCTTGATCAAAATGGACAACAGAGTGATGGTAGTATCTGAAATGATTTATTTATTATACATAGCCACGCACCACATGAGATCTTTAAGACTAAAGAATACATCCCGAGCATAGAGGATTCACAGCATCACATCTGAAACAAGCTGATTAACATGATCATTCTGGTTGTAATCCTACGAGGTGTAGGATGTTTTTCCTTCAGTTGCACTCGAGATACTCCTTCAGATTGGCTATCTGTTTTCAGTCTGAAGGAGACATATGAGCTGTCTCCCCACCAGCTCTTCTTTTGTACAAACATGAAGTTTGATGACATCTGTCTTGAAATCTGCAGGCTTGCAGAACAGCTTTTGAACTCCTCAATTTTTACAGCTGTATTTTTTTTCTCCTATGCCTATCTATACCGACGTATTTTGGCAGCTCACTGCCTTCTCCGCAGCATATGCTCTGATGTTAGACATGCTGGTGCATGGTTTGTGTTTGGTGAGGAGGGAGAGAAGGTGAGCTGGCTGGCTTTCCAGTTGTCATCTGCTCTGCGGCAGTTAAAGTGAACCTGCAGTGAATCAACTCTGAAAAATTACTTCTCTCTCAGTAGGAGATAGTTGGGTGTATTCAAAGGACCTTGTCACTTCCAATATGCTTTCAATGAATCTCAGCCGTTGCTGATTCAAGGCTTCAACCCACTCCGCTGGAAAACCAATGTCTACAGCTCTATTCTGTGTCTGTGTGCAGGGAGATTGTTCTTTCAGAGCCTATTTCAGCTTTGGGAATGAACAGGGTGTAGATATGTACATACATGATAGCTTGCAGTAGCATATTTTGTGTCTATATGGGGTTGTGTGTGTGTGTCAGAGAGTGAAAATAGAGAAGGGAAGGAGTGATGGTGTCAAGGGTGTGTTTGTGCATGACAGAATGCTACTTAGAAATTTCATATCCATCTTCAAATTTGTATTATGCATCTCACCAGCATGTTTACAGCACTTGAGTCCACACAGAATCTGCATCTTATAACCGTCGCAGCAGGGAAACAATAAACAGAGCCACATCAAAACTTTTGGGTTGATTAATCATTAGTCCATGGACTGGAAAATAACAGGCAACTATTTGGATAATGTAATTGTTTATGTCAATTTGATGGTTTGGGCTTCTGCAGTATGAGGATTGGCCAGCTTTTCCAGTCGAACAGTGTTGTAAATGAAATCTTGTTTTACAGAAAGTGGTTGGTTTCTATGATTTATAATGTTGCCTCCTTTTTCAATATTAGTTTTCGAACAAGGCAACAAATCTATTAGTATAATTGTGAGATTAATCTTGCTCTAGTTACAAATGAATATCAACATATGAATGCAGAATCTGTAGACAATTGAACAAGATTTCTGGGAGAATTCTGTTTCTTTGTTAGTTGCAGGTAAACAGACTGTTTGGAGAGCATTTCAAAATGCATTGGCTAACATAAATACTCTGAAACCCATTGGATATCGTCTCGCAAATTGTTCTTCTTTACACCTTAAAAAATCTACCTGCATTCAAATGCAAATATCTATTTGGAGAGATTAGCTAAAATGTAGTTTAGACCGAGAACACTTAGAAAACAATCAATGGAGTTACTTATCAGGCTGTAAACTAATGAATGGAAGAGGAATTCTAGGCCTGGATTTCTGTAATCTGGATTTACATTGAAAGCTCGAAATTATTGGCTGTTGCCCCCAGAGGAGAGAGACTTCTAGCTGATGGGGTCTGAGATTGGATGAACCCATAATGAAGATTATCGTGAGTTGCATCTCTAGTGAATCAAGAATAAAGAAGGTTTTAGGCGTCATGTTTGCAATGTATAGCAGCTCTGTTTCTATATGTGATTAGTAAGTGTGAAATATTCATGTCCCTCATGGGCAGATTTAGAGGCACCAGTGAATATGGTTCAGTACAGTATCTTCTGCTGTTAGTGGCTGAAAAGAATTCAGAGTCTGCTTGCTTATTGCAGGGATTTCTTAAGGTAGGTATCTTTCTTTTCGCCAACTTTGGATATAAAAGCTGCTCTCCATCTGTAATAGCATAATTACAATTTCAAACTCATTTCTTAGACCATACCCACATTGGTTTGTTGTACTTTTCTAGCCTCCGAGGCACAGACTTAGACAAGCTTAAAAGACTCTGAGACCCACATTTGAATTCCATTATGGTATATGTAATTGATTTTGCCTGTAGTAAGCAGAAATACCTGGCTAATGCCGTAAAGGTCCATTTGGCACAAAGAGATATCAGCTTTATCTGTAGCTTATTCGATCCTTTTGAACTTCCCTTTAAGTCCTTAATATTTCTGATGATTTGTCATGCTTTGAAGGCTTTATGTGGCAGCAATGGTGATGCATTTTCTTGAAAACGATGATTTCATAGAAAAGCACCAACACATAACAGCAGCCAAACTGCCAAAGAGCCCAGTCTTGCGTTACTGGAACCATCAAACAAGTCAGTCCATTTTCAATGTGACGTAAAATCGGTTTGATACTAAATCAACAACAAAAAGAGGAAATGTAATAGTCAAAGCAAGCCACTCTGATGTGACAGCAGCTCGGTGTGTTTGGAGGAAAAGGAGGATAGGTGAATACGAAGTGTAGGACTCTGATTCTCAGTCCCGTCAACCTTGAGAGTCAATGAAAACCTCTTTGCATTCAAAATGGTAGACGTAGAGGGACTATATATGGGAAGGAAACGAGTTCCGGAAGAACTGTCTCCACATAATGCCGCATTAAAAAGGTTAGGCAACAAAAAAAGAGAGGTATTGAAAGCTCATACCAATACAAATCCCTTTGCCTTTTTTCTGTTTTCTCTGTGCACTGTCTCACTACTCTTCTCTTTTTCATCTTTCAGGAATTCACTCTGAAGCCTGTGGACCTAAGCAGGCCTGAGGGCTCTGACATATACCAAATCCCTGCCCTGGGGAACTGTGGAGATTAAAAACTTCTGATTGAGGTGGAGAGGAAAGAGACACAGAGAGAGAGGGGGGAAGAGACGGGGAGAAAAAGCTTATCGTTCACCTTTGTTCTTCCTAATGCCCCAAGTGAAGGATCTCAATAGGCAAGGCTGTGAATAACAACAGACACTAGAGCAGCTGCCCACCATTGTGGTCAGATGATGGAGTGAGGCAGCGAAAGAGGAGAAGAGAGCAGGAATTACATCCTGTGAAATAGCCAAGCTCATATTCTACATTAATTGAATGCCTGGGAGAGAGGAGAGACATGAGAGGAAGCCTTTTCTGTGCCAGCTGCTTCAAGAGGTATTGCAATTAACCCTCTGGCCATCATAAAATAATACCTGGCTTGTGTTGCTTTGTGATTGCTGGGTTCGGTTGCACCGTGCAGATGCGTGCTCAGGCCGCAGTCATGTTTCAACCCCCGGCTTGTAGACAAGATAGGACCAGCCGGATTCTTCCGGCACTGCTGCTGCTGCTGCTGCTCCTCTACAGCTCCCTCAAGGCCGCTCAGGCTGCCAAACCCAAAGGGCCGGGACACACGCATTTGAACTCCATCCGCATCGACGGGGACATCTCCTTAGGTGGGCTCTTCCCGGTACACGCTAGAGGCCACGATGGCAAGCCATGTGGGGAGCTGAAGAAAGAAAAGGGTATACACAGACTGGAGGCCATGCTCTTTGCCCTTGACCGCATCAATAATGACAATAATTTGCTGCCTAACATCACACTGGGGGCGCGCATCCTGGACACCTGTTCCAGGGACACTCACGCCTTGGAGCAGTCGCTCACCTTCGTGCAGGCTCTGATCGAGAAGGACGGGACGGACGTCAAATGTCTGGGCGGGGGAGCGCCAATCATCACCAAACCTGAGAGGGTGGTGGGCGTCATTGGAGCGTCCTCCAGCTCCGTCTCCATCATGGTGGCCAACATACTGCGCTTGTTTAAGGTAGGACAGAGCAGTTATTTTGTTATCTATAGACATGCACCCATGCAGTTTTATTTCTGGTTTCAGATTATTGTTTTGAAGCCTGACATGCTGAGACGGATTTAAGCAGATTCCACTTTCTTTCCTTCTATCACTGACAGCATACAACACAACCTTCTACGTTCACAGCTATAACTTTACTGTTTTGTCCATATTCACTATCACATGTGTGCAGTGTAAAGGTTTTGTGTTTGTGTGTCTGTCTGCAACATACATCTTGTGAGTGTGCGTGGGTGTAAGGCTGTTGTTTCTGCCATTGTGTGCACAAAGCGAAACCACCTTGCTGCACGTTTGTAAGATGACTGGCAATAAATCGAATATATGAGACTGACCGGTCAGCTCAAAACGGTCTGTTTTTTACCAGCGGCCGATCGATTGGCACATCTCTATTAATGTTGGTTTGATTGTCCACTTCTTAGTATTAGAGATGAAACTGTTTATTGGTTTCACAATGAACCACAGTAAAATTCCCTACGGCCATTGAAGCAGTGTTTGATTACCATGCTTTGTAAAACTCACTGTAATTGCTGTCAGGAAGCAACCTGCAAGTCTCCCAGAAGCATGCAACCTGGGTTTGTTTGCTTCTACTCTACGGTGGTTTTGTTTTTCATAAGAATGAAAAAGTTGTCCTGATGTACAGTGACAGACATTTCAACTGTTCATGCACCCTGAAATGCACATCTGATGTTATTTTTACACATTAAGTAAAAATAATAATGCTTATTATTTCATATTCATGCAAAAAAAGGTACACCAAGCTGCTTCCTGATATATAGTTTCCATCAGCATGTCTGTACTTTCTGAGCCCTTGATAATTGGTCAACATAATCATGATATAAAACGTTCATACAGCTTCAGTTGAACTGACTATGTATGAAATGCACAGAACATGAGCTGTGCTTCCTGTTTGCGTACCGTATGAAACTTTCACCTGTGATTTGTGATGTTTTCGCTTCATTGATCCTCTTATATATGTGTTTGAATAATTAATAATGCTGTCTGAAAAACAACAGGAGCTGCTGAGCAGTTTGAGAGAACAATATGTGTTCTGCTGCCACACAATGGACACTTTAGAGAGAAGATGGGATTGGTAAATCTCATCACTCTCACTGCCCTGCAGGAGTTGGTTGCTTAGCAGTGAGAGGTATTGCCTGTCACTAATACAGAAGTGATTAATAGGATATGACTTGATTTCATTTTTACCCCATGGCCTGTCTTCCAATCAGTATATACTGTATTTGCTTACAGCGTGGAAAAAACATACTCTTTTCATATACATTTGGACATTTGATGAATTATTTAACACTCTAATTTTTATTTTCTATCCAACCAAGCATGGCAAGCGTAATAGCTCTTTCTACTTTACTGAAGATGTGATTGCTATTTACTGCCCAGCTCACTGCAAATAATGCACCTTTTTTGTACTTTAAAAATAATTTGTTTTTATGAAGTACGGTCATGTGTTTGAAATTGTTTCATGGACAATTACACATTTTTAGCGCGGATATTACGCTAATCACTTTCAGTGGGACTAGCGAGGTACTGGCTTATTTAAATTTTGTGATAATTGGAAGGATGGATGTTTTCTCAGATAACACTCAGACTTCAAAATCAACCCTGTGCTCTGCTTTCACCCAAAAAATGATTATAATCCTGACTCGTGTTTACTTCCACCTTGATCTCACATGAAAATTCATGCTTGA
>JAOWBC010000710.1:23323133-23351240 GCA_028566105.1 Hypoplectrus providencianus | reverse complement strand
CCAACTTGTTTATTTCATGTGATTAAAAAAAAAAAAAAAAAAAAAAAAAAAATATATATATATATATATATATATATCCATGCATTTATTATAAATTATAAATAAACACACATAAGATATATTTTGTATTTTTAAATTAACCTTATCTGGTCAAAAGTGAATGCTGCTTACATGAATGTATCAGTAATAATAATTCAGAAATATATTTGGGATATATTAAACAATTTGTGTAGGTCCATTCTGCCTATATTATAATTTGAATAATTCTAATTTTGTTGCTTTTAATACATTCTCTGGGGAAGATACGTATACTTTTACTGAATACATTTTGGAATGCAGCACTTTTACTTGTAGTGGAGTATTTTTCTGGTATTAGAACTTTTACTTCAGTAAAGGATCTGAATACTTTTCCCCCACTGCTCTGTTTAACACGAGCACAAGCAACACAAGCTTGAACTGGAAATGTTGGAATAATGCCAGCCTTAACCTTTAACTGTAGTTTTCCACATGACAAATGGCTCAATGGATGCTGTTCAGTTTGTGTGTTTGCTGCACAATTCAATTAGTGGTGGAGGAATGTAGTGTTGTGCTCAGTCTGTGCTCATTCTGCGAAAAAAAGTTGTGTGTGCATGTTGCCTTCTAGGGATCGTTAAAGTTTCTTTACTCTCAGAAAGAAACTTTTCTTGGACTATTGTTATTTTTGCAAACAGTTCAAATGTTCCAGTTTCTGAGCAGCGTGAGTCAAAAACACAGATACTTTTTTAGAACGTATGAATGCAAAATCTGACATACAATTAAAACTGAATGGCGTATTCCATTAATGAGATGAAACATGAAATTTTAATTTTCATGCAATTAAATATTAAATCATTTTATTTTTTGCCTCGGAAGTAATGTAATTTTAATCAGCTGAAGTTACACTCTGCCTTCATGAAATTTAGCATGTCATCATGTTTATGCAAGTTTTCTGTCATAAATCTTTGATTGATTGATAATCAAGCGGCGATTTCCATGTTTTTTTTTATTTATCTGTTTCGTAAACATGCCAGGAACTCTTAAAGCAATGCAAACTTTGGAATTCAAATTCAGTCAACATGAAATACCAAACTAAGACCGGTCAGCTTCACAGGCATCAAAGAGCATTACTAAGCCCAAAAACTCAGCCCGCTTTTTGCTTCATTCGTGAGCCGTTTACTCGTTCTCTGTTTCCCTTCAATTTCTCACCATAAGGACAAGAGAAGGAAACCCCTGCATAGCTAGAAGGAGACATGTTTATCACTTTCTTGCAGATACATGCAACAGTGAGTCAAATCTTCGTGTTATGTGATGCAGAGGAAGCAGATTTTCCTTTCGTCGCTCCTAACACTGGCTACCTCTGACATAAGCGAACATGATCTGAGGTGGGAATGCTATCTGTTCCTTACAGCCCTCAAAGCCTGTATGCTGTAAGTCGGTGAAATACGGGCCTTAACGTCACGGCACAACTTTTTTTTTCTTGCTGACGGCTATGACTCTTAAGATCCTAATTTGGCTGTTTTTTTTCCATACACCATATAACATTTAACCCATGGCAGCGTTGAAAATGTTCTCTGTGTGTGAAATTAAGACTTTTTATGTTTGATGATAATTGAATTGTCAGGAATAAGTGTAGCATATAATTGTATTTTTGACGTTTTGCAGGAAGAGCTTATTTTTTAAAAATTGAGCTCAGAGGTGA
Organism: Hypoplectrus providencianus; assembly: GCA_028566105.1. NCBI lineage: Eukaryota > Metazoa > Chordata > Actinopteri > Perciformes > Serranidae > Hypoplectrus > Hypoplectrus providencianus. The sequence continues at coordinate 23,349,523 of JAOWBC010000710.1, read as the reverse complement.
ACAAGATGAAGGTTAATTAAGCGTCCCCTCCTTGCAGCATGTATCTGAACCTGTGGGAGTAAAAAAAAAGACGAGGAATTGAACTTTTTAAGAAAGAAAAATCCCTCTTCTCCACTTCTGCATCATTGCCTTCATTTTTCTTCTCCATTTTCCCGGCTTCAGTGTCGACCTTTTTTTTGTTGTCTTTATCTGAAAATGTGTTTTGTCAGTTTCCCTTTCCATTTAAATCGACACCCACCCCCAACCACCCTTTCTATTTCATAGTATTTTTCATGTTGTAGCTGATGGGGCTCTCGGTGGCTGAATGAGTTCACTCCCATTCTGTTATCCTCACTTTCTTCTGCTGACTATGTCCCATTCAGCTCAGGAGTCTCTGAGGGGCCAGGCGGTGAAGCGGGTGTCTGATGCACACCGCCGCATTACAGAGATTGATAGCATTTGTTGGACCATAGCTTCTGCTGTGAAATAATAAAAGTCTGGTGTGTCAGCAGAGGTATTATTTGAAATACAGCACTAAGAAAAGAGGAGTGATTATATTTAAAAGGAACATGGACCTGATTTTCTTGCTCTATTTCTGATAAGTTTGGCCAACATGGTCATAGTTATTCTAATTAATCTGCCCTACTTTGAAAGGGTCCACTTCTGTCACCATATTCATCTTCTGTGGCCTTTTATAAGGGGGCAATGCAATTTTCTCCCCTCCACCACATATCACAGGCACAGAAACCCAACCCTGATGGCGACTATAGAACGTAGTCTTTCAAAGGAACTCCAGTGGGTATTCATGAAAAATGCATGAGTGCCGACTGCACATGGATGCTCCCTTAAGCTGAGGCTCGGAAAATATGACAGTGACAAACAATGGCCTGATATGTCACGTTACTACAAGGAAGAGGAGTATCTGAGTGAATGTGTGGGTGTGTTGCATGGTTATATGTATATTACAGACTCACTGGGGCCGGTCACAGTCCCTCAGGCTCTGCTTTTTGTATACAGAAACCTCAGAGGGACTTTTCTCTGCTGCAACTCCAAGTACCCCAAAAATGTACAAGAGGAAACACTCAGGCTGCCTCTTGTTCTAGTTACATGCTAAATCAGGCTGCATTTCTTCCCCTTAACGTCTTTGAAATCAACATTGTGAGATCAGACAAAAGACCAATAAAACCACTCAAAGACAAAATGATTCTTCTCTTTGAACGTCGCTACCCACGTCGCCGTTAGATAATGTTATGGATAAAGAAGGAAAATCATCAAGTGAATAGTGTTTGATCAATGTCAGTGACAGACGACGAAGATGGTTCTGCTATAATCCCGAGTGGCACATGTTGCTTTGCATTCCTCCAGTGATTGTCGGATGATTAAAACTATAATTGAACGCTTTATGCAACGCGACCTTCCAATCTTGAACCTTTACCTCCGCTTACCAAAACAAGGGCGCCTAAATCAAATTGAGCGATTGAAGTATGAAACAAGGCAACACATTAATTCATGTAATGTCTTCCTGTAATGATGTTTTGTGGTCACAGTTATCACAGGGGCGACACGGCAGGAGGGGCTGATAAGGCCGAGTCATGCTCACATGAAAGACACCAGCAGCTAACAGGCCCGTGTTAAGCACGTTTACCCTCTAAAGCTGATAGTCATGGTCTATTTTAACCAGACTGCGCCGAGCTGATAACTTTGCTGTTACATGTTTGGTCCTGCGATGACACAAGCGGTTGCTGCAGGAGGGGAGGAAAGCCGATTGGGAGGCGAAGAGGAGCTGCTGTGCTGGACTTTAGCCACGAAAGTGAAATAAATGAAACAAGACAGAAATTCTCGCTCATGTTTCAGAGAGTCAGGGGAACAACGGCAAGTTAGTGAGGTGAGAAGAATAAAATTAACTTGAAATGATGAAAGGAGAGAGAAGAGATGAGGAGTTATTATTGTTAGCAGAGTCAAATGCAACATTACATTTTTTGCCAAATGTCAGCAAATGCATATTTTACCAAAGGGAGAAAGAAACAGCCATGGGGCATGTGTCTTTAATCAGCTGGCAAAAAAAGTGTCATGAATATAATGTTTTCCTCTTTCACAGAAGTACCTCATTTTCACATTTTTTGTAATCCTAGTCAACCTAATTATTTTGGGATTCATTTTGGCTGGCTGTTGCCATGCTTTCACTTTTAGCTCATGCCCAAAAGCCTCCTTGGTAATGGAATTTGAGCCGCCCTTTTTGGTGACTCATCCGTGCTCCGTGAAAGGAAAAGAAGGTCACATTAAATGGGGATTTACATAAGGCTATCTGCACAACTATGGATTCCCACGCTATTATGGCAGGTTTCAAAAGGCACATAAATGCTTTGGAGAAACATCAAAAATTCATCTCAGACAAAATGATTGAGGAATATATGGCAAGACCCATCCTGTTTTTCAGCACCGCTCCGTTAAGTGCGCACTATTTCGTTTTAGCGGGATAGGAGATGATGTCATTACATCCTCTTCTTCAGGGATTTGCTTTCAAAATGTCTTTTCTGGAACAAATGGATTCCTATGTTAAAAAGTCCCGAGCAAAACAAGAAGACAAATTTGTTCCCCCAAAGTAAATCTTCTTACTACTTGAGGTCTTCGTTGTAACTGTCAAAATCTGTGAGGCTCCCCATCACTCTGAGGATACCACAAGACATGTTTGATGCTACCGCAGGGGACGCGGCAACAAAATGGAAAATTCTCACTTGCCAATATTTATGTTTGCTCTACCCTGTCGAGCTAAATGTTTGCACCACAATTTGACACACAGACTTCAATATTGTACAAAGATTTACATCCCAGGTGGGCCTGTTCGCAATATTGGCCATATTTGTAATATTGGAAAGCACATAAAAGATACTGATCTATTTAGGCTGGTGTTATTCCATATGGGCAGGCCATTGATAAGAGCTCTCTAATTGAAACAGCAAGTTGGGGAAAGGGATCGATGGTTCCACTGGCACAGAGAGCTCTCCTTGTGCGAGTCATATTATTAGATTTCATACAATCTGATAACCCTTTTGCTTTTGATTGATCTTTTCCATTTCAAACATTCAGGCCTTGGATCAATGGCTCTGCCCTGCAGCCACTGCTGTCAAAGCAGGAGCGGGCCTGAAAAAAAGCAGGACTTGGTCATTTTCTGAGACCCACATTCAAGTAAAAATTGTATGCTGTCATGACATCGGACACATAGCTCGACGGCCTTTTAAACAGTCCTGGCAGTACACATCGTAAAAGATATTTCTTTTTTTTCCTGATGTGCTTCTGTCAGAAATAATTATGAGGCAGTGATGCTTTTATGGAGCCTGTCAGATGAGAATCCAAAAGGAGCCTTTGTCCTTATGGTCTTCACATTGTGTCATCTGATCTTTCCACAGTGTGTTTCTAAAGAACTGGGATTTGACAGTGAAGGGAGGAGAGTGAGTAAGCAGAGCTAAGTGCCCCTCTCTAATTCTCTCAGCCCCAATCTCTTGAGATACTCTACTGGAGCGGGTGGGTGTAGCTATATGAACCAAAGGGCTGAATGAACTGTAATGAGATTAGTAACTACAGTACACAGGAACAACCATTTTCTGGGCCTGCATGGCTGGTATTAAATATCCTCCTTGAGCTGGTCCTGCTGCTGAGCTCGGTCTCAGTGTATGTACTATATGAAAACCTAATCTTTAAAGATAAAGCTACACAGCATATACATGTGTTCCTCAAGGCTTCAATAAACAGCTTCAGTGTCTGCAGATTTTTTGCAAGATTACAATATGTTTGTATTTACGCATAATCCTTATAGTGAAATGGCCTTAGATGGTACATAATGGACAGGAAGAGAGCTACAAAACAGATAAGTACCTGTGTAAATGCATTTATGTTGCACCCTTCTTCCATACAGGACAGAGTGCTTCTCTCTCTCTCTCACACACACACACACACACACACACACACACACACACACACACACACATTAATGCACTAATGCCATTGAGAGAGTCAGCTTCCTTTAAAACGACAATATATGGCGTGTATACAAGCTGCAAAACATAGCACATATTTCTGTTTAGACTGTCATGTGCCGTCATGAATCGTGATTTTATACATAACCTACTTTTTAACGTGGCACCACCAATTCCCCTCGTCTTTTCATAGTTTTTTTCTCCTGCCTAAATTTAATGTGTGTCAAAAACTTGGGGGAATTGGGGTGGTTTATTAAAAACAAAGCTTTTCTAATCGATATGCACGTCACCATGTGAGTGCAGGAAGTGAAAGGCTGTTAAATTAAAGTTGTTTGTACATGTGTCTGTCTTCATACATAGATAGGTAAAGTGATGTGTGAAGTGAAGGAGTGAATCATATAGACACATCAAACTATCAGTAGTTGTTTTTTTTTTGTTTTTTTTGCCAGCAGAGAACCAAAATAAGCGTGAAAAGTGCTGCATGACTCACTGTGGGTTCCTGGTATTACATCTCTCCACATGGGTCCATGTAGTGCCGATGAAACTGGATGACGGTAATCAAAACTGTCCATTCAGAGGCTCAGCTGTCAGCCCATTTGATTTCAGGATTACAGGTCTTGGGGAGTTTGTAAAGAGTCAGAGCGAGCTTGAACTCCAAATGTGTTACCCAGTGTTTCTACTAAATGGACCTAATTGTGATTGTGAATGTGACCAAACAGTAATAACAGAAACATCTAGAATTGGGCGATAAACCAAAGTAAACAGAACAGCAGAATGTGTCATGTTATTAGTTCACCAGGTCTTAGCATTCTTTTACCTTCTTGACATTTGGGTTTTTATAATAAAAAAGACCCTGTGGTTCTCACACTGCATGCTTTTTACCCTTGAATTCATCCTCATGAAAAGTTAATGTGTTCTCATATACAAGCGGAGAAAAGATCACCAGCTGATGAGGGGAATACAAGCACCATGCTCTCCCTAGTGAGCCTCCATGTTTTGAAACAGCAGCAGAAATAACACAGTTACCCTCAGTCTTCTCATTTTACCTTATTAAATCCAAATCTACATGCACATATTGAATTAAGAATGAAGTGATGAAAAACCAAAATAACAAATGATATTCATAGGAGCACCTTAACCTTGACAGCACTTGAGACTCCAAAATCTGCCATGAACTGTTTTTCTTTTCGGTATTGGCACCATGAAGGAGGATATTGTTTACCCTCTAATCAGGTTCAGCTTTCACAAGGACCTTTTAGTGTTTCCCTGACCACCTACACTAATCATTCAGACAGGCTGACCAGAAGAAATCCTCCCATGGTCCTCCTTGCTGCTGCTGTGCCTCATTTAAACCCTTCTCTAGGTCATGTTATCTAAATGAACAAAGACGGAGTTAAAATGCCCTCACTGGCTGCAATTTCGACTTCACGGCCACTTTCTGCTACAATGCTCATTTCGATAATTGTTCTTCCAGTAATGCTAAACGGTGGAAAATCAAGGGTGGGCTCTGAGTATCTAAATTCTATATCCTGATCTAATTTATTTGGTAAAATGTAACTAAATTTTGTTGTATTATTAGCCTTTTAGAGCTTGCTTAAAGCCATTATTGATTAACATATTTTTCATAAGCTGGCTTCTCCACTTGTAGCATAATAATTGCTCACCCCGACCCCTATGATCTGTGGTGCAATCACTAATGAGCTTATGAAAATCATAAGTTCCTGGCAGGAGCAGCGCTCAATATTAATGAACAAACCCAGAGCCGATTTAGGATATGAAATTAAATATGAGGATAAACTACACTCTATAGCCACGTTTGGATGTTTTTCTTTTTGTCACAGCTGACAACCATCGCAGAGCTCCGCCGCCTTCCACGTATCAGAGAGTGAGGAGAGACAATGAGAGCGATTAGGGGGCAGGGTCATCCAGATTGGAGAGACAGTGTTCGAGTGTGTGTGTGGGGGTGGGGGAGGTCACAACCAGCAAGACTGACAAGCGGTGTGTATAATTAGGTAGCGTAATTAGGTTGAATTAATCACTCACACAGCAATGTACCAGAGTCTTGGAAGCATCTCTTGAATTATGCAGGGTAAAGTAGGGCCAGCCTTGGACTAAAATGTCTTATTTTAATGATTTTAAATTAAATGTTGCCATTAGCTTGGAAATGGTTAATCTATTAGTCCATCAATGGCAACACAACACTTGATAAATCGAGTTTAACAAACAACAGCAAAAAAAAAACAAAAAAACAACAGCACATTCTGTGGTTCCGTGATTTTCTTTTTACAGATTTTTCTTATTGGTGACACAACAACAATCTCTCTTGGGGGGACTCAATTTGAAGCAGTTGGAAGGTTTCCCCTTGGGATCTGACATTTTACTCTGTCTTACTCTGATATTTTCCAACACTTAATTGCAATAATTGATGTTTTGTCCAGCTAGGATCCGGAGGAAACAAGCTAGCAAACTGGGCCTTAATTACAAGTAGAGTAAACAGTAGAGTTTATTTGAAGTTATGTTTCTGACCATCATCTGAATTTAAGCTGTTTATTTACTGTCCTTTTGATGAAAGGACAACGTGTGTCCCAACACGTTTTTGGTCTCCTCCATTTTTGGAGTAATATTTCTTCTCCTTCAGCTGCTAAATGCTCTGAAGAGTTAACAGCTAGTACCTTATTATGTCAGTTTACCTTTGGTGCAGGGTAGATGGCGTAAAGTTGGTGTATCTGAGCTTTGTTTTGGTACTAAAGCAGATTTCACTAAAAAAATTACGCTGTTGCGAACGCATTGAGTTGGTTGCTAGAAAAGCAAAACAAAAGGTTAAAAGATACTAAAATTAAAAAGTTGTCAGTTTGAGCTTTGGTTGTGATATTGTGTGCTTCTATCTAAGTAAACTTGAGGAGTAACTTTTGTTTTGACCTTAACTCATACTTCACAGATGTGGCTGAATCCACTGCAACTTGTCAAATTCAATATTCATCCTAAAATCATGAATATAAATAGATTACATTTTAGCTCACTTTCTACTGCCCGTCAGATGTAATTAGCCATGGTTAGCTCTCTGAGTGGATTCCTTTTTTGCCCCCTTCTTCTTCACTCCTTTGAGGGAGTGACTTGCCAACCCCCTGTGACCCTGCCTGTGTTGTCAAGCTGGCCATCATGCTGTTAGAATCATTTATCCAACCGGTCCTGAAAGCAAGTGCTGGACTGCCAATCCCTCCCACCATGTGCCAGGCTGCCCGAGCCGACTGATCAGAGAGCACATGCCAGAGTGTTTAGGGGCACCATCCCAGGGCTGTTTGAGGGCTGCTGAGACACATTTGCTAAACCACCCTTCACTTAACTGTCTGTCCTAATATAGCTGGAGATGTCTCCTATATAGCATGAGGTCTGCATATATATACTTTGAATCAATCTGTGAATGTGTCACTCTGATTCTCCATACTGTGATTGCAATGTCATTCTGGAGTCAAAGCATCTAATGCATGACGGTCTGTCCAGGGCGAGGGATCCCTCCTCTGTTGCTTTTATGAGAGGCAGTCCTGGTGGGCTGCTAGTCAAAAGGGAACCCCCAGCCTGACTGCAAAAATAAAAGAATTTGTGTGCCAAAAATAGCAATCATATACAGTATTTTTTTCCTCTATTCATTCTGCAGCAGAGCACCACAGTGAGCTGCTGTGGGTCCATGAATGAGCCACATGTCTGTGGTTAGTTCACATCTGTAATAAAAGTAAAACAGTCTGGTGTCTAGAATGCTAACGTTAGCTGAACAGGTGATCGATGCCACATTCCCCAAAGTGCTGGGGTCTTTCATAGTCTTCCTCATTGCTCATCTACAGTGTGAATCCTGGTTGGTCTCAGTAATTTTAACGTTGATATGAAGCAGTTCGCACATCACCTGAGGTGAAGTGAAGACAGCGTTGTAGGCAGCCTGCTGGTTAAGTGAATGACAGGCTATCATGCTGATGATATAACTATTATGTGTGGTGAGTCCTGTGACGCACTCTGCTCTTAGGACTCGAAAATAGCCTTTAAAATGCTGCATTACCTGTCACATGTTCACCTAACTCACTTAAGTGTTGGGTGGTGAATCTATGTGAAGCAGAGGGGAATATTTATTTATATGATGTTCAAATAGTGAAAGATGAAAATATGGAAAAGTAAGGATACCCTAAATGTAACAGAAAATTGTTAAATTTTCGAGTGGAATCTGGTGTGGTAGAATAAGTGTCCCCCTGCTGCTGTCCACCAGGCCTCCGCAGTCATCCTCAGAGACACTGAGAGGTTTCTTACAGATTTTTTCCCCATAGTTTTTTGGGGGGCTGGTTCCTTATCTGAGTCGAGGTTCGACAGACAGAAGATCGTGTTCTCTGGACATATTTTAAGGCCCTTGAGGCAAAAGTGTGATTTGTGATATCGGGTTATGTTAAAAAAAGGACTTCACTTGACAAGGCCTACTTTAAATTTTAGCTCTTTTCTCATGGGTCGTAAGAGAGCTGAAAACACACAAAAAAATCATGTACAGAGAGTGCAACTGTTATGAATCTGCTTCTTCTCACAGTCAAAGAAGAACAGACGGGATCTTGAACTCCCACACCCTCACAACGTGTTAATTACTTTGTGAGCTCTGACTTGAGGCGTGATGGAGGGATCTCATCAGAAATAAGCCACACCTTTTCTAAAGAGGAAAAAGCAGGATTTCATGGCAGAAGCTCACAGCTCTGAGACTTCCATTTTCAATGACTTGCTGTGACCAATAGCATTTTCCCCAGCTGTTGCAATTCTCTAGCTTATTCTTGGGGCCGGGGAGACTATCTTACTGACTTGCCAATAAAATGTCTGTTGCCACTGGGAAAGAGCAGGAACTGTCAATTGGTTTCACCTTATCTACCTTAAACATGCCTCTGCTGACTTCATGCTTCTTCCCATTTCTTTTCATTGCAGTTTTTCATTGTTTTCTTTTACCCCATCCTCCCTCTGCACATGCACATAAAGAAATTAGTCAATTACTGCAAATACATTATCGAGCCGACGCTTTCAACACACACACACACACACACACACATCAGACGCAGTTCAAAACAAGTAACTTTGCTTTACGAGTTAAAGGTCTACATTTAATGTTGTCTAGTTTTATGATGATTCATTTAAACATCAAAACACTGTTTAATAACCCCTTGGTTAGATTCTGTCTCTTTACTGGGGAATATAAACAGTCTTGCAGATAATTGCGGGTGGGCGTCGTGTTTGACAGGCACAGGATATCCCTTCATTTCTGGAGACAAGAGAAGGGGGTCAGAGGAGGTAAAAAGCGATCGGTCCCTGAGTGCTCCTCAAAATCAGGGCTCCAAAACAACTGTGGAAATATAGATGACAAAGCCTGGCCAGGGAATAGCTCTCAAAGGGTCTGATTGAAAGCTCATGTTAGGGAGGCTGAAGCAATCAAAGGACTTGTGTATTTCAAGTCGAAGGACATCATGTTGAGAGCATGATAAATCCAGCTTCCTGATCCACCATTCAAAGGCAGCTGTTTGCTATTGTTGGTGCTGCTTGCTGGCGTTTGGCACTCTGAAATATTGTCTCTCCATCTGCTTTGATGTGCAACAGTTCTTTAAGGTGTCAGCAGAGAGGCGAAGCATTGTTGCTTCGGTTGGCGTTTAATTTCATTACCTGTCATATACAATATGAGCCCGCTCCGTTGTAGTGACACAAATCTAATAATGTGAAGAAGGAGAGAATATTTAGTTGCAAACGTTTCTTTTTTAGGTTGAGGCAAACTAAATACGCCGCGGTGCCATGCTGGCAGGTTTGTCAGGGAAACTACCCAGTAATTGAGAAGCTGCCTGTTGGCTCCTAATGCTGCCAAAATGCCAATTAGCAAAGGCACAGAGCACCTGCCTGCTCGCAGGAAAAGTAACACTGGCTAAAAATAATGTGCTAGTACGAGCTTACATTAGACAGAAATACAGTGATACAGCACATGGTGTGTACATCCTTCTCTATGTGTCCACATAAACATTTTATAATGTCTAGTAAAAGACTTTATATCAAGATAAAGCATCTGTAATCAATGTTTATATGGATCAAATAGTGTAGTGAGGAGCCCGTGTCGAATCATCAGAAGCTCAATGGATCGTTTTGGCCTCTTTGAGCTCATAGATTTGGTTTTACAGTGTTATGATTTCATATGCCAGAGGAATTTTTGAAAAGATGCTGGAATCATTTAAATACATATTTATTTCAAAGGATTTATTAAGAAAAGATAATGCCCTATTTTCATTTTACTCTAATCTGACTTGTCCTCTGATGTTTTGTTCACCAAATTTAGATTGAAGGGATATCTCTCAGTACGCTTAAGCAGAGCCACAAAAGGTATTTTCCACAAAAAAGTCTCCATGAATGAAGGGTTTATTTGCGTACTATTTATACTGAGTGTATTTTATTGTTTTTATGCCGATAATGTTTAATTATCTTTTTAATGTAAACGTACAAATATCTCATTTCAAATGCTGAGTTTATTTAAGAAAGAGTCTGTTTTTAGTTTAATTAAGTATAACATTAAGAATATAATAAGATGTATAAATCCATATCCATCAGCATGTGTTTATGCTAAAATATTCAGATTCATATTATACTGTTACACGCCCAACACCACTGTTAGCCACTAGCTGGTGAACAGAGTGATGCATTTAGCAGATAAAAACAGCCACATATTTCCCTCAGGAGTTAAGGGAGAGCAAAACAGAGCTGAAATGAGAGTGAATATTGCAGTTAAATTTATCAGGAGGACAGAAACATGACTCCAGATAAATGCTAATGTTGCCCTGTGATTGCTTTAATGTAAATCGGCAATATTTTTCAAACATGTTTGCCATGTTAAGGTTATAATCTGTCAATATTGCATTTACTGCTTCTTCCAATGTGGCCCGAAGTCGCCTAAAAAATCACTCAATGCAGATAAGGCTGCAACTAAAGTTTATTTTCATTGTCGTTTATTCTGATTATTACTTTGAATTAATGAATCATTCGTTTTGTGTATAAAATATCAGAAAAATATGAATTGCTGTAGTTCCCCACAGCCTGAGGTGACATCTTCAGATGTCTTGCTTTTTATTTCCTGCCACCAGTCTAAAACTCTGAGTTGTTCAGTTTATGATCACACACATCAAAGAAAAGCATCCTCACAATCCTCCCATTTGAGAAGCCAGCGTCAGCAAATGTTTGGCATGGCAGCATAGGAAAACTGCTATCTCAAAATCTATTATTGAAATAGATGCAGTATATTTGTCTGCACTTCAACAAATAATAAGCTCAAGCTTCAGCCGACACTGGACTTTTAAATTTGGTCAAAATATTATCTTATTTGGGCATAATTTACATATGATGATTAATTTTTATATAATGATTTCTAACCTCTTCATGAATGAACTGAACTCTTTTATATTGCAATAATATCTGCAAACATGATCTAAATTGATCACACTTGATTATTGTCCATCTATCCTTCAATGCAAAAATTTAGCCTATAGACATGTGCCCAACACACTACCCATACATGGTTACTTTACTTTATCCTTTTTCTTTCCCCCCAGTTTCCACCTTGTGACACCAGGAGGCAGATCAGCGTGCACACAGCATTAATCATCACAATTAAGCAGGAGGTGTTTTTTCCCCTCAAAGCCACTATATCACCCACATTAACCCCAGCGCTGCTTTCAACTACAGGCACGTTTTAATAATTAAGGAACTCCGATGTTATCAATAATTGAGTCGTTTATTCATTAAACAACAAAAGGGAAGCAACAGGGGCAGAGTCAGTGAAGAAGACTCTGCACGCTTCATCCCCAGCTGACAGCGGAGCCTGATCTTTAGGATGGAGATTGGACTAAACAAGTTTCTGAATTACAATGTGGGAGTTATGTCTCTTGCGGTCTGCAGACAGGTTCTCCAGCAGGATGACAGATATGTGGTATGGATAATTGGGCTGGCGATAACTGTCATCTGGGCACTTAATGAAGATAATCGGCTTTCGGTTTGACAGCTCAGTTAGGGCGATCCAGTTTTTTTTTAGTCCCTGTACATACGCTTAAAAAAAATGTAACAGATCTTGCTGTCAATTATAATTTGAAATGTACAGCGTTTGATAGTTCAGCTTGTTCTTCAGCTCGCCAAGACTTCGTCCGGAATGAAACCTTTTCTCTTTCTTATTCTGTGTCTTTGTTGGAGGTTTATGATGTGAAAAGATACAAGCTTCCCTCCCTCACCTACTGCTGATCACAATGCAGACAAAAGCTGGTCAAGAGCCTGATTTTACAGTCGAACTATTAAAGAAAAGAGAGTGCAAGCCTCCTTCCATTAGTTTGGGATTTTCAAGTCTTTTTACTGTGCCATTCCCCCTCTGCTTTGCAAACTGTGTGGATATTGTTAACAAATTCAGAGCTGCTGCCATCAGCACCTTGCATACTAATGAAAATCATGGGAAGAATTTTTATTATTGCACTCCCAATTTATTCACTATTAACAGCTAGCAGCTACTCATCCCATGAAAAGAAGAAAAATAATAAATAAAGAAAGAAAGCCTCCTTTTATACTGGAAGCTTTGTCTGCACCTGCCTGCACAAAGTGATACTTACATTTGAGGGGGAATACTGGGCAACATTGTTTTGCTGAATTCATTAATTTGCGATGCATTCAGTGATGAATTTGTGTTGGGCAGTTTTTCAAAAGACCATGCTCAGAAGTGGGAGTGGAGTGAGTCTGTCCTCAGCGGGTTTTCTATGATTTAATTCAAAACAGGGAACTATTTTTAGCCGTTTTCCAAATTGAGGAGCTCAGCCTTAAAGCTTGTTGTATTGCAGGTCTTACCATATATTATGTAGCATCACCCATATTATCTATTTTTGTTTCAGGCCACAACTTCTAACAAGGTCATTGTAATTGTGATTTATCTCCCCAACCACAAAGAGAAAAACTATAATCTTCCTGAGTATAAACCACACATGATTTCAGTCGCACACACTAAATCATGACAAACAGACCCACTGACTCCTATTATGAGATTCATTTTCAGCTATTTATTTTCATCGTCTACGTGAGCAGCACTTCTCTAGGAGTCAATCAGTGTGTGTGGCTTGTACACTGGCTTTGTTTGGGTGTTTTATTGTTTGCGAACTCCTACCACCACCTTAACCTCGGGCACTAAATGGACCAATTTGGTATCTGTGGAAGATTTTCTCTATTAGTGGATTGATTGTTTGGTCTATAATATGTTAGAAAATCGTGAAAATGGCTGTTGCAATTTCCCGAAGCTAAAGGTTACGTCTTCGAGTGCCTTGTTTTGTGTGAATAACAGTTCAGTGACATTCGGTTTGCAGTGGTAAAAAATAGAGAAAAATAAAGAAGCTGAAACAAGGGTGGTAATTTTATACAGATAAGCTCAGTATCTTTCAAGCTACAAACTAATGCACATTTTAAGCATGGCTATTATTGTTGTCCTTTTTCAGTTGCTTAGATTATGTTTCAGGGCTTATTTTTCCCACTGCAGTGCCCATTATATTTGTTTTACCACTACATGTAATGTCAGATACATCTGCCCATATTACTGCAGCTAACTATGGTTTTCACTGTTAAATAATCTGCTGATTAATTGCTCAATTATTCACTTAGTTGCTGGTGGTCAATACAACCACAGAAGATATGTTCAGATCCCTCGTAAAACTACTAATGCCACACAGTGAAATTGCTTCACTACAAATAAAAGTCCTGCATTCAAAACATACTGAAGTATATTTACAATTGTAACAAATAAAGTGCTTGTTAGGCTCATGTTATGCTCATGTATGCATGTTATAGCATGTACTGAAGTTGTTGTAGAAACCCAAAAAGCAAGTCTGAACCTGGAAATTAGCATAATAGGTCCCCTTTAATAGTCTAGAGATTCTTTGTCATTGTATTATATGATTGGAGAAACTATAATGTGTAAGTATGTGGTGTCGTAGATCATTTATTGTAAAATTATACACTTGACAAGACTGTTGACAAGAACTAACAATTAGTCCACTTGGAGCTGACATTTCCATCAGCTTATATGTAAATGAATAAAAACCCACAGAGGTTTTTTTCTGGTTTTATCACTGTACGGTATGTGGACTCTGTTTAAACTTGCCTTGCTTTTATTTATTGCTATTCATCAATAAACTAATAAAGACACAATTTCAAAACTCCCAAAAGTCACTCAGAACACACAGAAGAGCAGGCTAGAGTAATGATTTATGTGCAATCGTGCATGTCCAGTAATTTTTTAGGAGAGGACCATAATAGGTTATTGACCAACGCTGAAGTGAGACTGATGTTGCTGCGAAAACATTTATAATTGTAAACTCTCCATGTCAACTGCACCACCACTCATCTGTTTTTATTTCCCCAAAATTAGTGTTAAAATATGAGAAAATCTTTACGTTTAATTGGCTCCTGATCCTTGCTGCTTGTATATAAGCTGTGTATAAATATGTCAGCGTGTGCGCTTTGTAGAGAGTCTGCAGCGGAGACACTTTGAGCACAATGTTGTGACTTTTTGCCCTTTTTTTAATGTTTGAAGCAAAGGAAGATGGTGGCAATTTTTTTTTTTTTTTTTTTACTGTTTGTTCAGGAACGAAGCACGTCAACATTAAAGAACAGAAAATCACACAGAATTTTAAATAAACCCTCAAATGCTGCCGTTCCAGTTTTATTCCCATCTGTTATGATGGATAGCTGTGAGTTGAAATGAACACTGGAGGTGTTGAGATGTAAGCCCACACAAAAGGAGAACATAACCTTATAAGATAACCTGCAAGTACTGATAAGCCTCCAGATTCGCTCAAGATTGTGTGCTTAAAGTCGTGCGGATTAAAGGATGACATACAAGCGGCGGCCCTTTTTAAGGGTCAGTGAATGTGACACTCTGCAGCTTTGTGCTCTGCCCAGTTTGGAAGAAATGATTTTGGGGCTAAGGCAAACATGTTGCCTCTTCTTGTCACTCTAATCCCAACAGCACAATAACTTTGATGGTGAGTTATTGATGATATCTCGGGGTCTTTATGAGGACACTCTGCTCCTGTGTTATTAAGTGGCATTTTATTGGTTTGTGAGTTTTTTATTTTATTTTCAGTTGTTTTTTTAAAGCACACTGCAGAGAAAGAGACCTGGCAGAGGGATGCTACCCCCTCCTCTTCCCCTTGTGTCTTTTATTTTACAAGCGTGATTAATAATATCTGCCAATTGTCGTGATGCGTCAGTCACTTTTGTTTCAGTTTGGAGTGTCATCACACTGTGAGATTTAACATTTCGCTGGAAGCCGGCAGGTTTTAGGAAGCCAGGAGCGGGTAAAAATCTGTCTTGAGGATTTATCTTCAAAGTTGTGCTCCTACTGTTCATCTTTAAGTTTTAGTTTCATGTCTTATCCGGCCCAAACCGTCCCTAAAATGTCTTCCTCATTAGCTACCTGCTGGATGTGTTGGCAGAGGATGCGTGTGTGTGTGTGTGTGTGTGTGTGTGCGTGTGTTCTCACACCATATGGTTTCAAATGCCGGGTTGTCACGTGCTGCTGCATGTCTCAGCGGACCCATGAACCTCTCTGCTCCTGCCATGTTGGACGGGGTGTTATCTTTTTGTGCTTGTGGCTATTTTTCATCATGCAAAGCCCACGTTGATGTCTCACCGGTTGCGTCAGTGTTAGTGACAGAAGATCAGCCATGCACAGCAGAGGAACCCCCCCATGTGCTGTATGTTGTGGACGAGGACACAGGAACGTGGCGAGTGTCCATTTTAATACGCCGGCTGCTCGGATTTGTTTTGATTTGTTTTAGAAACACTGGACGCGTTTCAGTCTTCGCCGGATGCTGTTTCCGTTTCCAGCTTTGGCAAACAAAGCGGTGGCTCTGGTGCAGGCCGACTTGTGACCTGTGAAGGAGCTGGACGCTGCACGAGTGTTAGCGTCACCTTTTTAATTGTCGCTGTGATTTGCCTCATGAGTAAATCTGCGTGCTGCTCTCCTTTTTGAAGACCTCTTTCACAGCAGGGGGTTTTCACTTTTGATGTGGAACAGCACAGGTGTAATTGATAACATTAATAATGGCTGCATCCCATTTAGCTGAGCTCATTTTAAACCCCTGGCACGGTGCACACTGACTCTCTGGTTTGGCTTCCCGTCACACTGAACATTTTTTATGGTATTAGTTCCACCTGTTCTTGCACTGATATGACAAGTCAACACATCTGACTTACAAAGTTTGTTTAAACAAGAGACAGACTGATATGGAAAAAATCACCCAAAACTGCTGGCAACCAATATAGGAATAATTTTTACTGAAAATAGACCTTTTATATGTGTATTCTGCACTGATTTTTCACCACTCTGCACCACTTCCTCAATTTTATATTATATACACTGGACACTGGACACCATATACACAAATACATAGTTATAGTTATAAATTGTCAGGCTGTAATTTGAATAGCTGTTGTTTGAATTTAACTGAATTTACAGCAGTTGAATAAATGAAATCTCTTCAAAGAATATGTATCTACACTGATGTGTCTTACATTTCTCTCTGAGTAGATAATTGTAAGCTTTACATGTTTGAAAGCAAGGTTGTTTGGTCTCAGGAATTCACATTCACAATCCTGAAGTAGTTCTATAGAAAAAAAGTCTGTTCAGAAACTGTTCTTGAAATTGTTGCTCAGTGACTTTGTCTTTCCCAAAGCTCAAAAATCTCAGTTGTCTGAGTTGCATCAGAGAAATTCAGACACCATTTCCAGTTTGGAACATTGGAGCCTGAAGGATACTTTGTCCTTTTGTATTTCAGTCAACAAAGTTGGAGAAGATTTTTTTTAAATATTGGTCTCTTCAGTGTCTCTGACTTTGTGAAACTGAGAAAACCATGTCTTGAAATAACCTACTCAGAGTTCAAACTATTAGCCTGGGAACCATTCAAATCTGCCGAGCTCAGGTTTAATTTGTGTCTGTTCCGACAGATTTCCTGCCGTCCTTTCCCTGCAGGGCCAATCGCAACCTTTATCTAATACGGGGCGGGTTTAATAAGATGACTGACATCCAGCATAACTCATGAACTCATGAACTCATGAAACTCAGATCAAACTGTCAAACTCTGCAGTGCTGATTAAATATGAATCAGGATTCTGTCACTGCATTGCCTGCTTCTGCCTCAAATATTTTCATAAACACATATTAGTTGACTGTTAACTTTAACTTTGAGGAAGTTTGTGACCAGGCCATGATTTCATTTCACCAGGCCCCCCTGCAAACTTGGTTGTAGAGGCATTTTGGTGTGTGTATTAACTGTCAGGTTTCAGGCTGATAAGCATCTATGTATTGATAATTATCAAACCAAATACCTTCAAATAAATACTTCTGAAATCTCAACAGGTGTTAAGTTCCTGATGTAATTCAAATGATAACAGACTTTAAATAGTCACAGTATTTTAATTAAATGTTTGAATTGTTTCATTAAAAAGATAAATGCTGGTATTAAAACAATGAAATGTGCTCACTGTCCAGTATATTGGGTAAACTTGGTTATAAACCATTTAACCACTTATTTGGTGCTGCAGATCGTACTGAGAGATGCCTCTGATGAGTCGACCTTCTCTGATCTAAATTTGGAGAAACAAAATACTAGGAGACATTGAGATTAAAGTAAAGCAAAAAGGGCTTTACCATTTAAAAACTTCTTTAAAAAATAAGCAACTAATTGACATCTTTAAAAAAAAGTATTCTGACATATAAATTATTTATAGATTAAAAAAAAAAAATCGATATCAGTTACATGAAGCAGCCGCTCATTAGCTCACAGTCTGACTTCATCGGAAACAATCTCATAGCTGTGAAAACTAAAGTAAAGTACATTTTTATAAAACTCCATGTCAGTTCCGGCATTCACATTGGCATTTTTCTGCATTTTTTTATTTTAACGGTCTTTAAAACTTTTTTTTTTTTTTTGCCTAGATCAGTGATTTTATCAGGTTTTGTAGCCTTAATTCAATAAAACTGCAGCTTTTTTTTTTTTTTTTTGCAACCACTTGTATATACATCTCTGTATAACGACGTGTGCTATTTTGAAAGCACTCCACTGTGCTGTGTACTGCGAACAGCGACCTGCTCATATGACTCATAATTGGTTGCACTGATAAAGACCTATTCTGTCATTTAGGTTGGAGATGTTGTTGGAGCTTGACGTGTTTCCTCATCCAAGATAAATAAATCTGTGAAATATGTGGTCTTGTTTATCGGTTTAACTGCTGGAAACCGTCATCTTCACTGATATCTGTAGAAGGCGTTCGCTGCCAGCTTGGAGCTATAATGTAAATATTGAAGTGTCAGTAATCTCTTCGTCTGCTCATGTGAAGAAACAGTCGCGGCGGCAGATGATTTAAGTAAACTAAGCGGGTCAAACAGGTGGCTGTCCCAGTTGGCGGAAATCTTCTTTTCCATTTTTCTTGTCCTGTTATTGTGAAGGTGTGTGTGTGTGTGTGTGTGTGGTGCAGCCGGGACTCAATAACCCCCTCAGAGGTTTGAATGACACGCTTCCCTTGGAGCGGCGGGAGGCAGAGCCCTATGAGACGGTGATGGATGGTGTGAGGATGCTTTCAATGATGGATCTGTGAGACTGGACCACGGCTCGCTGTGACACACTGAGCTGCCAAAAATGGTGCCAGAGCAACATCCTCTGTGGTCAGATCCCAGACACCCTGTTGTCTCAAGAAATTTGAGCAGCTTCCCGGTGTTCTGTGTTCACATCACTGAAAACAGATCGAGAGGATGTTGTGCATTTCAGGGGATGTCAGTGCTCGTCTGCACCGGATCTGAAATGCGAAGCTGTTTTTGGCTCTTTAAAACAGCAGTTGGCCCTCTTATCTGTCATCGATAGACTCGGTTATGTTCCCTACAAACTTCAGGGGCTCGAATAAAAGGTCAGCAGAGGTGCCGTCTTTGGAGCACACAGAGAGGCGAGCAGAGAGATAGAGACCCAGATAGCAGGGAGTCGATTCCTCACACACTCTGTCATGAGGCCTTTAACAGATGGGGGGTGCTATGTTTAGCACGGATGAGAAGTGCTTCAAAGAACCTTGGAGCTTCTTGAACGTCCAAAGGGATCTGAGAAAACCCATGTGACGGCATCCGGACTTTCAGCATGTACCACCTCACTTTCTATTGTGGCTCACTGCATTAATGTGGTTTTTTGAAGTGGTAAGGGGTAAAGAAGAGGGATTTAAAGGGGTCTTTTTATTTAAAAAAATACTGGGAAAAATACAAACAGTAAGAAGTCTTTAACCCCTTTAACTTCCAGCAAATCTTTATATAGCACTGGTTGTGGGAGATAGCAGGTATCGTAGATATCAAATAAAAGTGGAGTACACCATTAAAAGCTGGGAACCTGAAGACTCATTTGAGTTGCAGCTCAGCACCTTGTGTCAAGTCCTGAATCTGCAATAAAAATAGTCAATTATTACAAATGATTAAAGTATATAAGGAAACAAGATTTGGCTTCCATAGCCATGCTAAATTATGTTCAACAAGTTGCTGCAACAACTTATTTATCGTCAAGAACCAATAATAAGGAGACCATATCACCACAGCAGTATCCATGCTGTCATTTGATTTAGTTTTATTAGAGACCCTTATTGTCAGTGTAGGTTTATAGTTTTAAAACTCCATGAGTCTGAGATTAGCGGTCACAGCAGGTCATTTTATACAATAAGTTTCGAAATAAAAGTTTTTGCTGCAGTGTAATGGCTGATGTTGGAACTGACATCATGACACATGAATACAGTTCAACTCATGTCGAATCCACTAGAGTCCCAGCATTCAGGTTATATCCAGTTGATGCAATGTCAAGAGCATAAAGTGACCCGATTATGTAGAAATATTCAAATACAATAGCAAAAAGTATAATGTGATGTAGTGCTTGAGCCTTTAACTGCATGGTGTTAGCATGTAATGGGCATGTGTCTGAAAAGGAGACTTGTGGTAGAACCCTTTTTTCAATCATTTTCATATCTTGAGGTCAGAGATTGAGAGACTTCTTTGGAATAGCCATGTTAGTTCAAACGCTAAATGTTTCAATAATCAGCCAGAGCAGATAATGATAATTCATGGTGAGGAGCCCTAATGTTGCTCATTTAAAAAGTTGCCCACTTATTTGTATTTTTCAACACACACAACTCTCTTGAAGGCAGCTGAATAACACTTGGTCCCCGTAAAAAGAGCCAAACATGTCATCCAGACTGTAAATGTTTAAAAGCAACGACCATATTTTCTTCATCAGAAAACTTTTTTCCAGACTGACATGAAAGGAAAAGAGGCTTAAAGCAAGCTTCAAAGGAATATTGTGCTGATTGTGCTGTAAATATGTAACTGTGCCCTCCTCCTACCCCCAAAGTCTCTGATTACAGTCAGAAATCTATTTAAATCTACAATGTACTGGAAGATATCGAAGAGGAAACAGAAGTAGCTGCTTCTAACCTCTGCACAGGACACATTTTTAAGCTGAAGTACATAAACCGATCCATTATCAGTGACTGGCATAAACAGAGGCCGACTGAAACAATAAACTTCCTTCAGTGTTACTGCACTGTAGCAACTGGATTTATCCGTTATTATTGTGAGCTTTAATTGACTTCCTCCTTCATATGGTGGAAGAATTGTTCGGCTCATCAAGGGCTCGATGGAGTTCTGGAGCATTTTAAAGTTCAGCTCTTCCTGCAGCACAAACAGCTTTCTCCCCAAAGAAACTTTTTTTTTTAATAGAAATTCCTGGAACTTTTCCATGTGGCTGCGTAACTAAGAATAGCTTCAAATCAGCCAGTGTTTTTAGCTTGCAGGCTAATGTGAGCAACATTTATTTTTAATCAATCTCAGGTCAAACACGAAGCTCTGCTCAGAGACAGTAAGGTCATTTGTCTCATCAATTCCAGAGTAAATCAAAGGGATGACAAGTTGTAGAGCTGATTGGAGCATGCAAAGCAGAGGTACGACACGAAAATCAATATCTGGAAAGTCCTTCAAACAGAAAACAGACGTGCACATAGAAACACCCACGCACCCAGGCAGCATTTTGCTGTAACTATCTGGGTTGCGTGTGTGATAGTCAGGGTCACCTTTTGCTAGTGCGAGATCATTTGTTGAGTAAAAAGTAACAATAGCACAATGGGAAAATATTCAGTTAGATATCGAGATGGTAAAGATTCGTCCAATATTGGTGCCTGGTTCAGATTCTGACGTCATTGACTCATCGTATACTAAACTAACCTCAGCGATCCACTTACTGCTCCATATCAGTCACTCATCCTCTCTACTTCCAGCAGGATAACATGCTGTGTCGAAAAGCTCAGATCATCTCAGGGTGGTTTTCTTGAACAATGAGTTCACTGTGGCTTCCAAAGTCACCACATATCATCCCAATAGAGCACATTGGGTGGTGGAACGGGAGATTCATCGTGCATGTGCAGCCGTCAAATCTGCAGAAACAACCTGATGCTGTCATGTTAAAACCAAAATCACCAAACCAAAATATCTGAGGATGTTTCCAGCACATTGATCAATCTCTGCCATGAAAAATTAACGCAGTTTTTCAGCCCAATACGAGCAAGACGTACCTAATATAGTGGCCAGTGAGTGTTTTCGTGACGTTTTATGTCACTTGACTTCTTTCTGTTGGTCTTTGAAATGGCTGTGCAAATGTCAAAACAATATAAAGCTGTCAATCATATCTATCTATCTATCTATCTATCTATCTATCTATCTATCTATCTATCTATCTATCTATCTATCTATCTATCTATCTATATATATATATGTTTTACTATGTTGTTTATTTCACAGTGCTGTAAATCTGGAAGAACACACCATTTATTGCAATATCACTATAATTGAAAATTTAAAATAATACTGGTATAGAAAAATAGGCTTTACCATGTGGTTATTTCAAATATTTCCAGAAAACACACCTGTGAAATGACCTGTGTTGGGATAGAGTACTTTGGCTATATCACCCAGCTCTGGTCATTGTTGTGTCCTTCAGCAGCTGTGCGTTTTTTCTCCTGATATAATTAAATAGATTGTTTTTTTTTCCAGGTTTGAGGATTTCCTCATCTTGCTTTCTCCTTATCAGGCACTAAAGAAGCAGGTTCACCCAGTTCACAAATCCCGTTTGAACTGAGGAGGTGCCATCACTTCAGTGGAGCTGAAGTAGGCAGCAGAGAGACTCTGGTTCCCCAGAGTGATCTGCATGATTGAAGCAGGAATGATGTCAGTCTCAGTGGAAGACAAAGCAGGAAGAGCTCAATGTTATTGGCTTTGCCTTCTTCTCTCGGTTCAATCGAATGTCAAAATATTAAAGGTCAGATCTGAGAGATGGAAATATTATGAAAAGGTCTAAAGCATGCTCAGAGATTTTATTGGCAGCCTCTTGGGGCTGAACATTTGACAGCATGGCCACACTACGTGGCTGTATCCAAGTGCACTGAAATTAGGCAGCATTATCCAGGCTCACAGCTTAAAATTTAAGCTTGATTAACTGTTGACCTAAACCCATTATAACGATGCAGTGAATCAAAATAAACCACCAACACGGGAGGCAGAAGAAATGAGATGCTGCTTTTGTGAAAGTCCAAGAAAATAATGGAGATAATGAATTTATTTCCACTACTATACAGGCACTTTATATAATATTGCATCGTTCTGAAACATTGCCAAATGTCCTCATTGTGTTTGGTGCTTCGTTGTTCATTCCCAGAGCAGTGAGAATCTGTTTTGTTATATCATTATGCAGGAATTGGTTTTCTATTCAGGAGGCTCAGCTATTTGCTGCTCCACTTACCCTGACAGTAACAAAGTGAAACTTTAATCTCCCCTCAGTGTCAACAGCAGCTGATGGCAATTAAGGAGAAAGCCTGGATACTGAAGTGGTGCGTTTGACTCAAAGAGTTCACCCGCATCCCTCACTGCAAAATTTAAACGACTTCTCTTTATGTTTGCAGCCGCTGTCCAGATCCAAATTTTCTTTTCAGGCCTCTTAAATTGAATTAAGAAGCTATGTGAAAGAAATAATTCAGTGCGCCTCTATTGTCTGTGCCTGTGCAGATGTCGAGCAGGCATGAAAAGAAAATATTATGGTTATTGTTGTTTTCATTGCGGATTCAACGCGCATAGTAAGTGGTCATTATATAGTTAAACAACATAAATTAGATGCTTTAATTTTAGTAAATTTAATCTGCATGAAGCTGAAGCACAAGACTGCAGACATTATTTCTGCCTGAATATAGTGCGCACACTGCCGGTTTGCCCACTGACACTTAGGTATAATGCAGCCTTTGCTGTACTGCAGCCAACACACAAAGCTCCTGCTGTGTGAGAGCGAGGAGCTTTTTGCAGCGCGAGCTCTGCTGTGCGGTAGCTCTCTGACACAGAGCAGAACAAAGCCCAAACCCACTGTTCATGGAGTGCAAAAGCAGACCTTGAACTGTTCAGACTTTGGAACCTGGCAGATGTTGTGGAGTATGATTATCATGACTGTTTGTGTCTACATTTAGGCTTTGTCTGTAGACAGCAGGCAGGGCTGCTAAATGCTGATGATGTTGTTGAAATTGCCTTTGGGCATTGGACTTTGGGTTAAAACGTCCCCCTGTTTCCCAAAATGTTTTCATGTTACTGTGTGGAAATGTTATGCTAATCTGAGGAGGATGCTGGGGGGCAATTCAGCCTCAGAGCAATTTGAGGCAAATTTTGTTTTAAGACGATGCCTATCATGAAAAATACAAAACCTTGGTGAGTAATGTGATCCCCTGGAAGTCTCAAAACTTAATAAAAACCACATTACCAGTTGTGATTTATATTATCATTATATAATCAGGAAGTCTTTCTGAAATCAAGATCTTTTTGAGATTGCAGCAGAGAGAAAGAAAACCAACATAGCCAGACATCGAAATCGTGTTCAGCATCAGAGACCATCGCAGATAGGTTTGGGCTGAAGGCCAATCAATCGACCACTGAGCCCCAAGATTGTGATTTAAAAGCGGCTCATCCCCCTCACCAGCACTTCAAACTAATTCAAACTTGAAACCTCTGTTGTAACAGGATTCTAGCAGAGAAAAGAGACGGATAGTCCTTCATGCAGCGAACACACACGGTGAGCAAGATGCCTGGATATTAATTTAATTAACATCAATTTTGAATTCAAACACATCACAGGCTGATCAGGGAAAATTATAGTATCCAGTATTATTTTTCAGAGGGTACGGTGTGGGGGTAATTTTATGCACCGATTTGTTCCTCTTCTGCATCAATTTAAGTAGGAAATTTCTTGATGGATGTCAAGGAAAGCACAGGTGAAAGCACCAGGTGACAATATAAGTTGTTAAAGTACAATGGAATACAGCCTCATGCAGAAAAGATTATTTTACTTTGCTTTTAAATATGGATTGTCCTGTGTATAGATACACCTGAATGCAGCATGTTCCTTCAGTGCCTACTGTGCAAAGCGCTACATAGGAAAATGCTGAAATATCTTGACAACAATAATAAAATGGTGAGTTTGCTCGAAGCAGTAAGTAACTAAGACATACGGAAACAAGGCGCCTGTCAGAACCTGCTCATACTGTTTTTTCTTAGAAGCACAGTGGTGTTGTTAGCAGCCACTTTCCTGCTTATGGTAAAGCACAAGCACAGCATGGAAAACAGACATAATCATGCATGCTCTCTTCATCTGTAATTCCACTAAAATGCCAGCGGGCTGTCCAGCTTTTAGTCACCCAAACATTCAAACAAACAGAATGTAAATACATTATTACCCAGCAGCACAATTATATATCAAAAGCTGACGGCTAATATGTGGTGAAGTAGGACACAGCACGGCAACTAATAAATGAACGTTCATGCTTATTTTGTTTACTTCACTTTATGGCGGTTGGCACCCATCAGCCCTGGCTAAGAGAGTGCTGTACCTATGCTGTTGTTCATTAGGTTGTCTTGGCTTTGTGAGTGACTGAAGTCCTGTCACTGCTCCAGCTGCTCATCCTCAAAGAGGAGACGCAGCCAACGACCATTTGTTCGACTATAGTGAAGCGGACAGCTTTCATTGTCGTGTTATTGTGGCTTCATGACATTTCATAAAGCAGTAAAGTGGTGGGCTGCCACTGCAGGATGTATACAGGATATAGGAGGATGGAGGAGTAGCCCATAAGAGACCCTAAAGGATATCTTCATCCATGGTGAGGTTTTACTGTAGACATCCCCCAACCCTAATCACAGACATCACTAAATAGATTTAATGTTAAAAGTTTAAAATTGACAAGCAGGATGAGACATTCCAGGTCTAAAACTCTGCATTTCCTCCCACCTAGAAGACAGAGTTCAGTCAAACAGTCTTGAAAGCTGTTTTGGTGAGCAGTGGCTTTAAATTTGAGAACAGAGGAGAACGATCTACTGAGGAGAACTTTATAAATAAAGACAAAAGCAAGTAGTTCTCTTCATGTTTATAGTTTGGGCCAACCTACTTTTTTTATGTAGACCACAGTGATGAGTCCCGTATTTGTCTCCTCTGGTGAAACCCAAAACATGATGATGAACGGCATCGAGTTGTCTGCAGGCAGAGGCAGCAGCATGAGAACACGAGATTACTCTGACTACTGCTGAACACAGACCAGTCTTAAACTAAAAGTCTAAACACGTGTCAACTACAATTTGAGTTGCAACTTATTCCATAACTGATTGATTACTTACCAAGTATAAAATGTCAGAAAGTACCTCCTTAAGCGTTTGCTTGAGAACCTTGTGCTTTAAAACAGTGTTTTGATGAAAGGAGCCCTGTGGAGTTTTAAGCAAACTGAGCTTATGTTTACATTCATTGTTTCTCAGCAGAATGCTCTGATTGCATCCCGAGGCCCGACAACCGACAACAACACGTGTTGAATACTTTCACTTCCATACAGATCGTTGGTTAAAGCTGCAATGCTGCAAGTCTTCACACACTAATGCCACCTGTGAGCTGTCGATGGAGTATGTGAAGTCATTGGCAGGACTGTGTGTGTGTGTGTGTGTGTGTGTGTGCATTCTTGAGTACTAATTATCTTAGATTTAATCACAATGTGTCTTTCTTTCTTTCATTTATATGATTTATTTTCTAAGTAAGTTGGAATATAGTTATTGTTCTAATATAATGAGTGCAGGGTGTCCATAAAGTCTCTTTAAAACTTTAAAAATGCATTGCAAAAGCAAATGAACAAAGAAATATAAATAAATAAAATATAATAAATATCTGGAAATTATTACAAAATGGAGTAGATATGAACATTTTTATAGACATCTACATGGACTCCATCAGCTGCTGAAGCTCATCCAGACCGTACTGGATTTGTTGCCATGTTGGCTGTAGCAGAGCC
>JAOWBC010000710.1:23218552-23229109 GCA_028566105.1 Hypoplectrus providencianus | reverse complement strand
AAAGGAACACCCAGGAGACGCTCCTTCAGTTGTCTTACTCGTCTTGTGGACGGACAGTTCTCCTTGATTCCATTTGACTCTCAATCTCGCGTCTCTTTCTTCTCTTTCAGCTTTTCCAACAAAGCAAACCTACATCAGCTACAGCAACCATGCAATCTAAGGGACAAAGGCTCTTATCGTAATTCACGATTTCCACCTTGACGGAGAAAAACATGCAGTGGAGTTTCACACAGCCGGCATAAAAAGATGGATGTTTCATTTTACGGGTGGAGATCACAGAAGCGTTGCCCAAAGACGTGACATGGCGAGGAGAGACCACGGGGATGGACAAAACAGGGGACCAGAACAGATAACAGTACAATTGCAAGGTTCCATCTTCTGTCTGCCTCACAAGAATACACACACAAAAAAAAGAAAAATGAAAAATACTTGCATGGCAGAGGCCTGGAGACTGATGGATGGAGCTTTCCTTTGAGTGTTTACATTTCAGCTATGCCCTCTTTCAAAGACTTCTCTGTCATCTTGAGCAGTGCTGACTGAAACTGAAATAAAATCAAGAATTTGTTCAGGTGTTTTCAATGTCGTCTGCCAGTTTTGAAAACTGTAATTAATCTTTAAACCCTCAAGGCATCACAAGGGATTAATCAACACCAAAAAGGCATGAAAACATGGCCCATGGATTTCTAAAGGGGGGGGTGTTGTGTTTGTTTTTATTTCTAAATGTATTCCAGTCTCATGAGTCGTTTGACTGGAAATGGCGATCATCTCAACAATGCAACAAATCTGTATCAGACTCCACATTTCTTTTCCCACCTCCAGGTTTCCACTGAGTCAATAAGAAGGACTAAACCTATAAGATGGTCTCTGCCGATTTTGAGCATGCCAGTTTCAACATCCTGTGTTGTGTTGTTAAAAAAAAAAAAAGAAGAAAACGAAAAAATACTATCTTTGGAATGCGTTTAAACTCCGTTGCAGCGTTGTTAACAATTGTTTGGGCCCGAGCCTATTGTACGTTAAAAACTGTTCTCTAATGGTGAAGGTCTAGTGAGTGATTATTTATCTGTGCTTAAGTGAGGCCATGATTTGTATTACCAGCTAGCCCAAGGCTGCCACTGCCCTCCGCATACCTGTTTGTGCTTTGAAACAGCGGCTCGTGGTTAAAATAAGAAGTATTTTATCCAGGAGATGTAACTGTGCGCTGTCGTCCAGGATGACCCTCCCATCACTGCCACCAGCTCTTCTCTTGGTCACACGTAGTGTAAGGGTAAAGCTAAGCTGTACAGATCCATTAGGAGGGGAATTAAGATGAAGTATGCCCTTGAGAGGATTGTGCAATATGACCTGAAGGTGATATCCATAATGGACCAGCGACTGAGAAAATTCATTACTACACATGTCGTCCTCAGGCACTCCCATGATAAGAAGGAGGTGTCCCCAAGTTGTAGGGCTTTTCAACAAATGAAAATCTAATTGCAAAAATATAAAATATCTCTATCAATCACCCTGAGCTCGCTGAACGGATTAATAGTTGGCTTCGTGCAGTATAAAAGCCCTCTAATGTCTTGGGGAAAAACATTGTGGGGTCATTTGTGTTGTGAATTCAATGCTGCTCTTCATGCCTCCCTCTGTATTACTTTCAACACCATTTGTGTTGCAGAATAAAATGTGAGTGCTGACCAAATTAAATGGCAAGTTAATGTATGTTATTAAATAAATTGATGATGTCTGCTTTATGTCCTGACATATCCGAAAAATTGGGGAAAATGTACAAAAAGATACAGTGCCTGGCTATCTGAATATGTATTTGTAAAACCTCATGAAAACTAATGAAGTGTGTGAAGCATGTTTAGTTTTTTTTATACAAAATTTTATTTCTATTAAAAATGTTTTCAAACTTCAACAACCGTTATGTGACTCGGTAATATCTAAGCTTTCCTTTTAGTAAATGTAGCGCGCATAAAGTTGTACATTAGCAAACGCACGTCACCTGCAGCTGAATGACTGGCAGCTCTTCTGAGCGGTCTAAGTCACATTGTAAACTAATAATACAGATTAAAAAAAACAGGTTGTCAGCCCTGAAGGAAAAGAGAATGGCTGCCATCCGCTGAATAATATGCTGCCACAACTGCTCTGATAATGGCACTGGAAGGATGGAGAATTGTTGGAGGGAAACATGAAATTATTTTAAATGAATGGTTTGTGGCTGCTTGAAACCAAAGCCCCTGCATGCAGCGAGCTCTCGGGATCTATCATCTCCTCCACGCCTCCCTGATACTGTTAGCCCACTAAACAAAAGGCTCACAAATAACAGTTGTTGCATAGCAAGTCTGCTAAATGCAAGCACTCGATTACTGCAACATGCAGAGTCGACTATATATCATCATGTGGCAGAGACAGATTGAGGCGTCACATTAAGCCTCAGGAGAATACAGGGTTTTGCATGACACCATTTTTTTTTTTTTTTTAAATTTCAAACTAATTCAAAATGATCAAAAATAAGACTTGAGTGCATGTATTTGGGAGTGAAGTTCAAATTTTAGTAGATTTGATACTTTCCAACTAAAAATAAGTAATTTTAGATCGTTTTGAAGCTTTATTATAACCATATTTTGGTATAAAAGTTTGAAAATCTGCAGCAGAGCACATAAATAATAATAAAAACACTCCCAAAGCTCAAACTAAACTCGGTAAAGAAGTCGCCTTGGGAACAACTGCAATCATTAAATCTGGTAAAAGTCACTAAATTACTTCTGATCCTCTCCACAACATCTGAGACTTAATACATGCAGGAAAAACTGTTATCATAATTCAATTTTCATGCTGCAATCTACTACCTTATGTAAAAAGAGGATCCTGCACGGTGCTCCTGCTCGGCATCACTGTTTATCGATGAATCACTGACAGACTGAAGCGTTAGTGATCAGGAAACTCTGAAGCTGAGTCAGAGTTTTCTTTGTGCTAAGACTCGAGGTTCGCCCTGCAGAGCGCCTGCACCTGAGAGGCTGGATGTGCTCCTGACATCCCGCTGCAGTCTACTGACAGCTCACTGTGAAGTCACAAGCTCACATTAATGCACCTTACATCGCTTTGTAAAGCACGACCACATGCACCTGTGAAACGAGAAGAAAGCACAAACTGTTTTTGGCTGGCTGCCAGAGGAAAATCTATAAACAGCGTGAAAGAAACTTCAAGACTCTGGTGTGTGAAGGATACTAGCTAAATAAATCAGAAAATCAATGTATTATTAATAAATAACACCTGGATAAGGCTGCAAATAACCTCTATTTGTGCTTCTAGAGACAAACAGAAATCCTATTGGATCCTACAGATGTCTTTATTAGGAGCCAAAATTAAATGACGAATGAGCAAAAAACACACAGTTATGTAACAACTGTAACACAAACACTGATGCAGAACGAGACTCTTGTGAGACAATATCACTCAAATATTTTCTGTATGTGTGAGAGAGCCATAAAACCATAAAAAGTAGAATAGACATCCCATTCAAGTCTACGTGGATGGGCAGCATGGCGGCCATTTTTATGTGTACTGTGACCACTGTACGGGGATAACATGTTTTACAACCACCTATTCCTAAAAAATGGGATGCTGTGTCAATAAAAACAGATATGATTTATTTTTTATTTAAAAACGTGTTTTTCAGAGCATTAGATATCTTGTTTCATATCATGTTTTTGTTTTATAAGATGAAGGATTGGCAAATTAAATTCACATTTTTCACAGCACCACAACTATATTGGAATCTGACTCCAGTGGTATTTTCTTCTGAAATGGATGGATGGATAGATTCTACAATATGAGAATGCAAATGTTCTAAAAGGAAGGAAATATGAAACATTGCTGTTGGCTGGATAGATAAAAACATACATAGACGACAGACAGACGGACAAGAAAAAAAGGAAAAACAAGCCCTCCCTTACATGACTGAAACGAAGGCAGCAGCAGCAGCAGAGTTGTCACTGTGCACATCATCTGCAGTCAGCAGAGACTTCAGTTTCCATAACGAAGGACTTCCCTCCTGACTGTGGAGAAGACGGGCGCGTATGCATTATTTCTCCAACAGCTGGCCTCCGCACGCTTCAGTGCATCTCAGTCTGAAAGCCAGCAATTTTCAATAAACTCGTAGAATATTTAGGACAAGTTGAAATTTTGTTGGGCAGCGTAATGGCAAGATACAGTCAGAAACAAATTCCTGTGGGCAGTTATACTGACACCACTACTCAGGGGTTCAATGCAATCTGCTCAACTGTGTAATTGCAGATAGGGAGATCCACACCAACACACACGCTGAGAGGTTTATCCACAGAGACTCCTATGAACTGGTGACACTGGAAATGTACCATCGCAGCCACATTGTTGATGATGACGAGGTCTTGTGATCTGAAAGCAGACAGCAAAATGCAGAAAGAAGGAGAATTTCCTCCAGAGAATAGACCCCCCCCATCACTACGTGATCACAGTGACAATGACAGCTCCTTCAGATTAGCGCAGTAAATTAATTCAAATACAGCTCCCACTGCCACATCAGTGGGAAATATTAACATGAGCACATATACCCACAAAACCAATCACCCGAGGAGTGGATCACAGTGCAATTACTAATCCTTTCATATGTTCTCGAGATGGTCTTGGCACACTTTTACAAAGACAATTGGATCATGTCAAAGTCTGCAAAAAGTGTAAATGGAAACTGTTTTTTTCTCCTTCTCAGAAAGTAATTAAAATTGGTTTAAGTCATCAAATAATTTAATTTCATTAATCATTTAACTGTGTCTGATTGCAGTGGACGGGGAGAGGAAGCTCTCTTCAGAAGCAAAACACAATGCTGAGACAATCCTGGTGCAAGGAGTATGAATAGCTGAGCGGATAAAAACTGCAGCCAGTCCTTCTCCCCGTGTGCACCTGAGGATAATACAATACGCTGCCCTCAGGTGACAGAATGAGCACAGGAGCACATTCGTCTAGAATTGAGCACCAATCAGAGAAGCAATGCAGTGTGTTTCTCTCGAGGGTCCTCTGACGGAGCGCTCTCAGCTGTGCGGGGCTGCTATTGTACACACCAACAGAAACAGACTGAACACTGACGGAGCCGGCCTTGCAGGAGAAAGCCTGATCCAGAGGAGAGATGAAGAAGAACGTGAAGAAGTGAGCGGGGCGGCTCTGGATGTAGGTATGAGGCGATAAAAACGGGCAGAAACACAAGTATTTGTGTTGTAAAGTACTCCGAACAGGAAGCGGAGCTCTCATGATGACGTGTCTGTGCTTAAAGAATCCCATTTTCTCCGATTTTAAACTAATGTTTCATTCAGCTTCTGCCTGTGATGGTGATGAGCGATCATCAGAGACGTGCCACTGTAGCCTATACGCAGCGCATACGATATGTTGCTAGGAAACAGTAGCTCATGAATATCCTGCAGTTATTGCACAATCAAAGCAGTGATGTTCTGATAGTTCAATGATGGCATGAAAACATTTAAAACATGTGGGAAAGGTTCCTCCCTTCAGGAAAACCACTGAGGAAAAATCAAATAAATGCAAAGCATAAATATAATAATGTGAATGTTTATTTGTAAATACTGAACAGCAGTTATCTTGTGACATATTCAGTTTTTTTTTATTGTTTGTGATGTGATCTAATCAACATGCTGCTTTTTCCATCATTTCCACTTCACACGAACGTTTATTACATATTTTATTACCTTTTATATTCAGCTTTATTCCAGAATGTGTTAGAGATGCACAATATTTAATTTAGGAGCTAATTGAGGCCCAGTAGTTGTCTGTTTGGCTGGGACGGGCAGCCCTTTATTATAACCATCCATCGTATCGGTGGGACACTTTGAGCACACAACTCAAGCTTCAAGAATAATGAAATTACTTGCAGTTGTTCCCTTGTGCGCCTTAAATGTGTGTATAAATAATGCAGAAAATGTTGCTTGGCGTGATTTAGAAA
The DNA here is from genome assembly GCA_028566105.1 of Hypoplectrus providencianus. NCBI lineage: Eukaryota > Metazoa > Chordata > Actinopteri > Perciformes > Serranidae > Hypoplectrus > Hypoplectrus providencianus. Next base: position 23,223,135 of record JAOWBC010000710.1, on the reverse strand, counting down.
TGGTGTCAGCTATTGATTATTTTGGCATGCTTATTCAGCTATCTGTTTTATTCCTATTTTCTCATTTTGATAATTGGCTGAAAATTGTATACATTGTGTGTTTAATGTATATAATAATGGAGAACAATTTAAATAGTATCGTACAGATTTTATATTTGAGAAAGCATTTTTCTGGGTATTTGCAGATTGCTGTGAAATGAGTGCATAATAATCCACATAAAAAGTTTTTTTTTTATTCAAAATCAAAGCAATTACTGTTTGACATGTTAATTACAGTTGACTTAACCCTAACCCTAACCACATAGATTTGTTCTCAGCATTATTTCACTGTTGGTTCTGTCTTTTTATAGGTTTGTTGATATGAAAAAACTATATAAAATCACTTTTTTCCCTCATAAGTGACACCACACAGCTGTGCAGTTGATTTTATCTACCTCTAACATTATTATACTTGCAGAGGAAACTCAGTCACAGTTTGCTGCTATTGTCAGAAAAGCAATTATCAGTTCCAATACCATTCTTTAATTTGAACCAAAACAGTTAGTGTTAGGTAAAAATTATGTTCTCATGAGTCTGAGGATAATGCGTGGTATATCATACTTAGTGTGTGTGCAGACTCCAACTGAGCCTTTAGTTAACCTATCATGTATTTGATTTATTTCTATTAGTGTGTGCAATTATAGACATGAACTCTCCATCTGATGCATTGAACCAGGGTGAGAAGTAAGTAAATGTTTATTTCACGTTGCTATGCATGTTTACAATATATCTTATACTTGATAATATATCGATAGCTTTATTTTTCTGAAAGTGTGACCCACTGGGGACCACACATGTCCTGAGGAAGTCCTATCTTATTGTCTTTTAGAAGTATGAGTGTTTTTATTATAATAAAACTTTGTCAGTCTTGTAGAGAACGCGGCAGTTGTTTGATGAGATAATGTCTTGCTATGTCTTAATAATGAACTTTTCCTCCCGCTTTACTAATGAAGGTGATTTATATTTCATTAATTGAACTATTCCTAAGCAGTTGTCTGTTTCTGTCATCACAAATGAAATGAAAGCGTCATCCGCAGCAGACAAAGATGTCATTAGTCATCTTATCTCTGAGGTTGTGCTTTTTAAAGATAACACACCCGTCCGTCTGTAACATGCAGCCAGTAATCATGTTGAATGTTGAGTCCACTGAACGACACTTCTAATTGAGCCCGAGGGAAGGAGGGGAACCAGACGAGAGCTGTATGTAGAGATCCCCAGGTTAAAGACAGATACTCGAGTAGCATGTTTCCCTCAGGGAGAGAGGAAAAAAACAAGTGTGAGGAGGTGGGTAGAGCCTTTACAATGAAACTAGGCCATCCTAACAAGGACTGAGAAAGACTGTGACAGTGGAATACAGAGCCTGGTATACCGCAGCCAGGGTCTCTCATATTCACAGCCAATATTGCTTTCATTTGCTGTGCACCATTTCATTCTCCCCTTTAAGCTCTGCCGACCTCAAATGCATTATGATGTTGGATGGTAAATATACTGTATCTCCTCAGTTATTCTGTCTCTTCACGTATATACGCATCTCAGTTATTCAAATAATGACAAAGAGCTGCAGTCTGCACCACCTGTCAGCTCTCACATGTGATTCCTCTGATCCATATTTCATTCTTTCCTCTTCTTCATGTATTATGCTCACTTATATCTTTATATTTATTAGTGGCTGAACTGGCATATCCCTTTTGGAGGGTCAGCTCAACATATCTTACATTTACTCATTTAAACTGGAGAGATTCTGAGTATTCACATGTAAAGTATTACCTTCATGGCTATACGCACGGCCACGTCAGTCGGTTCTTCACTTTAATCCATTTTATTGTATTGAGTAAAATCTCTCTGCAGCCATAGGACACCTTACCACAAAACAGCAGGAAGATATCCATCTTCTCTTCAGCTTTTATTGTAATAATGTCCCTGAACTATTTATAATGCGCCACTTTCATGATGAAATACCTGCAAAACTAATGACATTCCTGTCAGCCTCAGTTGTACTTTATGGAAAGCGTTTATTACAAATGATAGCTTACATTAGGGAGGGCTACCATATCAGACTGTCACCACATTATTAATGTGGATCAAGGAAATATTAGTGTAGTATCTATAGAACTACTGAAAAAAAAAAAAAAAAACATTTGTAATGTGCAACTGTTAAGATGTTGCGCACAATTGCGAGTTCATACAACACAAACAAGGATCCTGAGCAGATGGCAACAGGTTAGCTTGAGTTCATGAGGACGCTGGTGCATTGGGACAGTCCAAACAGTGCATTAAATATATTATTTTCCCTTCTTGTCTAGTTGAGAAAGTGTTGGATCTTTGGATATTGAGAGGGACTCAGTCGCTCGATTGGAGTTCAGTAACTTGTTCCAACACTGGGGAATACGAAATGTTTAAATTTTTCTTTTACTTTGTTTATTGTGAGTTTTATCTGTTTTTCAAAAAAAAATATTTCCAAACTAAATCCAAGTGTAGTGAGTTAAAGAGTCTGTAATAATAACTACTCAGAAAGAAACAGAAATTATTCCGTAGATGTTTTATTTTTTGCGGTATTAATACGTCAACATTAAACTACAATGGTTATTATCTGTGCAGGTATATTCAAACATCCCTAATCTGTATCTGATTATCAACTAAATCTAAATATCCTGTCTCAGTATTGGTACTCGGAGTGTGAAGGTTTAATTTGAATGTAGTTGGGATTTCAACTGGAAGTGTGTGTGGCCTAACGGAGTTTTTTAAGCTCCACATTGTTCTGGGTAGTCAATAAGGTGCTGTAGTCACTATTTCTTATGTTTATCCAAGAGACTCAGTGTGCTGCCGAGCTGTGATTCATGGATTGCAGTTATTTTGGCAGACACACAGTTAATCTGTGGATCAGGAGGGTCGGATCACATAAATTAAGATTTCTGATCTGGATGAGCTGCAGGTGGATAAAATAAGGCATCATTAATGAGGAAAGTATTAATTGCCTTCTCTCCAGTTCATTCCCTGGTTTCATTATTGCGCTCATAGCTCCACGAATCCAAATGTGCAGATGAAAAAGAACTTCTCTTTTTCACGGAGGTGATTAGAAAGCCTTATTCCAGCTCCAACAGAAGCTTTCAGCTAAATAAAAGTAGTCCACAGTATCACCATGCAGACGCTTAACTCTCAGCATAATACTGTTGACTGACGAGAGACTGGCTGGCTTTTTTTTTGCTTTTGTTGTTGAACTCTCTCAGGACACCTCTCATTCTTTTGTTGCTCCTTCCTTCTTTGCTGAGCGTGTGAAAATAGCAGGAGCTGGTGGCAGGAGGGAGTTCTTTCAAAAATACAAGCTGAAACCCCAAAAATACAGGTGAGGAAATGTTGAGGCACTGCTATTAATCAACAGCAGCAGCAGTCAGTTTGTTGTAGGCGGAATTAGGAATCTTCCACATAGATAAAATGATTTGTAAGCAAGTTATAAAGGAGAAATTATTAAGAACCAATTCTAGTTATCGAGTAATCATTTCAAACATTTATCAAGTGAAGCTGCTAAATATCTCCAAGTTCCTACTTCTCCAATTTGAGGATTTTCTCTCTTTAACACTTTCTGATTTAATATCTGTAGGTGCTGAAATCCTGCTTGGAATATTAAAAAACCTTAACACATTTCATATTGAATCTATAATATAAATACGAATTTCAAGAAGGTAATTTGGATTTATTCTTAATGCTTTGGAAAGCATCACAGAATGATCCAGTCCTTAAGCACAAACACAGCTTAGGGAAAGGGTCGTCTGAAAAGGAATAAAATACATAATCTGTAATTATTCATGCAGATGTTGGAGGATGACAATATTTCCATGTGATCAGAGTGGCCACCAGCACGGCTCAGGACAAAACATTTAGATTGGTGTTGGTCTGCACGGTCCAGGTTTCAGTCAGATTGTGTTTTCACACCCAAAAAGCAGGGAAGGCTGATGGTTTTATGACATAGATCAGTAGTTTCGGATAGAATATCAAAAAATAATTGCCAAAAATGAAGAGGTGACTATGGAATAATTTGAATTGATTATATCAATGCCAAACAAGACAAAATATATTAGAAAATTACAACACATATTAGAATCATTATAAAGGTATGGATTTGTTTGATGGGACAAAAAATAAAACCTATTTACAGAATAGTGAAAACTTGTAAAAATAGTAAATACATTAAATGAATAACTTACAAAAGACTAATTGAAATTTGACGAACCAGCTGCAACTTGAAGAAGCACTGACCCAGGACACCATTACATATTTTATTTTACCATATGCCAAAAAACTAATAATGCAATCTTCATGATCCATTTTTTTAAGGTTTAACAGTTATAAGGTAGTAGAGTCAGGAAGGTAGAAGCATAAACAGAAGACATATCAATGTGAGACTCTGCAGCAGGACGTGAGTTAAACCAGTAAACTGGAGCTGAACTGGAGCACTGATTGCAGAGTCTGTATAACAAATGAAAGCACAAAGTGGACAATGAGTATTCAGGGAGGATCCACATTTGTCTTTTCCCACGAGGGACTCC
>JAOWBC010000710.1:23160282-23197484 GCA_028566105.1 Hypoplectrus providencianus | reverse complement strand
AGTCACAAGGTTTGTTGCCTAACCCAGCCGCCCTGAGCACCGCCCCTTTGAGGTTTGTTGGTGCTAAAAATGATGTCACACTGCTTCTGCACCTTGTTTCTGACAGTCATAACACACACAACCGCTAGAGGTCCATGTGAGGATTAGGCATTGGAACAAACATAAAGTGGTATTTATCAGGCTGTTTCTTTTTTTTTTGAGAAGCAGTTGTAGGTTGTAGTAAGGCTAAAAATCTACTAAAATTGCTAATGAATATAAATTTAACTGGCTATTTGTTATTTGTATAACTGTGCTACAGAGGTTGAAGATGGTGCAATGTGGAACCACTTTATTCACTAATAGAGCATTCACTGTGTTGATCCTAAACTTCCTAGCAGTGAGACACCATCTTGCTGTTTTTCTGAATTATATTCACCTTCTGTTAGCTGTGGATTGAGCAGCATTAATTGGACACATGTCACCAGTAAAAGGATACCCGGGTGGGAGGGGAGTAAATGACCGAGTTGTGCCAAGTTTGCAGTATTCCAAGTTAAGCGTCCCGGCATGCCCCAGCAACAGGTGGCGCCTTTATGAGTGCCATGAGTGTTGCGTGACAGCGACAGCCATGGGTTTATCACCACGGTCAAGGGGAGAGACAGGCCAGGGGAGGGGGGACAGGAGTTGGATGTCAGTGGACGAGACAGTAAAAGTGTGACTAAGTAAGGTGTGAGAAATAACGAGAAGGAAAAGTGCATCTGATGGCAGAGAAATCCCCAGGTACGGATGATGAGGGAGAGCTTTAAGCGCTACTTGCTCCTTTTCCGTTACGGTCTGAAGAGATAAAGCATAACGTCTCTTAGCTGGAAATAGAGACATCTCAGTTATCCCAAATGTCCCTTCAGCAGCCAAATCACATGATGAACAGAAAATTCCAGGGAGGCCACGCTGACCTCGACCCCCCCTCCCGACTCTTTCGAAGCTATAAGAGCTTCTGATCGTGACTCAAGACCCCTGAAGAATCTTAACCAATCAGGACTCTAAAACCTTGTGACCTGCAATGAAATGCTCCGACATCCATCTCCACCAGCCAACACGATTCAAATGAGTGTTGAGTGAAAATACTCATGGATGAACCAAATGACTGAAGTATCATATCCATCCAACAGCAACTACACCCTTCACTAGTGACCCTGTGGAGCAGCTCACCCACATCCACACTCACATCCATCTTTACTGTTCTGTAAGTGACTAAAGCTTGAATACTGAAATATCCAAAGTACTTTTTTTCTTTTAGCTCTGAATCACTCCTTAATATAGCACTTGCTCTTTTAAGGAAGATCTAATTACCATAACCCTGCTTCCACCCACGTAATTAAGACCTAATTTTGTCTACGTCCAACTTCATCTTTCAGCTAATAGCCCCGTAAAAACCAATTTAGCTCAACGTGCTGTGTTGACAGGTTGACACCAGCTCCCACTCTTGTGATGGCAAGAAGCCAAGATGGGACCATTTTGCGTTCCTGCTAAATTGTCAATTAACATGTATGAAGACGGTATCATCTCTCATATTGAGGTACTACACACGGCTGCTCAACCATCTGTTAACTGTGCCATGCCAAAGCCTGTATGGGCCATACAACTAGAGAGAATTCAGATTTTACTGCACGCACTTGTCTCCTCATTAGAGGAAAATTTAGTTGAGTGAATGTGTGACTGAATCCAACACCTTGAAAACACAGACAGTTGTTTCTCAAAACACGCACTCCATGACGGAAATATACGTTTGACTCCACTACAACTTTACATATTGACAGCTACAGATACTACTTTGCTGAAAAAGTTTCTATACAAAACATATGAACTTATTATATATGAAATACATACAAAATATGAAAATCAGCTTTCTAATAATTAGCAGCGTTATACAGCTTAATTTCTAGGCTTTGAACACACTTTACTGATGATACTTCAAGTATAAAGTTTTAGTAGGTGACTATTTCTACCAGTGTCAGGTGTTACAGTTCTATCACAAAAGGTGTTACAGTTCTATCACAAAAGAGAGAGAAAGAAAATAATGCCTGCATTTTATTTTTGCAATGTTCAGCATATTTAAATTTGACATGGCTGAGTCCATTTAATGGCTTCACATCTATTTAGGACTGAACAGCATGTTCCTAAATGCCCTATTAATCACAGTGATAACACAATTTAAGGCTGACTACTCTTAAAGAGACAGTTTGATCTTTTAGAGTGGAGCTTCTATTAGTTACTTATCTATACATTGTTTTGCTGTAAGTGTTCACAGCGTACATGGTTTAGATTTTAATGCCAATGCTGCAATGTGTCGACCTGAGCATGCATCAATCACCCATGAAACCAGACTTCAAATTCACATCTATCCCTTTAAGAGTTGAGATGGCAACAAAAATCTCATACACCAACTTTCTGTGCATTTCACTGATTTCCCTGCATCAGCTAAAGGTAAAACCACATGTACAGTCATAGAGTGAGATAAGCATTTTGCCACAAAGACGACTCCGGTCAATGTCTCTTCGTACAATTTCAGTAAAGCACTCATTTGAAAGTATAATTCAACCAAAATTGAGTTTTCCATGCTGTTGAGTCCATGACGGGGACATGATGAACGCCACTTTAGAGTCAGAGAAGTGTGGAAAGTAAGCATTCAATTACTCTGCAGCTATAGGAAGAAGTTTAGCTGCCTCTTCTTACATCACTGGCTGGATGCTTGTGTGCTTCAAGGAGGTGAAAAGGTTTTATTTACTTGAACACCCGGGTTCAGGGGTGAGATAGAGGCCAAAACTCAACAGCACAATGCTGCCATGTATTAAACCATGTGACTGCTGCTGTAAAACTTGAAAATACCACATCAATACATTTCTGTTTTTTTTGCCCAAAATAGAGAATTCAAGTGAGTTTAGGAAGGAGCTTACTCCCTGACAGGCCTATGCAAATCTCTGAACTCTGACATATTTTTACAACGACTTTTACAACCAGAGATATCAAAAACATGTCCTGATTTTTACCTGCTGCTGTGGGCTGAGGGCTGACCAGGGTGTATCAGCATAGCAAAGCAAGCTGTGCAGTAAATCAGACACACGGTGTGACCTCATCAGCTCCTCGCCTCTTACAAGGATTGGGGGCATTACCTTTCCAGATCGCATTGGTGCACTCCCTGAAGCTCCAAAACATTATCCACAGCTGATAAAAATGTCTCCCTGATTCTGACACCATCAAAATTATCCTGATGAAAGCGCTGCAGCCACAGATACCTGAGGGGGAGAGCTGGCAGGCTGCACTGTTGCCTGGGAAAAGTTATCCAGTGCAGTCTAGCTGCTCTTAATGCAAGAAAAGAAGCCCCTCAATACAACGTTACTTCCCTTGAATTCACAGGATTTATACTTTGCAACTTTTAAAAGCAACTTCAATGTCAAACGATGCTCACTGACAGGCAAATACCTACGTCTGGCAATAATGTAGCGGTAAAATGCTACATTGACCGAGACGGATCAGAATGAAAGAGAGTGAGATAAGACATTGCTTGGGGGAGCAGGCTCAAAGAAAGGACTGGAGTATCAAAGAATAGGTAGATATGGATGGTAAATGAAGTGGAAGGGAGGCAACAGGGAGTCGGAGGAGGTGGAGTGTGAATTACGACAAAGACCATTAGAAACCGAGGCAGACGCAGCTGCAAGGAGCCAGTAGGCATGTAGGTCAAGGAATCTGGAGAACACTAAGCCAGCGCTGCATTCTTACACATGGAAACTTCAATAGAGAAAACAGCAAACAGCAGCATGAGGAAGAAATGTGCTGTAAACTCCCTCTTTGTGTAAGCGCACAGCCATATAGGTCGGCTGTGCAAGCAGGTTGTCATGAAGCCTGTTTACATTAGAACTGTTAGCACTAGTCTGTATATAGAGGGACAACAGGAATGATTACAGGAAGCAAAACCTATTTCAGTGTTCTTGTGGGCTACCTAATAAACAGGCAGTTTTAGTCTATTTGCTTTTACATTTGTCATGCACTTGCATTTGTTTACTGCTTAAAAAGGTATTTTTTGTCAGTCATTTTACAAAAATAATAAAAAAAAATCAATGCAATTTTAAATAACTGATATAATGCAATACAGCAAAAACCCAAGCCAAATAAATAAATTATTCTTCCTTTGCATTTTTTTGTTTTTCATAATAACAGCATCATATATTATTTGTTATGTATAAAACCACAGTAATGTAAATATAGCATGGGACAGTTTTTATGCTCGCTGTCAAAGCTTGACCTGACCAGATGACATGGCTAGACCTCTGGCCAGAACATGCCAGTGGTGTCTTCTTTCCATGCAAGTGAACCAGTAATCCACTTAAGTAGCTGGTGAAAATGTATGTATGTTTAAGCATTAAGTACTTATGACTGTATGACATCGAGAAACATGGAAGCTACTGGTGCCTCACCGTATCAAATTCTAACATCACCTTTCATATATTTCTAAATCACTAAACATTGTCAAAACTGAATAAATAAAGCATCACATTAAAAAAAAACAAAATGAAAAAACATATTCATATTTCATATTTGACTACATTAGTAATGTACATGTGTATTGCTTAAGTATTTACTGAACCAGGACCATGTGCTGGTGAAACTGGAGATATATTTCTTTAACTGGGACAGATTTATGGCTGTTGTTTTTTACTGAAGGCAAAGTTCACCTGTTTTACTGTCGGGGCAGAAAAGTCATGGGGTAAAAACACATTTCAAGGAGGTCACCAATACCTGTCTGTTCATTTGGCTGGTTATTATATGCTATTTAACCAACATCCATGAAAACAAATGTAACATTTATCGGCAAGATGCAGATGTGTTTTCTCATATAAGTCATTTCAATAATAAGATTTTTTAAATGATGGAAAAATAAAAGCAAGCTGTAAATATACATTACTACCAGGTTGCTTCTATGTGAATGGGTGCTATTGTTCTCTGGCATAATTGATGGTGTCTGTATTTCTGGTAGAAATATTTAATGGAGTTACTGGCACTCGTCGATACTCTTGATCAGGTTTCACATGTTTATAGGAACATCACAAACTCGTAACAGTTGCTACGTGGTTGGCATGACAGCCGATGGGAGGGGACAATGTGACACAACTACACATCCTCCTTTATCTCAGCCTCTGAGGACAGTGGCTGGAAACGTTTACAGCATGTCTTAAAATAATACAACTCTCGACGTGACATGCAACTGGAATACCAGAGTCAGTAATAAAAGACAAGAGAGCATTCAAGCACTGCGGCCTTGAGCCTTGATTTAGAAGTAGCCGTGTCTATGTATAGGTCCTTTTCAATGAGAAACACAGAATACCATATCCTACGCTGACCTATTGAGAAATATGTCATTATAACTGTATTTCAACGCTCATGTCTGCTTTGAATGTTTTTAAATGGTCACCATAAAAATGTCCTTGATATCAAACGTCATCCAGTGATAATTATTTATTTCCACTCCAGTTTGTCAAATCAATATTGGCTCATTAGAAATTCCTCCTTTTGATAATTGAAGCTGGCAGGACGGTAATTAATATGTCCCAGTTGTTGTCAAGAATGTATCACTTCCACTAAACATAATTAGAGGAAATGAGCCTGGACAGCACGCTGACATTATCCCTGCACACAAACAATTGTTGATTTTAGTGAATTGTGAAATGTTTTTCTTTCCTTTTTGAAGTTAAATTGAGTGTGTGGTTTGTAATAAAAGTGTGCTGAATGGAGTCAAATCAGCAGGTGCATTGTTAATCATGCGTTTACGGTCTAATAGGCTGCATTTCACATTTATTTTCATTATGAATATCCTTCAAAATATGTCTTGGAAAAACAGAAACAACAGAACTTGGAGTCTCAACTTCTTTATTTACATAAAGAATGATATCAGAACAATAAATCATGGCATTAAGCTCACAATCACATTAACATTCACAGCACACTTCTACCTAGCAGACCTAATCAAGTACTAAACTTATGATCCCCTATATATCCAGATTTTAGGCTTGTAAACAAACAAATTTCATCCTAATTTGTGTCAGTAAAACTGGTTTATGGGAACAAATGATTCTTTAAGAGGTATTTAACCTGCTCTCTGACCCACCCTTCACTTTGCCCCCTCTGTGCTTCACCGCCCACTCAACCTCCAATGTCTTTGCAGTCACCACAAATACAAAAAAGCCTAAACAGCTTTTGGCAGTCCCCGGGTCTAGTCAGTAGAGGAGCATCAAGCACAGACTTGCACGCTGCTGGAAGGATCTATTACATTGAAAAAAATTAGGAGAAGGCACAGTGTGACCAGACTGCTGCCTGAAAGGGAACAGAGCTGAGAGCACTGAGGACTGTGAGCAGGTAGGTTGCCCTGAAATTGAAAGCAGGCTGGATGAGAAAATATTCTGAGCAGAGAGCAGAGATGGATTACTTCAAGTTAGTCAGCCCCTGTAAAAATAATCAGGGTAAATACAATGCGTACTGTCACGGTTCGCATTAGGAAAATGTCAGCGATTTGCAAGCAGGTGCACAATTAGGTGTCGTAAAAACCTGAATTGTATATGGAAGTGTGTAATGAATACATGCGTCTATTTTGCTCCACAAAAGGTTTTACTTGCTCTGCTGAAAGAGCAATAAAGTGAGTTGGAGTACAATTTTATGTGCTATCTAATTTCAGTTGCTCAAATTACAGCAGAGTGTGTAACCATGTTAATAATTTTAATATTCATTAAAAGTTGTACAGGATTTAGTTACACAGAGGACACAGGAATTTGGTGCTGGTGCATGAAATCACTTCAGTAAGGCATGCAGGCTTCTCAGTTTGGATTTCATGGTTTTAAATCTGGGGAGCTGTATCATAGCAGTGAGGTCAGAGCTGTGAGGTTGTTGGGTGATGACTAACTTTAGATGGAGGTATCAAATCAATATGTAGCCTGAGATTCAGAGAGCTGCGTGAAGGGTGTGGGTTGTATTATGGCAGAAAATAGAATTTCTCTTCACATTAAAAGGAGTACACAGGGTTGTGGTTGATAGTGTTCGCACTGTGATAGTGCTCTATGTTTGTGTCTCACATCGTGCACATGCAGAATGTGTTTTTCTAAAAAAGCAATTACCTTCAAGGCAGCTATGCTTCACAGATCTGAGAGGACACGATCAATTTAAAAGATAAGGCTGGAAAGTGTCGGACAACAAACGCACGCTGATCAAAACGTGCCGCCACACACGACATGCTTCAGCTTAAGCATTTCTTACATGTTTTAAACAACACACATATGCATCAACTTGTCAACTCTCCTACAGCAACTGAACAAATGAGCAAATCCTCAGGGAAGTTCAAATAGCACCATTAGCGCTCATTTGACACCAAAAGGCCTTGTCATCAGGCCCAGTTTTGTGTGAGTTACACAGCTGAAGCCACTTTCTGTCGTGTACAGCCGGCTGCAGTCGGTGATGTGTGGAGAAATGCAGTGAGGGACATTTGAGAAGCTACCAAATGCCATTACAAGAGTATGTGGTCACTGAAGCAATGACTGAATCTCTAAGACATGTCACGTACTACTGAGACATTAGACGTAATTTGTGCAGTCGCTGTGCAGCCTTTCAAGTGTCTCTTTTTTTAACTATTTTCTTTACCAAACATCAAAGATCTCCGCTGGCGTCTTCTGAAGACTGACTTAATGTCGTTAATTTGAGAAGAGGTCAACTTTAAGTAATGTCAAGGGATGTGAAGTTTTACACATGCAAAGATGAAATAACAGGCACGCATCACGTGGTCTGACCATGCATGGATGGTTAGGAAAGCTAGAAAGCATGCATTATGCCGTTAATGTCAGTGACGAATCAAGCAGAAGAGGCTGCCAAACTGTCAAAATACTACAGGAAAAAATTATTATCTCAACAATGTTTTATGATTCAGTAAAAAAACGATCATATTTTTAAAACATCTTTCTCCATAATGACTGTGTTTGCAAAACATAACAGAGTGAGCTGTATATATTTCAAGTTAAGAGAAAAAGAAAGGCATGGGAAGGTCAGCACAAACTGAGGGTTGACTGAGGTTGATAAGCTGGATATATTTTCTTTCTGCTACAGCGGTCCAACATTTCAGATAGCCCGTCTCTAATTTTAAGCTTGGCGACTTGTTATGTTGCACTGACAGCCAGCCAGCCTGCCTACATACTGGTTAGATGTAATGATGTTTATGAAGAACTGCTCTTTACATTATTATTTTTTTAAAGCAAAAGCAGTGTTTATTGTGGTGCCACCTGCAGCCCATCTCAGGGACGATGACTGGGAAAGCTGTTCAGGATCTACTGACAGTGATTTTGTCTTTTCCACAAACAGACTTCATTAAATCAGATGAGTCTCAGCCAGGCATTAAACTATAAATGTAATGAACTAAAACAGCAAAACTATTGAGTGGGAGGAGAGAGGACTGGGTTTCCTTTAATGCAAAGGGCCTCCTGCCAAAATGTCTCCTGTTGCAGGCTGTTTTGCTTTTACCATATGTGTTCTGTAGTTCGTTTTCAAGACCCACCAACAGCCAAGTTCGCTGCTGGAGCCCAGAACCCTTCTGAACATATGCTGGAGCACGAGCACAACTAAAAATAAAGCGCTTACTTTCCAACAGAGAAGGTCTTATTTTCAGTGGCACAAGAGGACAGAGTGTATGTTTAATATCTGAGGTGGAATATAATAAAATTCAGTATTTGGCAGTGTGATTAAATTTTACAAATACTTCCTCATGAATGATTTGACATTTTTTAACATTAAATAATCATATGAAAGTAGAATAGCTTTGGAATCCATTGGTACCATGATAATGATATCTTGCAGGGAAGGGGACCAAATAGCGCTCCAAATTGAAATATTTTGGAAGGAAATACCAGCACAGCCGTTTTCAATGAGTAAAAAAATCAGTTAATTGCAAAAGGTCCAGTATTTAGTCAAAATATGGTTAAAGCCTCACTTGAACAAAGCCAGAATCCTTTTTCAATAGACATTTCAGCTTTAGGTATTTTTCTATTTGTTTAAAACTCTGGAAAATCCACTTTCTCAAACAGCTTCTCATTCTGAACAGTTTTACACAATCACAAAGTAGCAGATTATCTGTGGTTATGAGTGACACAAATCCTGAATGTAATAGAGAAATCAGGAGTTCAAGAGATTAAAAGGAGTCAGAGCGAGTAAGCGCATGTGCTGTTTGAAAAAATGTAAATTGGGGTAAATCATGTAGCATATTACAGGTGGTGTGAATCTATTACAGACAGATGTTAATGTCATCTACAGCAGTGATTTAAGTCTGTGGATTCATTGCAGAGTAGAGAGCAAAAAAATATATCAACATACACGACATGTTGCAGTTATTTAAGCAGTAGTAACAGGTAGCCAAACGTAATGAATAAATTCTTTGAATAATTAGTTTAAAGTACTGGATAAAAAACTACAACTACTTCATTTCAAGTTTTAGTAGTCGACTCCTGACCAAACCAACCTAAACATTATTACTTAAATCATTATTAAACCCATAATAACATAGGGCTAAGTATATAAAAATGTATTTTAACTACAAACTTGGCGTCCAATGAATATAAATCCTGATCATCAGGATAGAAATTGGATAATATATTAAGTATTTATTTACCATAATCAGCAGCACAATCAAATTATTCACAGTGTCCACTTTTCTATGAATAGTGGAACATTTCGAACATCCATTGGTTACTGACCAAATGGTACAAATGTTGATCAAGGTTGGGAACAACTGGTTTAAAGGACCATGCCATTACTGACACTGCAAAGCGAGCCATGCACAACAGCAAACAAGTGAGTAGAAGCAGTATTTTTGCAAGTTTGCACTGGGAAGAACTTACTAGCCAACAAAAATATTTATATTCAAAAACAAAATTGTAATAATCTGCATTTTAAGGTAAAAGTCAGTGGGAAAGTCTCACCTGAAGTTCAAACTGGACTCACGTCTTCATGTCAACAAGATTTCCTGAAGTTTTGTGTTCATCTGCAAAGTAATAATGACAATAATATTAATTACTCATTTGTAACCACACCCACTTTAAGTCTGTCCAATGAGAAGGTTAAGACCTCTTAACCTGAGAGTGATTAGGTCAAATTTTACAAGAATAAGAATAGTACGGGCATAAATTGATGCATGTGACCTTTCATAAACAGAGAGGAGACATGACTCATGTAACAGTTAACAAGCGTCATGTGAGTCAGCCGTGATCCTCATAAGTGACACATTACAGCTGGAGCTTTTATATAAAACTATCTTTAATCAAACATTTGGTGGTGATGACAGTCAGTAATGAATAGATTCCCTCTTGGGGTTGTGGATAAAGTTAATTTTTCTTTAAAAAATAATATTAATATTTAGGTAATACAGTTGATTTATATGATTTTGCAGGTTTTGTATTTAGAGATAAAAGATGCAGCATGCAGCGTCCCAGCACAGTTTTTGAAAGCCTGTCAACAATAATATCTTAAATATGGTATTTCTGATTAACACTTAATCTTTTCAAATAATACCATAAATCAACTCATGTTTATCAGGACTAGGAAGCTTGAGTATTTAAAAGACTAAACTTAAATCTTCATCCTGCTTATTTAGGGCTTCAGCAAGTTCCCTACTTAATTAACACATGCCTCTAAAGGATTCCTGAGATAGGTATTCATCCCCGATCAGGCCCCAGTTACTGTAAATGACACTGTGTGCTGCCTCTTACTGACTGGGCAGAGTAACTGCAAAGAGCTTTGGAAAGCAGCATCGGAGCAGCTGATTTTCCTCCAAAAGTTTGAAGTAAATCTGACAACTTTTGAGTGGCATGTGCTGAGATTTTTAAAAAGACTAAATGTGAAAGCACAAGCAAACCCCTAAAGACTGATACCCTAAACTTTGAGGAGGATGAGCTTTTGAGCCATGCATGAATGCAGTGCTAAATATTTCCTCTTGTTTTTCTTGTTTCGCTACAGAGCCTTCTGAATCAGCAGAGCTCGAGAGGGAAGCCAAAATGTGGAAGAGGTCAAAGGTGACCGAGCCAACTGCCGCTGGGCAGGCGGGTAAGTGCAGGGTGATGGACGCCCTCTTTAGATGGGTTAGTCAAGGGTATGTATTGTGGCTGCCTCCTCCCTGTATTTCCTCTTGTCCGAGGAATGATGATGAACATGAGCCATTTGACTCACACAACTTATCTTTATTCAAAATAAAGATTTGTGTGAAACTGCATTCGTGAGAAATAACACCGCAAGACAAGAAGACCCCTGGGAAGCTTACCACGTCAAAGATTACAGTTTTGTGTTTGTGGACTTCTCAAGACGTGAAAAATGATGCATTATGTTGAGGGCTGACCATTTCCACTGAGAGAAAATGAAGATAAGCCCCTCGGCTCTTTTCTTTTGGAAGTGGTCCAAATATTATTCATGGTTTTTCGAGAAAACTCGGCAGCAAGGAACATTTTTGTCAACAAGGAGAGACACAGAACCTACATTTCAGTGGAAGCTTTTTGCCTTCCGTAATGAAAACCAAGCAGCAACAAGTACGAACGTGGCGCTGGCCACATCATTCATCAATGTCTCATGCCCAAGGATGTGATTATGAAGAAGTCTGTCAAATAAAAATGAACGTAACCATCAGAGATGACAGAAGATGAGATGCCAACAAGCTGTGTAATCACCGAAGAAGCATGAAAGTGAAAAGAAAAAAAAATCTCCCCAGAGTCAAAGAATTATAGAATACTTATAACACAACTGATGCCTACAAGGATGATCAGCAAAATCTTCAGTTGCAAGCTGCATACTGTTGGAAATTAAATGGTGCCCGTGTTTGACAGAAGACAAAATGAAGGCGTCTTTTATATTAATTTCCAACAAGCTGCTTTACCACAAAGCATTAGCATAATTTCTCTCAAGCACTGCACAGGAATCATCCTGAGATGTCCGCCCATGAGAAAATGCCTGAGCAAGCTTGAAGTTAAGTCTAATCAGCAGTTGCACAACACAATTTACATGCTGCTGTTGCAATATATTGCTAACACACTGTATTACTGTATACTGTGTCTCTGACTAACCATTTCCGTGTGTGATGTGTCTGAATATTTCGTGTCTGTGTTTGTGCTTCCCATTCCTGGGTCACACTGTATTTTGTGGTGTTTTATGTTCATTGTGTTAATAATCCTGTCGAAGTTCCAACCTGCCATGGTGCTTTTGTCAGGATTAATATTTACCTGTCCTGTTCCCTCTCCTGCTGTCACGTTGCGTGTTTAGTCGACGGTTCAGAAGGAGTTCAACCCGACGACAAAGGTATGCGAGCAAAAAAGAAATCAAATTACACAAACGACTCACCTGTAAGTGCATGACTTCACGTTGGGTGAGTTGCATGTATGATGTGGTCTTCATCACGCCTTGAAAGGTGTCATCCAAAGGATGATTCAACTTTCAGTGTCACAACAGATGCATTTCATTGTGACATTTTAAACAACCATCATTTGAATACTAGCACAAGGCTGTTGCTAGAGGGCATCACTGCGGTTGATTTCCATGTGTCTATTTATCTTGTCAATGAAAAATGCCACTTTTTTGTCAAAATGCTGATTAGCCCTGCACAGTATGTTTGCACAGTTCAGTTTCAATAAGTGAACTTACTCTACGGGGACATCATCAATGGGTTCATCTTAAAAAGAAAATAAATCAGATTGTCCACATCAGTCCCCTCTTTAAAATCGCATAAATCTTCAAACAGATGTTACTTGTAAAATCACCTGCAAGGTATGAGTAAAAAATACTACAGGTTAAACATATTTGAGGCTGTATTTTCATACGATTAACACCAAGGCAAACGGAGTCAACCCCTTTAAGGTACCGCTCTTTCTGTATTCCCTTGAGATTTTGTGCCTTTTCATGCCTGACCCTCATGCTCTCCTTTGACTCGGCTGTGACGACCGAGGCTGTCACAGATACAAA
Source organism: Hypoplectrus providencianus (assembly GCA_028566105.1). Taxonomy (NCBI): domain Eukaryota; kingdom Metazoa; phylum Chordata; class Actinopteri; order Perciformes; family Serranidae; genus Hypoplectrus; species Hypoplectrus providencianus. Next base: position 23,184,488 of record JAOWBC010000710.1, on the reverse strand, counting down.
ATTGCAATTTCTATGATCCTAGCAGTTCAAAGCAGGTCTTAGAAAACCATGTGCTGTCAAGTTAGCACAGAACATTGAGGTCTCTGGGTAATCAGCTGGAACGACACCCGTGACCTCTGGGGGCCCAAAAGGCTCACCCTGCTCTCGATAGCTTTTGATTTCTTGTATTCCTTTGAAAATTACTCGGAGGGAATTTTGGGCGACACAAGTACACAAAGCTCTGAGGCATCAAATCCCAGTTGAAACCTATATTTCTCTGTTCACATGGCCATAAAATAAAACAACGTAGTTACAAGTTATATGTTTAATTCTACAAAACAATATAGTCGCAGTATATCTCATGAATTTTCTTATTAATGTAGTCCAGGACAAATTAGACCAGTGAACTTTTTCAAATCAGGTTACAATGGAATACAATGGTGTTTTATTATTTACCTTAGGTGCTTTCCAGCTACATTTCAGACAACTGAACGGCTAGGGACGGCAAAGTTACAACAAAGTCCAAACAACCAACAATGGCAACTTTCCAAATCTGCACTGACAAGAGTAAACACAACGTCACACAGCAACAATGGTGTATTGCTGGTGAGTCAGCAGCTTTTGAAAAGCTTATCATTCCTGCATTTGTTCATTTATGTATTTGGCAAGACTGGCCAGGTGTTTTTATGAAGCACCTTTCTAACACAAAGGTGTTTCAAAGTGTTTTTAAAGACGTACAAGACATGAAATAAGAAAGGTAAAAAGCTAGAAGAAATTAAAAAAGATAAAAGCACAGAGCAATAAATAGAGGAGAGTGCAGCACTCAAGTGCAGAGTGCAAGGACTTAATTTTCAGAGAGTTAGAAAACTGGAACATCGTTTATTCCAGTTCTGTAGAGATTATTAGTTAAATTAACAAATGGATGAATGAATAACAAGGAATAGGAACAGCTTTAACAAGTTAACAATCACTGCCTGGGTTTCAGTGAGTGAAACTATTATTTTAAGAAATATCCTATCATGTCATTGAACATGGTGCACAAGCATAATATCCATATACATAAAGTAAAATATACAAAAGTAAAGACGGAAAATTCCAGTCCTCCATTGCAACATCATATGAGCACTTTTCAGACAAGGACTGAATAAATAACTTTGTTTTTTTAGTTATTTAAGTGAATATAGACATCCTAAAACCAAGTTATCAAGAGTTTGGTGATGTTTGTGAATGTGTATTTTAGAAGTTTCATATATATTTTATTGTAATTATACTCCATAAATTACTTTTTGCTGACTGACCCATGAAATCAATGCCCGGCTTAAACATGCAGCTTTAATTGCTGTTCTACATTAATACACTGATCAATATTTCCATGTAAACAAATTGCTTTTTAATGATGTCGGCGTCATTATCGCGATTCCACAGCGTGACCATCCAGCATGTTAACCGCAGCAAAACCCATGTAATGTTATCAGCTCCATGCCATATACAGAACATACTGTTGTGTAGCTCCTGCTGCAAGCAATTTACCTCTAATGCGCTTAAGACTGCAAAACGCTGGGCACCCTGCTCATTTCTCCTCATTAAAACTACATATTCTATAGTTTATATTCTGCCTATTACAGGTGTTTCATGCCAGGAGAAAATAATTAAAGATCCCTGGACCAGCTGAGCCCGAGATCAGCATTCAGTGAAGCCGCCCTCGAGATTGCTATGGGTCAGTCCATATTGGTACTTTCAGGTGTTCTGGGACTTCTGCAAACCACTTAAACCTACTTCAATGCCTGATTCTGGAGTTTTAAATAACTATTCAAGGGAGAAAGGATGGACTCATCATTCGTACCCTGTGGACTGCTAGAGACTGCAGCAGGCAGCGCTTTATTCCCCACACAGAGAACTTCTGGACAATTTTCCCTGTCTTGAGTGCTCACGATTTAGACTGAACTGTGCTTGAAATATGAATTATAGTGGTAGTTAAAATATGAACATAGGGTGTTTAATTAATAGTAGACATCAACCTTTTTGACTCAACATATGTCAGTGAGAACTGCTGTGGCCTTGACTGCTTCTTTAGACGTATAAAAAGAGTAAAATCATTATAGATATATTTATTTTTAAATCATTCATCTAATCCAAATGCCACAAGCACAGCAATATTTTCATTAACGCAAACATTTAAGCTTCACTGAAGCCATCTCTAAAATGGATGGTGTGCAGAATATTAAACCTGCTTATAAATGTAGAGCAGACCATGTATTTGTGCGACCAAATGATTCAGTGATTTAAGAGACATTGGAATTAGTGGACAAAGATGAACCTTTTATGATAAAGTGCTTTTCTGCACCTATGACGCAAAAATGTGCAAGTTACAAACAGGTAATCAACAAATTTTTGACTGAGGTACATGTCATTTTTGTAATTTTGTATTTGCAAAAAATCTATTTCTGTTTTCTGCAATTTCATGGAACCAAATAAACAGAATGACACATTGTATCTTCAAGTAAACCACAATGAATTCTTATATTAACTCAGTTAATCAACTCAGTTTTCAACAGGACATAAACATCACATGTTTATGGCAAGAATATTGAATTTATTACAACATCTACTGTTAGCTTATTACGCCTGTTACTTACATATATAGAGTCACTTGACAGTGCATGTTTCTATGAAGATGAAACACTCACGACTAATGTCAGAGGCCCCATGAGGTAGGAAAGAAAATGTATTACCTCATAAAACTTGGATTTGTCTTCTTTTACAAGGTCATTTTGAAATTTTTTTTGCTTTTTAGTGTTACCCACAAAGTAACGACTACTTCTTATGAGTACTCTCTGATAAAGACAACACACAAGAGATGTAAGAGTGCGTTGGGATATAAATTAACTTGGTTGCATTCTCTTTGCAGTTATTCAAGCTCACTTATGTTATTAATATTTCAGAAAAATAAATAGATAAACACAAAGAGGGTAAAGATGATATCAAACCAACCAATGGATTGATTTATCTTTTGTTTTCTTAACCATATATGTCTTTTAAAGTTAGATCCATTATTGTGGCATTTTATTCCCAAAACTGTGGCTTTTGTGTCCTGTTTAAATGTGACTGTTTTCTCTGACAAATGTTATTGGATTATTTGTTTTAGATTTGTGTTTGTTGTCCATATTTATCTTGGTAAGCCTTCTCAAAACATTTTTCCTTCAAATATAATGTTCACAGAGATGGCAAAGTACACCATTAACATCTTCATGCTTTGATGAGTGTGTATACGAGTTTGGGTCTTGTATAACCTGTCCCATCTATAAATTAAGCTTGTCTAATTATTAATATTTTTTTCATCAGGCATCAAGAAGAAGTCCAAAGTCCCAGGTGTCATGATAACACAGTTTCTGGAGGAACTTCCAGAGGGGATGACTACTCCTGATTTTACCCGCAAACCAATTGCTCTGACTATTCAAGAGGGTAAGTCTAAATTTTTCTACTTTCTTCTTCTCTCTCTCTGTCTTTTTTTTTTTTTTTTTAAAGATAATCTCTACTGTCCTATCAAAATATTTAAACAGTCACTTGCAAATGGCAACAAGCAACATTAAAATAACTGTTATTGCTTTTTAAAATGTATGGTAGTTTTTTGTGCAGGTAGAAAAATGTATGCTCTTGACGCAGCAATACACCAATGTAAACATGGTCTAGAATCAGTGTTGCATGACTATAAAGACCTCAGGCCAGACTGAAAGATGGTGGAGGCAGAATACCCTTTGTTTCCCAAATTTGCCACATTTTTTAAGCAACACAGCTGTGTGCTCCGATTAAGAAACAGATGACTGATTCATTTAATTCATGTTACTTTAACCCTTACCCAGCAGAGCTGAATCAAAGGATCAACTCATTATGAACTTCTGGAACTACACGATGAAAAGCTGATCACTTAGTATTCCAGGAGAGGATTAGGAAGTGTTGCATTGCACCATGCACTGTAGATTGTAAAAATACAACCACTTAGTTTCAGGAAGGATGAGCTGCCATAGCTAGCATGTACAATATGTTGAGAGTAAATTAATCAGATTATTCATTAATTAATTCATTATCTTTAACTGCTTATCCTATCTGTCACAGGGCTGACAGATAGAGACAGACAGCAACAACCACTCATACTCTCATTCACACCTACGGGCAATTTAGAGTCAACAATTAAGTTTCATGTTTTTTGGACTGTGGGAGGAAGCCAGAGTACCCAGAAGAGAAACACATGAGACCCTTTTTGCTCATGCCAGTTTTGTTGTGGATGGATGACATGCCTTCCCCACAAATGATGACATCCTAATCAGCAACCTCCTCTAATTCACCAAGTGATGCAGCTCAAATATAAATGGTTATTTGCATATGACTCCCGTTTAAAGATAAGCTCTGCACCTGCAACATACTCATATCTATTGAAACTTCAGCAATAAATATTCATCATTAATAAAACACTCTTCATTGTGTCCCATGCCAGGTAAATTTGCTGTCTTTAAGGCCATAGTAGTGGGCACCCCAACACCTGTGGTAACATGGAGCAGAGCAAATGGAGAAATACATTTTCACCCAGACGTGTGCCTGCAAAAGTATGACGAGGCATCTCACGAACATACCATTGAGGTGAGTTTCACATGCAATAGTTAAGGAATGAATGACAACACCTAAAAGTCATATTCTTAACATCAGCAAACTCCACACCAACTTGGGCCACAACAGAGGAAATGATGTCATGTTTCTGATGTGGAAAAAAACATAAATATTTATCAGCAACCACAGACTAAATAATGTATGAAATCAACACTACAACGGTAGTCTGCTGCTGTGAGAATAACCAAAATATATTGGAATAAAACACAAGATTGCATTGAAACATATGCTTAAACTTTGTCTTATGTTTGGGCTTTTATAGAGGTAAATGAGGGACGGAGCAAAGTTTTGTGCACTATAATGTAATGATATCCTTGGACAGCAGAAGCTGCTTTCAGTGACAATAAAAATGCTATTAACTCCGTGTTTGCATTTCATTAGTTCCCTAAGGTCGCTGCAGAGGATGCTGACACCTACAAGTGTTTTGCAACAAATGAATATGGAAAGGCTGTTTGCACTGTTGTCTTGAATGTTATTTCGGGTAAGATCCTTATTATTTTTGAATCACTATTTCTGTCTAGTGTGTTATTTAATTCATTTGCATTTTATATCCTCTTGTTGGAACATTTCTATTGAAATATGACAAGCAGGGAATGAATATTAAGGTACTTGTTTGTTTACAGTTGGATTCTCTAAGAGCAAGGAACTTCAAAAGACACAAGGAGAAGGTGATGTTTCCAATACATTTTCCTCAAAGTTTTATCTGAGGAGGTTTCCAAAGTCTGCTTTTTCTTTTTTTTTAAATGTTGTTTGTGTTTGCTGGCTGCCAGGTCAAGGCTAACCATTTTAAGGTTAAAGTCATTACAAAAAGACAGCTAATATACACTGTCCTTTCCATCCAATCAGAGACAAATTTGCACTGTAGGCAATTAACTACACATTTTTCACATTTTTCCCACGCTTTAGTGAATTGGGCAACCAGCTGGGTAGGAAGATGAATAGAGGTTGATAGTTTTCATCTAAGCTATCAATACTCTAGGTGATGCAGAAGCTCATTTTTTATGTCCCACAACCTAAGCCATATATATCCATAGCACCACGACGTTTTATTCATTAATTGGAATAATTGGGAAAAATCTTCCAGTCAGGGTGCATCTGTCATATCAGTGCAGTGCCACTGTAACTGACTCTCCAGTGGCTCTGTAAGAATGTGACTGACACCAACACCAACCAGAATCATGTTAAGAGGTATAAACCTGACACAAAATGGGAAGGTCCAACATCTGGATGGTTTGTAATCTCTTTTTTGTTCGGGTTTCTTAATGCTCAAACACAAGGGACCAATTGAAATTTGGAAAATGAGGTCAGTTATTCCAGGTTTCACTGAGCATTGTTAAACTAACCATAATCTGTGAGTGTTCAGTCAGTGTCAGTTCAGATTAGATATGTCCTTTATTAGTCATCAGGATGAAAGTAGTTTAATTTTAATTGAAAAGGAATTTCTGTAGGTAGTTTATTAAACTGTAAGTACACCGTGGATCAACTTCTTAAAATACTACAGTCATAGACAAAGCTATGTGTATATATTCAGTGGTTGACTTCTGCTTTTTGTTATGGTTTCCCAGATGCGACTGACTTCAGAAAAAAACTTAAAAAACGGTGAGTGAAATCACCTTTTCTATCTTAAAATAAATCATTATAGTATTTCCTATATGACAGCGATTCTTTTTTAAGACAGTGTGAGAAAAAATTATTTCAGTAAAAACATGTGTGGGGGGGGGGCTTAATGAAATTTCTCTTGACAGTAATCCCGATGGAACGCGTGAGGAAAAGCCTATGGAGCCGGAGGAAAAGGTCTGGGAAATTCTCATGAGTGCAGACAAGAAAGACTATGAGCGGATCTGTCATGACTATGGTATTACAGACTTCCGCTACATGCTGAAGAAACTCACTGAAATGAAGAAAGAGAGAGAAGAAGAGATTGCAGAGGTACGAAGCCTTTTGATATTCCTTTAATCCTGTTGTAATATTTCTTTATGCCACTTGTTCTTTGAGTAGTTCTTGGAATTGATTACCCAGTATTGACAGACTAATTTTTTTTTCTCTCTCTTTTCTCTTTTGCTGTAGTTTGTTACACAAATCAGTACACTGAAACATATTGAAGTCAATGACAGTGACTGTGCAACAATTGAGCTGGACATGGACCTGAAGGATCCTAGCAGCAAAATTTTCCTCTACAAGGTGAGAGCTGTTAATTACAGACACAAGCATTATCTTTTTGCATTTTCTTATCTATTATATACATATATATATATATATATATATATATATATATAGTAACATGCCCATAAATTCTGCAGGATGGCGTCATGGTTCCATTCACCATAGAAGAGAGCGAGTCCCAGAAGCATAGTTTGAAACAAGTGGGCAAGAAGTATGTGTTCACTATTAAAAATCTAGGTTCAGGTGATGCTGGACTCTACTCAGTGGACGTTGGGGGTGTCAATGTGTTCTCCACAGATTTTAAAGGTAAGTTTTTAATCAACTGATTAAAATAAGATTAGGTTCAAGTAACTTAAGTCCATATATAACTTACATACCATTGCAATTTGATTTTATGACTGTAATTTTTTGCACACAATGAGACAGGCACCAGTCACCCTGTACAGACTTAGTCGTTTATCCAAACAATGCTAGATTTACTGAACATAAATAGTTTCCCTCAACTCGTTTTTTTTTTTCATTTTTGTGTTTTTCTGTGACCCTGAAGTGCCGGAAGTTGACTTTGCTGTCAAAATAAAAGAGGTGAAGGCAGAAGAACGCGAGGATGCCCTTTTTCAATGTGTTCTGACTGCACCTATGAATGAGCTCAAATGGTATGGCAAAAGTGCTCCACTGACAAATAGCGAGAAACATGAAATCATTGTTTCTGAAGATAAGCTCATCCACAAGCTGATAGTGCGGGACTGTCTGCCTTTGGATGGTGGTATCTACGCTGCTGTAGCAGGAATTAAATCCTGCAATGCCTTTCTAATAGTTGAAGGTGAGAAAATGCTTTTATTCCTACTATTTCTTTTCCCTCAGCCTAATGTTCTGCAGTTAACATTCAGATTTTGAGCATACTGATATTCTGAAAATACTTTCCCCTGACATAAAACAATTATTCTTTTTGAATATTCTGAATTTGATATTCAACTTAGAAATTGCTAACTATGTCTGATATTATCTTTTACAGCTGACAAAGATCCAAAGGGCAAGAAGGGAGCTCGCAAAACTACTATGGCTGGAGGCGGTGATGATGAGGATCTGAAGAAAATAGCTAAGGAACAGGAGGAAAGATATCGGAAAGAAATGGAAGAAAAAATGGAACTTGCCAAGAAGGCCCAAGCAGAGAGAGAAGCTGCCGAAGCGGTTGCCAAAGCAGAGGCTGAAGCGGCTAAAAAGGCGGCTGATGAAGAAAAAGCTGCTGCTAAGGCTGCTGCAAAGGCTAAAAGGGCAGCAGCAGGCAAGGACGCAAGAAGAAAGAAGAAAGGAGCTGGTGCTGCGGATGGTAGTGGAGGCGCTGGTGGTGCTGGAGGTGCAGATGGTGGTCCAGGGGGTGCTGGGGCCGGAGGTGCTGGAAAAGGTGTCGGAGCTGGTGCTGGTGGAGCTGGAGGCGCAGGCGGCGCTGGTGGAGCAGGAGGTGCAGGAGGAGTAGGTGGAGCAGGAGGTGCAGGAGGAGCAGGTGCAGCTGGAGCTGGAGTCGGCGGGGCAGCTGGAGCTGGTGGCACAGCTGGAGTTGGCGGCACAGCTGGAGCTGGTGGTGCAGCTGGAGAAGGCGGCGTAGCTGGAGTGGGTGGAGGTGCTGGTGGAGGACAAGATGGAACTGGAGTGGGAGCTGGGGTCGGAGGTTCAGGAGAAGGAGAAGACGAATATGACTCATTTGAAGATTCCGATGAATACAGTGATGAAGAGGGAGAAGGAGCCGAAGGTGGAGCAGGAGGTGGAGCGGGAGGTGGAGCCGGAGGTGGAGAGGGAGGAGAGGGAGGCGAGGGAGGAGAAGGAGGGAAAGAAGGACGGAAACGCAGAAAAAAGAGAGATGGTCCACTTGTTGCCGACGCAGTTATAGGTAAGGAACTAATTAATACTGAAATTTGTTTTGAAAAACAAAATAATGAAAATGTGCTTCTTAAATGTGTCTTGTCTTCCAAAGGCTCATCAAGATCGAATAGAAACACTGTTATAAAAAAAAATTATAATAATTTAAGACATGTCTTTATTAATATTATTCAAAATAGTTACAGTAGAGCATACCGGTGTAATTCTGGTTGTTGATGTTTTTGTGTTCTCATGTCAGTCTCCTCTTTATTTCTTTTGTCTACATTTTACAATCTTCTTTATGTTTATTGTATTACTCATGTTTGTCCTTTCCATCAACTTTCAGATTCATTATAAAGGTCTATGCATCCCTAACTAAAATCTTTAATCAACAATACGCTTACATAGATATACACTCACAAAAAAGGAACTGATGATGCTTCTCAGATCATGCAGAATGAAAGCCAGTATGTACATTACATACACAATATTAATGGTAAGATAATGCATGACATTCTGAATAAAGCTGCTACTTATTATCACTAATAGGAGATGATTTAGATGAGGATACCGCAGATCAACAAGGGGGAAAATCTGGGAAAAAAGGAAAACGTGCCAAAAAGAAAGATGCAGAGGTTGAAGAAGCTGTTGTTGGTAAGAAATGTCAAAGGCTGCATGCCGTAGACAATTTACTGACTACTAAAGTCATTTGGGAATAAAATGACTTTGGCATCATAAGTGCAGGAGAGCCTAAACGCTCCCTTACTTTGATGCACTTGCATTAACAATAAATGTACATAACATCAAATTAAACAGCTGGTGACTCTGCTCCGCTTTGCTGGACGTACAATTAGCTCAAAGCTCGACGAGGCCCAGATGAATTTCAAAACATATTTCAGGAATATATTGTTCTGCTTTTCTTTCAAAACCCTTGCAGTTTTAGAGACAATATTCAAAATATAGCACATTTTATTTTTTTATGTATTCCAGGAAACTAGTTTCTCAAATGATTTTCGGTCAAATATATTAAAAAAGCCCTGGGCTAAATTAAGCAATTTTATTTAGCAATAATTAGCCGACACTGTTTTTTGTTTGTTTGTGTGTTGATACATAGTTTCTTTACGTTTGTCTGTTTGTTTGTTTGTGTGACTCTTGAAATTCAGACAGTAGTATAGCATACACAAGCTATACTAAAATCTGCAAACTCCTCCATCTAACTCCTTACTGAAATAAATATAGATATGTTCTATATTAGTGTTTTGTGTGCATTATGTGTGCTTTCATGTTTGTACACTTGTCTGCATTTTTGTTGTTATAAATACCTTGTTTCATGGAGAACAGTGGTTCTTAAATGTGTCTGGTTGTCTTCCAAAGGCTTATCAAAATCTTACAGAAATATTGTTAGAAAAATAAATAACTTTAGACCTTTATTAATATTATTCATATCAGTAATAGTAGAATATATATATATATATATATATATTCTGGTTGTTGATGTTTTTGTGTTTTGATGTTAGTTTCTCTTTTTCTTTTACCTAAAATGTATAATCTTCTTGGTGTTTGTCATGTTTTTCCTTCCATTTGCAGATTCATTTTAAAAGTATATGAACATATTGCTAAAATCTTTAAACAACAATACGCCTATGTATATATAAAAACAAATAAGGAAATGATGATGCTCCTCAGAACATGCACAAACAAAAGCCAGTATGTATATTCCATTTATATTAATAAGACTCATCATTAGGCCATTAGGCCAGGTATTAATGGTATGAAAATGCATGACATTCTGAATAAAGCTGCTACTTATTATCACTATTAGGAGATGATATAGATGAGGATACCACAAATCAACAAGGTGCAAAATCTGGGAAAAAAGGAAAACGTGCCAAAAAGCAAAATGTGGAGGTTGAAGAAGCTGTTGTTGGTAAGAAATGTCAAAGGCTGCATGCTGATATTAAAGTCATTTGGGACAGAAAATGACTTTAAACATCACAAGTGCCGGAAAGCCATAAATGCTTCCACACTTTGATGCACTTGTATTAACAATAAATGCATATAACACCAGCAGCTGGCAACTGTTTCTGGACCAGGAATTTAAGCTACTTCCTGAGTTTAACCTGGTTGTACGATAAGCTCAAAGCTCCATGGAGCCCAGGTGAATGTCAACACTCACTTCAGAAAGATCTTTTTTTTAGTTTTCAGGAGAATATTGTATTGGCACATTTCAGTTTTGTACATATTCAAGGAAACCTAACTGCTCCAATGATTTAATTCCAAAATATATTAAATCTAGCATTTCACTTAGCAATAATTTAGCCAAAATTGATTTTGAAATATTTATTTTTATTTAGATTTTTGTCTTTCTTTGGATGTTTGTTTCTTTGTGTGTCTCTTCTGTAGTATAGCAAACATATGCTATGCCAAGTTCTGCATACTCTATTTAACCCCTTACTGACATGAAAATAGATATGCTCTATACTTTTGTTTTGTTTGTGTTATGTGTGCTTTCATGTTTGTAGACCTGTATGTAAATGTGCTGTTATAAATATTTTTGACTAGTTCTTGTACGCGTTTGTTATGTTGGAGGGTGAAAAATGGAAAAGGTCACCTGATTACAGCTGTATTCAAGTTGAGCTCTTTAAAGGTGCCCGTTTGCAAAATAATTAGAGAATTGGTACTTTAAAGAATCAGTAACACTGAACTGTTGCACAACAATAAAACACAGAACACTGCCCATTTTGTCTAATGGTACTAAACTGGTACTGGCATTACGCCTTGTAATATAATCCATTAGAATGGATTATAGCACATATCCAGTTATCTCGTTATACTAAATAGTTGAACTGATTTTAAACTGAATAAAGAAAATGATCCTCAATTAATTAAGTCCTTTCACAATGGCACCATTATGGAACCCATCTTGAATAAAACCTTTTCCACCAGCCTCTTTTTCTGTATTAAAGTACGTTATTTCTGTTGTTGTCTCTGATGTTGTTTTCAAGCTCCCTGTTGACACTTTAATTGTTATTGTTACTGTTTTCATTAATGTTATTTGTAAGGCATATCCAAAAGCAAACAAGAAACATTGGATTGATGGTAATTAAGATGATATCCCCTAAAACTGAAAAAGCAAAAAACACAGAAGCGAGTGGTGCCGGTGGTGATAATGGCACGGGGCCAGCAGCAGGCTGTGATGACTCTGCTGAAAATGGTGAGAGAGCAGACGGCAGTGAGCCAGCAGCAGCTGGCAAGCGTACAGGCCGCGCACGGCAAGGCCCATTGATCGTGGAGACAGTTAGTGGTAAGATTACTGGCGCTGCATTAACTGCTGCATGGGAAGCCCTGTCACTGGTAAAAGACATTTGGCAAGCAGATGACTTTTCCAGCAGTTTGAGGGTTAACCAAAAGTGTGTGGCCACTGAACAGAATACTACATTTGATCTCTAATTGGTTAAATGGCTGTAGAGAATGACAGTTCATCAAGAGAAAAACTTGACCTTGAAAGTGCTTTGAAAAAATGTTTATCATTTCCAAACCACTAATTGTTTTTGGTTATAGAACACAATATAACAAAAATGAATTAATCAAACCATACTTTAGTCTTGTGTTTTGTAAACTACAGAACAGAATTGATTATATAACATTATTTCTAAAGGTTGGATATCAGCTGGCAATATTTGTGTCTACATTTGTCTCTAATATATTGTGTGTGTGTGTGGGTGTGTGTGTCTGAAGTGTGAGTAATGTCTAAATGCACAAGTGCTCTTTGTTAACAATCTTGCTTGCCTTTTTAAGTGTTAATTCAGGATGAGTCGGTGCATTGAGGTTAATTATTTAAATGGTAAAACACAGAAATGATCATGTTCTTGATGCAAAAGCCAAAACACTTGAAGATATTCTGAAGATGGAAGGCAAACAAAGCTGACTTTGGAGGATGACCATGCTCTAAAATCCATTTCTGCACAGTGAAGACTGAATTCAGATCAGCCGCTCATGTCTTCCACCGACAAAGGAAATGTCAGTCTTGAGTGGGATTTTTCTCAATTTTAAGAGAGTGTACTTCTTTAAAAATGTACTCAGTGAAAAGAGGCAAATGAGGCCTCTGTGATGATATTCTTATGAGCTTCGACCCATCAAACTTTCAAGTGGAAGAAAGCCATGCCAAATACAAGACAATCAAGCTACACACTAACCAACCAAGAAGACATCCTCAAGTATCAAATAACACCAAATGAGCTCTTCCTAAGTCCCTTAAAAGCATTCAGCAGGATATTTCTGACATCACATCTGCATTTAACATGTATTTATCAGATGCCATTATGAAATACATGATCTTAATAAAAATGCAGAAAGAAATTGTGTGGTGTTAAAATGTTTGAAGTGAGGTAAGTACACATCCAAACATGGATGGATTACAAAAACCTGAAACAACTAAGCAACAACTTTACTGCTGATGTCAGCTGTGAGTCATGTGCATTCACTAACTTACTGGTTGATGAATCCTCAGACCCAGGAGTTCACTTTCATGCTGGGCTTTCTGATGCTAAAGTCATTGTTGGAGAGGCAACAGAGCTGGAGTGTAAAGTGAGCAGAGAAGACTGTGTGGGAATCTGGTACAAAGATGGAAATGAGGTAAACTCAGGGTCTTAATGTGCTCGTCACTGATCATATGCACTTTGGTTTCGATACAAATCAGCCACATAGGAATTTGTGATTATCGTGTATTCATATACTACAAGAGCTTAGTTTAAATCTCCTAAAATGGTAATTAATGTTTGTTCTTCCAGATTACATCATCTGAAGGAATCACCATTACCAAAGATGGAACTTTCCACAGGTTGAAAATTCACAAAGTCACAGAGGAATTTGCTGGGAAATATAAATTTGAAGCAGATGGAAGAAAGACAGAGTCTGTGATCGCTGTTGAAGGTAAAAAAAAAAAAAAAAAAAGACTTTCTTTAAAGAGATTACTGATTTACATAAAGAGCTTTCATCCATTAGAGAGTGGAAATTGATTTTTACATTAAGTTTATCTTAAGTACATAATTATTAAAAAGATGATATTACTTAAAATGTCTGTGTAAATTGTAGATCCCCCCAGATTTAATGCTGAGGACCTGGAAACATTTAAAACGCCTGTAACAGTGAAAAAAGGACACAAAGCTACCTTCAATCTACCTTATGTTGGACGGGAACCTATAAAAATTCAGTGGTACCTTGAAGGCGAAGAGCTTTCAGAAGAATCAAATATCAAGTTGGATCACTCTGAAGGTAACACCAAGCTCCTCCTAACCAAGCTGCAGCGCAAGGACAGCGGGGAAATCAAGCTTAAGCTCAAAAATGAGTTTGGCACTGTTGAGGCCTTCAGCCAGCTTATTGTAATGGGTACGTATAACATTGTTTGACAGTATTATGTATGCACATACAATAACTGATCAAAAACTAGCTAATAGCTGTAATTTCCTTAACATGTTTAAAGTTGATTAATATTAAAGATGTTTCTTTTTTTCTGACAGATAAACCCACTCCACCAATGGGACCTTTGGAGATTGTGGAAGCCAGCTCCTCTGTAATTGATTTCAAGTGGAGGCCACCAAAAGACAGTGGTGGCTGCAAGATCGGCAACTATATTCTCGAACGTCAACAAGTTGGGCGCAACACCTGGAAGAAGGTGGGGCCAATTGGTGCAGAAGCCAAGTACAGGGATAGTGATGTAGACCACGGCAGGAGGTACTGCTATCGCATCAGAGTGGAGACTGAAATGGGCACCAGTGAGCTGATGGAAACTGAGGACATTCAAGCTGGAACCAAAGGTTAATGCAGACCAATATTATAAAACCATGTTATCTTACATGTATGAGACATCACATTTTAAGTAAGGGCTGGTCACGCCACACGATTCACAGAAATCTTGTTGGGGAGAAGGCAATAATTGGCAGATTCACTTATAGAAACAAAGACAATGAAAGATTAATATGGTAAAAAAAAAATAAAAATAAAAAACTTGAAGATTAAAAACAAAACTTCCAACAATTGCTTCTCCAGTAGTTTAAAAACCATTCTACATTTCAACTTAGAAATGAATAAAAGATCCCAATCTTTCTGTTTACAGCATACCCTGCACCTCCATCAGCACCAAAGGTTGTGACTGCCTTCAAGGACTGCATCACCCTCACTTGGTCACCTCCGTCGGACACTGGAGGAACCAGCATTTTAGGATACAATCTTGAAAAGCGCAAGAAGGGCAGCAACCTGTGGGGCCAAGTCAACCCACCTGAAGAGATGATCAGATCAAGTAATTTCTGTCTGTTACAGCATATAATGTAGTGATTCATTGATGTAATTCCTATATTGCATATGCATTTTCCCATGACAGGTAAGGCATATGGGGTTAAAGATGTGGTCGAGGGCATGGAGTACGAATTCCGTGTGGCAGCAATCAACAACTCTGGAGCGGGTGAATACAGTACTCCATCCGAGTTTGTGTTTGCCAGAGATCCTAAAAGTAGGTGGACATTTGGAACTGTTATCACAGTCATTATTTCATCAGCACTTCATACAGAATACAAATTGCAGCACTGAATATGAATCATGTATTTCAGAGCCTCCTGGTAAAGTCATAGACTTTAAAGTGACAGATTCCACCTACACAACCCTGTCCCTGTCTTGGACAAAACCCAAGGACATTGAGGGGGTTGAGGATGAAGCCAAAGGATATATTGTGGAGATCAGGCCTGCAGAAAACACTGAATGGGATCGCTGCAATTTAAATGCCATTACCTTGAACTTCTACACAGTGAAAGGTTTAAAATCAATGGCAATGTACTGGGTGAGAATCATTGCTACTAATGATGGAGGAGAGGGACAGCCCCAGGAGCTGAATAACTACATCCTGGCAATGCCCCCTCCTGGTAAGAAGGTCACATCAATGTTACTGATATCAAATTCTTATATTAAATTAAATGTTTACAGTGACTCCACTGTATCAATAACCAAGAGTTTGAATACCAGTTTAATTTTTAATTTACCAGTTTTATTTAATTAGTTACTAACTTCTGCTAACAAGAAATCAGAGTGTTTTACACTAATCTAATCTAAATTGATGATGCAGATATCGATAAGCAAAGAAATACATAGCTTATTGTGACTATGATTGTTTTGTCTAGATGTGCAGTGAAACTGTGCTGATTTCCAATATCTTTGTTGTCAACATCAAAAATATGTATAATAAACTACTTTCATGCTTCTGTTCATCTAGTGAGACCCCGATTCACAGATGCCAAAATCAAGAGTTTCATGGTGGTGAGGGCAGGAAATTCTGCAAGATTCAACATCAACTTTGAGGTAATTTAGGTAGTAATTGAAATAACATATTGTTCTCACTTGGTCCTCGGACAACTCGGATAAAATTATCTTTTCATATTCTTTGTAGGCTTCTCCTTGGCCTGAGGTCATCTGGCTGAAAGATGGCGTGCCAGTGTCTAAAAAGGTGACCATCAGCAATGCAGAGGGAAACTCCCAGCTTCTGATTACTTCTGCTGAGCGCACAGATACTGGAATCTATACTATCATTGTGAAAAACATTGTCGGCCAAGAGTCATTCAGCATTGAAATTAGAGTTACAGGTGAGTTTGGCGAAATGCTTTAGCATTTTTTAAGTATTCCCTTCCAGTCCATGTACTAAGAAACAAATTATATCTGACCTACAGATGAACCAAAGCCACCAGGTCCTGTGGAGATCGACGAAAATGTGCCTGGCACAGTGACCGTTTCATGGACTCCATCTCCGGATGAGAAACGTGACGACAGGCTGCACTACATGGTGATGAAGCGTGATTCAAGTAAAAGAACATGGCACACCGTTGCAGATCACATCTTCAACAACAGATTCACAGCCTGCAACATAATGCCAGGCCGAGAGTATAACTTCAGAGTCTATGCAAAGAATGACATGGGCTCCTCCAAACCGTCTGAATCACCAAAGTGGCTGATAACTGCCAAAAAAGGTACTTAAATGCTTATGAATCAATGGTTTGTCTATAAATATACCAATATCTGTACAAGAAGGAACTTATCTTTTTACCATGATGCAGGCTTTAGCTGTTTTTTTTTTCCAAAACTTAACATAATTGATTGATAGGCTCTTTCTGTCAATAATGAGCCAATTAATGTGGTCAAGTTGTTGGCCTTTGGTTTGATTTTAGGGGTCATCACAACAAACAAAGTGTCTTTAATATGTCATTTCTTAAAGCAACCCACATATGTTTTGCAATCCTAACATTTTTGATGACATTTTTCTATTAGCAGGACACATACACAGAAATATTAACAGTATGTATATGAGGCTTTTCTGTATAATCATGAACTCCAAAACCAACCTCAGGTAATTACTGAGACTCGCCTCCATGTTGGGGGAACACTATTCTAATATGGTGGAATGTGTGTGTGTGTGTGTGTACTTTCTTCCAGAAAAGTTCATTCTGAACATGCCAGAAACAAAAGCTTGTGATCTGCAGTGTCCTCCCAAGTTCCTTGTTCCTCTGAAAATGCACACTGCTCCTCAAGGGTATGAATGCTACATGAGCTGCGCTATAAAAGGGAATCCAACACCTCATGTGACATGGCTCCGCAACAATATCAGTCTGAATACCAACACTAACTACTTCATCTCCAACACCTGTGGAGTCTGCTCTCTGCTCATATTGAGGGTTGGACCTAAAGACACCGGGGAGTACAAGATTGTGGCAGAAAACTCAATGGGGAGGGCAGAGTGCTCCACTAAACTGACAGTCAGAGGTAAATCTACATCGATGCTGTTACTCTGCTGCATTAATAAACTAGCACAGCATTGTTATATGAACTCTTGAACTAACAACTGCCTTTGTCTTTCTTTCAGAATAAAAGAACACACTGAAGATGGAAATGCCTGTTAATGCCGTGCAGAAACCTAGATGGTACTAATTCACATACTGCGTCTTTAGAGTTAAGCAAACCCAGTCAAATCCAGAATGACTGATTATTTAATTTTGCCTTGGATACTGTTTTTATGGGATAACTACTAAAAAATCCAATATGTATTGGAATTATTTTAAGATGAACTAAAAATTAAAGCATACAGAATGTGCTGATATAAAAGCCAACCATGTGTTTTGCTTGTTTGAACTTAAACTGTGCAATCTCAATAAAAAGGGAAGTTTAAATACTGATGTGCAATCTGGCATATTTTAAAAATTGCATGTTAAACAGCAAAAGTATTTCTAGTATAGGACAATATGAAGCAGTAATTTATTCATCTGAAAAGAGCTATTTTAAGGTGTTTGTTTAAAGCTTGTGGAACTATCTGTTTGTTGTGTCGTTCAATTGTTTTTCTTCAAAATATGGTTATTGTTTGGTTGATATTGTAATTTTTCAGTAACTGTGGATTTACAATCTTCCTTTAAATTGGAATTCAGGTGACATTGACTACTTACATGGCAAATGTACTTGACTCTGACTGTTATCGTCTACCATGAATATCAAAAAATGTGTGGGTTGAGTGTAAATAAATATTTCATACTGCTAATGTGATGTGGAATCTTAATTTGACCTGCATGTTACTGGGAAAAACTGGCAGCAGAAAAATGCATGTATATGTATAAATGTTCCCAAACTTGTTAATAAAAGTAAAATGATTGATAGAAAGCGTATATGGTACAAGTGTTGGCATAGCAAGCAGGTATCAAAATTCATACCACTTGTTCACCTCCTTGAAGGTTTATTTGAATAATTTATGTCCAGTCTTCTTGTATTACCTCTCCGAGCATATTTTTTGTAAGGTCAGACTTAAGTCCAAGTTTAGAGTCACTGAAGAAGCGAGGGTCAACAGTTGCCACCAGGGGTAAAACATGTCTGACCAGTGCAGGATGACACCTCTCAGTTTCAAAGGGAAGTGTTTATTACACTGTTAAAATATGTGCTACTGTCTAACTTATTTCGTTTCTAGTTCAGTCTAATAAGAAATTAAAAAATTACTGAGATTCATTAGTTTAAAAATAAGGTTTGGCTAGCATTGTATTCTTTTGGTCTGAGATGTTCAGAACAATGACAATAAGTAAACGGGAGTAAAAATTAAAATATCAGGCTTTTTAAACATACATTTATTGTCCATAATTTGTGACATTTGTAAACTACTTTTATAAAAATAATAAAATAAAAGAATGCAAAAAAATGTATGCAAAATGCTATCAAAATAAAGTATAATGGATTAAATTGTCACTTACCTCTTGGTAAATGTTGGGATGAAGATCAGACAGCCTACGTGTAGAATTAAGCTAATGGAGAGGCAGCTCATCCTCATGGCACTTCTATGTCACTTCTCATAAGACTTCCCTTTTTCGAAGGTGCAGCCAAAAGCACCCTGCTGCTGAAATTCCAGTTTTGAGGGTGGGATTACAGAGCTTCACTCCCGCATTTTCCCTGGTGACCCCTTTTCAGGGAACCTATAGCACTTTAGGGCCACAGTGCATGTCAGTAAATCTATCCCCAGGAGCCACAGTGAAAAAGCAGTGGGCTAGACTGCTCACAGGGTCCCTGTAAGACTTTATTTCCTCTCAAAACCAAGAGCACACACTCAAGAATCAGCTGGAACTCAGCGGGCAACAGACAGCAAAGACCAGCAGTTCACTTGAAAAATAAAAAAAAAGTAAGTACATTGAACAAATGCTGGATTAAGTCCTTATATGTTGGCATGTCTTTTTTTCTGACTTTTAACTTTATGTACATATGTATATACATGCTAATTCTGAGAGTTGTTTGCGTGTGTGTGTGTTCACCTGAGGCTTACTCTTGGGATTTCATTACCAAATGCAGCCAAGTTGGAATTCTGAATGAATGTTTAAGTTATTTCAGAATACCTGAAACGTTTAATATGATTAAAACCAATGTGATGAGCTGTTATGTCTTTAATACATGTTGCATTATATAATCAATGATATAAAATGTATCTCATAATTGTCTAAGCTTGAAGAGAAATACCGCAAACATAAATATTTTGAAGAAAGGTTCCAATCATTCTTATAACTGTACAGGTGTAAAAGAGCATTAATAACTGCTGGAACTACAGAAAAATATAAACACTTGGTTCAAGCCTATTGCCAAGATTCAATGTATTATTTTATGATGTATTTTAGCACATTAAATGACAAAGTAAAATATATGCTCCGTTATCACATGCAGCAGTTTTAGTCTTGACAGGTTGTTCATAAATCAGATCACACCCTTGGCAAAGCTATTTTCCCTCTCGGACAAATATAGTTTCACAGCAGAGCACAAGTGTTCTAAACTGCTAAATATGCAGACACTTCATCAACTGACAGGATTCTGCATAATTTATTGTAATTAAATTTAATATTAATAGCTTAAGTGGCTATCAAATGTAATCCAAGAAGTAAAGGGCTTCTGTCATGAGACAAATGAGATCATAAAAATGAAGGAAGATTAACAGATGTATAGGGAAGAAATTTTTTGTACGTGAAGCTTAAAGCTGTTAACATCTCATATAAAGGAATGATATTTAAACATATGACATTAAAGAGGAAATCTCAATTGAAAGTTTAATTAAGATAAATCTAAATAAATGTACTTTTCTGAATGAACTCAATGTAGGATGTAGGATGTGACCTCATTAGTCTCAGAGACAAAATATTTATAAATATTAAAACTCAAAGGATTAAGTAATTAATACAATGGTGTACTTTTTTTTGGCCCCGAATGCTGCAAGAATGGTTTTATTTTGTCAGGTACAATGTTCTTACAAGTGGTGACTGAAGATTACTGTTACAATATATCCGTATTGGCTAGGTTATGTCTTGAGCATGGAACCTGAATAAACTATTTGGAAAAGTTAAAGTGCACTGATTAAAGTTGATCATCATAATCTCTAAGTAAATTTGTATTTTATCTTTTTAATTCTCTCACCTATTTGTAAAGATAATTCTATAAAGAAAGCACAACAGATAAACAAAGATGGGTATGACGAATGTAACATATGCAGTCTGGCACTTGCGTCACTTCCTAACTCATGGTCAATGTTTTATGAGGTATGTGACCTACTGCCTGCAAAATTGGGCCAGCCACTTGCAGGCCCACAAAGGGAATGTTAAGTATTTAGTGATCTCAGGAAACTTTTCATACAGGCCACAGATAGAGTTACTAACTTAGGTATCCTAATACCCCAAAACTCTTCTCCAGTTTTTGAGCAATGGTGTCCAGCAATGCAGCATACGCCATAAAATAAGTACCCTACTTTTGTAATTAGAGGGAAGAATAAATTGTGTCCCCTGACGTCTTAACTGTCTCACAGAGGATAGGCTTTACTTAAAAATGCATCAACATTGAGTAATAAAGCAGACATAATGCCTTAAGCCACTAGTTAAAACAATGATAAGTGATTCCTCTTTACAGATCCAGACCATCTGGAAGAGATTAACTGCATGTCAGACAGATGGGAATTTTCATGGTTACTAACTGAGGTTGAGCCATGCAAACTGCTCCAGACAACACTAAAATTTTAGTATATGTTGGATATTGAAGTGGTAGAAAAATAAACATACTATATAATTCAAGTAACCATCAAAATGAAGACCAATTAAAATAATATGCCTATTATTGTTAGCATGCTTAACATTGTTTTCATCTTAAGTGATTTAAAAGCTCATTTTAATGTTTTTTATATTAACAGAGGAGCTGTAGTCTGGATCAAAAAAGATGTTTAAAATACGTAAAGCTAAGGATGAGGAGCCAACAGCTCCGGGGCAGGGTAAGTACACTGTTAAAATACCCATTTCAAAACAAAATAAAATGTAATGAAAACTATATGCTAGCAGTAAAGATATGAACTTAAATTGCGTCAAAGCAGTCATGTCATTGTAAATAATGCTGTTGATTTTATTAAATGCCAGTGCGAATTAAGAAGAAGTCAAAGGTGCCTGGAGTGATGATCACCCAGTATGTGGAAGAACTACCTCCAGGCACAAGCACCCCAGATTTTACTAGGAAACCCATTGCTCTCACTATTCAAGAAGGTAAAATACCAGGTTTATTACAAATGTATATTGTTTATATTCATTAAGATGACAACATACTGGTGCATACTTGTTGATATTTTTTCAGGAAAAATAGCAATCTTCAGAGCGGTTATTACTGGCAATCCAACACCAACTGTGACCTGGGCGAGAAACGATGGGGAGATTAATGAAGAAAGGTACCAAATCCTCTATGACAAAAGTTCTGGTGAATACCAGCTACAGGTAAGATCCCCGACCATGTGTCACAAGGAATGCTCCTTCAAATAATTCATAATCAAGAGTACAATCAAGACTAAATCATTTGGTGTGATCAGTTGCACGTCTATCCAGGTTTTGCAAAAAATATAAATGTTCATGTATTGACAGATGCCTGATGTATCAGTGGATCAAGCTGACACCTACAAGTGTTTTGCCAAAAATGAATATGGAAAAGCAGTTGTCACCGCCACCCTTAATGTTATTGAAGGTCAGTTACTTACTTTTATTTATTTATTTACTTTATTTTTTATACATTACATTATTCTCACCTAACCCTATTTCCTTCCATCTCAGTTGGCTATAAGAAGAACAGAGCCATGCAACAATCAAGAACAGGTACGCAGCTACATTTAATGTATAATGAAATAATGTTATTCATTAAATTGTGGTTATTAACATGCTGCTGATTTGTTTTGTAGCTATCCGAGAGGTGCCTGAGGACTTCAAAAAAGCCTTGAAGAATAAGTAAGTAAAATTATTTATTATTTATATAGTATTTTGCTATTGTTTTTTTTCATCACTTGTGTCCAATTTGTAAAAACTGATTAAAATAATAAATGGGATGTTGTCTAAAACATATATAAAATAATAAACTGTCAAACCTTTTCACATATATTCAATGAAAACAGTATTAAGACTTATATTTGATGCTCAAACTGTTTTTATAAATATAAACTTACATTTTTCTAGGGTTGACATGGACGTAAAAGAAGACAAAAAACCTGAAATTGATGATAAGTTTTGGGAACTGTTGTTGAGTGCAGACAAGAAAGATTATGAAAGCATCTGTGCTCAGTATGGTGTTACGGATTTTCGTGGGATGCTGAAGAAACTAAATGAGAAGAAGATAGAAAGGGAACAAGAGCAAGAAAGGGTACGCTCCATCTTAGTCTTGATGAGAATATGAAGCATCTTAATAGCCTAAAATCTATAATATAAATGAATTCTGTGCTACGAGTTCAAACTCTGAAACCCTTTTTTCTAACTTTAACTACTACAGGTTGTTGAAAGGCTATGCAACCTAAAGCCCATTGAGTTAAAGGGGGATGATGCAGAGTTTGAACTTGAAATGTCACTTAAGGACGCTACAAGCAAAATCTTTTTGTACAAGGTAAGATGTTGTTAAATATGTATTCTTTTACGATAACATTACACTAATTTACATTACCATTTCTCAAACTTTTATGGGTGCTTATGTTTAAACAGGACGGAGTTATGGTTCCTTTTGATGTAGACACAGAGATAAAACATGGACTGAAGCAAGTGGGAAAGAAGTTTGTGTTTAGCATCAATGGAGTTGACCCCGATGATGCAGGATTATATCAGGTGGAAGTTGATGGCGTTAAGATCTTCTCGACTGAGTTCAAACGTAAGATGAGGCAGCAAATTAGGTATCTTCACATAATAATTTGTAAATACTCTGCTATTCTAACACAAATTATTGTGCTTTTCCTAGCTCCCCAAGTGGAGTTCTTAGTGAAGATTCAAGATGTGAAAGCAGAGGAGAGAGAGGACGCTGTGTTTGAGTGTCTGGTCTCGCATCCCCTGAAGAGGATAAATTGGACAGGAAAGAATGCCCCTCTAGAGCAAGGGGACAAATACGACATCCTTGTGTCAGAGGACATGCTGATTCACACATTGGTGGTGAAGGACTGCATGCCACTGGACAAAGGAATTTATGCAGCTGTGACTGGAATGGTATCCTGCAGTGCCTGGCTTATAATAGAAGGTGCTATTCACATATTTTAAATGTATTTTTCCAACTGTTCAACACAAGTTTAAAAAAAAACTGAACATTTTTTATAAGCATTAAAATGTATTCGTACGGTGTATTTGTTTTTCAGCTGATAATGACCCAAACTCAAAAGGAAAGAAGAAAGCTCGCAAAACAACCAGGGCAGGTGGTGGCGGAGCTGATCTGTTGCAGATTGCCCAGGAGCAAAATGCTAAGATACAGCAGGAGAGACAAGAGTTGATTGCAAAGGCAAAGGCAAAGGCAGAGGAAGAAGCAGCAGCAGCCGCCGCAGCTGCAGCTGAGAAAGCCGAAGCTGAAGCAAAAGCAAAAGCCGAAGCAGAAGCCAAAGCTCAAGCTAAAGCTAAAGCTAAGGCTAAAGCTAAAACTAAAGCGAAGACAAAGACAACTACAAAGACAAAGGCAAAGGAAAAGGTGAAGGCAGGAGAAGGAGAAGGCGCAGATAAAGCAGAGGCGGCAGAAGGAGCAGA
>JAOWBC010000710.1:23122886-23160182 GCA_028566105.1 Hypoplectrus providencianus | reverse complement strand
AAGACAAAGGCAAAGGAAAAGGTGAAGGCAGGAGAAGGAGAAGGCGCAGATAAAGCAGAGGCGGCAGAAGGAGCAGATGAAGAAGCAGAAGCGGATGAAGAGGATGAGGAAGTGGATGAGGACGAGGATGTGCAGGAGGAAGAAATGGCTGAAGCAGGTGAAGCTACGTCAGCAGAACCCAAGCAGAAGGGAGAAGCAAAGGAGGCAGAGGCTTCTGATGCTGAAGGAGAGCCTGTGCAAGAGAAGAAAAAGAGAGTGAGAGCAGGCCCACTTGTCCCAGATACAGTCATCGGTACGCATCACAACACAGAAATTACTACTTTGTTGTTCAAATATTCCTGTTCCAATCTAAAAATAAGCTGGTCTTCTTCCATTCAGACCCCGGAGTATACTTCACCGGTGGACTGTCAGATGTAGCAGCAATCATTGGCACGGATGCAGAACTGGTCTGCAGGCTCAGCAGTGAGGAGTGTGAAGCAGTCTGGTACAAAGATGGGAAAGAGGTGAAGGAAAAGCTGATAGAGTAGTAGCTTTCATCTCTAACCTTCTGAGATTTAGTATTTACATGTGCGTTTGTGTGTTTAAATTTTAGATAATAGCTACAGATGATATCTGTATTGTTAAAGACGGGACTTATCGCAAGCTAATTATCAAAAACTGCAAAGAAGAGGATTCTGGAAAGTACAAATGTGAAGCTGATGGGCGCAAAACAGAAGCTGCACTAGTTGTTGAAGGTAATGTAATCAGAATTAGTTTGAGGTAAACAAACTAAAGCAAATAACACAATAGGACAGCAACCATGATATGAGTTAAACAATATTCCTCTCAGTGTGTGAAAAAAACTTTTTTTTCCTGCTAGATCCTCCAAGATTAAATGCTGATGACCTCGCCGAGTTCATAAAACCCGTCAAAATCAAAGCTGGAAAAGATGCAGCTTTTAAAGTGACCTTTGTCGGTCAGGAACCCATGAAGATCAAGTGGTACAATGAAGGTGAAGAACTGTTGGAGGA
The DNA here is from genome assembly GCA_028566105.1 of Hypoplectrus providencianus. Lineage (NCBI taxonomy): Eukaryota > Metazoa > Chordata > Actinopteri > Perciformes > Serranidae > Hypoplectrus > Hypoplectrus providencianus. The sequence continues at coordinate 23,159,172 of JAOWBC010000710.1, read as the reverse complement.
CAGCCACACCAAGATCGAGATCTCCTCCTCACACAGCCGGCTGCTGCTTACCAAGTGCCCACGCAAAATCTCAGGAGAAATTAAGATTAAGATTAAAAATGAATGTGGAACAACAGAAGCCATCACCCAGCTCATCGTTTTAGGTAAATTTTGTACACTGCAAGTAAAAAACTTCATCAACCGTATGAAAGATATATACTTGATTTATGATAAAGATACGAATCTGGTTGCTGTTTATTCTTTCTTCTTTTGTCATTTTTACAGATAAACCAACGCCACCCCTAGGCCCAGTGGATATCATTGAAAGTTCATCAACTTGTATTGACTTCAAATGGAGGATTCCCAAAGACAACGGAGGTTCCCCAATCACAGATTACATCATGGAGCGCCAGCAAATTGGCCGAAACAGCTGGAAGAAATTAGGAAAGATTGGCCCTGAGCCTAAATACAGGGACACTGATGTGGATCATGGAAGAAAGTACTGCTACCACATCAGGGCAGAAACTGATCATGGCATCAGTGAAATGATGGAGACCGACGACATTCAGGCAGGGACAAAAGGTGATTGCTCCTACAAGCACATCGTTAACAGAGCCAAAAAATAAGGAGGATTGGTGTAAGCAAGTTCAAAAATTAACATTTATTTCATCATTCTTTCAGCATACCCTGGACCTCCTTCTACACCAAAAATTGTAAGTGCTTTCAAAGACTGTATCAATCTTGCTTGGTCGGCACCCACCAATACGGGAGGAACCAACATTTTGGGATACAATGTTGAGAAACGCAAGAATGGCAGTAATCTTTGGGGCCAAGTCAACCCGCCTGATGAACTCATCAGAGGTACTGTGTTGTTTACAATTTAATTATAGATGCTCCATTATCAAGAGAAATGTGAAAAGTTTTTAAGTCTTTATAGTCTTAACTCTTCTTTTTAACATGCCAACAGAGAAAAAATATGCAGTGAAGGATGTTGTTGAAGGAATCGAGTATGAGTTCCGTGTATCAGCTGTCAACATTTCTGGTGCTGGAGAACCAAGTACACCTTCTGAGTTTGTGTTTGCAAGAGATCCAAAGAGTGAGTAATCAGCAAATAAAAGCTATTGTTATCATCTTGGTGCTAAATTGGTCATATCTAAACCCTTAATGTTTACACTTTCAGAGCCCCCCGGTCAGGTTATTGACCTGAAGGTGACAGACTCCACATACACCACCTTATCACTTGCCTGGACCAAACCCACTGAGGAGGAAGGGGTCCAAGATGAGGCCAAAGGATACTTTGTGGAACTCAGACCAGCAGAAAACCCAGAATGGGGTCGCTGTAATTCCAACGCTATCATTATGACCTCCTATACTATTATGGGTCTAAAGTCTATGGCCATGTACTGGGTAAGAGTTGTAGCCAACAATGAGGGGGGAGACGGTGAGCCTAAAGAGTTGAACAACTACATCATTGCAATGCCTCCTCCAGGTGGGTCAGTGGAAATTGTGAACTGTCTGCATTCAGAATACATTTTAATATTTTTTTTAATCATTTAAAACTCTTCCCACATTGCCACAGTGAGACCTCAATTCACTGATAAAAAAATGAAGAACTTTGTGGTGATGAAAGCTGGGAATGCAGCTCGTATCAACTTCAACTTCGAGGTTCAGTATAATATTCGTACAACACCTTCAGGATCATAGAAACACCATGCAGTTTCATCTAATGCCATGTTTAAAAGGCAGCTAGACACTTAACTGCTGCTTTACAGAAACATATAAACTTAAGCCCTATATATTCTGTTGTTGGCAGGCCTCTCCATTACCAGATATCAAATGGCTGAAGGATGGTCATCCTGTGCCCAAGCATGTGACAGTGAGCAACACGGACACGTCATCGCAGTTAATGATCCCCTCATCAGAGCGCAACGACACCGGGATCTACACAATCATTCTCAAGAACCTTGTTGGTCAGGAGACCTCTAGTGTTGAGATAAGAGTTACAGGTACAGTGAAAATAAAATTAAAAATAAGGTGAACCAAGGACCAAATGTTCATGGCTATATGGAGCAAAAAGCAAAAATGTCTCTTGTTTTTCCATAATTTAACATTTAGGGATTTGAAATGTCAAGATGAAGAGAAAATAAAGTCAGATTGAAATAAATAACAGCATAAAATGCCTGCAATATGTGCAAGTTTCAAATTTCTTTCAACTTAGGAGTACCCTCAGGATGCATGGTGAAAGATTAAAGAGAGCAACTGATAATAACAAGGTATAAATAATAATTTCCTAACTGTTCCTAGATGACCCTAAGCCTCCAGGCCCCGTGGAGCTAGAGGAGAATGTGTCGGGAACTGTGACGGTCTCCTGGACTCCCTCTCCAGATGAGAAGAAAGACGACAGGCTGCACTACATGGTCACCAAGCGGGATTCTGTTAAGCGCACTTGGCAAACTGTGGCAGACCATCTCTTCAATAACAAGTTCACTGCCGTCAATATCATGCCGGGAAGGCAGTATAAGTTTCGTGTCTACACCAAAAATGACATGGGGGTTTCCAATCCGTCTGAGTCACCAGTCTGGGAAGTGAGAAAAAGAAAAGGCAGGTTTATCAAAAGTGATGCAAGATTGTGTATTATACAATTGCTTTGTTGATAAAAATGAAAAAATAAATGGCAGCAGCTTAGTTTTTGGCTCATTTGAAAGAAAAATGGTTGGTTGTTGGTTACAAGTCTTAGGTATTTTAATGTATCTGGGCTTTGAACCCAACTTTTATTTTCATATTGTAATTAATTTGTGCAATTCACCTTGGCCACTAATATATCCTCTCTCTTGTATTTTACCATTCCAGAAACATTTTCTGTGGACCTTCCCGCCTCTAAAAACTGCAGTTTTGAGGCACCTCCTTCATTCTCAGTTCCCTTAAAAATGCACAACAGTCCAGAAAGCTACGAATGCTACATGAGTTGTGCAGTGACAGGAAACCCCAGACCCCATGTTACCTGGTACAGAAATAGCGTCAGCCTCAACACCAACACTAACTACTACATCACTAACACATGTGGGGTCTGCTCCATGGTGATACTTAAAGTTGGGCCCAAGGATAATGGGGATTACACAGTCATTGCAGAAAACCCTCTGGGAAGAGTGGAGTGTTCAACCAAACTTGTTGTTAAAGGTAAAACACATTAAAAATCATTTCATTTTATATTCTATTCCTCTGGCTAAATGTTTGAATAATTTTCTACTCTTCTTCCCTTTTTAGATTAGGATGAGGCGGTGGGCCTGAACTCTCGGAGATGCCTGTTCCATTTAAAATAAATGGAATACAAAGCATTTGCCACTTGTGAAAACCTGCTTTTTTGGAAAATTAACGTCCTGAAGTGTTTAAATAAACTGTGGAGAAAGAAAGGGTGAAAAAGAAAATGAAGGGTTATTGATAACCTTCCACAAATTACTTCACACACTTATTAAAAAATGTGATGGATTTAACCTTGATTCTGTTGTATTTGAGTGCAAATGTTAATGTATCTACTGGATACAAATAGCACTTTGACAACCGACAAGATCCTAGATTCACCGAAAATTATATGCTATTCATGTACTCAAACATGTATTGATGTTCCCTGAGCTGCGATTATAGTTAGTTTCCTCTCCTATTTAAATGAAAAGACAGATAATTGTCTGCCTTCTCTAAAGTTACTACCTCAAAGAAAATTGAAGATATGACAGTATCAATATTACTGAGTATGCTCAAGTGTTTGTATGTCCAGTGTTTGATTCATTAATCCTTGTGCAAAAATGTAAATAAATCGTTCCTGTTCAACAGTGAACCATATTTCTTGTCTATTTTAACCTAATCATGAGGTTATCAGTTGATGTAGGCAAAGGCTTAAAGTCTTCAGACACTCTAGCTAGCTAAGTGGTGTGAATGAAGGTCAATCATGTACACATCTGCATATGAACAGTATGTTTAGCATGTTATTGCAAACTGCAAACAGCTGAGGCTGATGATCATAAAAAAATGCATTACAGAAACATATGTCAACCTCATGGTGGCGATAGAGGAATGGTAAGGGGATCTACAATCAAAAGGATTCATCATCTAGAGATTATTCATGTATTTACTAAATTTAATGGCATATTTTTAGATATACACTGGATATCAACTTGATGGAGGCAATTAGTCCAGTAATTGTAGGGATAATTCTTTCAGTGTGGGAACAGCTGAAGTCCACTGGAATCCATAGAGCTATGCTTCAGTTCGGCTAAATCAACCACAATAATACGTTAGACAACAACTTCTATGGTCAAAAATGTTTATAAAGAAATTAAAGCACTGGCCTTGTCTCTACTCAGATTTATTGGTGTATATTACGCCCACTTGTTTTTATATAGGTCTAAGACAACATTATTAGACTGTAAAGTGGCTTCTTTGCTGTAATCACATGAAGTTTACCACTGCAATACTGCGAGGTATTTACTGTGCCTTTCCATTTTCTAACCTCTCATGCACAGCTTCCGCTTTGCCAACTGTCACATGGCTTCAAATTTCTCTTTTACTGCAAGCATGTGTTTGCAACACTTTCAGAGGATATTGCGAGTCTATTATGGAAAGTCATAAATGATAAAATTTCATGTGCATGACTAAGTGCAACCTTGCCAACAACTGTGCATCTTCCTGTGTGAAGTCAGAGGACACACTAATATTATCAGTGGCCACATGGCATCCTGTTATTATAGACACAGCTCTTTACTGGCAGTTTATTGAACAAGGCTTTGACATTTAAAAGCCTCTAACCACATGCCAATAGTATTTCACAATTCCTAGTTGCCTGGACAAAATACATCATGGGTAATGACTGTTTTTAAATACAGTACAAAATCGGACACATTTAAAGACATAATACATGAATTCTATAGGTGGTTTCGGCCAGAAAGTTTAAGAAATTAAGTGTAATACAATTATAACAATTCATTTGGTCACTGCAGTTTTTTCCCAGTGAAAATTAATGATCAATTAGGCAAAGGTGGCCAAAACACATATGGGGTTAGCTTTGACCATGTTACATTGATGTTTGGTGTGTGATGTGTGTCAGGTTGTATTGTAATTGTTGTTCAGGCTAGAATTCAAGGCTCCTGACTCCAGTGACCTTGTGCAATAAATGCCTTCAAGATCATGAAGGCTCTCATATCAGCTTCCCATGCCTGAGAACAGTCATAATTCCTGGGCCATGCATCCGCTTTTATGACACTGCTTGAAATATCCACACACACATAATCGTGCTCAAACTGAGCATAGCTCTGTTGTTACTAACACCACAATAACTGGGATGTGGTTTAAAGTGCCAGAAACCCAGACTCCACAAGGAATCTGAAGGACGTCTTAAGTGTAAGGTAATATCCTTAGCGGTTTGTGTGTAGAGATACATATACATGTCATTAGTGACAGGCATTTTTGTGAGAGACTTTAAGTACAAGAAATAAATACAAGATAAAATCAAACTTGATTTAAAGTTAATTTTCTTTTTCTTATAAGGCTGACGCCTTCTGAAAGTTCAAGCAATATCAAATATCCAAACTAGTCAGTTATACACCAATGGTGTGCATTATTTTTTATATTTTTATTTTGCAAAATAAGCAGAAGTCTTAATACCTCTGAATCCAACCTGCAAACAACTTAAAAAAGTAAAGCTACCAAATGATTATGAAATGACATTCAATCCAAGTTTCCCTTTATTATATTAACAAAAAAGCAGATTTTCAGTTAAAAGCTGGCAAAGAAACACAAGACCTGCTTTTCCGTCAGTTGCATTTGTGTTTTCCCAGAGCCACAAAATCACAAATTACAATTGGCCCACTTTATCTTTACACAAGACTGCTATCACATTATTTTACCTCAGCCAACTATTAAACCAACAATTATCTCACAGCTGGTCATATCTAACAGGATGTGGCTGTGCAGTCATGTGGTTAATGAAGCCAAAATTAAGTACTAGTGGACCTGCAACCCGTCACCTCCAGAAAGAGCATGTGGTGGGATGCGTTGTTATTTTTTTTCAGTTTTTTAGCTTGAGAAGATATATAAGAAAGCCCTGTATCAAATTTACATTTAAATTAGTTTCAGATAAACCCCAGCCTCTGTGCCTAATTACATCTGATTCTTAGCTTTGAATATGTTGCAGCTGCTTTACAACAATATGGCCTATATAATTTTACTGATTGTTTTTGGCCACTGTTTGAGATTAGAGAATTGTTGTCTGCTTTGTCATTGGTGAAGGACCACCAAAATACCATCTTCTGTGGTAAAATATGTTCATGGATAGTGAGGCAGATTGCAGTAATTACTTATTAAAACAAACTTGTTAATGACAAGCAGCATGTTTTAGGAAACATGCCAAACACAATGCTTTGATGTGGGATATATCTGTATATTGATGTCAATCCTGTAGAAAGATTAACAGTGAAGCAATTCTTTCAAGATTACAAGAAATTTTGTGAAATTAAAAGAAATAATCTCCAAGGACAAATCAACAGCACACACTTCAAGAGATTACAGTTCTTGAGGGCTCTGGGCTCACACTGCTATCCATGTATTATGGTAACAGTTGCATGCAGGCCTTTTCAGACACCCAATAAACACATTGTATTCTTAGTTGGTGTCAATAGGAGTCATTAGTGCATCTAAACATTAAAGTAAATTTTTGTTGTTCTCGTAATTTCAAAAGAATGTCATCACAAGCATACCTGGTTGTCAGCACATGCTCTTGTTGTTACTTTTAGCTTAACAATCCAAGTGTGATAATACTGACATTACTGATGAATGCAACAGCCTAAAGTAAGAAAAAAGCTGTAATTTGCCATGACAAATTCACAAGTATTCTACAAAAGTAATGGCCACATGAAAGGACAATGATCTCAACACAAGGAGACACTTACAAAACAAATCAAAAGTGACATTATTTGAACATCCATGTGCTGTTATGGTAGGAATTGGCTTATTTGTATTTTTTAGATGGAAAATGTCAACCTTTTTGACCATTCCTGAGGGTGTTCATGGATTTAGAGAAGCCAAAGTCAGGGTCATCCCACTGTGAGGCTTGTAGCCTTGGCTTTCTGCCCTCCCCCTTTGCTAGACGTTGTGATTTATGCCAAAAACAAAAAAGCAATCCCCTTTCTTGGCAGGCACCATGTCTGACAACGTGGGTGCTTGTCGCAGAGTCATTGGCATTCCTGTAAGGATTTAATAGCTTAAAGACCAGGGAGGCAACACTCAAATATCAGACTGGGAAGCAGCAGCACTCAAGAGGATCACAGGAGTACTGAGGTAAGTTCATCATTCATCTTAAATACAGCACCACTCTTAGATGGAGGTGTTAAGTATTTAGAGTTGGCTTCAGTCTTTAACACGGCGCTAATCCTGTGGTTGATTCACTCTTAAGTCCTAAGATAACTGAGTTAATGTGACAAACTGAGGAAGAGTTTGCCTGTAAAAACAAATGAGCTGCCTTGTCTTAGTAAATACTCTGATATGTACAGTACATCTTCTTAGTTTTCCATCATTTATATTATAAAGCATGGTTTCCAGATTTTCTGCTGAAATGTTAACTAAAATGTGTACATTTTGTATTAGTGGTAGATGGGCATTTTTTGCAAATTTAAGTGAGAAGTCATAAGGTTATCTTAGTTTCTTAATAGAGTTCAAATATGCAAATATATGGTAATGCACCCTTCAAATAGCAAAAGAGGCAGTTCATACTCATGGCTTAAGTTTGTGTTGTTACTATTTCTCAAAATAATGTATCAATATCAAAAATTTAATGTAAAATCTCAGTCAGACACACAGTTTGTAAGATAATAAAGTATAAGCTAATTTAAAGTAATTAATTACTAGTCGTCCAACAATTGCATTAAAAAAAGCTTTAATTTTGACATTTACCAGAACACCACCCAGTTTAAGGTTCTCCAGTTAACTTGTTTATTCAATTTCAACTGAGAAAGATACATGGCAAACCATTGAGTCTATCTGTTAAAAGTGAAAAGCAAACCACTCTCAGCTACTGCACATGCTTCGCAACAACGTCAAATCTGTACACAGCTGCATGCTTTCTGAGCATGCCCTTAGTAGTTCCTTGCTTTTAATCATCTTTATGATGCTCTCAGTCTCTTGAGTCCTCTGCTGTATTTCAGTGCTGGTCACAGAAGGAGCTGGTAGCATTAACAGCAGCCACATGAAACAGCACCAGTCCCAAACAAACAGACCATTTCAGAAACTAAGACACTATAGAGAGAAGCTGAAAAAAAAAATGTTGAACTTAAAAATTACTTCTTTAACTTCTCAATCATCAACATTTAAGTGTACACGTTTTGGACAAAAATAAATATTTCAGTAGCATACATCTTGTAGTCAAGTGCTAGTCCTACTGTACACCAGTACAGCATATTTAGCACACTTACACTTTCTGTTACCATATATAGTGTCACTGTAAAACATGAAATCATCTACAATGATTTAGTTGCTGTATTGAAAACTATGACACGTTTGGGTGTATACATATATATATATATATAGAAATAAATAAACACATGCACACACACACAAACATATACATAGATATGTATATATCTATATATATGTTGTGGGTTGTTGAGGAGGTTACCGTGCAGGTTTCACCACATTACGACTGACTCATAATGTCAACAGTGATTTACAAGCATATTAAGATGTTCAAGATGGGATGTTCACAGTTTTATGTGGCATGTGACGTATCATGTGACAATCCAGTTTTCTCGTCTTCCACCAGCCGTGGTCCATCGACACCCAAGAATATCACGCGCCTATACTGGGCGGTGCTCGTTTAGTACAAATACTATACATAAGGGTTCAGACATGTCAGGAATTACAGTTCAGTGTGCCCACTTTATCAACACTCTAGTCAGTGTCAACAGTGTTGGAGAACATTAATTAATGTGAATATAGTGTTTGTTGATTCAAGTTCATTTTTCTGCAATGAATGAATGTTACTAAAAAGGTCATTTTCCCAAAATAAGCCTGGGGTCCCTCATTCAATACACAGACCCACTCTTTCAACGGAGCACAACAAATATTTAGTTGCCTGATATTATATCTATTATACGTATGAGTGTAAATATTGTCCAACATGCAATGATAGCAGAACTCTTTTTTTTACAGTACATATAATGCACTAAGTTCTGGGGTGATGTATAAATTAAGTTTTATTTTATTATGTTATATTAAGTTAATTGGTTGTCAGTGTCATACATTGTATGTTTAATCTATAATAAAGATAAAGATTCTTTAATAATGCCATGTCATATTGGTGGAAAATAAGAGTAAAATCAACATAAAAAGGGTCTATTTTCATTTTAAAATTTACCATATCAGATGCCATATGATATACATAAAATCTGTATAGATCTTTAAAAAATCCTTGACAACAGCCCTATTAAACATTTGTAAGACTGCGGAAGAATCACATTCTAACATACATTTGGAAAAGTGTAGTTATATTATTTAGCTTAAATCCAGGATTTGTTTCTAAATAACACTGTCTTGGATCTCACAGCAGATAGCTATCAACAGCAAATTGGTATCAAGACGCTTCAGTCGGTTATTTGGCTGCTCGGTCAGACAGGGATAATGCAGGTGAGGTAAAATGAGCTTAACCTCTTTAGACCCACCGCTGATTTGGATAGGTTTCATACGGTTAGGTCTCGATTTCTGTTACTGTCTTGTGGTTGAAAAGATGGAGGTGGTATGTGGTTTTGTGCAGAATCCTGGCATAAAGCATGTACTAGTAATAGTTACTGTTATTCAAATATGACTTATTATAGACAAGGAACATAAAACTGTTTGGGTAACATTTAAACCAATGTAGTTGAGGTTGTACTTGTCATTTTTTGATGAAATTCCCATCCAACAAAAGGGTAGATGGAAGGTCAAGCCGGCTATACGACTCCCAGCTCTGGTATAAGATCAGAGATGCAGGACTCAGCTCCAGTCATGCAAATCTCGACTGTGCGACAGTTGGGCATAAAGACTATCCTGCAGCTATGATCACAAAGGCTAACTGTTCTGTGACATGGGGAATTGTTACAGAGAGAAGAGAAACAGTGTTCAGACACCATCAGCAGTATTTACTTTTGGGAAACAAATTTTCCCAATCAATGTCTCACATTTACCCTCAGCAATACACTTGAGGAGCATACTAAGTCTGCAATGGGATTGTTTTAATCCATTTTCAATCAAGCAGTGACAAATCCACAGTATGTCTGTGTGTGGTCTGATGTTGGCAGGGGGAGCAGATTACAATCAATACTTGGGAACATGAGTATCTCTCTACCATAGCTATAAACCAAAGAGCTAGGGCAACAAAATGCACAGAGGATAACAGGAAATTCTTGCAGCTGAACCAGAAAATAAATTTGAGCTCCAGGCAATGCGCTGCCTGTCGCCACAGTCACCTTCATTGAAAGACTAACATCTGAACCTGCACTGTGATTAAGATGAGTCATGCAATAGAGAATGACTTGGAAAAGATGGGATTTCAAGCAATTTACTGCAGCTAAATTCACCCAAAGTTATTTTTTTCCCTCTATTTCCTTCTCTACGACCTGATTTTGGGAGGTTTACAGTATTGACTGACAGTCTTAACACACTTTATGGTAATAGGCTTCTGCTCTCAGCAGGCTGCTTGCTCTAATAGCAAGGACTTGTGCTAACATTAGCAAAACAGCTACTATTTGCCCAACTGTTAGTTAAGCCTAACCAGAAGGCAAATCGAATTCCCCTGCGGAGTTCTCTTGTATACAAGGTTTCTGTTTGAGTGTTTCTATTCAGTGTTACTCACTGACTCTCAAAAAGCAGTGTTTTGTGTATCCTTGAGGACTGACAAACATGTAGGATTAATTTCTTTTCTCATAAAGATATTTGCAAAGCATTTTTTTTCTTTCAAATGTTGAAACTTTTGAGAACCAAAAAGGGGACCATCAAAGATAAACTTGAAAACTAGCCATAAGAGCAACCAAGCAGTAAATATTACAAGGTTTTTGTAAAGATGGTGATGAAAACAGAGTACTGGAAAGAGCTCACTCATTGCTGTATGTGAAAAAAAAAGTTCTCTGAACAACTTGAAAATAGCTGGTTTAAGTGAAATACTGTACTGTAGAGCACTGATTTGCTATATTTCAATTTCCCATCTTTTGAGAAGAGTGTCTTTATTACAATTAATCAGTAATTAAAGATGCTAATGTATTTTTGTGTGATTTTATTTCCAGTTACTTTAAATACCAAAAGAAAAAAGTCCATGGTATAGTTTAGCGTTCTTAACCAATGATAATGTGTCTGGTAATCTCCTTAAGCCCCAGAAACATTGACCCCATTACAATTAATGTTCTATCCATCTATTTTAGTGAAGTGACATTTGTCACTCTAAGTATAGCAACCATGTGGGTAATGAAAGATTGCTATGTACAAGTACACATCCCTGCTGTGACTGGATCCGTCACGTCATAAAAAATGTTAATTCGATGAGCATGTAATCATTTGAACATCACACCAGCACACTGCAGCTTAAAGTGACAACAAGAACCTTTGGATAATAAAAGTTAAAACCTGGCAAGAAATGGCATCATGAAGCTGATGAAATTCTACACTCTAGCTCCAATTTTAAGAGGATTTTAATTTTGGGGAATGTGATTACACTCGGCAGAGAGAGAGCAGATGCATGGTATGCAGCTGCAGATGTTCATGGTTTGAGTTTTGTACTGTATATTTTTGGGTCTGCAGTTGTATCAAGGGCAAGGGTAATGTTTGGCAGAGCTAAAACAAATATTTGGCTATCCTAATTATTTTTACTTTGTTTTGCAAAGTGTGTGCTTCTTTTAAGAGAAGATGAAATGATAAAGATTTAGTGTAGTCCAAATTAGATGTCGGCTCCCCAAGTCTTAGTTATTCACTCTAGAGGAACTTTATTGGCATTCCTTAATACTCTGACAGAGCTTTTGTTTCTGTATACACTGGATCTTTAAATATATACAATCTCTTTGACTAGATGACAGATTGAAAGCCACATAACCCTACAAAGCTATGAGTGAGTCAGTTTTATTTTGAAAAAGCAAAAAGAAAAGAGCAAAAGATTCCTTTTTTACTCCTAGAAAAGCTCTAAACACTGTGCTTAAAACCCTTTCATTGTCTATTGCAGTGAAGAAATCTTGCTGAATCCATTGAGTAATCAAAGGACCCAAGATGTTTCGAAGATCAAAAGTGACAGATGGGACAGCCACTGGCCAAGGTACGCACGAAAGTGCAATCTCATTCCCTTCAGGAGGAACATCCAATCTTAAGTTTACTTTTGTTCTTTCCTCCAAACTCTGAAGATCAATTAGAAACACAGAGGTGACACACTGGTTTCAGTAAGTTTGATCTCCTCGACAGACTCAAACAAAGTAGTAAGATGACATATTTCCAGATCAGAGTCGAGCATAGTTGATAGAATGAGGTTGCAAGAAGATCTATTTGTGAAATCTAAAAAATATTGTAAATAAATCTATGAACTGCTTCCATTGTTTGCTCATTTATGTCTATCTAATGTCTCAAATGTTTAATTACTTGTTTTTATCAAGGTTACATACTTACAAATACAACAACTCATATTGGCCTGCCTTTATTAAAGTTCAAGGCTATAATTTGTCCATTCGCCTCCATATTTAGACTTTACAAGAGTGCATGTGCGCACGTCCATTAAATGCCAACAAGAACTCATAAAGTAGGTAGACATACATTGGAAGCTGATCATAATGGTCTATACAGAGGACAAGATAAACTTTTACAAGGTTAATGCTCCAGTGCACCTGGAAATGAGAATTAAATATTATAATTTCCATATTCATTTGTTTTTGTGCAGATAAGTTACAGCACCCCATTGCATACTGGTGCAAACTGACAAACATTACAGATTTACCTGAGCTGCACAACTTGCTTCTCAACAGCAATATTTTATTCCCTGTCTCGAAGATTAAATATTTAAGTGTGATCTGTAATCAAATTTTTATAACGTGCTGACATGTGCTGTATATGCTCTTTAACATGTGCCTTATCAGATCCTGCTGAAGAGAATGGTAGAGAAGGTAGGCTTAGAGGACAACAGAGAAGCCGTCATCAGCTATTTTTTCCTTCCCTGACTGCTTACCAAAGCATGAAGAACTGATATGTAATGGGTTTATTATTATGCTGTAAAAGCGTACATATTTTTTGTGCGTAGATATGTAGGTGCACTGCTACATATCTGTTCTCAGATTGAATTTTAGGCATGGATTTCAAAGGAAAAGGGGTAAAGGGATAATGTTATTGCAATGTGAACATATTGAACATCTGACACAATCTTCAACAATGATAAGCAACTGATATAGCCAGTAACATTATACATTCTAATATTTCATGTATTAGAATGTGTTTTAAGCATGGTTAATGAGGGTGATGTTTTGATTCTGGAACAAAAAAAACCCAACAGATTTCGAGGGTTTGATAATCTCATGTTGACAGTTTTCTCTCTCTTCTCTCTTTGAGTGTCAAATATGTTGTCACTGACATTTCATTTTCCAATACTGACAGTGGGGATCAAGAAAAAATCGAGAGTCCCCGGGGTGATGATTACACAGTTTATCGAGACACTACCAGAGGGAAAGAGCCATCCAGACTTCACCCGAAAGCCGATTGCTTTGACCATCCAAGAGGGTAGGACTGATAGTTTGAGGATGATATTAAACATTAATATCAGAAACTATTCCAAGGTGGAAATTTTCATGATTCTGCATAATGAATCAGATCAATGACATTTATGCAATGGGCCAGTGGGAGCAGAGTTTCTGTTTCAGCCTGATAAATTTAAACACACACTGCCTTCAAATATAACCTGGAAAAACTATAATATAATCAAAAATCTATGTTTTCATTGTTTGCACTTTCAATATGGGCAATAGGAGTAATGTTATTTTATTTTTTATTGGCCTTTATTTTACAAATAATTAATTTCACAGAAATATTTTAACAGGTTCTGTCAGTTTCTTGTGTTGTCAAATGCAAGGTGACCTTGTCTCTGTTTCCTTTAGGAAAATTTGCTTTTTTTAAAGCAATTGTCATTGGAGATCCACAGCCCACTGTAACATGGAGCAGAAATAATGGAGATGTGTCTGATACGTCCAGATATCAGACTAAATATGATCCCAACTCCAATGAGCATACATTTGAGGCAAGTTAAACGGGCTATCAGGTGGCAGTGACACTACACAGCATTATGCTGATGTAAAGGAGTGGTAAAAATAGCACAGAGAAAAAATAGATAAACAGGCATAGAAGGAGAGAGGGAGGAATAAGAACAAGCTATTTGATTCCATCAATGTCGTCCAGTCTTCTGACCCATCAGTTTGCTTTGCCAATTACTTTCTCTACAATGAGGGGATTTCACCCATCCTGAGAGCAGTATGCTGAACACTCAAGTCATTTTGATGAAATGGGCTGGGCACGTCCACTCCCAACTCCACTGCCAACTCACTGCTGTTTGAAATTGAAAAGTAAAATAAAAGACATATGGACACATATCAGGAGGCCCTCTACCAATCAAGGAGAATGCAAGGCTGTTAATTGTTCCTGAGTATATCAATAAATGGTCTGTCATTTGCATGAAGCCACAAAGGGATCAATTTATATCACAATTCAGTGGATAGTTTCTACCAGTTCCAATAGTAAGTTAATCTTAAATTGGCAGGGGGTACTCTAGAGTAGTTATTAATTTTCGCCTCACAGTAGAAAAAACAAACACACAAATAGTACACTGGGTGTGAGGCTTATTGTAATAATAAAAAAATAGCTATGATAGGCCAAAGTTATGGGTACTATAACTTAGACTGTCTCAGTACTTTTTTTTTTTTTTTTTTAAAGGTCAGCAACCACTCCATATTGATAATAAACTTTTTTTTTCAGATGCCAAATGTTAAGCCAGATCAAGCTGATACCTATAAATGCTTTGCCACAAATGAATATGGACAAGCCACAGTCACAGTTGTTCTGAATGTGATTGAAGGTAAGGACTTCCTGTCGGCTAAGGATTTGACAAATAATTCTGTTATATCATCCAGAGTAATTTATTCAATTGTTTTCCTAACTTCAATACACTCATCCAGTACATATCACTAAATAGTCCCTTGTGTGATGTTCAATTATATATCGTATTATATTGTGAGTACTCTCTTTTCTGCTTTCAGTTGGTTACAAAAAGAACAAAGCCCAGCAACCAGTAGCCGAAGCCACAAATGGGAATTTTAAAACTGTACTAAAAAGGAGAAGGTGTGGTTGTTGTGCATGATTTAACAGTCTTCTGGGTCCATTCATTTTTGTAGCTGTCTAACTTAAAGCCTTCCATTTTAATTTGCAGTAAGATCCTTCCAAAATCTGAGCAACCTGAGAGAAAAGAGGGAGAGATTGATCCTAAATTTTGGGAGTTGTTACTTAGCGCTGACAAGAAAGATTATGAAAGTATCTGTAGAGAGTTTGGAGTGACTGACTTTCGCTGGATGCTGAAGAAACTTAACGAAATGAAGAAAGAACGGGAGGAAGAACAAGCTGAGGTTTGTCATTTGGGACTTTTTTTTTTTTTTTTTTGCATGAATGGGTCTAAAGCTGCTTAAAATGTTTATTCCAGTAGCAGAAGACAACCATTAATTAAAAATAATGCTATTTTGCTTTCTGTCTCATACTGATTCTGTTTTTGTCCCAGTTTGTCAAAAACCTGTCGAACCTGAGACCGATTCAAGTCAATGCAGACGGTACAGCATCCTTTGAGATTGACATGGACCTTATTGATCCGAGTAGCTCCATATTCCTATACAAGGTGAGTGTGAAAACTGAAATATTACCCTGAGCAACAGGCAGGGAATTCAACCATACTAAGGATTACATACTAAGTGACTCTGATTATGATTTATTTATTTATTAAATTGCAATCTGGCCAGTACTACTAAAGATGTGTCATGAGATCTTGCAGTGCTCGACAGATGGACAGATGGACCAACATTATTGGGTCTGTCTACTGGTAAACTCAGACCCCTGGGACACCATATTAAGATATTTACAGCACAACCATTAGTATCCTGGAGCCTCTGGCTACAAATTGGAAAATTTTATGATGAAGTCCTGTTGTTATGCTTTCCATAAAACAAATGAGTAGTACAGCAATTTTCTAACAGCTATTTTTGCAGGCATAATTTGAAGAAATGAAATTCAATAGACTACAATTATTGCTGGAGTTTGGACCTCCTTTAGACATCTTTCTCTTCTCCATGTGCCTTTGAAGTAGAATAGGTTTTGCTAGAAATCCCTAATCTGCTTCACCCCCTGCAGGATGGTGTGATGATTCCGTATACAAAGGAAATGGGTGATAAGATGAAGCACAGCCTCAAACAAGTGGGGAAAAAGTATACATTTAGTCTGAGGGACCTGATGCCAGACGATGCTGGATTATACCAGTTGGATGTAGAGGATGTGAATATGTTTTCCACTGAATTTAAAAGTAAGTTTTGCACTTGCACATTTCAAGGCTTAGTTTCCATAATTTCAGCAAAGGGACAGAAAAAGTAACAGAAAAAAAAAGTTTTTAATAATTTTCAATGCTTGTTATTTTTCAGTCCCTATGGTGGATTTCTTGGTGAAAATTCAGGAAGTGAAGGCAATTGAGAGGGAAGATGCGGTTTTCGAGTGTGTCCTGTCAAATCCATTCTCCAAGATTTTGTGGTTTGGCAAGAATTTACCACTGGAGCAGAGCGATAAATATGATATCCAGGTTTCAGAAGACAAGCTCATACACAGACTGGTGGTCAAAGACTGCATGGTAGTAGACAAAGGAATTTATTCTGCCTGCGCAGGAATAAAATCGTGCAATGCGTGGCTTGTGGTTGAAGGTAAGATATTAAACATGACCAAGGAATGACTGCATATTTTGAATAGTGGTAAATGGTTATATTACTTATAAAATAACAACTTTTGTGTCATCATATGTCATTTTAAGAAGCACTTAAAGTGTTTTTTCCCCATTTAGCTGATAAAGATGCACAAAAGGGAAAAAAATCAGCAAGGAAAACAACAAGGGCAGGAGGATCCGGGGTGGATCTTCAGAAAATTGCCCAAGAGCAGCAAGTAAAATTAGAAAAGGAGAAGGAGGAAAGGAAAGAACAGATTAAAGCTGCAGCACCTGCACCACCACCTGAGGCTCCTGCAGCTCCTCCGCCCCCTAAGCCTGAACCTAAGAAACCAAAAGACCCTGAGCCAAGTAAGATATGGACCACAAGGTCTAATACTAATTTTGCTAATCTAAACTATTCTTCAACTCAATTCTTGCCATGAATATTTATAAATCTGGTTATATCTTTTTCATCCTTGTAAACTGCATCTTAACCAACAATTATCACTGGATTTAATTAATTCCACATTATTTTAGGAACTAAAATGGTTTATGAAAACAATTTAATGATATCAATAATGGAAAATGTTATAGTTATTTGCACATATTTCTTGCCTTGATTCTTTGTACATATGAAGATTAATAACTAGATTTAATAACTTGCAGGCATCGTAAAGGAACCAGCCCCAGATCCGCCTGTTGTGGAAGAACCGAGACCTGGTAGGAATTTAAAGCTTTGCATGCATTCTAAGGTGAATATGAACTACTGAAACATAATGTTGTCAGAAACAAATGAGGTATTAATCCTGTCACACTTTACACAGATAAAAAGAATATCATAATGCTGCTATGTTCACTTTGATACTTTTTATTTACTGTATTTTTTTGGTGTAAGTTCTTTTAAGATTGTCTGCCTCTTCAAGGTCAGGTTTTGCTTAATGGTACTGAGCTCATTTAGATTTACTGGGACAATCAGTATTCAAGGATAGCAAGATAGACAGTTTGTCTGCGTAGTGTTGTCTGTACTTTGCTTGCTGTTAAAATTCCTGTTGTCTGTTTCCCTTTTTGATGAATTGTAGTGAACAAGGATTTGTGCTCTAGGAGCCATACGAGTACTCCGGCAAGCATCATCCCATATTTATGGAAATTCAGACTAATTTTCGAAGAAATGCTTTAGTTTTTAAGATTTTTATGATTCGGTTTGCCCTCTTTCAAAAAACAGACTCCTTATTCTTTTCACTGCGATATGTAAATCCTCTTGCAGGGACTTACCTGTGTTAGCTGAGCCATCTTAGTATTATTTCTGTTCATGTTAATGCTATTATGGCTTTAGTGTCTTTGTATGTGTTGACTGGTTAGAACAGTAAAAAAGCAGACATAATCTTTACATGGATGATCATTTAAAGTAAGATCTCTGCCATACATTAGGCAAGTAAAACATTCAGAAAATGTATTAGCACATCTATCCTTTCTCCCACTCTCTCACTGAGCATGTGAGAATATATGAATATGATAATATGGAGGTGCCCTGAACCCTATCCCACCATCTACCACTGCAGTTTCTAAGAAGATAACTTGTCAACACAGCCCAGCAGAGCACATCATTTAAAAGAATAAGTGGAGCTGATTCTACTTCTGTTCTACACATTGGACCACAAAGCACCCTGATTCTGGAAACAATTATGCTATGGCTTGTAACGATAGCAGTCGCCAGCTAAAACACCAAAGAGAGCGCTTAGAAATATTCAAGTTTTTCTGAAAGAAACTTTAAAATGCAAATTCACAATGGAAAAAAATATTCTACACCTTGACTGCCTTCTGTAAGACGGAAAAAAAACTATGGCATGCTTTGGATAATAGTCAGGAGTAATCTTGGGGATACATGATCTGTAAAAAAGAAAAAAAAGGTACTAATCATTCCAAGGACTCTGACCCTTCATCAGAAAAGTTTCACATGACATTGAATCCATGACTGCGGAAAATCTAAAATCTAAACTGTTTTTATGCTGTGTGTGATCATTGATCAGGTCATTCAGACATAACAACAACAGCACCAGTTGAAGATTTGGGAAGTGGTAAGACAACGTATATATGCATACATGTATATGCATATAACATGAACTAATTTGCTAAGTCATGTTTCAATGACTTACTGTTGTTATTGCTGTTAATCTGCTCAGCTGAAGAAGCTGCTGGTGATACAGGATGCAGTATACCAGATATTAAAAACTAAAACTAATATACTTAGATAATATTTTGCATTAGTAAAATAATATTTTTTTTTTAAAATTAACACAATAATATCTAATCATGTACCATGTTCTTTATAACATCATAGTTCTGTATATTTACCATGGTTTTCCCCAGTCAGGCAGAATAATTTGCAAATTCTTGAACCTCTCCATTCATTTATTTAATTTCTGAAGGGTGTTATCAATAGGCAAAGATCTGGACGCAAACAGATACTACCAATCAAAGCACCAAATATGTGATGTGAGGCTGAGCCACAGAAAATGTCATCAGACAACGGTGTGCAAAGATGATGTGCGATGATAGTGATACGAATTATCTGTGAACTAGTGTGTCTATTTTTTCCATTAGAAATTAAAATCATAAGATATTATTATAAAAGAAAAACTTTGAAGAAACTGTCTAGTTAACTGATGAGTGACTCGATACTGGCCTCAGCACATACTGCAACAGGATTCTTTTGGTTGTTTAGGAAAATGCCTCAAACCCTGTCAATCAAACCAAACCCGGCTGTGATTGGTCCGACAAGGACCTGAAATTCTGTCGACTGGAGAGGGATCAGACACATCTGCCAGAGCAAACCCAACATCTGCTCTCAGATTTGTCTGGATCTGAGGCTTAAATTTCTCTAAAATCAAATGAAAATCATTGAGAAGGTGTGAAATTATGACCAGCATGGGGAAATAACAATATAGCCGAGAAAAAGCTTTGCATGTTTGTGTCATCTGGAAGCTCATTGGGTGTCTGTTTAATTGTTGCTTGTCATCATGTTGTTTGTTTTTAATGTCTGTATCTTGCTTTGTAATTTGAACATGTCAATGAGAAACTTTCTAACCATCACCCATGCAATATATACATCATTGGAATCACTGGAATGTGAAGAACAAGGTTCACATCAAATTCATGATCGCAGATTAACTGCTAAAGCCAACATGTTTTCATAATGTTTGTGATTGTTTATTCAGACAAAACATCAACAGCACCAGCTGGAGACTATGGAAGTGGTAAGAGAGACAACAGTAGAGCATATAAAATCAAGGGACTAATTTACTTAATCAAGTTTAAATGACTTACTGTTGTTATTGCTGTTAGGCTGCTCTGCTGAAGAAGCTGCTGGTAGTGAAACGCTTGATCCACCGCTTGCAGAAGTAGAAGGTGGTATGGCAAATATTTAATGCTGAAAGTGCAATAATAACACAGATATTAAAAAAAAACTAATAAAATAACTTTTCATTAGAACCACAAGAGTATTCAAATTAACAAAACATAATCAAATTGTGCTCTTTGCAACATTTTAGTTCTGTGAATTAACGCGTAGTTTAAGAGCAAATAAGGAAATGCCATTGTGTGAAATAATGGCTAACATGAAAACACAACTTCAATATAATACTGATAAATGCTCTCGATGTTCAAACATGCTTGTGTCTTCTTAGAAAGATCTTAGTGGGTTTCTCAAAGTTTGCAGAGTTTTATGTTTGCTGCTTGCCGTTGTGTTTGCTTTCTGATGTCATTACATGCTTTGTAACTTTGTTTATCATAAACTAACCATTAATATGTAATAGACTATGTTTTCAGTTTGGTGTATTTGTTTGTCAGTTTGTCAGCAGAATTACAGGAAACCACTGGCCACATTTTTCAGCAAACTTGAAAAGGAGGAGCAAGGGCCAAGGAAGAAGCCATTATTTTGAAACTGATCCAAATCATGGGGCAGACTAATTATTTTTTAATGTTTATTAAATTGTGGGATTTCACATGGTCTGTGTTTTGAGTGCACTTCTAGTTTAAGTTATGAATCCTAATTCCTAATGTCTATGCAGTGGTAGGATTAATTACATTATAAAGCATGCAGAAACATTAACTTCTTCTTTATGTAAAGCACACACTACGACATTATTCACATGGAATCATTGATTTTTATTCCCCATTTGTCTCCATCTCAGCAAGTATATTAATGAGTTAGATATAGACTGATGCATTGGTAATTGATTTGTACTTTTATTAAGTAGATATATAGTCTTAATGTGCGAGCTAGTGCACAGAAATGTGAAAGTGCAGAGTAACTTTGTTTCATGTTCCTCAGAGCCTGGTATCACCTGTGGACTCTCTGATATTTATGCTAAACGTGGACATCCAGCTGAATTAGTGGTGAAGATGAGCATGGACTGCGATGGTGCCTGGTTCAAAGATGGAGAGCCAGTAAAGTTTATTAACTTTCATACTTACTGCATACTTACAATATTTATATGTAATAATTTAGATTTTGAGATTTATGCATTTTATGAATTGTGAAATAAAAAGTAAGAATAGTACAAAGTAAAATCAGATGGGTGTTTTTTTTCTTCTTAGATTTTTTTAATGTAACACAACATAATATATTTCTCTCCCTTTCACATTTGCTCTTCTAGTTGACCTCGGATGCTGGGGTCACCATCACCAAAGATGGAACCTGTCACAAGCTGACAATTAACAGCTGCAGGGATGATGACAGTGGAGTTTATCGTTTTGTATCGGGGGATCTCAGTACACAGGGAAAGGTCACAGTTGGAGGTAAGCTTTACTCCCCTTTACAGGAGATCAAACATTAAATGTTACAAGGTTCTCTGTGTACTAAAGTGAACTACACTTTGTGTTTCTTAGACGTACCTGAATTTGATCCGGACGACCTTCACAAGTTCTCCAAACCTGTGATCATTAGAGTGGGCCAGAATGCTGCTTTTAAGATGCCCTTTCCTCCTCAGGAGGGTTTGGTGGTTAGCTGGTTCAAGGATGGCACTGAGATCAAAGACGGAGGAGGAGTCAAGATCGTGAGGGAGCCGAACCACAGCCGGCTGATGCTCAGAGACTGCCTGCGGACAGACGGAGGGGAAATAAAGATACAACTCAAAAACCCATTTGGAGCTGTGGAGGCCACATCCAAACTAATTGTGCTTGGTACAGAATCAAAAACAAAAAACAACAAAAATAATAATTTTGGTTTAACATATGTTTAACCCTCGATGCAAAGGGTGTGGTCTACACCGGCTCTTTGGGAAAAGTCACTTGAGATTACTTTTGTTGTGATTTAGCGCTATATAAATACAACTGAGTTGAATTGAAAGTCACATTCCAACATAAACAGAACTTCCGCCTTAGTTATTATCTCATTGTATCACTACACTTAAAATTTAACAACATATTTTTGTAACAGATCGGCCTGGTCCACCAGAGGGTCCAGTGGAGACTGTGGAAACAACCTCATCTGTAATTGAGATTAAATGGAACCCTCCCAAAGACGATGGCGGCTCTGCTGTCACCAACTATATAATCGAAAGGCAGCAGGCAAAACAGGGTCTGTGGACGAAACTTGGGGATGTCTCAGCCGACAAGACTTCCTTCAGAGACAGAAATGTGACTCATGGAAAGAAATACGACTACCGCATCTACGCGGAAAATCCCGAGGGCCTCAGTGACTCCCTGGAGACAGCTGATAGCATTATGGCTGGAATAATGAGTGAGCATTGAAAAAAAGAAGCCTCATTTAGCATTCCTCAGCAAATCCCATCTTAATCTCCCTTAGGTTGTAATAAATGAAAATGCCTCTGGATAGGTTTGTGATTGCTTCAAATCATTTGTCACCAGCACTATTTAGTCACTGTAGAGATCCCACCTTTTATCACTGCTATAATGGTTGCGCTATCTCCAAGAGGAATAGTTTGCAAAACCCTGCGGTGATGACATGAAGATGTCCTTAATGTATTCTAGGTCTTTAATTACTTCTTAATTATTAATAATGAGCTTACGTGATTAATTAGTCTACTTGTCATTCCTTAGTACTCGCTGGTCCACCTGGTGCCCCCACAGTGGTGAGTGCCTCTAAGACCTGCATCAACTTGACCTGGACGCCCCCAGAGGACGACAGAGGAGTACCAATCATTGGTTACCAACTGGAGAAACGAAAGAAGGACACAAACCAGTGGGTTGCCCTGAACGCACTTAAAGATCCTATTGAAGGTTAGTCAGAAACACACATGCTATTATGATATGATGTCACAGAAAATAGCTTCATTATTCATCATTCCTGCAATGCTATGAATTGCATTTTAGACATAAAATATGCAGTTAAAGAAGTCACTGAAGGAGCAGAATATGAGTTCAGGGTTTCAGCCATCAATGAGTCAGGACCAGGAGACCCGAGCCCTCCCTCTGCAATGGTGTGTGCAAAGAATCCTAACAGTAAGTAGTTAACTTCCTCCGCTGAGTATTCAGAGCAATGTTTGCTCCCTGTCTGTATTTTACGTTTGGTGTTTTTTCTTCCAGTGAGACCTTGTTTTAAAGACCCAGAGGACTTCATTGTTGTCAGAGCAGGAAATTCTGCACGTGTCAAAATTTGCTATGAGGTATGAATACTGACTGAGTCTTTACTTCATGGTGGGAGAGCTAAATGTATTTTTAGCATATGTTGTATTTATTACATCTATTCCAGCCATATTATTTAATAATGAATGTACACTGTGCCATGACAGCATCTGACTCACTTCCTAATTTCTAATTTATCTGATATTTATATCTCCAGGCTGAACCTCCCCCTGAAATCATTTGGCTGAAGGATGACGAGCCAATATCACCATGGATTAATATCATCAATACAGAGGGAATGTCTCAGCTTGTTATTCCCTCATCAAAGCGCTCAGACTCAGCCATTTATACTATCAGAGCCAAAAACTCAGTGGGTGAAGCTTCATTTGACATTGAGGTTAGAGTCACAGGTAAGGACAATAATAATACAACACTATTGATATGAAAAACTTTTTAGTATTACAATCCTCAGGTCTCCAAATGAGGCATGTATTCAGTGGAAATAAATTTAATTGCTTTGTGCATTGTGTTCCTCTGGCCAGAGTTGAACATCAATTATATCAACAGTGGACAACATTAATTGGGTAATATTTAGCTAATCAGGCACCAGCGACAGACAGATGTATTGGCAATCAAATGTCAAACACTTATTACCAGTGACAACTTATTAATAGAAAGGCAAACTTTGCAACACGCAGTAATAGGATATGATATAAATTCATAACAGCTATCAAATGCAAATGTAATCTCTTAATTAATAACCCACAGAGGTTAGAAATCAGCTACAAAGCAACAACTGAGGTAGACAAGACAAATGTTGATTAATTGATTCAGGCATCTCTTCTTAACACATCCTGCATCTTATCCTATTTGTTACTAGATGAACCCAAGAGTCCAGGGCCAGTTGAGCTGGAGCAAACAGTCCATGGCAGAGTGGTGGTATCATGGGCTCCTTCTCCAGACGAGGAACTAGATGACCGTCTTTACTATGTGGTTTCTCAACGTGACTCCAACACCAGAATTTGGAAGACTGTAGCAGACCGCCTTTTCGCCAACACATACACCGCCAACAACATCCATCCTGGAATAGAATACCATTTCCGGATCTATGCCAAGAATGATATGGGGCTCTCAGATCCGTCTCAGTCACCTACTTGGGGCAACAACAGTAACAGAGGTGGGCTTTTATAGTTGTTCCAGCTCAATAATGTTTGATTTTGCCATTTTAGCAAACCAAATTATACACAGCTGTATTGTTTAGCTGCTGTGTATTTAGCACTTAAAAAGAAACAGAATTTAAATGTCCAGCTATATTAAATAATTGTTCATAGTCAAGTTCAAGTAGGCATGAGTATGACCCATTGTAAAACTGCTGGCAATATAAATAGATTAATACTCTTGTGTCTGCCATGGCATGTATATTTCAGATTCTTTTCAGTGCAAATTTTATTTGGATTGTGTAACACATAGAGGTCATTTTGAGTTGAACCCTTAATCAGGTTGTTATATGCAGAGCCTAAAACACTCATTTCTTACCACATATACTGGCAAGGCTATGAAAAAAACAGTTTGATAAATCTATACCTATAACCCTTCGTTCCACGTTGGTTACAGTAAAATGTGATTTTTTTTTAACTCGCACCATCATTAGGAATTATGACCTAACTCAAGAAAGTAAATAGCATTCCCATCAGTTGCTGTTGATTTTGTTCATATACTAAGATGGTCACTGCTTAACATAAGCAATGCTAGCATAGTCAGTGTGAGCATATTGCTATGGTCACTCAGGCTTAAATATAACCTCCAAAAATCTCCTTCCAAACTACACAATAATCAATCTTTAAAATACTTGATTAGTTCATTGCACAGAACCTTATATGTTAGATCTGCATGATATGAGCAAATGTCTGAAACTTTTCTGGATCAATGTGATTATCATGTGATAAATCATTTTATTTCTCCCATCAAGTGCCAATATCTACAAATGGAATTGGTTCAGAGGTCTGCTTTGAGAGACCTCCATCTATCTTGGTCCCATTGAAAGTCCACACACCACCTAAAGGTTACCAACTGTTGATGACATGTGCTGTCAGAGGATGTCCTGCGCCAACTGTATCCTGGTACCTTAACGACGTCTGCATCAACTCGGACAAGAACTATTACATCACCAACTCGTTTGGTGTATGCTCCATGTACATCCTCAGGGTCAGATCAACGGACAGTGGGGACTATAAAGTTGTTGCAGTTAACCCTCTTGGAAAGGCAGAGTGCTCTACCAAACTAAATGTGAAAGGTGAGGTTCAACTTTGAATCAATTGAAAAAGATCTGTTTTGGTTTATTCTTATATATAATTTGTTTAATGTTTTTCTCTCTGCTCTTTCTCCACAGATTAATCTGGCATGACAGCTTTAAGCAGCTTTTCTTCTTATTGAGATATTCTCAACAATGAGCAAGTGGAATGTTTTGTTTGACTCCATAAACTGCTTTGCAAATGTGTGTTATTGTTATGTAAATTGCAAGAAAAGCCATCTAAAATGGTCAAAATACTAACTTATTTAATTTATTTGAATCGTGACTTATTTATAATTGTTACCCTGGCATCTAAGACAATAACTTCTTAGCGATGAGTGAAGTGACAAACTATAGTACAAAGACATCTGTCAAATTTTCTCTTGTAGCAAAAGCAATAAATTCACAAACTGTCAACTGTGTAGCTTCCTTCTTGGTCTTGTTTTCTGAATACTGTCTTAAATCAATAACTTTACAAAAGTTCTTCCCTAACTTCACTGACAGAAACAAACTCAGTGTCATAAATGTAGTAGATATTTCAAGTGTGGATTTCTTGTAACTCATGGTTCCAATATCAGACTCCGCAACAACAAGCACGTCACAGCACCAAATTAAACCCCTAAGATATGAGTGCATGTTTTCGCTGCATTTCCACATATCCACCTCAGCTCTCCAGTAAAATGTCTATAAATGGATCCTTACCTGCTAAAATTTTATCAGTACTTTTTATACAGTGAAATTACCTTTAAAGTGAGCTTTTTTTAAGAATAGGGATATTTGTGCTTATCTTGTAAGAAAACCCTCATATATGATTTTACATTCAATTATATATTTAAAAAGGCAATTCTGTGAAGGACAGTGGAAATCAAATCCTTTCTGTAAATAAAGTTATATCTATAAAACATTGGAACCCTGCTAAAGTAAAGGTGCCTATTAAATCTGATGGCATTTCACTCACTGATAAGAGTGAAATTATGCTGCATTGTAGGCCTAATTTCCAACTATTTAATGCATTTTAACGTACTTGCTTATTGTAAGAGCGCTTACCTCTATTCCCCTGCCAGGTCAGAGGTGATCTCTGTGTTTATTCTCCACTCGTGTCATCAGGCTTTTCTTGCAGTTATGCCACGGTCTCTTTTATGAGGTCGGGGTGACTATTTTAACTGTCTCGATAAGTAATGCTTGTTTAACCTCTGACAATATGAACCAAAAATCCGGCTCATTGCAACGAGTCCATCACACAGCCATATCATGAGCAGCCATCTTTTTATAATGCTACAACAGGTCCAGTGTGACCCAGTGAATACCACAGGCATGCTGTGAGAATTTCCGTTGATACTTATGCAGGCTAATTGTAACAGCCAATACATTAATATCAACCAGAGATTATTTTACCCAATAAAATGTCTAATGTTAATGTTTATTGGCCAATAAAGTCCATAGTACAGTGATCCTATTACTAGAGACCTTGTGAAGCTGCCAGTCATAAACTTTGGTGAGATGCATTCGCTCTGGCTTGAGGGAAGTCAGGGTACATGGTTATTGTGGATCCATAAATCATGAAGCCTTTAACCATCAACCACTAAGTACGGTAATATCTGTCACTTATTGGTCATAGTTTAAACTGGAAAGAATGTGAATCTTGATATTCGTATATAAACACCTGTTGCTTTTGTATTGTCATCTGTAATAGTGAAAAACTGTTGGCGGGATATATCCAATACCAGATTAAATGAACAGTCATAATGTATTTCCAGTGCGAACTGCAAAGTGATCGCTTTCATAGGGATGGGTAAGACGAACCTACACCCTTTACCACTGCTGTAATACGGGTTTTTAGCAACTACATTTCGCCCATGTATGGGTTTCTATGCACCCCGAACTTTTATCACCGAACAAAAAGGGGAGTCACCTTTGAAATATTGGACAGAGAGAACAGCTCAAGCTGAAGACAGATAGCGGAACGTTGATGAAGGCGAACTGAAAGTAAGTCTGACTTTTTTACAACAAATTTCTGTGTAAGTACTTTTCATCGAATTAATCTACTGACAAAAGTAACAACTACATATTATAAGGTGCGATCGAAACTCATGCGGCACATATTCAGTTCACAAGTGGTACAAATCAAGGTAATGACCCAGTTATTTATACAAGGAAAAACTGAGTATCGTTTTTAAGAGGCCAATATCAGCACTGACAACATGTACAGACTATTGGATTTTTTTTTTAGTTCTATATGGAATTTTTGGCACTATAGGTATTAGTGTAATTTTGTCATATTTGCATATCATACATATCATTTTATAAAGATATAAACCATTTTGTTGAGTTCATGCTGTCAAAGTATTTTATTCTGCTGCTATAATCTACTAAACCTGACAATAGAAAACATCATAGAACCAATTTAAATATAAGTGGCTGGTATGGAAGCAAATCCTCACTAACCTGGGCCATAATTAAGAAGTAGCTAAAAATTTACTGTACAGTACTGTTAGTACTGCCAAAGGCACAGGAGCGGTATCTACAAAAGTAAAGCCTAAAATGTACCTTTTATGACATTATTAGAGAATTAATTATTGTTAATCAGCAGATTTTTGATACTCTGTAAAGGCAGAGAAAATGAATAGACCTCCTGAGATTATTCTGTAATACTGTTATAAAAGATTTCAACTGTATGACATATTTCATTCAGGAATGTGACCTTCCCAACTGGCTCACTGTGTCTACCAAAAGACTCAACAGACTATGATCAGCACCACAGGATGTGTGACACATTAAAGCCACATTTTTTTTTGTCTTTTTTCTAGGTTGTGGATGTTCAAGGTCAGATTTTCTTTCTTTTTCACATTTTTCATTGTTCCACTTATGGTCTTTAAAGTTAAAGGGCCATGAAAAATGCCTGATGGCCACTATCTTGATTTGCAGCAGATTTAGTTCTAATTAAAATTCTTTCTGCACTAAAATACTACATAAATTACTCAACTAACTTTGAGATTAAAATTACCAACAGTTTTCTGGTCATTGCCACCCCTGGTGCTTGACCTAAAGGTCTGCTCTGCGGCAGTTAAAGTAGGTCGAAGTCATCTCCAGTCTTCTGCCTACAAGCTGAGGACTTTTGTTTTCTCATATCAACAGTGGAGAAGTTTTGTTTGCTCTTCTAACTAGTAAATCAAGTAAATAATTGGTGCTCTTCCACGTTCCCACAAAATAATATCCGCATGATCGCTCACGATAAGTGGTTTAAGTTTAAAGTTGCGTTTGCTGGTAGTTAACAACTAGGCACCATACTGTGCAAAACATAATTTTTAAGAGTTGGAGGCATAAAAGAGATTTACAGATATGTGCCGTGGCTTTACAGTTTGATTTCTAAGACATTCTGCTCCTGTCTATGTTTGGATCCTGAGTAGTTAAATTGCTGGCACAGCCACCTGACTCCACTGGCTCTAGGGCAGAGTCAGCCACTAGGTGGGATTTCACATTCCCCATTTACTGTGTCCCAGCATGTCTCCAAGTGGCTGCACGAGTCACGTAGGAGTCACAGCTTCCCCCACTTTGACAGGCTGATGTCATACGGTAACGTAGATGACACATGAGGAGAACCGACCAAGGCAGGACTCAACCTTTTCTGGCCCACGACCCCATTTTAGGTCTGCCAGGTTCTCATGACCCCAGCAGTTACAGAATGTTCAAGTTGAGTCGTGTCTTCAGATCTATTTGTGTGTCCCAAATGGATTAGAGGAAAATTAATAAAACAAAACAGAAACAAGTAGTTAACTAATTGACCAGACTGAGCAAATATTTTGATATCTGTTTCGAGGCAAAAAAGGAAGCTACTTATTTTATGTTTTGTCTCCAATCCACAAGAACTGAATATCTTAGGGTTTTGGAGTATTGTGCTATTTTATCACATGTTGTGGAAAAAAGCTCTTAGTAACTGATTGATAATAAGTAACTCTAATTATGCTTCTAAATCATTCCACGATATATCATATTATTCTCTATATTTTGTTTTTAAATTCTGTTTTATAAGTTCTTTGCTGTATCTCATTATCTTTCAGCAAATTGTTTTGCTCTTAAGCATTTTAACTTTGTTTAGAAAAGTTCAATATAAACTAATTTATGGTAATAAAAATATTAAAATTAAGAGATCCCTATGGATTTTCACTCAAATGATTAAGAAACACCACTCTAAGGCCTGTAGGAGGATATATAAATTCACAAGCATATTCAATGTAATTAAATAAAGCTTGATTTCCTCAGTGTTTCCTTCATTATATCTCTAAATTTAATTCAATGCCATTTTGTATACTTTGGGTTGATGATAAAGCTTAAATATCCTTTAACCTATAGGTTAAAATGTGCTATAAGTTTTGCTTGTTTTCGATCATAAACAAGCAAAACCTAGTTTGTTTTAATGGAAGCATTTATGGTATACGAAAAATAAAACTCACTCATTGAAAGAAGCCTGAACTTTGTCAGAGTCAAATCAAGATGGAACTGTTCTCCTTTGTGATGGTAGGAAGATCCATCTATTCACATGGTACTGGTCACAATTTTAAACCAAAAAGCAACTTCTTGGATAGTGAGGGAATTGAAAAAGTGCCAAAAACTGTAATTTCTTGACTGGTCACTCGAGACTTGCTCTAAATGAGAGTTAATCCTCATTGATGTCGATGTTAAATGCCCAACTTTGTTTACAGCCTCTAACGAAAGTGTTTTGTTCTTTATTGCTAATTTCCCCCTTCATGACTGTGAGGGGGGTGGATTTTTGTGTAACTCACCGGTTTAATTTATATGAAGGCTTGAATTATGTATAATTATTGCCTTGGCCACTTTGAGAAACTGGCAGACCCGTTCAGGTTGCTGGTTGCTGTACTCAGCACTCTTTGCCTCTTTTTTTTACTGAAGTTACTATATAACATTGTGAAGAAAGTGTTTTCTTTGTGCCTCAGAACAAAGTCATCAAAGTTCTGAGTCAAAAAGCAATCGACCAACACTGCAATGAGTTCAGGGAAGACTCAAGACCCAAAAGCCACGGGTAAGTTGGAAATGTGAGAGACAGATTTGTTGTGTCCTAACTTAGGTCAAAGCATATATGGACCTAATTTCACACAGCAGTGATAACTGTTGAATAGAATGAGCTATTTCAATGATAACCAGAGCCTTGAAAGCAATATCTTTTTTTATTAAGATTCACTGACTATGCGTACAAAATGGGTAAATTAATATTGCAGCAGACAAAGAATGAAAAATGCAAACAAAAAGATCTTTACTACTTGAAACTGAAAAGTCTAGCATGGATATATTTGAAGAAGAAGAAGAAGTTTAGGAATATCATTTTCTACCTCTAAGAAACACTATCCCTGAGAGTCTAAAACGATAGACATTTATTCTGGAGGCCTAGTGTCGGTGGCTTAAGAGTGGTTTACGAAAGGATATCAGTCTAATACAGCCAACTAAAAATTGCTGAAGGTGTCCTGAAGTCTGCATGTTTTGAAATCTAACAGTTTCCTCCAGGAGTGATTGGTATGCAGAGGCAAATGACTGACTACTGTCCTACCAGACTTGGATTATGTGTGAATCAATGCTTGAGGAGCGAGAATCCTGCCTGCATTCAGATGATATACTGTAAGAGTGTAAACCAATCCCTGAGAGATGACACACACAGTTTGATGAATATTCAATGTCTGCCCTTAACTGGAGAAGAGCTGCTGTGGGGAAGTGATGAAGAATGGGTAACCTCAAAGTAACTCACACTGGAAGTAGTGAAATCAGTCAGCCATTGAGTTTACTGTATGTCAGTGCAAACTATATATTGCAGAGAGATGAGGATTTCGTTTGACTTTGAAGTTCACTTTGTCGCTGCATATTTATATTGTCAAAGTAATTTAATTCAAGCTATTGAAAAATATGTTTTTCCTACTTTCTGTGAGCATTATCACCCACCTTCTAACATGTATTTCCATATCATTTTGTGCAATTATGAAAGGTGGTTAGTGAGGGAGGTTTGCTAGAATCATATATTTCAACTTCCACCATGTGTTTACTGTGTGCATATCATATTTGACCTGCCTGTGCTTAGGAAATCAAGCAATGTAGATATGACTTGTTTAAAATCTGTGCTTTAAAATGACCAAAGAAATTTCAAACAGAACAAAAATTAAAAGAGCACCTTATAAAGAAACATTCTTAGATTGGGCAAACCTTTCTAGCATTTGATTCTCATTTCATTGGATGCAGATTATTTAGTGATTTGAGGCCATTTAAAATGTGCAATATTGTCGGGACCAACAAGTCTGAGGGGCAGTTGTATAAAGTTGCTTCAAGTTGTGTCAAGTACTTTATTATTGATTAAATGAATCTGAAAGTAGGTTTTTGTATGGTATCTGCATAGTTCAGTCTGGCACAGAACATATAATGAATCCTATTGTAAGACTACAATAGATCCCTATGGATTAAGACCTGATTGTACTGGAATAATTGTGCAACACATTTGATTCTGCACACGCTCATTAGCTATTTGGCCTATCTGTATTATGCAGCAGTGAAATCATGCTAAAGGTTGAAGCTCCCGGCTGAATGAAGCAGCTCTGAGTCATTACTGTGATGCGGGAGCTGAAAAAGGCGTAGCAGACTGTGGGTTAGAGTTTTTTATTTCAACAGCTGTTGGATGAACTTACTGTTGTGTGCTGAGTCATCCTACCATTGAAATACTAGAGAGGAATAAGGCTGACAAAATGTGTCAGCCATCTCCCTTTCGCTGTCTTCACCACAGCAGGAGGGAAATAAGTGTGATCGTGCTGTTGACACTGAGACCTCCACTTTGTCATCATTCCTGTCATTTGTCAGGGATAAATTCTACATTCAATCATAAATATGTCTTAGTTCATATCAATTTATATAAAATAAAATAAATGATCACAATTTTAGCTGTGTCTTAGTGTTTTGTGATATGTATGTTTGCCTTTTGACAAAAACAAATGTAGTCTAATCCAAAATACATATGCCAAGGACTGTTCAGAAAATTTAAGGACCTGCCATGATGTTGTAGCTGCAGTGGTTGACACAGGAGAAGGAAAATACTGACCTCTTGTGTTGGTTGTAATGTAACTACAACCAAAGGTAAAAGCACAAGTAATGTGTATAATGCCCATGTAATGCAACAATGACTGTTTACTTGTGGGGCTTTTTTCATAAATCCTGGATTTCACTGACATTTAAGATTGTATTTTAGTGTTTTTCGCTGTCAGACACAAAGCTTTTATAATGCACGTTTTCTAAATCTCCTTCCTTTAATGTTTTATACCTACACACAGCTAAGTTTCACCTTATTTTCTGGTGTTAACAGTGGCTATCAAGAAAAGGTCCAGAGTTCCTGGGGTTATGATCACTCAGTACCTTGAGCAACTGCCTTTGGGGAAGTCAACACCTGACTTCACTCGAAAACCAATGAGCATTACTGCTCAAGAGGGTAAATAACTAAATGCACACAAAAAAAAACTTTGATTACAACAGCATTATCAAGAACTATCTTTAACTGTGTCACTGTTTTATGGCTCTCTGTATATGAAATTTTCAGGTAAAAAGGCGGCTTTCAAAGCTATGGTCAGTGGTGAGCCAGCGCCCACTGTCACATGGGAGCGTAATAACTGCAAGCTTGACGATCTGGAA
Organism: Hypoplectrus providencianus; assembly: GCA_028566105.1. Lineage (NCBI taxonomy): Eukaryota > Metazoa > Chordata > Actinopteri > Perciformes > Serranidae > Hypoplectrus > Hypoplectrus providencianus. Next base: position 23,125,675 of record JAOWBC010000710.1, on the reverse strand, counting down.
ATCTACAAGACCAGATATGATGAAAGAGCTCAAGAGCACTTTCTTGAGGTAAGAAAACAGTATCTAAATAGACCTCTTATCAACCAAATATGTAACACCTAGGTCACAGTCCATTCATTCTACAATATCTGATTTGTATTAAATATGTATATTTTAATATACATATTGATTCTGTGATAGTCAGGTACTACGATTTGTTGTCAAAGAAATTCACAGTATTTTATTAGTATAAAAAAATATTCATGTGGATGCAAGTGAGAACCCATTATTAAGCCAGATGTAATCTAACCATGGTAATATTGCTTCATCAGATCTTTAATGTAAAACCAGATCAAGCCGACACCTACAGATGTTTGGCCACTAATGAGTATGGACAGGCTGTCTGCAATGTATCACTCAAAATTACTGAAGGTAGAAGAAGCATTATTTTGCCATGTGTTTATTGTAAATTAATCAAATAAAATTATAATTTACTGAAGCTTTCTCTATTCACTAATGATTTCATGTTTTGTTTACAGTTGGCATCAAGAAGAAAAGCCAGGACGGTATGAAACTACATGCTCATGATGCTGTGATATGTACATAAATTGATTTTTTTCCCACCCCTAAACTATGTAGGAGTTGAAAATATCGTTATTGGCCTAATTGATAACTTAGAATCACTATCAGTACTGAAAAAACATCCTGGTGAATCTTTAGTTTAGACAGAATTAAAACAGGGATTTGCCATGTTATTCCTTTTCTCTTTTCAATTCTTCTTCTTTTAGCAAATGGACAAGATTTCAGAAAAATGCTTAAGAAAACGTAAGTTTAAGTAAGGGCAAGGGTTTGGTTTTTTTTTAATACAAACTGGTCAATGCTTCCAATAGCATTTCACTCTGTTCTTCTCTTCCAGTGTCGTTGTCACCAGAAAAAAACAACTGCCACCAAAACAAGAAGGAGAAATTGATCCTAAGCTTTTGGAATTGCTTATCTGTGCACCAAAGAAGGACTATGAAAAAATCTGTGCAGACTTTGGTGTTTATGACTTTCGCTGGTTGCTGAAGAGACTTAACCAGATGAAAAAGGAAAGGGCTGATGAGCAGGCAAAGGTACCTTTCTGTGTTCAGTTTTGAACCGCAAATCTATTCTGGATCATGCATTTTGAACCTGCAAATGTTTTCTGCTTTAAACAAGGACGAGAACTGACATGCCTTTAGAGTATTGTGAGTTTTCAACAAACTTGGTGGTCCAATATCAGCTATAGGTTGCTTGTTTGTGCTGACTTTGAAACCAGAAAAATATTTCTCAATTTAACAAAAAAAGTTTAATATTTAAGTCTTGCCTGAGGCTAAACCACCTAGTGCATCCAAAAAAAGTCAAATCAAAACTTTTGTTCAAGCATGGTTCAGGAAAAAAAAGTCATAGTTCAGCAATGAAATTCACACCAGCATGCATAAACACATACATAGATATTAAATGATTCATTTGCAGGTCGTAGAGCAAGTGGACAATGTGAAACAAATAGAAGTAAAACCTGATGGGAGAGCTGAATTTAGCCTCGACATGACGCTACATGATCCCAACAGTGCTATTAACTTGTACAAGGTGAGTAAACTCCATGACAAACTATTTAAAACCAATCGCTGTTAAATAGTAAAAGAGAAAAAACTAATTAATCCTATCACTTTTTGCATACAGGATGGGACAATGGTTCCATATGGTGATGATGAAAATTCAAAGCATAGCATGAAGAAAACTGGAACAAATTATGCTTTCAGCATCAAGGATCCTCAGCCAGAAGATGCAGGACTTTACCAGGTTGATGTTGAGGACGCAAATGTCCTAACGACTGACTTTCAAGGTAAGGTACCTTTACCACAACTGTATTAAAAGAGGATGGCTGGATTGACAGTTGGAGAGATGATTCAAGGTTAATCCACATCCCTTTTTCTCCTCGCACAGTGCCTGCTGTGGAGTTCATTGCCAAGATTAAGGATGTGAAGGCCTTTGAAAGTGAGGACGCTATCTTCCAGTGTGTCTTGTCCACACCCCTCAACAGAATTACCTGGTCAAAGCAGGATTCTTCAATCGAACATGGAGACAAGTATGAGATTACCGTCTCAGAGGACAAGCTAATTCACACACTGAAAGTTAAAGACTGCAGCATGGCAGATAATGGAACTATTTATGCAATTGCTGGAGTTAATCGCAGCAGTGCCTCTCTCAAAGTGGAAGGTGAAACATTTTTTTATTTTTCTTTGTTTTCCTACATTTAATGATAATATAATTGATAACATATCATATAATATCAATCAAAGCACTCTTTGAATGAGTCTTTGCTCAATTAAAGAGTGCAAACAAGCAACCGGTTCGCTCTACTATACCATCTATAATTTTGCTGTTTTCAGCTGATCCAAATGGTAAAGGTCGCAAGGGCACTGGAACTGGGGATCAAGATGACCTGACTAAACTAGCACTGGAACAACAGGCCAAGCTACAAAAAGAGAAAGATGACTTGGAGGCAGCCAGACGGGCACAGGCTGAAAAGGAGACAGCAGGGGATGGAGGAGATGGAGGAGATGGTTCTGGAGTTGGGAAAGGTGGCAAGACTGATGGAGATGGGGGTGATGGAGACGGCACAAATAAGAATCTCCTGATGGATGGAGATGATGCAAATAAAGGGGATGGTGCCGATGATAAGAGAAAGAAACGAGGACGAACTGGCCCTTTGGTTCCTGACACGGTAACAGGTAAAATCCTTGCATGGTGTGTAAGATGAATAATGTACTTTAGTCTGTATATATATA
>JAOWBC010000710.1:23004558-23015179 GCA_028566105.1 Hypoplectrus providencianus | reverse complement strand
AGCACAGAGCCATGCACTGAAACAGGCAAAGTACAGATTTGACTTAATATTGCATATTTTTGTCCTGCCCGTAGTGATATTTATTATTATGGGGTTTTGATGTCATTTTAAGGCAAATTATTAGGCTAACTGGGCTCTAAAGAAATGCAAGTAATTCCTCATATGTCCTGTCAAAATTAAATTTCTTAAGCTGTGCATACAGTATTTGTATCAAACCCAGGCAGATTCACAGACATGATTTAAACACTGTTGTTATCACACTGACATAAATCGGCAAAATGTGTATTAAATTGGCTGCAAATGATCTGAGAGTGAAGGCAGGTTTAAATTATTGGTGGATGGTTTACTGTTTTGTTTATATTTGGACCACTATCTGTAGTCTTTATATAACTGACTATTAATCTAAAATGAAGGCACCAATACTCCTCTCTCACTTTTCCTGTTCATCCAAACAAATCTCTTTCTGTCATTTTGTTTAACAGATTGCGTGCTGTATGAGTGAACAGCTTTGTTTCATTTGAGGCCATGTTGGGCAACTCCCCTGCAGGAGGGCCGGCTGAGTGGCTCTCACCATCATCCCCGGGTTCACGGAAAGACCCACATCGCATCATGCTTTTTGGCCGGTCAGCCAGGGACATACTGCTGCCCAGGGGGGAGGATCCATAGAGATTGCTGGCTGACTCACTGGGGGGGCCTATGCTGTTGGAGCGCGATATCCTCGGGGTGCCACTAGAAATTGGGGCAACTATCACAAAAGAGAGATGTTTTTAAGGACAGTGACTGGCACAGATAAAACTGCAGTGTGCTTTACAGTAAAGGCAACACACTCACTCTCACACACACACACACACACACAGTACATCTAGGTATAGCACCCTTATTCTGATGACTCAGTGAAAGGCAACACTACGGTTCCACAACAGTCAAAGAGATAAATATAGCCTGACATAGCATGACCCCCTATTGCCTCCATCTCCAGCATATTTCACACTTAAACTTAAGTCTTAATGAGTGTTTAAAATATGGGATTGGAATATCAACAAAGTCAGATTTGATACCAGAATAATTCCCAATCATTTAGACTTGTATCTGTTATTGATAACTGGTGCCAACATTTCTTAACTGCAAACCTATGCTAGACTTTCTTCTCAGTGTGAACTTAATATCCCTGTCCTCAATAATAATCACCGACAAGATGGATGGCTTATCAAAGGCCTCAAGTCTCATTAGTTTCAAGGCTCAAACTGTGAGTTTTTTTAAGAACTTGGCAGCCAAATGCAGCAATCAGACTCACCCACGTTGGTGAGAGGAGCCTTGCTGGAGGAGGGGTGGAGAGGGCGGGTGGGAGAAGGCAGCTGAGGGGGGCTATCGCTCTCTGTCATGCTGACTATGGTGTGGGAGTGGCGCCTCCCCGGTTTGCCGTCGCTCTCTGACAAGCTCGAGCCATAGCGTCTGAGAAAAGAGAGGTCGTTTTAACTTTGAACATACATCACAACGTGACACTTTAGAATAGATGCTTAGGCAATACTTGTTTTGACTTACTCTAAGCCTTTCTTCGGTAAGGTATTTCTGTCTGTTTGCAAGCTGTAAAAACAGAACAAAAATATTATTAGTGGAGAGCAAACCGCCCCTTTGAATCACTCTTATAAAAATGGCGTATTTCTTAAAGCCTTAAACAACCACGATCATTAATTCAAGTTTTGTCATAGGACCGCATAACACCCGGGTTCATCTTCTAATCCGTTTTGTACATCTTGCCCATATGGCACACTGGGCACTTTCATACACTCAGCGTGGGATTGCTTAAAAGTACATTTTTTTGGCAGGAAGTAAGTCGGACCATCACCACCTTGACAGAGAGTAATTTTCCGACGGATCCAGCCTTCCTTCTTCTACATGACACCTCAGAGTTTCCCCTCACGGAAAAGACACATAAAATATGGTTGGCTGAAATGTCTGCTGGTAATAAACTTGAAGTCCTAACTTAAATATCTTCATACTGAAAGAGTGGTTCAGCTGCCAACTGGACATTTGCTTAAGCTGCTGGGATAAATTGAGTTACTTGTACCAGCATAAGAAAACGAAGAAGCGGCCTTATGCAGCTACTTATTCAAATACCCATGACCTCGATGTTGTGTTTAACCTCATTTTATACATCAATATTCAATATTTAAGCAGACAAGACTAACCCATCTGTGAGGTTGAGGGAAGTCCTGCTTCCGGCTCCCCAGGTTCCCGTACCCCTCTCTTCCTTGTCATGGATCTCAGTTCTGACAAACCTCCCACTGGAAGGCACACTCATCTGGAGAGGCAGGGACTCCATGCTGCGGTGCATGCCAGACAGCTTGGGGTAGAGCAGTGGGGATCCACTCAGACTCAGGCTCTCGCTGGTGTACGAGCCAGGGGAATCGATGTGGAGCACGGGTGCAGGACTTGGGGTGAGGCGGGAGGAGGTGTGGGAACCAGCCAAGTCCTGCAGCTTGGAGTATGGTGGGACTTTGGGCGGGAGGTCCTGGATGGTCACACAAGAGTCAAGACTGTTGGAGTTGACCTTGTCCAGGTGAGCCAAGCTGGGTGGACGACCCAGAGACTTAGTGTTCAGCATCCTGGGGATCAGGCATAAAGAATGATGTTAAAATACAGAAACGGGGCACCTCTAGATGAATATATATAATATTGTTTTGTAATGTGGGTAATAAACTCTTTAAAGTGATTCTGAGATGAGACACCTTGGTGTGGTGGGTGATGACAGTTCAGGGTATTTGCTGCTGCTGGTCCGTCTTAGGCCGTGCAGTTTCACAGTGGACTCTCCTGTGGACTGAGTCTCTCCTTTCAGAGAACCACAGTCCATGTCAGCTCCCACAGCCTTGGCCTTGGCTCGCTCCTTCTCCTTCTCTCGGTCTGTCATGTTCACTGGGCCTGTGCTGGTCCGACTGGACATTTTACTGCTGCAGCTATTGGCCTCTTTAATCCTGGGGCCTGTGGAGGCCATGGGCACAGGTTTCAAACTCAACAGACTGGGGTCAATGGTACCGCTGACAGGCCGTTGTGCAGGGCGACCGATCACACTGAGCGTGCTCGATTTGGCCGGTCGAGGCAGGCTGCGGTACTGAATGCTGTTTCGGGCGTTCGCCCCCAGGAAGCTCTGCTCACTGCTGGCATCAAAACTGTTCTTTCGACCCGAGGGTGTTCCTCCTCCTACAGGCTTCACAGGGATGCCAGATGACTTGGGGACTTTCCCCACAGTAGCAGACCCACTGGAGATGGTGGCGCCCCCTGCTGTCATAACAGTGGCGGTGCCGGTGGCTGTTGGTGGTTTCTTATAGCCGAAGGAGGCTCCAGCAGTGGGTTTAACTAAACCTGACGGGGGTTTGCGGTGCTCTCCATGATGATCCCTGCCAGCATCTGAGCGGGACCGCTGCAGGCCAGCAGTTTTGAGGGAAATCCTGGATTTATCCAGTGGCTTGTCACTTCTAGGAGCTATACAAAGAAAGGCATTGTATAGTTAAATTAGTAGCATGGTGATTTCAGAAGCAGTTAGATGTCTTTAAAGAGCAGAAAGAATATTTGGACCGCTCTGTTTTTCCATCCCCACCATGACCTCGACAAGAAAGAGCTACACATAAATAGATTATAAATGGATAGACAGAGCAAATGGGTTGATGGGCCAGTAAAACCATTAAACTTGGGCGTACAAAAATAAAATCAACCTCAAATACCTGGAACCAAACTGGATAATCAGCAATGTCACACATCATTTATCTTCAACTAGACACCTTCACATAGACGTTAATGTACATATCCTCCAGACATTCCAGCTGAGATAAAACATAAGCAAGAAACATCTGTATTTACTTAAAGAGCTTTTATGTGCCCATGACTTCAAATGTGAATCATCAACTCTCACTTAAAAAAAGTGAAATGCAAACTTCTACTGTTGTTTTTAACCATACAATAATGCATCCGCTTGATTTCAATCAAAATCTGTTCTGCATGGATCATTAAAGTATAAGCAGTCCTGGCATATATGTGGAGTTTTAAAGATTCATGGATGGATTTCAGAATGAAAGATTTTTTTCCGCTGCATACAGACAATCAGACCTAGTTTTAATCACTCATGTTTAAAGTTAAAATAAGCTGAGGAAATTAAAATGAAAAGTTGAGAGATGTTGGTATTGGAGCATAAATGTAACCTGTTATTTAATCACAGCAGGTTTTGTTGGGGCTTAAATACATTTAGCTGCCGCATATGGCAGACACAGAGTCTCTGCAGATATGTACAGTAACTGTTTTTTCTCTGAGATAATAGTAAAAAACATGGCTCCAGGCTTTTTTTGCTCAATGAAATGGATTTCATGGTGCATTTTTCCCTCAGTATACTGTGCTGTGCTACAAATCAAAACCTGGCTCACGCTAAGGGGTACACTTTTGTATTCATCTTGACACCAAACAGATATGCGCCTTGGCTGCTCTACAAACAGGCTGTTATACATTTGGACTCAGCATACAAAGAGGTAATAGATGATGTGCTGTAGATTAAGTAGTTAGAACAAGTTAAAAATAAGCAGATATAAACAAAATTCTTGAAGGAAAGGAATAGCACAGAAGAGGAAAAAAGATATGGATGATGTAATGTGAGAATCTAACCTGCAACTTTTAATGCGCTCTGAGAGGTATGGGTGATGGGAGAGGTCACGCCGACAGGAGGATTTCGGCCTTTCCTGAAACTTCCTGGCTGACCCAAGCTTTGAGGCTTCTTCAGTTCTCCTTTGGACCCTATATCTTCGCTGAGGCTTGGAGGCTTCTTCCTCCACTTGCTTGGCGCCTCTGTCTTGAGACTCCCCGTGTCATAGCTGCCACAGTCGAGCTTGTGGACAGCCTTTCCATCCTCGCTGTACCAAGAAAGTCCACTTTCCACCAGGGAGCGCTTCTCTGCATCAGTGCGGAGCTGCAGAGAGAAGGGAAGCACAGAGGCACAGTGTGGGTAACCATCAGACATGGTCTGCGTTATCTATGGAATTGACTGTTCTCTGTAATCATTTTTTCATCTTAACTGCATTCCAGTGGGAAGGAGGGAGACAGACTGATATGCCCAGAGAGGATTGAGAATACCACAGAGGAAGACAAAGGAAGGAAAACAAAAAGTGTTTATAGATTTAACACTTTCAGAGATAGCATGAGGACAGAATGATTCAGGAGTTTGCTTCCAGTGTTAATTATTTATTATTTCCATACATGACAGTAGTGTACCTGATAAATCTGTCTTTACTTTCTTTTTTATTAAACTTCACACTCATGATCTGTATTTTCAAACTCTGTCTTAAAATAACAGATTTTAATGTAAATACATAGTACATTAATTTGTACAATAATGTGTTTGAAACAGCTTTTGTCAAAATTAAGTAAATAGTGATGCTGTCCTGTGTTTTATTAAATTATATTAATGTAATAACCAATCAAATTTAAATTACTTTATGATCTGATGAGAAATAAGAATAAAATGGTTCTAATTATTATCCTCTTAAAGTGATCAATTTAATCCAGCTTTCCACTGTAATTCGACACAAGAACAATAAAGAAAGTTTAGGAATTGAGGATAGTTTGATCTTTTATTTTTGTAATGGACGACTGTGCCGTGGACTCAAAAAGATGGTTCCACTTTATTAGAAAAACTATCATGTGGTGCATTGAAGAGGTGGCACTGAGGACAAAATTGGGCATGCTGCTTCTTGGCACCCTGATAATGTGGTATACAGTGACAGATGGCTCATTGAGGAGCACTAATGTGTATTTCTCCCTGATGAGCATTCTGTAAGTAAGCACAAAGACAGAATATTTACCTGTGCAAAAAGCAGAAACCATGTCCACTTATCTAATGTAAACATGTAACAAGACCAAGCAAATAAAAAAAAGATTGATAATCCAAAGATCCCACATGAGATCTTAAATCATTTGTGTCCTATATGGTTCCACAAAAAAAGTTAAATATGTTGCTAACATTTGTTAAAACAGCCTCAATTAATTATTTTGGAATAGTACAATATATGTTGCATGCGCTAACAAGTTCAAGGCCAGCAGGTTCAGACAAACCTAAAAAAAAGTGTTATTGTATGAAACTCTGCACATAAATCATCATGCACAGTGCTGGTTAAACATCCAAGTGAAGTAACAATAAGCAGAACCCATTTTTGAGTTTAAGGCTCAGTGCAACTACCGGAAGTTAACATGTAATTTTCTGAACAGAACAAACATTAATGACAGATTTATTGCACTGTAACTGATCAAGATTCTGTTTAGTATCATTATAATGACAGAGGTGAGGTCTGTGGTTTCTTTTTGTGGCCTTGTCAAAACAAAGGACTCACTTTTAATACACAACACAAAGTAAATCACAGAGTGAAGCATCAAAAATGCATCAAGTAAAGGCCATGGTTGCAATCTTAAGCACTGCTTTCACAAAAAGAGGCAAGATAAAAACGAAAGCTAGACTGTTAGGTGCAGAATTTCAGCTCACCATGGCAGAGGAGTTACGTCTGGATCCCAGCGGTGTGCTCGGGAGGGAGTTAAGGGAGGAGCTGACGTTGAACTCCTCGGAACTGAGGTTCTCTGATCCGTCGCCATCTCCATCGCTGAGGCCGCTGCTGATGGAGCTGCTTTCGTCCCAACTGAAACAAAACAAGATGAATACTTAGCAAGAACTATATGTAAGCATGTAACATTGGTAAAAGTCAGAGTTTTAAGAGAGACAAGGCTGGCAGCAACAGTGAAAGTCCATCTGTCCGCAGAAAAGTGTCTCTGGGGGTGGCCACATGCTCAAACAAGCAGGTAATTCCAACATGGCTGCAGCTGCTTTGATTCAACCAACACATCAGAGCATCGGACCAAAGTGTAATCAAAGCTTCAAAGTGTGTCTTTCAGTTTTAATGAAATAAAATGAAAGTTTATATTAACAATTTAATTGCCTTTGTTGTGTCCAAAACTTTTAAAAATTCATTTCTGTATTTCTGTATCTGTATATTGATTTTTTATGCACTTAGGAGACAAGATAAGATATAACAGCCTTGTGGCTTAATGGTAATACCCAAAATATCATAGGATTATGGCAACCAAGGCTGTATATAATTTATTTTGATGAATTTAGAATCCTTGACAGCTCAAGCATTTTTTTGGTTAAGAACACTTGTCTAAACAACCAGTTTCAACAATTGTTGTGCTGCATTATGAGTGAAAGACAATATCAAAATGTCAATGTCTGCGTTACCCATAAAGCCAAAATGCTTGATTAAAATCTGACCTGGTTTTAAATGTTTTCAAGATATCTGGGTCTTATTGATTTTAAAGTCACAAAATTACACGAAACATTAAAAAAAAACAAAAAAAAACAAAAAAAAACCAAAGGTAAGACTGGTTGTAATGATGTAATGATTTGGAATTAACATTACGAAATGCTTTCTAAACAATCAAACAAAACATGGAAGGACAAAAGCTGCATGGCTGACAGGAATCCAAAGTGTAGATTAAGAAAACATAGCCATAATTTAATGAGTCACCATGACAGCAAAGATAGATTTGGAATGTGGACCAACACACTGCAATCTTTAAACTGTGGCTTCAAGGGAAGCTTTACAGGATATGCTGATAAATCTTGCTGAATAAAAAGTATGTCGAGTGACAGCTCAGGGTTTAAGAGAGCGGTCTGGTTTGGTCTAAGGAACCAGGATGATTGGAAATCAGAGTGACAGGCTTCTAACCCCTCCCTGACCCTTCCCTCCGCCCCACAATGAAATCTCCTCGAAACAGATGCCGCCAGATTGGCCTCTCATGTGCAGAAAGCATGGACAACCCAGAAAACTGCTCGCTGGGCATCAAGTCTCAAGATACATTCATATTTGAATACATTTAAAATGCAGATCACAGTGCGGAGTTCAACAAGAGTTGTAGCCTCTCAATCAACCGAAACATCACAGGAGGATAAAACAATTCAGAGTCAGAGGAGAGTTTAAAATGGAAGAGGAAAAACATTTTTATGTGCTTGAGAAGAGCAATAATGCCATGTTGAATTTAAAAATTATATCTCCAGAGAGCTAAATGCGAGTCCAACTCAGATTTGTATAATTACGTTCCCCATCATTACTACTGGCAACCACAGGTGGTAATCAAATTTATGTTGGCGCACAAAATTGTGGCACAGTGGAAAAGGTAAATTAATAAGACCCTGTAAAGCTGAGTCACTGCTTAGCTGAATCAGTCCTTTTCCCTTTCTTTTGCTTTCCCCAGAGCTGAAAATGCTCTTTGTGGCTATGCAGTCTGCAATTAACAGAGGCATGGAACATGGAATTGCATAGAAAAATACAGGGAGACAAAAATGGCCCATACACGTTCAGAATTGGATTTAATCACAAGGCTGTAGTTGAGTTGTAGTGGCAGTTGTAAAACAAAGAAGAAGCTTAGCCTGACACTTTAGTTTGAAGCTTTCTGATGCACAAAAGTAACATTTTTGTGAAGTGATTTCTGGCTGTAGAAACATGACCTCAGAGGTGTAGTTTGTCAAGAACAGGGGCAAACCACAGGTTAATGTTTGTTTTAGAATTTATAAAATGCTTTCACATACCATCAATAAAGAAAATAATTTTGATTTACATTAAGCGCAGATGTTCGCTGTATGTTGGAACAATACCACCTCTGTCAGGGGCGACAGAGAAGCCATGAATAACCCCACAGGGATGTCGGCCTAAGAAGAGGCAGGAGGGCCTGTGGGTTGTTGATATTACAAGCCAAAAGTGTCTGCTCTCAGAGGTGAAATCAAGACAGGGAGAGGGTGGGAGTGCGCCAGTAAAGTGCATACTTCTTACATAGGGTGGCAATTAACTTTTTGTTTTCCGTGGCACAACTCCAACATCTCTCTGATTTGTGTGTCCGTGCTATTATTTGAGTTGGGTTGCTGTAAAAATGTTTTGATTTAAGAAGACTGGGAGATGATTGGCGCTGTGGAGCAGGGTGGGGACAATACAATCACTGTCCAGACTTGGACCTGGATCTAACAGCATCAACTAAAAACACACACATGAATACACGCAAGTGCAGGCTGCCACCATGGCAAACCAAAAAAACAGCCCATGTTAAGTCTTATAGAGATTTAGAAGTTGACCCTTTTAGCTATAAAACCAACGATCAAAAAGCACAGAGCAAGAGGAATTCATCTTGCTGTATACTTCTGGCAATGTGTCTATTTTCTGCGCAAAAGACAGCGAAGACAAAGCTCCTGTGGTGCATGCCTATGGCTGAGTGAGTGGTGAAGACATCCTCTATTATACAGATAGCTGTGGCAGCACCGCAGTGTCCTCCAAGAATGAAATGCGTTTCCACAGATGTTATAATTTCTACTTCCAAGTTACTGTCAGCATAGCTTCATGCAGTTAATCAGCTATGTCAACATTATGCACACGTGTATAAGTCCAAACTCAAATAAAGAAGCATAACTAACGACTTACTGAACATCATTTTCTCTTGTAAGGACTCCAGTTTAATTCAATTACTTAATGAAAACAAAACAGCCGAAATCATCCTCTATTCATGAATATTTCATCGTCTATGTTACTTAAACGGTACTGTATCGTTAGTCAAATTATATGCATGTTTAGATTTAAGCATCTAACAAATCAATTATGCTAGCAGTTCTTACACGAGAAACGACTATTAACGGTAGATATATGAGAGTTAAGTGGATGAAAAAGTTAGAAAATGACGGAAAACTCGAAATGAGTTATTATTTTTACCTTGGCGTAAAAAGTGTCCTTTTAGCTCTTGGCTCGGACCGCAGAGGAGGCACTTTTCCGATCAAAACACGACCACTCATTTGTAACTGATTTGAAGACAACTCTTCCTTGAATAATCCGTGTACTGCTGAGATTCAAATTCATATCCTCCGTTAGCAGAGACCCCCTTTTTTCCTCCCATTCAGCGAGCAGAAAGAAGCGGTCTGCAGACTGGACAGGCAACACCCCCCCCTTCTCAACAAAAAAAAGAGGAAGAAAAAAGGAGGAAAAAAGGAGCAGGGATGACGAGAGCAGAGACCCTGATGTTCCTCTGAGAAATGATGGCCAACGGCTGTCGAGCTAAGTGGTAACCATGGTAACATCGTTTACATCGCTACCGGGTGAAACGTCACTGACAGTTAAAAGCTGCCCTGATTAGTAATAAAAAAGTATATAAATAAATTGATTCACTGATTAATTTACTTGTTTGTATGTGGATATTTTTTCTCACAATATCTCACATATGATCCGAATTAATATTTGTCAAAAATCTTACACAGCTGTGCCGTTATTACCGAATTAGCCGAGCTGTAATGGATTAGCTTAAAAGTTAGCTCGCCCAGCCAAGTTTCCATAGCTACCACAGGAAAGTTAGCTGATTAAAGGGGCGTTTAAGGTTTTTTTTTTTCCCCCCCAGAAAAATTAAATTTAAAGGACTACTCAGTTTTCCAGTCAAGGTTCAGCAGGTATGCAGGGCAAATGCTATAATGTAATTGGAGTTTTACCTATATTAGACCCACAGTCTAGATATCTCTGCTTTCTCCATTGCTTTGATATTAAAAATTCTGTAAGCATGGGTTGATTAT
>JAOWBC010000710.1:22978039-22994151 GCA_028566105.1 Hypoplectrus providencianus | reverse complement strand
AGGGCCATAACTCCAAGCATGAACATGGGGAAGGATTAGGGTATCACATTAATGCACAATCTGATTTTGGTGTGTGCTTTGCATGTAACTTGAAGATCTAAAGTAAGTGTGACAGTGGATGTATAGGGGTTGTGTATTTATAGCCCATTTTGTTGTTTGTCTGTGGATACAGTGGATTAATGTTGTTCTGCATAAACTAGATGTGTAAATAGGAACACATTTGCATGTACATTAAACTAAAAAATGAAATGAACATTATACAGAATGTCAAGACTTTTTGTCCGCCAAAGTTTTTCTGTCCTCTAGTGGCTGTAAATTGAACTGCAGCTTTAAGTGAGGTTTGAATAACAGAAGAATGTTCCCTGTTTTCCAAGAGCAAACATGAAGGTTATGTTAATGATGAAGAAGCTTCTTAAATATTGACTTCTCTTAACTGGGACAGACCAGATTTCCATAAAGCCGTGTGTTTGACTGCTCCTCTCTGAGGGAAAGATGGAGCTCTGGAGGAGATTCGGCTGCACAGACGAGACAAACACTCTGTCGGGGTGATTACTGTCAGTGTGTACGCATTTAGCCTCAGATAGCCGTGCTGCCCGGGTGTGGGTGAATCAATATCCATTAGACGCCGAGCATATTGCTTTACCTCCATACGTTGATAAACAACAAACATTAGACAGTTTCCAGATTGTTTTAAGCTTTACACATTCGTTATAAGCTGTTATAAAGCAGATTTATCAGAGATAGTGAATTATATTTAGCTAATTCCAGATTAATGGCATGCATGAGCATGAAGAAGTGGGGCTCCAGTGAAAAGGGAAAAAAAAATTGCACCTCGCCATACAGTCGATTACCAGCTGGTTTCCATGGTTACGCAGGAGGAGCCTGATCTATTTTCAAGAGCTGGTAGCTAATGGTCCTCAATGAGCTGAGCCGCGAGTGTGTCAGAGGATGTACAGTAGAAATGCAAATGTGACACAGAAATTGGAAAGAGGATACTGTAAGAAGAAAATTAGAGCGTGTGCTTGTTGCGCCCGCTTCAAAAAACGGATTAACTCGTTATCTTCACTTAGGGTTTTGGGATGTTTGGTAGGCAGGATTAAGACTTGATATGACAGAGCAGGATTCCTGCATTCCTGCAGCAGGATCAAGGATCTTTTTCCACTGAAACTAATGCACACACAGACCTGCAGAGCATATAAATTAGAGGGGTTTCCACAGTGTTGCAGCTTCCACATATAAGCACACAACCCACTCAAGGTCAGACAGGAAACAACACCCAGCATTTCCATATCTTGGTGCGTTTTGGCAGCCACAATACCCCATAATTACTCCTGTGACATTTCCATGTATGTATCCAAACACACCCATAATCCTCTTGGTGTAAATGGTCGTAATCCTCCCCCATCAGGATGTCTCACAGTCACCTTGAATGCATGTTCAGGGACAGAGCGCTAAGCATGACAAGGCATTTTTTAAACAACGGTTACATAAAATGATTAGCATCTTTGGTGCCTGTGGTGTTGCGAGTCCCCACGCTCACCTCTCACACGGAGCTGATGCAGCGAGGGACAGAATACAGGGCAGGTTTAAATGGATTTCGAGTGCACGGATGTTACTGTGAGGAATGGACCCATATGACATAATCCCCGTTTAATCCTAACCTCTTCAGGGTTCTGCTGTCTGATCTTTCTCACCTCCCTCCAAACAAAATGCTAAACCCTTAGAAATGAGGCTGGTCGTACATTTTTATTCAATACAACTTGTTTTTTTTTATGAATCCTAGTAGCGCCACGCCTTTCTGAGTCACTCCAGCTTCAAATTTGACAGAATTTACGCTGACCCATTTCACGTTTTTTTCCTCGCTGCTCTAATTTCCTCTCATCTAAATGTGTCTCATCTATTTCCTCGCCCTTCCCGCACTCTGTAGTAAGAACGTGACCTGGCTAGCAGGGACGAGCGAGCGCTCCAGGGGCTGAGCTTAAATCCCACTGCATGTGCAACAGCGATAAAGCTGCTAAACCACACCAGAGGACTGTCCTGGATTCTTCCTCTTCCTCTCCCTCGCTCTGACTCTCACTGTCAGCTGTCAACTTGGGAGAGGGAGTTAGATAAAGACGCACAAAGGGATGTGAGAGGGGTTGGAGCAAGGGTGAAGGTGAAGAAGAAGAAGAGGAGGATGAAGTAGGAGGAGAGGAAGAAGGAGAGGAACAAGAGGAGCTTGTGGATGAAGAGGAGGAAAAGGTCCCTGGAATAAGAAGAGCATGAAGAAGACAAAGAGGAGAGAAGAAAAGGAAGAGGTAGGAGAAAGAGATAAAAAGGTGTAACAATAAGGAGAGTGGTGATGGCAAATAAAAAAGAGAAAGAGAAGTAGAACAACAATTAAATCAAGAAGAGCAAGAATAAGATCATGAAGAAAAAGTGTGAAGAGGGCGAAAGGAATTTGAGAAAGGGAAAGAAAAGAAAGGGAAGAAGAACAGGAAGAATAAAAGAGTGTGAAGAACATGAAGGTGAAGATGGCTAGGAAGATGGAGAAAGGACAAGAAGAGGAAGAACAAGAAGAAAAAAAAAAGACAAATTAGAGGAAAATGACCCAAAAAAAAGAACAGCATGAAGAACACGAAGACAAATTTGAAGGAGATGAAGAAGAGGGTAAAGGAAGATGGAGAAAGAGAAGTATAAGAAGGAGTAAGATCATAAATAGCATAAATAAGATCAAGGGAAAAAGAATAAGAGGAACATAAAGAAGATAAAGAGAAGTGTGTGAAATAAAGAAGAGAGTTAAGAAAAAGAAAATGGCAAAGAAAAGTTGAAGAACAAGAATAAGCTGGTTGAAGAAAACAAAAACAGGATCAGGGAAGATGAAAAAGAAGATGTCAGACTGTGAGGTGCAGTTTTCCTGTTGAAAGTTGAAACGTTTCGTCTGATCTGAACTATTTGTTGACAGAATCTCACAGAAAGACTCCGAAGCTCTGAACTTTCCACCAGTCAGAGTTGAGGGAACATTTATTGTCAGACTGTTCGGATTCTCTCCTCCGTCTGAGCGAGGAGGTTTTCACACGTTTTTCACTGTCAGCAGAAACAGAAACATCTCCTGACAATGTCATGGCCACTGTGAGAAACCCTTAAAGAGAAGCAGCAGTGGAGCTGCTGATGAAAGCGGTTTGATCCGTCTGCCAAGTACAAAAAACACCAGATACCAACACAAAGTCATGACGTCAGCATGGAACGTTTCCCTCAAAGTTTTTGGGATAACACTTCTCCGTGGTTCCCATTTCTATAATGCATTATAAACATGGTTTTAGTGGATACGAGCCACGTGTAGCACTGTGCAAAAAATATTTGATCAACATTCAACTATAAAACCCATTAGAGCCTGACAGATGTAATCGGCTGATATTGACATCCGATCATAGGATGGAGAAATGGTTTTTGCTTTGAAATATTTCATTCTTTTTTTTTTTTGACTGAAACTAAAAGAAATTATATTTATTTATCAATTTACCTGTTATTCTTTATTTTCAAAGTTATTATTTACAGTTATAAGTAATAATGTAATATATTGTTTGTTTAATGTATAACAATGTGAAATATAATTAAACTTGGTATAAATCCACATTAAAGATCATCTGATCGCTCTGATAAATAATAATGCAATATGTAATATTCCTAATGTATCATAAAGTATCAGAATAGTTTGACTTGCTGTTCAACTACAGAAATTAATTCTGCGAGGACCTCAATGTATTATAACTAATAGTTGTAAAGCATTTCTCATTTTTAGTCATTTTTGTTGTTGTGATTATAGTTTTGGCTTATGGACACGAGCTTACAGGACAGTGTGAGTCAGTGATCTGCAGCTATAAATTATTATGACACTTGACCTTACAGGTCAAAAAAGGCCTTTGCACATTGGGGGTGTGACAGATAAATATATAAATATTAAACATATTCTGGTTGGTTAACACATTTTGTTTGCTACATAACTTCATATGTGTCCCATCATAGTTTTGATGTCTTTAATATTTTTTTGTCATGTAGAAAAAATAATAAAAACAAAGAAACCTATTGGATGAGAGGGTGCATCCAAACCTCTTACTGGTGTTGATTTGGAATATATAAAACAATCAGAGTTTGTGCTTTCTGCATAATGAGTACTAACTTTTGTTCCTGTACATTTTGATGCAGATGCTTTTGTACTTTCAGTCAGTTTTGACTGCAGGACTGTATCTTGTCGTGGAGTAACTTCTCAGCGTGGCATTAACCCTTTTCCTAAAGTGAGGGACCTGAAAACCCTCCACTGCTTGATTGTCTGACTGAATGCAGCAGAAACGCTGCCCAGTGAACACAGCAGGACACCAATCAGCCTGTTGTTCACGCTGAGTTTAATGAAATGTGACACCGACTCCTAACTGACCTTTGCAAAGTCACAAGGGGACCTAAAGGGCCCGGCAGCATCACTGACTGCTTCATGTCGCTGTGTCTTCTTACCCATTAGCCAGGTTGTCGTCGTCGTCGTCGGGCAGACTCTTCCCCTGCAGGTCGCTGTCGCTCAGGTAGCCGGACTTGAGATCGGCATCGTCCAGGCCTTCGATGAGCTCAATGCGAGACGTGCTGCTGAGGCGGCTGGAGCAGCGAGCCGGCATGGTGTGGGAGCCGATCTTGCTCCCCTGGTACCCTCCGCCGGTGGAGGACGGGGCGTCCCCCGCCTGGAGCCGGGGGCTGGACTGGCCGTGGCGCCAGGAGAGAGGAGAGGAGCGGTTGGACAGGCTGGATATGCTGCGAGCGTTGGTCTCGTCGCTGTCGTAGCCCACGTTGCTGCTGTCCACACAGCTACACAGACACACGAGGGAATGGTGGAAAAGCATTCAGATCCTTTCTTAAGAAAAAGTAGGAAAACCACACTGAGAAACTACTCCACTACCAGCGAGTCCTGCAGCAAAATGTGGATTAAGTATCAGAAGGAAAGGCCTCAGATACAGGATGGAAACATTCAGATTGTTTAGTACATATTCCAAATATATTACTGATTAGAGCCATATGAATGAACCAGATATTATCAGCTGATAATGCCATACTGACACATTAGTATCACTGTATAAGCTTCAATATGTGTTGTTATTACAAATTCTTTTCTTTCACAAAATATAATGCAAAAAAGTTCCTTAGTTTTATTCACAAATTGTGTTAGCAATTGACTAAAACTGAACAGTCACAATGTTTATTTAGCAGTTTATTTTATTCTGATTTATTCTTTAATTACTTGGTAGTAGAATTTGCTGATAATGAAATACACTGTTATTAGAATGGTAAATATTTAATACAATTTAATGTTTAAGAATGTAGCTCTTTGGACACATCTGCAGATTACTATATTAGCCACTATAATGATTATAGATGTATTCTCCTGCTATAAGATCAGCATTAGCATGAGTTTTTATGTAAGCAGCATTGTTTTTTGTACATATATGGCTCATTTTAACTACTTAATATAGTGTTTTGGGGGTTAATTAAAAAAAACAAATAGTGCAATAACTTTAAATTGATCATGTTTTTATGCTTATTCTCAACCTGAAAAGTAACTAAAGCTGACAGCTAAACACACTAGAAAAAAAATGACAATATTTGTTTTTAAAATGTAGTGGAGTAGAAGCATAAAGTTACATAAATGAAAACACATCAGTACTTTGGTCAGTGTGGGTTTAAGATGACAATCTCATCCAGACTGACAAAAAAAATCAACAACAGAGTGAATGATGAGACCAGAAACCAGCAGAAATGTGTCTCTTTCCATCAGACGTCCTTCAGAGAAACTCACAGCGGCATTGAGTCGCTGCTGACCCACATTCAGTCCCGTCTTCAGGGAACAAAGCTGGAAATGTGGCCTCAGAGCCCAAAGACAATGAGCTGATGTCTCTGCTAACAAATGGTTGTGTCTCTCCTTCAGCACCACATTCACAAAAAATAAAAAACAGACTTTGTTTTGTGTGACCACACCCAAAGCAACTTAAATCCTCTAAAAATTATGTTCATTATGACAGCTATGTGTGATTTTGATACTGGAGTGAATCAGAAGTTTTTCCTTAATTTTCTATTTGCATTTAATATATATTTATTAAACAATCTATTATGAGACCGATACCAATCCTGATTTTAGAAGGGAAGAAAATTATTAATAAGTGATACTGAAGCCCATATTAATTGTTTTGGTTTTGTTTGGTTTTTTTGTTGTTGTTTTTTTTTTGGATGGAATGATAATAGACCTTTAAAATTTGAATTATGCACCAATTTTCCACTTCTCTACATACTGAGCTACTTTCTCAAACATAAATTACATCATTATGCATTATATAAATGTAAGACATTGTTAGCCAATCCTATCAATGATAACAGAGAAAATTGAGATAAATAGGAAAAAATTAAACAAAATGAAACATCATTATTGTTCAGTTTTAGTCAATTGCCAACAATTCAAAACAATTATAAAAAATGACAATATCAATGTAATCTAAATGACAGCAAATGGCATTTTCTGCATTATATATTGTGTAAAAACTTTGAATATCAGCAGATATTGACAGAAGGTATACTGATATTGATAAACTTAATAGGCTGATATTAACTGAATGTGGGTCAGCCGATACATCTGTCGGCTCTAATCTCTACTAAAGAAAGATTTTTTTTTTTTAGTCTTCAGAAAAAGACTTTTCTGCCCAGACATCTTGCAGCACAACAATATTTTATTCAGAAGTGCTTTCTATTATTCTGAATATCAAAGTTTTCCTTTCACGCCTGTAAGTGGGTCAGGGCTGGAAACGTCCTCCAGATGGCTGCGAGCGGCTTCTTGTGTCTGTCGATTACATAACGAGATGCACCAGCTCAGCCAAATAAATATTGCAATGGCTACGACCATGGGGGTATTTTTATCCATTCTTGATGGATAATTCATCAATATGGAGGCCGACCGGTGCCGCTCCAGTGCTGAACCTGAGTGGGAGCTGGTTTTTTTTGTCAGGAGTGCTGAAGGGAGCATCCATTAGCGAGGCCTGGTTAATTTAAATTACACAATCACAAGATTTCAGACAAGATAACGGATGGAGCTGAATGAAGGATTACAAGAAAATGTTTGTTACTGATAAAACATACAGCAGAGGAGGTTTGTTGTCAGTGAGGTGTGTTTGTCAGCAGGATAACAGAAAACTTCTGGTTTTCACTGAACCTGGTTCAAGTGTAAACCATGGGCTGAGAAAGGAAGCCTTGGCAGAGGTGTGTGTTCTCTGTCGTTAAAACAATTTAAACATTTTAAAACACTACTGGCAGAAAATTGACAGTGTTGGGAATGTCCACAAAACTGGAATAAAATGATTTTCACAGTGAAACGACCAATGGAGGATAATATCATCAGTCCACATAGTCACTGATCAAACTCATATGGACGCAAAACCTTCTGCAGGGTCTTTTTCTACCATTAAGAATCATCACCTAATCTCATCTAACTTTTTGGTTGCATTTTTTTTTAATGTTTTACGCAGTTTTAATTAATTCTCCTTACTTTAGATCTGTTGATGTCACAACCAGAGTACACACCTTCAGATGCCTTTTCAGAGCAGTCTGTTCACCATTAAATGAGGATTTTTTTTGAGTTACTGTTGTTTTTCTATCATCTCAAACCAGTCTGGCCATCCTCCTCTGACCTCTGGCATCAACAGGAGAACTGCAGCTCTCAGGATATTTTCACTTTTTTTTGGACGGAGAGATGGTTGTTAGATCAGCAGTTTGTGAAACACTCAGACCAACAACCAGGCCACGTTCAAGTCAATCAAATCACCTTCCATCCTCATTCTGCTGCTCAGGTTGAAGCCGAGCAGCTCGTCTTCAGCATTTCTACAATCTAAATGTATTGAGTTGCTGTCATCTGATTGGCTGATTATACATTAGAGCTAATGAGTATTCTAACAGGTGTACCTAATAAAGTGGCTGGTGAGCGTAATAAAAAAGCAGTGAGCCTGCAGTTTAATAAGGCTGCAGAAATGGGTTATGAGGATTTCAAAGCACACAGAAAACCCCCATTAATGCAGATATAAAGAGTCAAAAGCAAAAAAAGTGTCATGGTGCACAGAGTGTTACATCTTAACTTTATGTCCAGATGATAATGAAAGACCTGTTCTCCACCAGCTTCTTATGTTGAGGTTGTTGCTACAAATTGTTGCCTCCACCGAGAGCCAAACAGAGAGAGCTTCCTAGAGTGAAGTCATGACCATGAACAGAGACGGGCTATTTCAGACGGATGGAAGCCAGATGTGCACCGGGTGGCAACTGTCCAAGCGGCCACAGTACAACTGTTTACACGTGATCGCGTTATGTATCGATCCAACAAGCTTGTTCACATGAGCGTTTCTTTCCATTTAAACCAAACACAGATTTCTTGAACAAAACATGCACTGTCTGTACTGGCTCTGTGGTATTTGCCAGCGGTGCAGGAGACACAACTACAAAACTATTATAAAATGCAGACACTCACCTATGACTGAGCTGGGAGCCCCGCAGACTGGACATGGTATCCTCCAAATTCTGGCGGAGGTCGAGGACATTTTGCACGGTCCGCTTCCTCTGGGACTCAGGGTCTGTGGGTCGGCCATGCAGAACGAAGGGTTATGAAACATTTAGAGGGTCACAATAAAAGCTCAGACACAAGCTGCAGGTTTATCGTACATGCACACATTTCTGCCTCCACATGCATCTGCTCCCGCCTGTATTATGTGAGTCCGGATGAGGTGACAGGTGTCCTGCCTGTAAACACACAGCCAACATATGTCCACATCATTAGGCAGGAAGAGTTTACCCCCTCACTGTGAAAAGCTCCTCCACCCCCCCACCACCACCTCTGCACTGGCATCCTGAAAATGAAGCACTGAAACTTAAATAGCCCACCAGGGGGATGTGTTCTGACACACACGCCACACCAGGACGTCTCTAAAGGAGTTTTTCTTTGCAGAGCTTCTGTTTTTTTGTGTCATCGAGCATTAAATCAGAGTCATTGAGTTGAAGCTGTACAACCGCCTGAACTGCAGCCAGAGGGTTTTCACCGCCGGTCAGCGAATTCGTACAAAGCCGCGTGCAACGTTAAATGTGCAGTCAGTGGGTCGTGGCCGCGTCAGATCAATATTACAGCGCAATTACCACTGTTGTTTTGTTAGCTGTAACAAATCAGAGAAACCTCCCTGTCTCAAATGAGATGGGGCTTTCCACTGCACAGGCTCAGGGCCCTTTGGGAAGGAAGATATTAACATTCATTGCATTAACTGGAATAGCTGGAGGAGAAGTAGGGACGTCAGGGGGTTACGTGTCAAATAATGTGCTGCTCTCAAACCGGGATGTTGAAATAATTCGACAGGGGGGCTTCAACAACACAGAAACATTTACATACAGCGCCAACACCCTTTTTACAAACAGAGCTGGAGATAAACGTGCTCAACAATGAAAAGTCAGGGTCTGTTGTGCTTTCTCCAAAAAAATTACTAAAATAACGACTACTATATTACAGGCTTCATTAACATATTTTGCGATTCAACAGATCTGAGAGTAAACCATACAGTCCAACCACATGGGTCAGCTCCCTTTATAAAACCAACACCAGACATAGAGGAGCCCAAATCTGCAGTATGGATTAAGCTCTTGTTTATTAAACCCATTTCTCACCGAATTTAGTGTAAATATGTAGGTTTTTTTTTTTTTTTTTTTTTTTTTTTAAAATGCCGGTCCTGTCCAACCAACTACCAGACTCCAATATAATATTTTTAAATTTACACAGATCTGAGAATAAAGTGCAATGGTTGCTGAATAGAAAATGAATAATTTACACCTTTTAAAAAAATTATCGGTACTGAAGATAAAGGTGCACAAATCTGCAATGGAAATAAGCGTTTGTTTCTAACAACATTTTCTGTATTTTACATATATATTGGTTTTGAACATGCCAGTCCTGCTCTACTTCTTTCCAGACTCCATTAACATACTGCTCAGTGAAACTGATCTGAGACCTTAGAGCAAAGTTTGCTGAATAGAAAATTAAGAAGAAACACATTTACATTTAATGCATTTAAATTTAATGCATTAACACAGTATTAATAACACATTTTGCAAACCAGCAGGAAGGAGTTCAAACTCCACACTGAAGGCCTTTTCCACTCATATTAACATACATATTTTGTTTTTTGTATCACATGAAAAAACATCTAAAAATAGACAAAACTCCTTCCTTCCTGCCAGTGACAGGTCTGTCAGCAGCTGCTGCCGTCTTATCATTTCCAGACTACATTAACATTTTGTTCAGTTCTCTATCTGGGTGCGGCAAACCACAGGGACGCAGGGTTTATTTATTAATTTTTCTTTTCTTGCCTTCTCTCGCTTTTATATACACAATTACAACTTTTCTATATGAATTTAAAAGACGTTGAATTATATAAATGAACTAGAACAATCAATATATAAACCAATAAAAATAAATAATAATAAAAAACACAATGTTTTTATTGTATTATTGAAAAAACTAATAAAGGACTTCACTAAAAAAAAAGGAAAATATTAATAAAAAAGCATACAGTATGGAAGATTGTTGAATTTGCTTTAAAAA
This sequence comes from Hypoplectrus providencianus, assembly GCA_028566105.1. NCBI lineage: Eukaryota > Metazoa > Chordata > Actinopteri > Perciformes > Serranidae > Hypoplectrus > Hypoplectrus providencianus. The sequence continues at coordinate 22,983,521 of JAOWBC010000710.1, read as the reverse complement.
CTTTTCAATCTTTTCTGTGAAAAATATGAAACATTTGATGGATTTGCTGGTTTGAATAGTATATGTGCTGTATGATAACATATATATAATAAAATTAATGTCCTCAGTAAAAAAAACGATAACTTTCTGTCTTCTGAAAACTTGTGTCTATGTTTAACTCGATGTCTGTGTGTGTGTGTGTGTGTGTGTGTGTGTGTGTGTGTGTGTGTGTGTGTGTGTACGTAAAATATTGACGGATGCTGTAATTTATGATTTGTTTGTCTGAGAGCTGAACTTAATGAGATATTGAATTACATCTCAAATATTATGTTAATGGAAACTTGTCTGGGCTCAGATAATATTTTGAGGTGAAATTGATTTATATGGTAGCAGACGTCTCTTTTAATGCATGCACCTAAATTCATATTTAATGTCTTTATCCAACTACTCCATAAATGACCATGGCATGAAATTATCATCCTTACATAATATTTGACAATAAGACAGTTACTATATGTATAAAATATGGCCTTTACCTGTACTTTTTCAATCTTTCATGCCTGTGTAGCTTAAAATAATGATAGAAATATGTATGTGTATGCATGTATGTATAAACTTCTGTGGTTCCACAGAGCTGCAGGCCATTACTGCTGCACGTCTGAGATCCTGCATGACAGATCACATATAATTACAGTGAAATGAGGTTTGCTCATCCCTTTTTCCAGGAGTCCTGCTGTCTGCGCCGCTCTCTTCATGGACGTCTCCACCTATCGTCCTAATGACCTGGAATCTGCTCGTCAGGACTTTCAGCTTGAAAATAATCTAAAGCAACTGATTTAGGGGTTTTTTTCTTCATCACACAGCGGACAGTCGCTGTACAGAACCAGAAGATGCATGAACTGAAAGGAAGTTTTTCATTTGGTTGAAATATCTGCTGCCCTGTCTTGTGATGGGGAGGCAGCGTATGACTTTCCAGCAGGAATTTAATAAATGAGCCCATTAACTAAGTTTTCCATTCTTCTGTAAACACCATGTTGGTAAACAAAGAGGCCCTCTATGGCCAGAAATAAAAGCTTCCTTTCAGCGAGTTTATAATGAGACGGGGCAGAGCACAGTAATCAGCATTAAGCTGGCCTATGTAAAGCAGTCGATGAATAAGAAAATCTATTTACAGTAACAAGTGTGTCCACTGTACAGGCTGAGCAGGAAAAAAGTCCCAGTGAGGAGAAGAGTGTTCATACAACTCCGCCATGAATTATGTAAAGCATTAACATTACATTAAAGATTCATTTTTTCATCTTAATGATCAGTTTAAGTCAATAATCAACATCATCAACATCCTGGTGGTCGTTTTATTCCTTTCATGAGCACAAAGCACTTGACTGGTGTCAAAGGCCCACATGGGATTATCAGCCTAAATTATGTTGAATTATTCATTGAGGTAATAACCTCCCCTTTTTGAGGAATAAACGACTTTCAATTGATTTGGAAACATCTCATATTTAGAGGGAAAAGATGTATCAGCTCGAGGCATTCTGCTGAAAATTTATGCAATTAGGTTAATAAAGCAGACGTGGGCGTGGTGCCGGGTTCTGCAGAGATTTTAGACATTTCGGTTGTGGTTTCACACTCAAACACACAACAAAACCAACTGCACTGCTACGTTTTAGCCTAGTTATTGTGTCCATCTATAGCAGTAAATGCAGCCGACTATAAGTGTGACTGAGATGAGTGATAGACGTCCATTCAGGCTAATGAGGCGTGGATAACCAATTAAATCTCCACAAACGCGTTCATGAAGATACAACAGTGAGCGTGCTCTCTGATGACACTGAGTAATGAAATGATAAATGAGTGAACAGGAAATGAAATGTTGGTTGGTGTTAGACATGATTGAACCAGATCTGTCAATGATAAGATCTTTTGGAAAACGCACTCCTGTTCTTCAAATCACAACATCATCCATCAAAAGTGTCAGCAGAACCCAAAACACTGACAAAAAAACATCAAACCCTTTGAAGGATGCATTCAGTGCTTGAGCACATATATCTTCTTTATCTACCCACACACAAATTGTGAAATAAGTCAGTTTGTTTGTAAGACAACACGACAACAACGAGCCGTTCAGATCCTCTAACAACAACTCATCACCATATTCGTCAAAAATAAAACCTCTCCAGCAATCACCAAACCTTCACCACTGTTCATTTCATGTATGTTGGACTGAGCTCTAAACTCGCCAAAATAGGTTATTTGTCACTACTGCATCGACCCTTGTGAGTGTTTCCAAGTAAAAAGTGTGTCAGAGTGTTAAAAAAAATAGTACAAACGTCATTATACAGACATGTACAGTTTGGGGTTGTAAACAAAAAGCTGCAGTTTGGTTTAATTTAGGCAACAAAGCATTGGTCTAGATTTATGGCAAATAAACATCTTGGTAAAGTGTTACAGTTTAAACAGTAAATAAATGCTCCTAAATGCAGGAAGTGCAGTAGTTAAGAGGATGTGACTACAGGAAGTAACATAGCTAACTAAAAACGTGATGTGCAAAACCTGAGGCACAGAATCAGACATTTAAATCACAGTTTTTGCTTTTGTTTTTATAGAGCACAAACCACGTTTTCCTGGGTGAAAGTCTGATGGCTGTACGTCCCCTCCATCACCCCCATCACATGCACAGAGTAAAACTTCCTACATTTATACTTTGCATCATCATTTATCATCATTATTATTATGAACACTTGGGGGTGATGGAGGACAATAAGAGTCGTATGTTGCTGCCTGTACTTACGAAAAATTGGTTTTGTTTTGTGAACATTAACCATGTTCTGATATCATCATGAACCTGACAATGAGCAGTACATGCCCCCTTTAAATAGAGTAATGTTCACTCTCTTTCCATCTTTTTTAATAGTTCCTTTACTGACCAATAGATTCACACAACATCCAGAGCATTATTATGGCAGTAAACAATTATTTACAACGTAAAGATGTCGTGCAGTAATAACCAGAGAATGAAGTCACTCTCCCTCTGTGTGTTTTAAACTAACCTCGTCTGTATTTTGTGGACAACAAACAACAGAAAATAATTGTTGTTGCCAGTTCGGCTGCTGTGCGTGTTAGTGCATGTTTGTCCCTCTGTTATGAAGCAATAACCGTTAATAACGACTTCCTGGCACACGGTGTTGTCAGAGAAACGTAAGGACCACCTGCCTGCTTCCTCTCAGGTTACAGAGAGAGATGTTGCCATGTTTAGGACTGTTTACGGTGATATTAGCACTGCTAGCGTAGCCACCGCCATGTTGAGAGCCGTGTGCAAACAATCAATGCTCTGAATTCTGTTCACAGCCACTTAAAGGTCTGAACTGTAAAATAACTAAAAATATCCAACAGCCCTGCAGGAAAAACAGTGGGTTTTTTTCACAGCCAATGACTCCTCTGAAATACAGAGAAGAGGCTGCACATATAATACCAAGAAGGCATGCTTTGAAATACAAAGAAAACTAATAAATCAGAACCCCCTTCAGATAATCCATACCCTTATTATTCATCAAGCTCTTCCTATGGATGAACCTGACCTACACGTCCAGAGAGAAACCATTTTCTCTGCAATTAGCACCTCTGTAGTACACAGGGTGTAAACCATCTGTCAGTCTCCACAGATGAATGGGAGGAGGCTAAATATACGTCTGTGTGCCTGAAATGAATTCAATATGGCATGCCTTCTTCCCCATCTCTCCCTCTCGTTTTTTTTTTAAGGGAGCGTACGTGGAGCAGCGGATGGACCCTCGAGTGCATCAGCACATGTTGCAGCAAACGAAGGCTTTATAAAAAACAGATCAGTCTGCTGGTTGATAATCCCCAAACCCCCTTAGGCTTTTTTTTTTTCATGCAATCAGCCGGCAGTGTTCTGATAGGAAGCAGGCACATTTCACAAAAATCAATGGCCTCAGACACCTGAGCGACATGCTGGAGGAATCAGAACAATAGGGCGTCACTACAGCTTTGGCATTTACACATAAAGGTTAATAGGCTGCCAAGCTGATGCAGCATTCAGGGAAACAAAAAGAGGAAAAGCATGCAACAAGGAGGTCTTCTGTTTTTTTCCTCAGCTGGGGGCTGCAATGGATCCGTTTAGAGGGAATGTGGGTCTGCAGCAGCAAGCAGGTGCCGTGTGGTGGCTGTATGAAAGGGGGCGTGCTGCCGAGAAACCTCACAAGCGGGGCGTTTGGTTTGTAGCACATGGCCACCACACGTACCGGAGGGGCTCTGGGGCTGGAAGAGGAATCAAGACCGCTCTGCTGTACTCACCTAACATCTGACTGAAGAGCAGCTGCTCCAGGTCGCCCAGCACTGTCACCACCAGCTCTGGGTCCACCTTCAGGAAGGGCTTGTCTCCCCCTTCCTCCCCCTGGCCCTTGGAGCCGGACTCCCCTCCGGCCCCGGCTCCCTGCTTCTTGCCGTTGGCCTTGGCCTTGCTGGACAGGATCTCATCATCCGACTTGCCATCCTCAGGTGCCTTGCTCAGCGGCTTCACCTCCGCAAACGGAGCCCGAGGTATGCGGCTCTGCTTGCTCAGAGCAGATGGAGCGGCCAGGGGGCTGAAGGGTTTGGGTTTGCCCTGGAACAGCGAGTGTTCGGATTTGGAAAGGTTTCTGGAGAGAGGGGCGCCCCCTCCGGCGCTGCTGCCACCCCCTGCGGTCTTTGGCTTGCCCGTCTTGGTCTGCCCCGCTCCGGGCTTGGCCATGTCATCGCACCACTTGGGCTCATAAAGGTGCAACTTCTTCTCAGCATCGGTGAGCACGGCCAGGTTTGTCATCGACCTCTGCTTGCGGAGGTTGGACGGCACTGGCAGCCTGCCCTCAGAGCTACCCGCCCGGTAAACCTTCAGTTCACCCCTCTGTGTGCTCTGGGGCACTCCAGACTTGGCCCTCTTCGCTGCCATGCCAACTCCTTTGCCATCTGCTTGGCCGTATGCCTTTGTGCTATCCGTCCTTTCCATCTTCAGATCTCCTTCTCTGCCTTTCACACTATTTCCAAGCATGCCTCCTGCATGGGACCATATAGAAAAGCATCAGCGAGGGAGAAAACAGGCTCCGTCTCAAACCCTCCTCCTTGTGCAAATACATGCAGAGAAAAGCGTCCTCTCCTGCAGCCTCCTCTTTCTTCCCTCCGTCTCCTTCTCTCCCTCTTTTCCTCCTGACGGGCTGCTGCAGTTGCAGCTGTTGCAGTGCTGCCCAGGCACTCCCTTTCTCTCCTTCCCTCCCGTCCTCCTTTCCACACTCCTCCCCACAGCACACCCTCCTGCCGCCGAGCCGCGCAGCAGCGGAATGACAGCGGCAGCAGACGCAACAACGCTCCCTCCTCCCCCTGCTTTCTGCTGCCTCTCCCTCGCCTCCGACTTCCCTCCCATCCTCCCTCCTCCTCCTCCTCCTCCTCCTTCTCTCGTTTTGCCTTCATTTAAAAAGATGCTTTGCTGTGTCTCAGCAGAATATGCAGAAAG
>JAOWBC010000710.1:22854559-22870157 GCA_028566105.1 Hypoplectrus providencianus | reverse complement strand
ATAGATAGATAGATAGATAGATAGATAGATAGATAGATAGATAGATAGATAGATAGATAGATAGATAGATAGATGCAAGAAATTAATAAATATTAAAAACAATAAGGATACTATTTATGGGAACAAAGCACAGTGTGTAGGCCGTTCAAAAGATAAATGTGTCTAATAGTCTTTTTTCATATGGCTTTCCTCCAAATTAACAAATAACATCTTTTTTTGTGGTGGGCTATTAAATTAATGCAAGTGTTATATTTTATATATAATAAATACATACACACTGACACAATAGTGATGATGTAACAGAAATTATTTTTGGTATGCATTTGTGACGTTCCAAGTCTGCACACTAGTTTTATTTTTGTGTGTATTTTAAATCTGTTTTTTCAACTCACTTGAAATGCTTTATACAGTGTTTAGCATTCTTCAGTTAGACTTAAATGATTTTAATTTAATTTAAATGATTTGAGTTCAAAGCAAAATTATGAAAAAAAGAAGTTATTTTCTCATGCAAACTTGAAAAAATGTCATAAAAACAACTTTTTAAAAATGAGATTAAAGTGAATTAAAAATCTAAACATAAATGTATTTATTTAATTCAAACATCATCAATGCCAGACAATAACTAAAGAGAAAGTACATGTAACTAAACTTTGATGACTTTTTTTAATCTGCTAAATCCATTTGCAGTGTTGGAAGAGAAGCTTCATGCTCCTACCTTTGGGCTGCAGAGCTCCAAACCAGACTGAAGTTGTGTATTCCTCCAAATGGTTTTTGTTTGTGTCTCTCTCTGAGCGCCTGTAGGTAAAACTGTTGAATCCCTCTGGAGGAACGAGGCTGGAAGTGTTGGATGATCCAGGTATGAACTGCGCGAGACACAAAACAACACATATCGGCCACACTTCGCTGCTGTCACAGAAGAGACGCTTTGTGTTTCTTTCTTTCTTTCTTTTTTTTTTTTTTCAAATAGTGCGTGTCAGTGAGCGGGACTACCGGTGGAAATATGATTGTACAGAGCCTGTCAAAGATATCCCTACACACTGGGAAAGTCAAACACAATAGACTATCAATCTGCAAATGTTTTCTTCCCTCCCAACGCAGGGAGCTCCGCGGAAAAATGTAAAAAATGACAATGATCTGAAAACTTCACCGAGACAAGCGGCATGAAAAAACTCTCCCAGAAAAAAGGCTCTAAACAGAAAGAGGGAACATTAGTGGAGAACTTACCTTTTTTTTTTTTTTTTTTTAAAATCCTGGCAGTCAGCTTCTTCTCCTCCGCGAGCGCAGCTGGTCACTTTAGTTAGTTTCTTATAATTTGGCGCCTTGTTGTTTTCCGTAATATTTCTCAGAGGTTTGACAGTATAAGTGGAATGTTAAGTATGACTTTGGTATGAAATCAACGCACTACACTGGAAAACGAAGGGGGAGGGAAAAGACTTGCAAGGAGGAGCCACTGGTGCGCGTCAATCAACAGGCTCGGGGGGCGGGGACTCCGCAGCAAGCCCCGCCCACCCCCAAACCCTGCAGACTGAGCTGCAGCTTCCTGTCCCAAAAGCAGCTCCAAACCCAGGGGCCTGCTCCATGAAGAGAGTTCACCCAATAAAGCAGACTCACTTCACCAAGTCTGGATAATTTTCAGTGTGTTTTATTCCACAAAACAACTTCAAGTTCAGTTCCTGGGAATAATATGCTGGGAATTATGTTTAATTTTGCTTTATGGCTCCAAATCTACTGAAAAAGAGTCAGACTAACTGAAATAAACCCACTTTTTTAAAGGAAAATCCCTGTATGAACCAGGACCTTATCCAAAATACACATACAGCGTAAAAACCTGGTAGGTTCATTAATATGTGACTATTATTATGAATAGCTGGTAAAAATAAAGGAAAAAAAAGTGCTGTAACTTAATCTACCCGTCTAACTTCAGTCATGAAAATGAAACATCCTGACCTCTTAAGCCGAAGTCTCTTAAAAATGTTCAGTAGTTGTGTTAATGTATTTAATGAATTCCCTTTTCTTACAAACATTGTTGAGGAGTTTATTTTAATGATTAAAATCAAGATTACACAGTCTCCAAAAACAGAAAAACATAAAGGCTAAATGTTGGGCCTATTTTGTATTGTGTTGATATTTTTTACACTTAAATGAAGAAATGTTACATGTAAGAAAAGTACAGAAGTATCAATATGCAAATTAATATGTGATTATCCATAATACAAGCACACCATGCTTTATTTTAGTTTTTTTTAATATATACTATATTTGTATTTCTGTAATATTGTTATACATATATAACATGTTAGCTCCTTTTTAATTTGTGAAGCCAACAAACTTTTTAACCTTCTACTGAATATATAGAACAACCTTTCTATATATTCAGTATTCTATACTCAAATATGTCAATGTTTCACAGTATTTACATCAAATAATATTTACAACAAATAATAATAAGATAATAAGAAAGAAGAAAAAAAAAAAGAAAGAAATCCCCAATCATAATCATGACTAACCTTTGCTATTTAACTTCACTCAGTACACATTTGTACTGAAAAAATATTTTACTGCCAGAATTCCACAGTTCCTCTTTGAGAGCTCTGATATTTACCCATTTAAATCTGTTTTCCAGCAATGTCAGTGTATAAAACCACACAAATGTTATACATGTTAGCAGAATTAGAATCTAAATATAAAACAAACTATTTTTAATATAAAATTTGCTCTGGCATTCTTATCTTACATTGACAATAACCTGGTTTGCTTTCTAAAAAAGCAACTCAAAAGTGTAGTTGGATAAATTTTAAGCAGTTAAAAATGCTATAATAGAGAATAACTATTTTCACTGCGTATTCCCAAAGGAAATCTGTGTTTTTCTTTCTCCATAAGCTAATAATGAGGTTCTGTCACTCTGTTGAGACTTTATGTCACTATAAACAACCCAAACTGAGACCTTGAGCACATGTCCGCCTAGCAACAGCTCCTTCTGTTGGTCAACAGCATGTTTGCATCCTTTAATGCGTTTTCCTGCAGCACTGAGCCTCTGAGCAGAGCTGCTGTTCATGCAGGTGGTGTGAGACTGACTCACTCGTAGGTGCACTAATTGTGTAAAGAACCACAAAGGTAATCACAGCAGTTGTTTCGCTGGAAGTCACGTACCAGAGAAAAAAAAGACAATGAGGGGAGAAGAACTCACCTTACAGCATCTGTCCAGAGGAGCCGCCAGCTTCAGGCTTCATTTAATCTGCGAGTTTGGACGACTGCCTGAGCAGGTTCAGGCAGAATACACACCTCTCAGTTACTCTTCAAGGCCCTGGGCTCAAACAGGTTTTTCATCCTGTGGTGGAGCTCTCCTCTCACCACGTCAGACAACTGCAGGAGGACGGCGTGGGTGTCTCTGAAAACCTGCAACTACTTTCTGATTATCTGCCAGCTGTCGGCTCAAAGGAGGAGACGTTAAACATATTTTATAGCTGCAGATGAAAGATTACAGAAAAACTAAAGGACAGAGACGTGAAGAGGAAATAGGGGATTTACTTTAAACATAGTTTGGTATTTTAAAAGTGACTATAAGATCTGTGAATTAGGTATGGTTAAAACGTTATAATTTAATCATTATTTGATAGCAAGAGTACAGATTAAAACCGGACATGGAGGTGGGGGGAGCAATAAAAGTCCCAGGCTGAAATCAAACTGAGGATGCTGTGAGATTCAGATAAACCACATTCGCCTCTCTTCTAGGGGCTGAACACTGCCAGTGATAGTATTAATTAATGTATAATAACTGACCTCTTTTTATGAAAATTCCTGTCCCACCTACTCATGTTAATTTTTTTTCCAGTTCGGTAATAAAAGATAAAATTGAGTTCCAACCCACAGGATTCCTCAGAAAACGTGACACTCAAAATCCATGAATCTCCTCACTGCTTTTTAAACCTTTTTGGATGTTGAACAGCTTCAAAGTGAGAATTAGGATGTAATTCTATGTTGAGAATTACATTTTTGGGAATGCTAGAGGAATATTTTTCTGTCTCTTCGCTTCTATTGTGTTTTATCACAAATTCAGCTCCATGCTCCATGATCATTTTACTGTAACTTCAGCTTTATCTTAGTGTCCTTTAAATTTTTATTTCAGCTTTATCTTAGTGCCCCCAATTTCAGAGGAAATTATGGCGGGAAATTTTGTGTAACATTATGTGTATATATATTTATGGTTCATGTATCTATTAATTGTGTTCTATTATGAATTCTGTCTCAATCTGCCTTGCACAGTCTTGTGCGGTATTATGACAATTAACTTGACATTTTAAAACAAAAAAAGGTTGAAAAAACGTCCATGTATACAATGAATGTTGACCTCAAGTAAGTGATTTGTTTTGTTTATTGCATTTATTGTCAGGGACCATAAACCTGCAGAAGAATAGATGTTTTAAGCTAACTTCCATGTACAGTCCAATGCAATTATTACAAAAACAAGTTCAAAAGTTCACATGCTTTATTAAATATTATCATCACAATGAGCCCAGAATTGCAACAAAGGCGGTGTTCAGAAAAATAAATTAGTTTTATAAAATGTTTGAACACAAAAACACAGAATAGAAAAAACCTACAGGAAGTAAAATGATCTGAGATGAGCGAAGAAATCTGATTACACTGAACGTCACGTTAACATTAGATACTAGAATCTAAAGACACTAAAATTGTACTCATCAAAATGATTAAAACATGAAGTCTGCTGTGTAACTTCTATTTAAAGCCTGAACTGGCTTGAACCTAACTACACTGCTTATTTTTTTCATTTGTCCTTAGTAAAACTGATCTCTGTTGCTGTATTTATGGTTTACTGCAACAGCTGCAATAAAAATTGTAAGAATCAGTTGTTTCGGTCAATCAGTTGTCAGACTTGTGCTCAGCTGTGAAATGCATTTTTTAATAAATATTTGTTTTGTTTTCCTGCCATAAAGGGGGTAATAAAAACAATAAAAACAAAATAAATACTGTTAGTATTCCATTCACTAGTTTATTTTTTTAAACATTGACCCAGAAATTCATAATCTGTGAATTTACAAAGCCAGAAATAAAGGATTATGTATTCGGCTTGCTCAATGTTTTTTCAAGAAAGATGAAGAACTCATTGAGTCACTTTAGCCTTAAAAAGCTTCTCCAGATACAGACCAGAAACTTAAATGGACATCCAGACATATATATATATATACTGTTTCCTGAGCTCGATGCATTCGACCTTCATTTATGTTTTACATAGCATCCTATTGCTATCCAAATAAAGTTTCTGAAAATAGCTGTTCTGTTAAAGCTATCAATTATTTTTTGTGTTTGGATTGTTGATGTTTTACAGAGTGAAAATCTTCACATGAAATCAGATTTTTTTTTTCCGAGTTTGCTTTTAAAAGTCACATCTGACAGAAAACACGAGTGAAATACAGAAAAACACAACACAGCACAGCAAAGCGAAGACAAACACACTTTAACGTCTTTCACTGAAGTCCTCTGAAGCGTCTTACTGAGATTCACAGAAACTGTGAATGATAGAGAAATAAAGCCAGTCTGTGCCCTCCGTGCAAATTCAGCTGATAACATTGGACCAAATTTAGTTTCCTGGTCCTGGAGGGAATCCCCCACCCATGAAGTTGACAGTGCAGCAGCAGGCGTTTTCACAGAACCATCACTAATAATCGACGCCTGTCACAGGAAGTTGTTGCGATGTGGCTTGTAGTATGCAGGTTTCAGAGTGAGTAGACACACGGGGACTTTTCTGTTACTCACAGGCAATTTTGCCATCAAAGCTGGAGAGTGCAATGGCAAAGGCCTGCACGGCACACATGGGGTAGTTGAAGTCCAGCGTGAAAATGTCATCAGCTATTCGTCCAAACTGCATCACGATGTAGTCCACTGAAAGAGGCAAGGAATGGTTGGAATAGGCAGGTAGAGAGGAAGTTTGTTGGTTTAAATTCAAATACGTCGGGGCATAATATTATGTAAGGAAATAAAAAGTAATTGGGAACGTTATGAGTAATGAAACAAGCGTCTACAGCTCTGTGAGGCTGTTCTCAGGAAGTCATAGTCATTTACGAAGTCCAATGTCACAAATCACAAGTGTGTCACAGGGGGATTTACAATCTGTCCAGCATGACACCTTCTTTTCTTTCAACCATTTGCTTTGGATAAAGAAAATTAATCATTCAAATAAACCTCTGAACGTGCAAAAGGCCCATCGCTGGATACAGTTATGTGCAAATGCATTAGCAGGTTAGAATGTTAATATTTACTATGTTTGCATGTATTTGGTCCTAAACCAAAGTATTGCAAATTTTCCCTGAGGGAAAAGTCAACAAACAGATTCTGATATCTCCTGAAAGAAATGTTAATTATCTGAGCCAGTTTTTAATAGGAGGCGGTGAAATGCTGTCACTTAAATCTCAAATCATTAACCTCATGGTGGCACTAGTGGAGAAGTCACATGATCAACAAAGCCAGTCCCATTCGTCCTCTTGGGAACATGAATGTCTGCGCAAAATTTCATGGAAATCCCTCCAACTGTTGACTGATATTTCAGTCTGGACTAAAGCTGTGACGGGCTGACACGGCCATCCCTGGACTGTGCAATAACATGGAGAAGCTCATAGGACATGATGCTATTCTCCTTTGTGCTGAGGCCCAAATCTTTGTTTTTTACACGTCACAGATTTCTAACTGGGTCAGAATTTCATCAGTTTGTAGTTATGTAGCTGTATGAATGTTTTTATTGTGACCAGCCTAAAAATAACACATGAACTTTTGTATTTTATAACTTTTGTTATGCAGAGATATAGTCTAAGATCGTTTTTAATTAATTAAGAAGCAAACAATAGTAATGGTTTTATTAATTAGTGCATTGATAAACAATCTTTAGATGATATTCATGAGTACTCGATTTGTTATAGTGCAGCAGTTATGTATAGTTTAAATCCCTACTTTCTAAATCTAGTGAATCTTTGTTATTTTTTAAGGTTTAAAATCTTTCTGAATCATTGTTTCCTGTCAGTAAAATAAGATACTTTGTGTTTCCTTTGCCCAATGACATGAAATAATGTAAAACAGGATGCTTTGTCTTCATATATCAACAGAAACAGTAGTACTCACAGTCCTTGCTGTGGACGATCTGGAAGTTCTTGATGGAGGCCTGGGTGACCCTGCCGTTGAAGTTGAGCACATGAGACGCAGTTTCTTCGTTCCACACGGGCGTCTTGTTGTGAAGGTCTATCAGGTTTTCCATTCGTCTATTCTGGTGTCTTATCAACAAGCCGTCACATTCCTGCAGAGAATTGGAAAAACATAAATCAGGAAAACGCCAACAAAGTGTGATATGAATTTACATGTGAGATTTGGCCTTGTGTTTCTCTCAGAGTACACAGACAACAGGAAGTTAAACACTGTGAGCAGTATGAAGCGGTATAATATGTGACGCTGTGCACAGTCGTGGGGAATTCTGGGCCTGATGCTGTAAACGGGTCATGTGATGGTTTCACACTCATAAATATGAAGCACATTCTCAACTTTTCATGGTTGCTTGGTCATCAAAGTTTGTTCTGTTAAGTATTTAATCATGGTAATTTTATTCTATTCAAACCAGTCAAAGCAAACCCCCCAAAAAACGTACATTTCTCGGTCGAAGAGGTACTCGATCATTGTTCTTGTCCATTCCGGGAATAACAACCGTCATCCGTCTGGGTCCTTTCATCCCCAAGACGTTTGTTTCCTGATGAAAAGAAACAATTATAATTAAGTACTTTTTTATGTTTTTCTTGAACTGTACCATAAAACAAGTGTAGGTTAAAGAAAGGCGGTCCTACGTAAATGATGCCTGCTAGTTCCTGCCGTGCGTTCGACATGTCTGGAAGAGCTCTCTCTGGATTCAGAGCGTTGTCAAATACGGTGAACTTGGTTCCCATTAAATTGGACCTAGAAAATATATTAAAGGAAGAAAGGTTAGAGTGAAAGGATAACAGGCTGATAGGACACATCCTGTGTGCAGGGGTTGATTGAATTAATGATATTTCCAATGTACCTCAGTTTTCCAACAAAATTCTCTCCACCTCTGGATAAATCTGTGGCATCAATGGAGATGAGGTAATTTGAAGTTGCAGATTTCTTTCTTTTCCTCCCAGCCAACAGGAATGTCTGCAAAGAAAAGAAGATGATTCGTGGTGTAAGATATAAAGTGAGAGAGAAATATAATGTGCAGACATCTTTAAACATGAAACTGCACTACAGAGGAGTCCCTGACCTTCTTTTCGTTGTCCAGGTGGAGGTAATACAGCGGGTAGAGGCTCTTGTCCATCCCCCTCTGGTCTCGAGTCACTCTGCATTTGACGGTCACGCCCTGCGGAGCCGGGTCCAACACAAACTTTTCCAAGTTGTCAAATTCAATCTCAGGTGACGGAGCTCTCTCCTGGCGTGAAAGCATAAATAAGTTCATGTTTAACCTCCCACACTGAAATTAAATGCTGGTTTGAGTGTGTCACATTCAATAAGGAAATCTTTTTTTTATATACAGCTGAACCGTGGGATGTGAGACCTTTTTCTTCTTCCCTTTTCCCTTTTTCTTCTTTGATTTTTCTTCTTTTTCTGAGTCAGAATCGTCACTCTCCTCTGCCTTTGCTGAAATACAGAACAAAAATAGTTAAAATTCTTGTCAGTGGATAAAAGTCAGATAAGGGTTTTTGGCAAACTTACCTTTCTTCTTTGTCTTCTTGTCTTTGTCCTTGTCTCCTCCTGTTTGGAACATGGATGCAGAGCTGCTGTTGGATTTCTTCTTTGATTTGGTCGACTTTGTCTCCTCCTCACTGTCGTCGCTCTCTGATTTGGCAGCTGCTCAGGATGGGGACATAAAGAGTGTTGACTGATATTTAACACACTTACAGTTTGTGTGCAATTAAAGTCAATAAATCAAAGTGTTATTACCTTTCTTCTTGCTTTTTGTCTCTTTATCTCCGTTTATCTGGAACATTGAAGCCGGTTCTTTCTTCTTGTCTTTCTCCTTTGACTTTGACTTTTTTTCTTTTCCATCTGAATCTTTGTCCTCTGAAAAATTAGATTTTTAAAAAAAGGTGTCATTTGGCCTTGAATTGATACCAAACATGGAAAACCAAGTGATTACTCAGGCTTCATATAGAAAAAGCTGATGAAGCAGCACAGTGGGAAGCAGACTGACATCACTTGCAGATATCTGCTCGGCTCTCAGTCAGTGTTTACATGCAGATAATACAAACCAAGAGCTCATAACTTGGAAGATATCGAGGCGAAGGATGCCAAATTCCTCTCTCAAATCTGGTGGCACCAGACTCTCAAACCTCAAAACCTCGATTACACTCACGATGCTGTCAACACTCTCTCTTAAAACATGTTGCATGATGACAAATCTGTCCCAACATGAACTCATTTTTTTTTTACTCTGCTCAAAGCTGACTGTGCTCCCTCTATAGTTTTGGTGTTTACTCATTTTAGGAATTGAAAGCATGTGGTTAGAAATGTGCTGAAGTAAATATTTTAGTCCAGCATGTCAGGTCTGTTTGTTATATATGATGTCCATTATAAAGACATACAACCACCATTCAAGACATTGGGACACTAATATGTGAGAAAAACAGAGCACGTCTAATTCGAAATATAAAGTTTATATTTACAATTTTTTTTTTTTTTTTTTTATCATTTTGAACTATAACCTCTTAAAACCCACCTGCCTGGGTAGGTTTAGTGGTAGGGAAAGGGTTAGGATTGGACCAAAAATGCATCTATGAAGCTTCATTTGAAAGGGAACATCTAGTTTCTGCAACTATGTTTGTTTAGCATGCGGCTAAAACAAAAGTGAAACTACATCAGTTTAAAAAACAAAACGGTCTCTAAACAGTTTTCATTTACATACCTGTTACAAATGATAAGCAAATGGTTGTATCTGCATTGTTTTTTTTTTGTTTTTTGTTTTTTTAGAAAAATATATTAAACAACCTCCAAACCAATTTGGATATCCGGATTATCCATGAGGAAGATAATCCAAATAAATATCAGAGTAGAAACTCTTTAAAAAATGTATGATCTGTTACTTTTTAACCAGCAATAACTGGTTAAAATCAGTTTTGATTGATTTGTAAATAACTGATCCCTTTTTATAGAAGTAGTGAATGATGTTCACATCCAAATATTGTAGGACGTGGCACACTGAGAGTTTATAACAACTAGACAAGAAGTAAAATGTAGATAGAAGTCCCCCTTCGTACATGTGGAGAATAAATATCTCAAAACACAATATAACTGATATTGTAAAAAAAAAAAGACTAGCTATAGAAAAAAACAAGTCTAAAAAAAAAAAACATTACCAAAGCAATGCAGACTGCTGACATCATTAAACCCATTTCCATTGTTAACATGAACAGAGCACCTGGCTTTCTTTACTTTACAGGAGCAGCAGGGAGGGAGCCACACACACAAGTCAGGGCATGTGCTCCCGAAATGACTGACAGCTGATCGGAGGTGGAGAAAGGTTAAGTTCAGCTCGGAGGCAAAAGCTCTGGAGACGATTCAGGCAAACTCACAGAAAATAAAAACAACACTCCAGGTTTAATCAGACAGTCATTTACTGTAATTATAATTAAGCCATATCCCTGCACTGATACTCACTTAATTCCAGCTAAAATCAAGGGAATAACAAGGTACAATAGATTAAAACTAGTCCATCCCCACACTGCAAGACAGGTCTGACATATTTGTATTGGTTATTTTTATTCAATAATTATTCACAATGCACTTAATGAACATTTCAGGACTAGACTGGTTTAAAACAGAGCTACTTTAAGCTTGAAGTTGAACTTTTTGGGCTTATTCCACCACTGAGGAGCAATGATAAAAATGAATGAGACCCTACATCCATGTTTGTACATATTTTTCTACTGTTTATATTTAAAAAATATTGTTAATATGTTTGGTATGTTGAATTTAAGATCCTGATTTTAGACTTAAGTACTTGCCTTAATCAGCATCTATATTTTACTGTGTTAGATGTTGTGTTTGTTCTTAAGCACTGACATGCTGCAGCAAATCCCTTGTAACCCTGGCAACAAAAACGGATCCTGAAACACAAATCAGGGTGGAGGAATGGTTGTAGGTAATATGGATGAAACACTGGTGGAAAATCAGCAGCTCCCTTTACGGGTTCAGAATTTCATGGCAATCCATCCAATAGTTAATATTTGATTCAAAACCATAATGGTGGCGCTACAGTAAAGAACAACCAGAGTCAGGATAATTCATCCTCTTGGCACAATGAATGTTTGTACTGCAATCAAAGCAATTTATCCAATAAATATTTAGGCCATGATCAAAGTGGTGAAAAAACTGAACAACAGTGCCATCCATAGACCCATGTGGCTATTGTGGCTGAAAAAGAGAAAAATAAATACATATATGCTATTCAGACCGACTTACAACACCGTCTCAGTATGCAGCAAACACACAGCCTGGGATTTCTATTTGCTTCTCAGCCATGAAAAAAATTCACTGAGTCAGTCAAAGTCCTCCATTATTCTCAGCAAAGTCACTGTTTACATGTTGGCAGGTTTTTCTAATGATCGTGAATTTGTTCGACAGTTTTGAAAAACATTTTTCTGCACACCTCCTGCAAGTAGAAGTGCCACAAAGGCTTCACGGATTCTGGCCAAAAACCTCAATTAACTAAATTTTAAGTAGAATTAAAAAGAAAATTGTCAGGATTTTTTTTGGTTTTAATGACTTTTTCCACAGTAGATTACTTTAAGCATGCTTCACACTTAATTGCCGTGTTTTGTTGCCTCTGCTGCCACCAAGTCGGTCAGTGTTTCCACTTACTCACCATTACACAATAAAATCATTTAATCCTCTTAACAACATGAGTCTGCTCCCATAACTGTTGTGTGGATCATTCTGCTAATGCTCTTTGCCATACCTTTGGATTTAGATTTCTTTTCTTTGGTAGCTGCAGATGGAGAGGCGTCCCTTGTTGTCTTCTTCTTTGTCTTCTTCTTAGGGGTGTCTTCATCATCGTCCTCATCCTCATCATCTGTGCCTGAACCTGCTGAGGTGAAAACATATTCAGCACACTATTGTTTTCTTTTATAATGCCCAATATAGATTCAATTTAAGAGTGTAATTGTATGGCATTTCATTTAAGTATCACAGTTTAACAGTCCCAAAAAAACAAGCCACTCATGCCGCACCTTTCTTCTTTTTTGGAGCACTTTTGGCTTTCTTTTTTGGCTCTTTCTCCTTTTCTTTTTCTCTTTCTGGTTCCTCAATATCTTTTTCTGGTTTCTTTTTCTTCACCTTCTTTCCATCTGTAATGTTGATAAACAAACAGCAGTGTAACCAATGTGTTTAGATAAAAGTAGAGATAAAAATAATATGCTATATTACATCTCTGTTTCATTTAAGGGAGTTGCTTACTCTGGATGGCAGGACTTTCTTCTTCAGATGCATCCTCATTTTTCTTGGTCTTTGTTTTTTTGGGCTTGGCCTCTTTTGTAATCAGCTTTCCCTCCGTTGTGCCATTTGTCTCCTCTTTCTTCTTTTTTAGCTTCTAGGATTATATCTTTAACAATTCAAACAGATTACAGGTGAGACTCATGGAAGAAAGAAAGGAGAGCAGACAAAGAAGACTGGACAGAATAATAAACCGGGCAAAAGAAAATATTATATTCACAATACTAAATAAATAGCAGACTTTACAAAACTTTATCAATAATAATTACTCACCATTACAAAGTCAGATGTGAGGAAAAGCAAGCAACAAAAAGGAAAAAATATTTAGAAGTATATATTTTTTTACTAGTTCTCTCTCTACAACTGTCAATAAGTATAAAATATAACTTGGTAATTAGATGGTCATTACTTTAAATTCAATTTTATGAAGATTATCCTCATATCGGTGCAATAAAACTGTTGAAAATGTTATAAACAGAATGTTTATATGCTTAACTGGTGGTTTAGCTGCATGATAAGTTGCAGATATCAGCATGTGGTATACAGGAAGTGAATGATGTAACAGGGCAGGAGGTATTAAGGAGAAGATGCACGAAAACCTTAATTACCTAGAATTAAATAATCTTTTACTACTCTCAATCATGCAGTTTTGTAACTCAAACAAAAACAAGTTACAAAACTATTTTATGCAACTTGCTCGAGCTTCCTCCTGTCTTTAAGCACACCACAAACACACATTACATCACACTTATTAGGAGACAAAAGATTACAACCCAGTTTTTTTTTATAAAAGACATAAATGAGTGATCTACTGAGAATAATATGGGGAAAGTCAGAAAGTTTTAATCTTCATAACTTTCCAGTTTGCTGTTCTTTCTTCATCACTTGTGATCTAAGATTTCATCTGGGTCGTCTAGACACGAGCTTAAGGTAAAGTCCACAGGGGGCTCAGGCCCCTGACCCGTCATCCTACAACACTACATGCATTTGTCTACAAAAGGATTTAATAATTCAATAAAATACTCAAATGTATCCATCTCTTAATAATTAATAAAGGAATCCGTGTATGTTTTACCAAGCATGCCCTAAGTGTGAGGAGTCTGATCACAGAGTGACAGGAACACCGTGTCACAGAGAAGGAGGTCAGAGTGATTGCGGTCAGCAGGGACAGTAAAGGTAATCCTATTAGAGGCAGATCCTGCATCGATGGAGGTTTATTTATGTTCTCCGACAATCCACAACTCAGAGTTATGGCAGCAGATTTGGCCTGTTGAATTGACTCTTGTAAAATGATTTCACGTTATTCAACAATGCAATGAAGCACATTGTCACCTTCACCTTCCCTCACATACAGCTTTCAAATTATCATCTGCTGAGATCGCTGTGCATTATGTATCCGTCCCAAAATTAAAAAACAATAAGTGACCTACACAAATATTTAATATTATTAAAATATATTTTATATTTTAAATGCCTGAAGCCTATTTAAAGCCTTTGAAAAAACAGAAAACAATGTTGCAGCTGCCACAAACTTTTTTCATATACTTGGTTACATTTCCACTCTGTTACTCTAGAAACAGCTGCAGCGACCTTTATGCAATGCTTTACAAATACTGGTTGATGTGACCTGTTGCCTTCTTATTGTAAAGATCTTTATGAAATTATGATTCACTTACTACCTTAGTGCTGGGTAACAGGGACAAACAATTTTGATCTAGTATCTACATTTTATGATGCAAAATTTGCTAAAAGGTTGTTGATAGAGCAGATATTTAAGGAGGCACTGGGATAAGAGTGAAATGCTGTGTGGACGTCACCACAGTAGCACAGTCAGTGGTCTGGGTAGCTGGATTACTGACTGACTTCAATCCCTCATGCGTGTTTTTGCAGATGCATTGCTTAGCACATGAGCTGCACACATTTGAACACTGTCAAGAAGTCTAACTTAATCTCAGATATTTTCCATGCTGGAGCATTCTTGAGGGATAATTCTAGTTTTAAAGCCATATCTGAATATTGATTTTGTTAGAAGTCCCTCTTATTAAATGGTGCCTTTTTTATATAGAGCAGTTACCTCACATTGGGGTCAGAGATTACTGTCTCCATAATTGTACTTCTCGTTGTCTTTGATTCAGATTTAAATAAGTGAAGTATTCTACATCACAAACTAAACACAACTTGTTTTGAAAGTATCATGGATACATCTTGAGACTTTCAATCTAAACTCTGCATGGGCAGTCCAACTGTAATCAATGCATGACACCAGGAAGAGTGTTAATTAACTGTTATTAAAGTAAATTAAAGTTAACCCTTATTTCTTTTCACATAAATCATTACATGTCATCACACATGCATTCACAACATAATTGAGAGTCAGTAAAAAAAATCCACAAAACCACAACCCCACCCTTTTACCTTCTCTGCAGACATGGTGTGGCCTCTGACTTCAGCTCTACCACGGTTTCTTTTTAGAGGTTAGAAAATAAAAAAAAGCAGGCCTCCCAGCAGAGATAATGAAAGAGTGAGAAAGCCCTGTACTCACTGAGTCTCCATCAGCAGAAAGTTGTTAATAGGATTTATGTGTAAAGCCATCTGCTCTGTAGGAACACGTCAACGGGAGAAACCAACAAAAGCTCGGGAGGAGGGAGGAGACTTGTTTATCTCCGGTGTCCACTCTCTACACAGTGTAATGTCATACACAGCTGCCAGAAAATGTTTGTCCTTTTAACTTTACTTCACACATCTGTAGGTCAGGCTGCCAGCAGTATCTTTAGCGAGTCGAACATGGAACAAAAGATGGAATAAAATTAAATCTAAATAAAACATTTACCTGAACTTTCTGCTGTGGGTCTGAGGAGGATTCCTCGTCCGCTTGAATACTGAGACAAAAACAACAGAAATGTAGCAAGTAAATGTGACGGTAACATTGTCCAACATTTATTGCAATAGTGTAACTTTGATGTTAATAACTTTGGTGTATCATACCAAACAGATGAGGTTTATTCTGCTACACAGTAGAAGTTCTTACACATGTCAAAGTCTAACCAACAGTTACTCTCATTTGTCAGTTATCAAGACTTTTTTTATACTACTGACATAA
>JAOWBC010000710.1:22844176-22854459 GCA_028566105.1 Hypoplectrus providencianus | reverse complement strand
AAGATAGAAAATTACAATGAAATGAAAACACAAATCTAAAAACAATAATTAAAATGGACTCTCAGTGTCTGTTTACAAAAATACACTTATATAAATTCTTAAGCATTTGGGAATGAGATACATATTTTGTTGTTGTTTGAATTAAATGTGGCTTAGTTGCTGTGAAACAGCAGGGCACAAGGTTTAACGATGTCAGGAAAAACACTGCTGTTTATTCTGACAAAAAAATTAAGTATACCTACATGATATATGAACAAGACCTCAATAATTTTTGCAGAGCTTGACAAGTTATATTGATGTTACTGTGATAGGCCTATTTTACACAACAGTTACTTGCAAACTCCAGCTATGACAATACCTAGAAAGCACCATGTCATATTTAACAAGACAATACACTTCCCCCATCCATCCATCCATCCATCCATCCATCCATCCATCCATCCATCCATCCATCCATCCATCCATCATCCATAAATCAATCAATCCATCCATCCATCCATCCATCCATCCATTTTTGCCAGACAAGGCAGCATGAAAAGCTTCTCACACTCCACTTCCTTTAGCCCACTGAACTCTGTAGTGCAAAGCTTCGTTAACAGGTCACACGGGCTATGGGAAGTGGACCTAAGAAGCTCTGGCTGACAGCAACAAGTAAAGCTTTCCCGTGACACTTATTGGTTTAGCACCACTTGGCGAGTACCGGTGGAAACTGGGTGTGGTTAGGCAGTAAGAACCATTCAGAAAACCACGAGGCCTGAGGTAGGACTAATCGAAGGCACGCAGAGGAAAATGACACATCGATGGCCTCATATGAAAAATGCTTGGATCATACAATGCTGTCTGATGACGTCATACCTGTCCTGAGTCCAGGCTTCTTTCACAAGGTGATTGTGCAGGGGCATGGCTGATGTGCAATAAACCTAAAAATAATAAACCTAAATATGTTTAGGTTTTGATCTCAAAAGGCAAACATAACCAAAACAGACGAATTTGCAGTGCAAATTAGTGCATTTAAGTGTAAGTATTAATATAAAAACATGCATTAATATAAATGTCTCACCAAGGATGTTGTGGTTTGTCAAGGAAGCAGTGTGACTGTCTTCATCCGGTTTGTCTCAATGCCCACACACCTCCCTACACATCCTCTAGCCCACAGAGGGGTCACATGACCGATTTCTAAGAGGATTTTTACCAAAGCAGTAGCCCCCCCCCATCAACTACCACACAACAAGAATACCCTTCAACTAAGATTACACTAATCAGCTATTCGCCATCTGTGAGCATTTCTGTAGTTCCCAAGAAACAAAAACACGGTTTGAGTGTAAAATCACTCAACTGAGGGAAAGTAAACTTAATAAATCCATTCCTATTTTTCATCTTAGAAAATTAGGATAAATGAGGATCAACAACTGAGTCCTCCAACTCATTCACCTCAACCACTGTTTCTGCAGTTAGGCACCATTCGTGTTTATTAGTTCAACTATTTGAACAGGGCCCTCATAATATCTTAAATTCCAAATAAAATAACTATGAACATAGGTCTCTTATCTGTCGAACATCTACATTACAGTTTTGTTTTGCTTAACAAAGTTTTTGGTTTATATGGATCACCACTCATATGTCAAATAAACTCCTGCACAATTCAACAAAGGGTTTATCTTGAAACTGCCTGACAAATAATTAGTAATTTAGCAATCGTTACTGTTTTTCTCTCTATCACACTATTAAATGTTTTCCAACTTTTCTCATGCATTATGGTATCCATTGAGAATGCCCAGACAAAGCTCATCTGGGTTATTTAATTACTGTATATTAATTAGTATTTGTGTATAAACTAATAAAATAAATCAATAAGAAGAAAAAAGATTAAAAGCAGCAGCATACAAAAGCTTAGTTTAGGTGTGTATTCCTTGATCAGAATAAGTGTGAAGTCATCAACAAGTTGGAGTTGGTTCATGGCCAGAAGGTCTTTTGTTTGGATTCCAGAAAAGACATAAAAAAGGGAAAGAGAAGTTCCCATCGGTTAATTTATTATACAACCTCAGTTTGCTCCAGTGGAACAGCTTGGAGGCCTGTATTTGTGTTCAAAAGTATGAAAGTGAAGTGGGATGGGATCTCTGGATTTCCCTGAATCAACAGAGATTTAAAAAGAAGAGGCGGTGCAGTATATTACATCAATGTGTGATTTCCTCAGTCAACCACCAGATGTTGCTGCACCCCAAGAGACAAAACACAAAGCAACGAGCAGCTGTGAGGCACCAGGGGGCACATGGATCTACTGTGACTCACATATTTTGAAATGCATTAAACCTCAATAGCAATTCTCACAAATTAAAAAGAAAAAAAATATTATTTGTTGTAAAAAGTGATGTCCTACAACCCACTCTCAATCCTGTTTGGCTGCAGTTTCAGAGCTCACAAAAGGAGATGGGAGGAGAGTAATCACAGCTGAAGTGAACAATAACACGTGATAGGAAATAAAAAAAGGAAAAGTAATGTGTTTTGTAGTTTTATAAGGCCACGCTCTTTGTCTCTCCACATCACCGTGCTGCTCACGCTGTCCAGTCTGCTGACTGTTGAAAAGGGTCTAGACTAATGGCTTTGCTGGCATTTCTGCAAACGCCTGACAGTAACATGGCAGTTGGCAGGCAGCCGAAGGAAGGCCAGCGACCTCAAGGGAGCAGTGGAGAAGCCATCAAGATCTTAAAGAGACAGAAACTGCAGTGTGTTTCTCACCATACACTGTGTTTCCAATCCATTTTCATGTCAGTTGTGCTTTATTACTGGGTTCAAGATGGTAAACATTGTTGAAGCAACAAGAAGCAGCAGGAGTTTACCAGAGAGGCCGTAAAACCAGCTCTTACTATACCAACAACTGTAACAACACGCCTGGATGAAATGAAAATACATTCATCAAAGTTATGGTGAGACAGGGACTATTCAAAGCAGTTGTACAAACACTAAGCCAGGAAGAATTATGTTAAATACATAAAGTCAGAGCTTCCAGTGGCAGTGACCTGTATTTGAGGAGGGGTACGATGATGGTATTTTAGTTCGCTCATGGGCTGAGTGCTGAAACAGCGCGTTGTTGAGGACGTGAACCCAGTGGCACTGTAAAGCCGGGTGAATCATCAACTCCGAGTGGGCCCGTATCTCAGGAAGGACAAACAATGAAGACGAAACAGGAAAATCTGGGTTAAATGAGTCTATCCCCAATGGACAGATTGTTGGAGGAAGGTGGAGGAACAAGACAAGACAATGGCAGGAGGTCTCCTCCATTCATTAGAAATGGAAAGGTACTATTCAGGTGCACAAATAGTCCCTCGGGGTTGTGGATAAAATGAATCTCATAATCTCACACTGTTGAATCAACAAGGTCACCACCAGAAAAATGGAGAGACGAGGTTATTGTTAACACCAGTGTTGAAATCAATACGCATGTTTGCCTGAGGGTGGCGCTTTAAGAAAAGCAATATGGTTCTCAAATCAAAAGAGTCAAATAATTTATGATTTTAACCTGTTTTAGAGTTTGCAAAAATAATCCATAACCTCACAATATCAGTGTAACTGAAGAAAAAACAACATATTGCGTATAGCACAACCGTAATACCATCATTGTCAAGGGTTCAATTTCCTAAGGGAACCTTCACAAGGGATTAATAGAGTTCCTACCCACCTATGCATCTAAAGGCAAAACTTTTTCAATCTTAAACTCCAACCTTTCAGACCTTGCAAGTTTTCATTTACGTCACTTTGTCCACATCACCTAAGCTGATGCTAACAATGAGAACAATTCTTGATCTTTTACACTTGATAATTAGAGACTAGCCAGCATAGAGTGCTGCAAAGATGATATAGTTTTGAAGGCCAACCCAGAAGTGATCATTGCCCTGGTTTCCTTGACAGGAAAGAAAGTAAATCTGGAGCAAACTAATACAAAACCAAAACAGATTTCCTACAGAACACTGACAAGCTTTTAAAGTAATTCACTTGATGCTATTTTTTTTTTTTCAAGAGGCCTTTAAAAGTTTGAATTTGGGATATGATTTGGCAAAAAGAAGACATTCTGTGTACATTTGCAGTAAGAAATTGCTGGTAAAGTGAAAAATTATCCTAACATCTCATAGGGAATTTGAAGCTTAAATTTAACAGTTCCACTTATACTATTAAAACCCCCTGAAGAGTCCCCGGATGTCCCACTTTGTAATTTTCTGCTGCCGTCTCAGAAGCTGAGGTATCGAGTTTCTATTCCCCTCAACACAAAATTATCTCTTTATGTGTACACATCTGGTCTTAACTGGACTAAAGGGTTGGCTTGGAGATAAGATAAGAGACAACACTGAAACAAAGGTTCCCCATGAAGGCGCGAGCTGTAACGTGCCAAATCTAATAAAGCGTAAATTGAGAACATCCCTTCACTCACTCTGTTCCTTGTTAATAAAATCTCCTTAGCAACATAATAGGGGATCATATCATGGCTATACAACACATAGTGAATTACTCGCCCTTATTAACCGATAGGAGAGAAAAATTGAAAGGGAGGTCATTGAAATACACAATGACATGCACAATGCACAGTCAGTGCTGATGGCATCACTACTGTATTGTATGAGGGCTCATAAACTGGACGGTCCCAGTGGACAGTGGCGCCATAGAGACTATTAAGGTCAACTAATTCTCTAAAGTATACCACAATAGATGCTGACGCATACCCATACGTACACTGTGAAGCACATGTACACATAATATTAAAGGGGCAGTTCAACCCCAATCAAAAAACACATATTCCCGCCTATCTGTATCAGAGATTGTTTTGGGGTGGTTGCCATAGAGATGTCAGCCTGTGTCCCAAATCTAATGATGATTGCACTCATTATAAAGAGCACAATGATAATCTATTAACTTGTGTGACTTACACATTTTTTTTGTATCAAACAGCTGGAAGAGCATGTTTCCAAATCATATCCCATGTTCTGGCAGCATCCTGCATGTGTACATTCCAAACATGCTTTAGTTTTTTATAACCACTGAGACGGAGCAGTTGTTTCTTATAACTTCCTCACTTTACAGTAGGTCATGTGATCTTTACACCCTTCCCATTGCATAGATGGTGTGAAGGGTCAATGTGTTTCTCACGTACACACAACTGCAGTTTACACTTTTAGTCCAGCAGGAAACAGAGAAAAAAGCCAGCCTCACACTTATTTATGAATGTCTATGTAATTTCTTAATATTTTTTAGCATAATTCGTGTTTGTACTTCCATCAGCCATGTAATTATTTAATTTATGGGCGCACTGAGGTGAGCTTAACATGTGCTGGCAAATATTATTTCACACAGACCTCCTTCCTGCCTGCTCCTTCTGGCAGTACACAGTGCTGAAGAGAACTGTGTCCTTTGTGTGACACTTGCACGGAGGTTTTACAATAATGTAAGTACAGCATAAGAGGGGGAGCTCACCCTTGGAATATGAGAACAACACTAGGGAGGGGGAAATTACTGCGTGTTTATGAAACAATTGGCTGTATAAGGTACAAACCCACTTTTTGGGGCTATCTATCACTGAGAGAATTATTCTTTTCAGTGTAAAAGTTGCAAGGAAAACACAGCAGAAGAAAAAAGGCACATTGGGAGTGCTATGTGTCAAGAAAGAAGCAACGTGGACGGTTAGATGAGAATCCCTGAGCCTCTCAGAGCAGAAGTGAAGGCAGAGCAGCCAAAGCCTTGTGTGAACTGTAACACAAGCAGCACTGAGCCTCGTGAGAGCTTGACACACATCTGAAATGGAGGACAAAGTATCCAGGAAATAGTGCTGGTGCAAGCATTTCATATTTTCATGGAGTGTGAGATAAACCAGCCTCTACAGAGTAATCCAGACTGCTGTGGATCCCTAACAGACGAACAGATGCCTTAACGACCGGGCTGGCACGAGGTGGCATTACCCTGAGAGTAAAAGTCCTGGGAGCGGTCAGTGCCCCCAGTCTCTGTGAGAGAGAAAGAGAAGGGTGGCGGGAGAGAGTGTAAACAGCCAGCGCTCCCCTCGCAGACTTGTCCCCTCTGTTTTTTTTTTCTGAAACAGGCAGTGCTCTTTTGAAACGGTGCCAACGGAGGCTGGCCCAAATCCTTGCAGCTGAAACTTTTACAAGCTCAGTGTTCGCGAGCAGGAAGAGAAAGACGAGAGTAAAGACTTGTTTGCAGCTCCTCTCCTCTTCTCTCTCTCTCTATTTCTTCTTCGACCTGCCTGAGATTTCAGCACAATGACTGATGCTTGTTTTTTTTTTTTTGTTGTTGTTGTTGTTGTTTCGTTTAAACAACAGATTCTTCAAGAATGAGTAGAGAAATGTTCTGGAAGGAAGACTGCATGAGGAAATACAGGACTTAAAGTATGTGTATGGACACAATTGATTAAAAAACATGAAGAGACAGTGACGTCACGCAGGAAGCTGTCTTGGATATTGCCTGAGGAAATATACTAATGAATGTCTGTGGCATTCCATGTTGTGGATACATTTCAACATTAAAGAGTTGTGCTCTATTCAGGACACCTACATTGGATTATTTCAGTGTTTTACTTGTATTTCTTGGTCATGATCCACGCAAAACATTATCCTCGGATGTGCTTGTTTACAGAGATCTTCCATCTCCCTGCCCTTATTTTCACTCTAGGGATCCGTGACACAGTTTGTTACTTGAGGATGTATTGATGTAAACATCCCAGACCATTCAATTTGTTGACAGTAAACACTTGTTTCCATTCACGACTACAATCAAACTTAATCAGAACTTCAGTGGTTATTATTCTTTTCTACTGACTGCAAAAAAATAGGAATAAAAACACAGGCAGGTGCAGAACAACTAAAGACGTCCGGAGTGACTACCGAAAATGGGAACTCTGAGGCATGTACTACCTGGGAATGATGCCAACTGCTGACAAAAGGCTTTACTGCACGGTTCTGTGAGAAGCCTTTAACTCACTGCTCTGAAATGCTTCAGGAATATCTGGCACAGAATTGTTTGGCCAACTGTAGATAAATCTGTCAAACCCTTTGGCTTTGTAACAAGACAGCATGTAAGTACTCACTTCTGATTTCTCGACCCGAGCTTATTCCTCTCTTTCTTTCCCCTCTCCCAGCTCATAATCCTACTGTCAAGTGAGATGTCTATTTGATGACACATAATCTACAGTTCATGTGACTGCTCCCCTTTATGTGGTGACTTAACTCCATTAACTCCCAGACTTAACCTCAAAGCAAAAACTCAGCCTACTTTTCCGCGTATCCCGGTTGGATTTCGTATCTTTAGTAGGGACCGTGTAAGCACAATTTTTTGACTTCATGATTTCTTTTCCTGCCTCCCTTTCTCCTTGCTGTCTCTGCCTCTTGGCAGCAGGGCAAAAGTGGGCAGGGAGAGAGGAGGGCATGGCCCAGAAACTGCTCTCAAGCCCCAGCCCCTGTTCAAGTGGGGTTGCTTGCTGGTACACTGCTCAGCCTTTCCCTCGTCTTGCAGGCGAAAGAGAGGGATGTGGAAATGCATTCTTGTCTCCTTTCTAACCCGCCTTTTTTTTTTTTCTGCCGCCACCAAGGCCTTATTCTCTGCGTGTGAACACTAGCCTGACCTGTACAAAAAAAACTCCAGGTATTTCTCATTTTTGATTCTGTTTCTGTTTCGGCCTTGATATTCCTCTTTGTGCTGAAGTCTCCCTTTATTCTTTTCTTTTGCACTTTTATACTTCTTTTACTGTCACCTTCCATACTGTACACGTGTCTGCTTTGCTTGCACCGAACACAAAAAAAAATCTCCACCATTACTGTTCGATCGAGACACACCGGGAATTAGATTTCGATGATGTTGTTTCATAGGCTAAATGCATGAAGAAATAACAACCTTAGCATTCGTATACAGTTACAGTGGTGATAAGCCTGTTTACATTGCACTGTTTGATAAAAAAAGAAGCCAAAAACAAGCCTCGGGTTACAACCTCTTAAAAGTACACAACTAGTAAAAAGCAACATTTAAGTACAATATACTTCCTAAAGATACGACAACTGTAATCGCAAGTTTCACACCATCAAAAAGTTTCAAACAGGAAATCATGAGAGATAAAGGCGCTTAGCTTTCTTATTAAACGTTGTGGTTTTTGTGTTGCAGGGTTGCTACAAAGGTGCGAGAAATCCGCACCAGAGACAAAAAAATATCCTTTAGCCTCTCTGTGGCTGCTGTTCGCCCTATATTTTACCACAAAAGTATCCCACGAGTGGAATAAGAATCTTGAAAATATGTGGTTTGTATATCAACCAGACATATTGTGTCATTTTCTGACGAGTTTTGAATGCTGCGGTTTGATAGACCTGTTCACAAACCAGTATGAACCAGATCTCTCTGTTGCAAGCATTGTTCTATACATGAAGGGGCTTGCATTGTAAGAATGCAGGGTCTTAGTTTTAGATCAAGCCTTGTTTGTTTTTTAACCACAAGAAGTACAAAAAGCTGTAAAAATGTTATTAAAATGAGGTATGTTTATAAACATTAATGGCAAGTTTTAGTTTCCGGATTACACTTCTATATGAACCAGACTTTCGGCGAGCTGACTCTGTAAACATTTTGGCACATGTTACTTGGTGTGCAGCTGTGTGTGGTTGTGTTTGCATACAGTCGAGTCAGCGTTTGTGTTTGAGTGTGTGATAACGACACATTATGGGATACTGCACTGTACAGAAAGGGTGAATGAAGAAGAAGAAGGGGGGGGGGGCAGTCAGGATGGGCAGCAAGAGAGAAAATGAACTTATTTCCTCCTCCCCCCCGGTTCTCCTCAGATGAACTTGCTTGATGACACGTTGTTTGGAAAGCCATATCCTCCGCTATTTGCGTTTCTCTCCTCCCCTTGGTTAGAGTGACTCTGTGGTTACCAGGATCAAAGTCTCTCTCTTTCTTTTTTTTGGTTGTTGCTTTATCAGGTCATATTGCACACACACACGCACACACACACACACGCAGCTCTTCCTGTTTTAAGCAAAACAAATTTGTGGGCTACAGAGAGCATTTGATCTGATTCCTTTGACTAAGGCCGCTTTATAAACTACCACTTAAAATCGCTCCAAAAGCCATTCAGTATTCCATGTTGAGAATAACATCTGGAAGGTCCAAAATATTGTTAATGTGAAGTATTGAATTGGCAGGTTTCCCATGACAAGATACAGCCACGTATGATAATAGTTCACAGAAAAAACGTTCAAACCCTCTCATGAGATCATCTAAACTTTTAGGCCCTTGAATTGGCATCAACAAACCTAAACAATGACTACAACAAACCATAAAAAATACTTTTTTTCACCCTGGTCTCTTGAAAATGTCATTGTGTGTATATATCCATCTGTCATACTGCAGGAAACTTAAACAACTTGTTACAAAATATACAGCATAAACAACTCTCTTCGAGCCTTACCACTATAATAAAACACAATGCAATAAACAAAAATAAAGCTTTGATCAGAAGAAAGAATAATAGTTATTAACATAATAACAATAATTGAGAGTATAAGTAGCAATTCAAGTTAGACTTTTGAAAAGGTTGATATTGGACTCGCTCTAGGACTAGAGTAGATCAGTATTTATCTGAGTTGTGGTATTTGTTTGTTGATAATTAATCATTTTTTACAGAGCATGTAATGCAGAAATAATGACTTGGTGATTTAGAGATGGTCTTACATAGCTATCTATTTTATTTTTCATGATTCTTTATTTGAATGGTCAGCAACTAATACCAAATATTCAATGTTTTTTTTTTAAATCTATAAATGGATATTTTATATTTATATCATAATTTGTAGTATCTTTATTTTCTCGGTTGTAATTACTAGATTTGTTTATGCTTTTAGTCTTTAAAATATAATTTAAACTCCTAAAAGAAAATTATGTTGTTGTTTTTTTTAAAAAGTGCTCATTTTATTTTAATAAGTAAAACTAAACAAAAATATTTTTTGAAGAAAAAAAATGCACAAAGAGAATACAGGACTATGCAGGAATATGACTAAATTAAAAAAAAAAAAAAAAAAAAGTTTGCGCGGCTATAAACTGAACATGGGATTATTGGCTCCACACATAAAATATATATCCAGAAAGAAGAGGAAGGAAATATAACTATGATATCTGATGCCCCATTAAAACTACAGTTAATAATCCAAAATAAATATGTTTTTGAATAAAGATGTGAGGCATCTGCCTGCTAGGTGAAGGTAAACTCCTGCTGACCCGAGTGTATTAAATTGGCTGCTTCACAGATGATG
>JAOWBC010000710.1:22823928-22834144 GCA_028566105.1 Hypoplectrus providencianus | reverse complement strand
ACGAGCAAGCAAAGGAAATGATGACTCCACCTTAATTTCACCATTATACAAAAAACAGTGATGACTGTATGAAAGTGATGACAGCAGCAGCACTATAAGGAACTAGACAGCTTTTGCTGAAATGCTTTTTAGCAAGTTACTCTATCTTAAAAACAACCAATCAACAAATCAGGAACCCCACGATCAACCACCATTAACACACTGGCTATTTTCAAACCCTGTCATGAAACGAGAAGTGGTTCATAGTATGGCAAAGCCACTGCTCACTATTGGTCCCTATACCTTTGCTACTATATGTCTCAATGCACTTGAAGACAATATTTATCAAGAGTTATAGCCACCATGCCAAAACTATGTACTGGGAACATTAGGATTGATGCTGGGGCCACTAAAAATAACTCCTTCAGTAAATATGTAAAGCTATCAGATAAATAAAACTCATTATTAACTCATTATTCCATGACATAATTACTGTAGTAAATTATGCTTATAAAGACAACTTTATCCATTTAGCTTAGAACCACAACTTATATTTTCACAAAATCAAAACTCTCTATAATGCATATCCTCAGATAATACAGCTGTCCGTGTTGCTTTCTGCTTGAACTTGTGTTTTACAAAGAGAAAGAAGTGTAGTTCATAGACTTCACAACAAAATATATTCCTTACAAAGTCTATGGAAGAGCTAATTTACCCTGTCATTGACGGCTGTGTTGTTAGCATTACATACGTTAGCGTTAGCTAGCAAATTTTAGCCGTTAGCCGCCGTTACAACTTTTATAACGACTTCCATCAAAGCAAGTAACAGTAAGCTAGCATTATTTTCCGAGTACTTTTAAGGATAATGCTTGCCACAGACATAGTGTATAGACCGTAAACACCACGAACATAACACAACATCATCTGTTATTCTGAGAAACATTTCCTGGCATCTTAAACAAACGTCACCTGTCCCTTTTTGAAACCATAGTAAATTAGCTAACATTAGCTCAACAGCTGGAGTTGAGAACGTACACTAAGGGGGGCTGTTGATTAAAAAAAAACAACACTTAAATAAAAAGAAACATTAATAAAAATGTTCATTTATTAGCCGACATAACATGTTCACAGACACGAACTGAAAAACTGCTAAACAACTTAAATTAAAAACTGACTCACCGGTTTTCGTCGATGTGACTGCAAACAGGAGATATTGTATTGAAAACGTCAGCCGAGTAAATCTTCAACTAACAGTGTCTCCAAGTTTTCCAGCATTCTCCAAAACCAGAACAACTGCCGACTGTTGAACTACTTTCTCATGATTTTATGTATCATACTTACTACCATCTCCATGAGTAAAAGCAACAAAAACATGACAGGTGAGCTTGTTGACCTGATGTCACTCTGGCGCACGTGTCCCTCGGGGTGCAGTGAAGGTGGGTGTGGTGTTACATATTTATTTACCATTTAGTAATTCTGCTTATTGTGCACAGTGTTCCACTGGCAAAATCAAATCAAAAAATAAACACTAAACTGCAGCAAAAAAAAGAACAATCTCCAAAAACAAAAGAAACAACAACAAAAAACACTGCAAATACAAGAAAACAGTTGGACGTGGAGCAGGAAACTATAACTATAATAAAAAATATAGGATAACATTCTTAACTAGCTAATCACTTTTGGTGATTTGCAAATTGTCCTTTTGGCAGCTAATTACCTCTAAGGTATCCTAACAAATTTAAACAATGGAGTTCATGCAAAGTTCAAACTATTTTGCATTGTGTAAATCTTTATCTCTTCCTTGCTTATCACCTTCAGTTATCAGGAAATGTGTTGTATTTGTCATAAGAATTTGCACCTGTCCATCAAAGCAGAACTATTTCCAGCACTGCCTTTGCTGTAATGACCAGTTGTGATGTTTACTCTTTTGCATAAATTTTCATATCATAGCTATAACAGCATCAGTATAAGAGTAATTACCTCTGCCGTTCCTGTTTGACATAATGTACATGACAAAATAAAACCCCCTGTCAAAAACATTTAACATTTGGTTAAACATTCAAATGAGCCAACAGAAGAAGGAATGGAAAGCCACAACGCAGACACAAAGCTTAGAACGCCCTCAACCATCTCATTACAGCCATTAACTGATCTGTGCCGTTAATATCCAGTGCCACTCCCTGATTTGGTTTTAATAGGACTGCATTCAGCTTATTAATTTGAGCACTTTTATCCTTTCAGAAAGCTGCTGAGGTTGACGGATTAATGTAGACTCAAACAGAGGCAGCATAGCAGTGGAGTCATTATGTCAGACTGAAATAAATTCTGCATTAGGCTGGGACGCTTTGCGAGGATGTTGAAAATAATTTTGTTAATTGGAACCGGTAATAGAAGCTTTACTGTCATGTTATCTCTGCGGCACATGCGCGAACAGATCCCTGCAAGGCCATAATCAAATTCATTACATTTGTTTATAGATAATGATGTGTTGTGTATCTAAAGGGAGAATTATGTAGAGGAATATTAGTGGAAGGCACTATAATGTACATATGTATATGGTAGTCAATGTTTGCATGTGAGTCAAGTATATATATATACAATATGATATAATAATTAAAAAATAAAATAAAATCCAAAATGGTTTCTTAAAGGGGAATTACATCAGTTTTTCAGTCCAAAAACTAGAGTGCTAAAACTCAAATTTGTGGTTTCAGCCATCATAAAATGTGGAACTTATCTATAGATCATGAATTGTGAAAGTTGTCTCGATGACGCACCCAGATGACTGAGATGATTTTTGAAAGTCAATAGGAAAATGAGCCTACTCACTTCTCACTTGATTTATTGTAATTTCGCATGATGTTCATGTTGATTCATGAATATAATCTAGAGTAAAATACAATACCTGGCTACCTTGTACCTTATGTACCTAGACATAATATGTTGATCATCTAAGAACTCTGACCCTTTGACAATGTGATTTTCGCTCTTGAAGGTTGTCACAAAAAATGTTTTAGTAAGTGTTTGGTTGTAAGCCTAAGCCTCTCTAAGGAGTCATTTCTTCATTCATTATCTTTAACACCTTATCCAAACTTGGATAAGGCCAACCAATCCCAGCTGACCTTGGCAAGAGGCAGGGTACACCGTAGACAGGACACCAGTCCATGGCAGGGCTGACACATACAGAGGCAGACAACCATTCACACTCACATTCACTCCTAGGGGCAGTTTAGAGTTGTAGGGAGTCAGTTGTTCATTTTTAATCACATTTGCATATTGATAACCTGCTGGCTGTTGGCTGATAACATGACACCCTTTTGGCTCCTGAACTTTCTGCACTTTATGTATAGGCTGAAAAAAACAAGGCGGCCAAAAGCTAAGATGGCTTAGCCAAAAAAGAATTTCGAAGCTTATGAAATTGGTCCTAGAGCACCACTAACAATGCCTCATCACAGTGTCTGCATCCGTTACATTTTGTACAGTCACTGCTTGTGAAACCACAAGTTTTTTTCTGGCTTGGAGATGGAGGAACTTGAACTTTCCAGCCATGGAAAAATCATATGGTATTTTTATTTAGGTGTGGTTCCACTTTAAATGCTGAATCAATATGTTTTAAACATGCTGCAGTAATTTTGATGTTTCCAGTCATTGCTTCTGCAGAAATGAACTCCCACTAGAGCTAATGAAGACATTTGAGATGATGGAGGCTTCATTAAACTTATTAGTGCCATGAATACTATATTGCTGAGACAAGATCCTTGGGTCTAAAGACAGAACCCTAAAAAAGCATCCTGAGTCATCGCTTTCTTACAAGTTAAGTGATCAGAGTGAATATATTTGAAGCCAGACATAGAATTTGCTTCCTTAAGCAAGTGAAGAGCATTTCATTGATTGCTTGCTCAGTGATACTTGCTGCCAAAGTTCTTTCATTCTCCAGCAGACAATTAGATTAAGTTTTTGGAAGTAATTGAACCTTTGGATCTAATTCCAACTTGCATTTTGCCCTGCATAGTCTAAGTTTTACTTAAACAATAAGGTGCAGTAATTTATAGGGATCTGATAGATAGGATGTGGATATATTTATGTATGTAGGAACATGTACTATATATGATTATTATGTGTAGCAGGTCTGTATATTTCATGAATAACTACAGAGGTGTTGTCAGGGTGGAGGCTGCCTTTATATTTTTCATATTATTGTCTTCTTTCTTGTTCTGGTCATGTAGATCATAACTATATCATCTGCTTTGGAATGAGTTATTGTGTTTAAATTAATTTAAAAAATGATAGGAAACAAAATGCTTTTAAATTTAAACATTATAATGGGTAAACAGGCAACACAATGCTGACACTGATAAATATATAATAAATACAACGTATCTTTAGTTGAAGCTTAATATTATAAATGCCATTCACATCCTGCCATTTATTAAGACCACAGCTCCTTTCAAAAACCACACACACAAACATAGCAAAACTACTGCTGCAGGGTGCTGCAGAAAGCAAAGTCCCTCCCCTCGATTTTATGACCTTCTTCCCCAGAGTAGTGAGAGAGTGACTAAGAGAGAGCGAGTAATGATGCATAGAGTAGTGATGCACTGGTATCCAGTCTTGGGTAAAGCTCCAACAACATGCTGAGGATTAAACATGCAGCATCGCTTCATCAGGAGCACAAGACTCAATCACTGTGTGTGATTGTACACTTCTCCCAGCTACAGAAGAAACATGAAAGATATTAAAGCAAACTGGGGGGGAAAAGTTTCAACAACCAGTTTTGACTGATTTTTTACAGACTGAGCAAAGGTGAGCAACATCTGTGAAGAGCAAAAATGTCTTCTTCTCCTGGTATCAAGCGTCGGGAGCATGTGGACATGTTGTACATCTCCATTGAGACAGCGATTGCCCTGGCCTCTGTGGTCGGGAATGTGCTGGTGGTGCTGGTGGTGTGTGTGAACCGGGCTCTCCGTGACACCACCTTCTGCTTCATCGTGTCTCTGGCTGTGGCTGATATCGCTGTGGGCGTTCTGGTCATCCCTCTGGCTATTATCATTAGTCTGGGATTTAACACTTCGTTCTACACCTGCCTCTTCCTGTCCTGCCTGCTGCTCATCATCACCCAGAGCTCCATCCTGTCCCTGCTGGCTATCGCCATCGACCGCTACCTGCGTGTCAAGATTCCCACCAGGTGAGGAACTATTGTAAAAAAAAAAAAAAAAAAAACAGCTGGTGACACTTTCATCTGAAAGGTGTCAGTTGATTTTCTCCTGTTTAGACTTAAGGTATCGACTGATTTTTCTGACTGATGGTAAGAAGAATAAAATATTCATAACTTAGAGCAATAGGAAGTGGATGTCAGCATAATTTCTGGCATGTTGTAATTGTCTGGTCCAATGTAATGCTGCGTTCTCTATAAAAGTTGTTTCTGAAAGAAGTTGTTGACATAAGTGCTATTTATTCACAAGCCAGAGTTTACTTTAACTTATGATACCAATCATAAAAGTCAAATCATTTTATTTATATTTCCCATAATTAGTAATTGTATTAGATCATTTACAGAACCAACATTCTACAACCACCTCTGAGTTTATTTCCTTCCAGGACAACAGCAAGATCCATCCAACATTTCTGATAGTCCTACATAGTAAAGTTGCCCCAATAATACTTGAGATGAACCTTTCAGCCAATAATAGCAGTAGTAATAGTTTCTTTCTTTTATTGCTCTCAGCATTAGTGAGCTAAATGTGAGCTTTTAGCCTGAGAGAGTCAATCAAGAGGAGGTTGTTCTCAGTGGTGACATGGCACCATATATTGTTGTCTGGTTTAATGTTAATCAATGGGCTGGACATTAAAAGCTTTTAAGCAAATGAAAATGTCAATGTCTGCCTAAATAACCGACATAGGCACAGTTTGTTATGGGAGTTTGGCAGTCGCCCATGCTACTTTTTGTTTATCAGTTGGATACAAAGACTGGCACAGAAAAAGGCTGTGAACAATAACCTATGTGCTGGCATTTCTTAAAAGAAAAAACAATCCAATACACCAACAAGAATATTCTGAGATGAAGTGGTTCTATATAAATCCTTGAAGTTTTTTTCCTAAGGGTTCCTTCTTTGATGTCTTACTTAAATGTTACAGAACATTTATAGACAGATAGTTATTGGCTAAGGGTATGTATAGAACCCTATGAACCGTTTTTATGACACTGACTGAACTATAGCATGCACGTGTGCATTAAAGTGATTAAAAACCATGTTGTCATTTGTTTTCCAATAACTCTGCTCAGGTACAGCACCATCGTGACTCAGAGGAGGGCGTACGTGGCTGTCTGTCTGTGTTGGATCCTCTCCTTCCTCACGGGATTGGTCCCAATGATTGGATGGAATAACCGTGAAGTTCTGGGAAACCTCAGCAGCTCCAGCGACATTGTCTGTGAGTTCACTGCTGTGATGAGGATGGACTACATGGTGTACTTCAATTTCTTTGGCTGGGTGGTGGTACCGCTCTCCGTAATGATCGCCCTGTATGCAGAGATCTTTAGAGTGATCCGGCGACAGCTTAACAAGCGTGCTGAGGCCACGTGTGACGGAGAGAGGTACTATCGGAAGGAGCTGCGGCTCGCCAAATCGCTGGCGTTGGTGGTTTTCCTCTTCGCTGTGTGTTGGCTGCCAATACACATTATGAACTGCATCAACTTTTTCTGTCCAAACTGCTCCACGCCCAAGGTGGCCATGTACATTGGCATTTTCATGTCCCATGTCAACTCCGCACTCAACCCAATGGTGTACGCATTCAGGATAAAGCGGTTCCGTGTCACGCTGATCCAGATCTTTCACCGCTGCATGTTATGTAAACCCAAAGAGCCCACCCCATGCCCCACCACCACCACACCAGGCCTGACGGAGAAAGAGGATGTAAACCTGTAACAAAGATCTGCAGTACTCCTGTGTACTCCAATGAGATGGTGCACCGATGACACTCGTGGGATTATGGGATATTTGGAATATCAATCCAGTAACGAACACAAGAGGAAAGACTTCATTGAGTCACTGAGACAAGTTCATCTCTGATCCATTCATATTTCTTTGACACCATCAGATATTAAGAAAATGAGCCTGCAATTAAGATTAAAAAAAAAAATAAAAAAAAAAGTATCAGCCCATTCAAGCATTCTTTTGGTCCCACTTAATGCCTCATTAATTGATTCATATTGAATTATACTGAATATATGTCAACATAAGTGATGCAACAAACATGTCATGTTCAAAAAGCTTGTTGGTAAATTCACCAGTAATAAACATGCATTGCATCTTCAAATTTGCCCATGTAAAAGTTCTTATTTCAGATTTGCAATGAATTTATATGTTTTTATTCATGCTAGCTGCTCCGTGAGGCTGCTAGGCTCAGTGCTGCTTTGAGCTAAACGCTTACACGCTGATGTTAATATACTTTCAATTTCTTTCATTTCTTGGCGCAAATGTTTTCTGCTGCCTCGAGGCAGTGGATGACCACACCTTACATTAAGACCAACAAACCTATGGTCATTAAACAAAGTAATAAAAATATTTAAAGTAAAAAGATGAACAAAGTTAGTAATCCTAAAGGGAGACATTGTATCAAGTTTAATGGCAATCTTTCCTAGATATGTTGAGATAGTTTAATGGATTTGTAAGGGAAATGGCAACTTTGTTAAGATTTATTCTCTGGGTTCAAATGTTTGCACACAATTTAAGAGCAAACCATCAGACTGTTGTTGAGATATTATAATCTGGACCAAAGTGTCTGACCAATTTAGAGACAAACTGGCAATTCCATAAGCCACGAGCCTTTCTGCTCACATGTATAAAATGTGATCACATTTGGCACAAAGTGTTAATTTGCAAATGCTTACAATGGATGTTTGCGACTCACGTCTGCAAAAGCAGAAGAGTCAGAATGCAAGATTTATTGTGTGCGATCAATAGAGAGTACAGTGTGGTCTGAAATTTTATGATTCACGGAAAACCATTCAATATACAGAGAAGAGGCTGTGCCCAGAATGCAAATTAACAATAAAGTCACTAAACCAAATTGGAAAAAACTCTGGCAACATTAAAGCAATCCTGCCATTAGTCTTTATCACAGGATGCAGGCTTCTCTTCAGCTAATTCAGCTAGTTTCAGCCATATTTCAGTAGCTGTGGCAGGGTGTTGAAAAGCATTTGAGTAAATTACCCAGAGGGCATTATGCTGAAGTGATTTATTCTGACTCTAAAGCTAAAGCTTCTGCTAAAGCTGCATCAGTTCTGCTTTGTCATCACTTTGACTTCTGCCTGGTTCCTGTCCATGTCATACTACTTCCACTCACATAATTTAGTAAGAGAAAAATGTCTAATCTGGTTTAGAATATGCAAGATTTAATGTTTGTCATTCACCATGTAGGTTCAGTGTGATGCTGTAGAGACATTTGAGGTAAAATATTGGAATATTATCATGTGAAACCATCACTCTCTATGTCTGTCTCCCTCACAAACATATCAATACGTATTTTACCATCTGTCACCTTCATCCCTGATGAGGGATTTGAAACTGCTGAGTGTGGTCTAATCCCCAGCGCTCGTCTTAGTGAGGGAGGTGCTGCGTAACCAACCTGGCATTTATCGCCTTTGCACCACACACTCTGAATGCTGAAAAAGGGCACAAGCATGGTGTAGGTGAGGAGACGAAAAGGCCAAGAGTCTCAATTTTGTGCGTGGCTCTTATCTTCATCTTTGACAAATCCCCTTTAAGGTAAGACTCTTCATGTTCATCGTAAAACAGCAAAGCAAAGATTTGAGCTCCATAAAGAATATCAGTACTTTCATTAAAATCATTTCTAATACCTTTATCCTATTAATGTTTTCAGACAACTTCAGAAAACTAAATTTGCTGCCTAATACTAATATGGCTGACGCTGACGCAGCAGACGGTGAACAAGACCTGGAGGCTCCAGTGGAAGACCTTGAAGACGAATACGCAGCCTTGTTACACCTCGGTAAATACCATGAGGGCCGGCGTGCGCTACCTTGGCAGCGTTGGACCTTCAGAGAAAAGGCAAACTTTTATATGGACCGCATCTTCCTTGGGTTCTTGTTCATCTTTCTCCTCATATTACTGGCAGAATCTGGCTATAAAATGTTCTATGTGACAAATGTGAGGAAGATTGCAGCATTTGTGTCAGAGTCAGTGGTCTTTCTTTTCGACTGGCTTTTTGCTCAGGAGAGACAGGAGGAGTTGTTTGAACTATAAGCTGTTAATAGAGGTGACCACTGCCTTCTTTTATCCTTTTTGCGTTTTCTACAATGTTTTAGGCACATGTGGCATCACAAATGCCCAGTAAAAAACCTATTTAGCTTACAGCAATGCATGATTGATTTCTTACCTACATATGTGATCGTGAATAAATAATGTATGCAATTGACTGACTGCTTGTTCTGTAATTCAGCATACTGCACACAAGCTTTATAGCATCTCAGATTTCTAAATGATTTTCCCTCTGTAGTTTTATTCTCAATAAAAATACCCCTGAGTTTTTAAAGTTTGTATCGGAGATAGTTTATTACAAAGCATTCATTTCATTTAAAGCCATGAAAAGGAATACCAGATGAAACTGAGCACTGATAAGATCAGTCCCTGCGACTACTGCTGTTTAAAGATAGCTGTACTTAACTTTAGCATATCCATTAAATTATACTTTAAACTCTAATCCAAAGGACACATTGTAGTTTTTGTATTTAGCTGTATTTTGTTTGAAGTTTAACATTTCATTTATAACATTTACTATAAAGGTGAAGATTTACATACAAATGCAATGGTCGCACTATGAATTATGCATGTTAATTAAACCACCCAATCATTATATAATATACATTTTGACCAGCTACAACTAAAATGCAACAGATATATAAATGCAAGCAATCTAATAATATAATATAAAATGATGATAGTGACCATTCTGCTGCTTAATAAGTAATCTTAATAATTATACTTTATAAATATGAAGGCAGGATCTTTACCTTTAAAGGACAGTTTCACAGCGAACACTTCTTTGTAAAAGATAAAATTAAGCACATTTTATGTACTTAAGTTCAAATGGAAGTAATTTTTACTTAACAATTTTCTTTTCACGAATTAATATTTAAAATTGACTGAATTTCAGAGGGAAATATATCGTTGACTTCACTACAGCTTTAATGATTGACTCTAAAAATACATTTTAGGCA
>JAOWBC010000710.1:22715352-22732076 GCA_028566105.1 Hypoplectrus providencianus | reverse complement strand
ATCTATCTGTCTAGTTAAAAGCGCATTTATGCACACTTCCTTAACATTCCTCTCATCCATCTCTTTGGGCAAGTCAGCCTCCAAATTGAAATCAGTTATTTTCTCAAATTTAGACACTTTCCTCACATAGTCTCAGATTTGAAGTGCCTGAAGTCATTTTAAAACAGGGTATCAGAAGCTCTATGTAGCTGCTAAAACAGCATAAAGTGCCCATTAAAAATATAAAGCGATTAAACTGACGTAAACCTGTAAAAAAGGTTTAAATCTGCTGTAATACCATCATAAACAGTGTCGCCACAGGAGGGCAGCAGATTGCTAATCCAGCTCCGCTCACACTGCTGGCAGCCTCCGAGCTGCTTTTTGATCCATCTTGTTTCAATTCTGAGGAAATTCAGCAGCAGCAGCAGCACTGAGACTGACACCAGACAGATTAATTGGAAATGACAGCACAAGCTTAGTAATGCTTTTTTTCCGCTGAAGCCTCCCATGTGGCAGACTGACCCACCAACCTGAGTGTGGATTAAGGATGTTTAAAGTGAAAATCACATGCTCTCTGCCACCTCAGGGCCAAGGACACAAAAGTGCAGTAGAGCGTGCCGCACAAACCGTCTGTGTTTACTCTTTAGGTTAAATAATCCATGAAGGTCACGAGCTGGATAGGGAACATATTGTTGGACAATTTATGCAATCAATATGGAGTGAGTGCTAGCACCTGTTTGAACCGTATTTATGTCCTCGCAGATTACACTGCAGGAGAACATGCATGCATTTACGACCGCTGGGACGCCATAAATTCCACACAAGGTACCACAGCAAATGATTTCCCATAAATCATCTGTACTACATCGACTTTTTTTGGGAGAACATATAATAATTCAGACTGTGTTCGAGTGCAGCCGCGTTGGGAATTATGTTGATATAGATTGGACACATCTGGCGGCCAGACTGCCAAATATTTGGGAGCCATCTCGCGTGTTAGTTTTCATGTTGCAAGTGGGCCTAATTATGTTTCGCCGTGTGAGATCAGGTCAGCTGATTATGGGCGAATTGATCTGATTCAAAGCCGTAGATCTGAGAAAGAAAATCCCAGGGATAAAGCTATACAAATATTGAATATTGAGTATTATTTCAATAAATATTGGCTGAATGAAAAAGCCACCAGTTTTATTTTCATACTGTGCAAATATGAATATTCAAACTTATTCTAATTTTCAAATGACATTTCCACTCATTAAATATTCATCAAGTACCACAGTTATTAAATGCAATCGTGTTATTCATTTTACTGCTGGTTTTTCAATTGAAAATGCTACAAAATGACTTTTTGGACATAGCTTTACTGTAGGGAGGTTTTCTGTGGATTGACGCACATTTCAGTGCTTCCTCAGGTTATTTACGGAGACAGTATACATCTTCTTCTATTTATTTGTTGAGACAGGACCGGACAGAGTGCAGAAACATCAGTGAGAACAGGAAATCTCTCCTCAGTGAGACATGCTGCAAGAAATCTCTTGTCATTACAAGGAGACACATCGTGACTGGAAAAAGGCCAGAACAGTCCAACCCAGTCTCCATAATAACTGTTGACATTGTACTTTCCTGCAAACCACAGATAACATTAAATCTCTACACTTTTTTAAACCAGTAATGTGTTGAATCTGAACATTTCTCTAGATCTGCAACCTGTTGTTATTCTGACACATCAACAGCAACTTAAAACATTCTTTCCAGTGAATGTCAGCATTGCTCAAATCCTCGCTTTCCACAGTATCTGCAGCGATGGTACGGTTAAGGTTAGGGAAAGATCGTGTAATGCTAAGTAAACTGTGATTAAGGTC
Organism: Hypoplectrus providencianus; assembly: GCA_028566105.1. Classification (NCBI taxonomy): domain Eukaryota; kingdom Metazoa; phylum Chordata; class Actinopteri; order Perciformes; family Serranidae; genus Hypoplectrus; species Hypoplectrus providencianus. Next base: position 22,730,238 of record JAOWBC010000710.1, on the reverse strand, counting down.
AAGGTGAAGTTTGTTTAGGAAAAGAAAAGGTCTCACGACTCCACAGCTGCCTTGCTACACAAACAGAAAATTGAGAAAAGGGGATAGATCCAATACAAGCCACAGACTGGATTCAAAGAATGGACAATTTGTCTCAAGTTATTCAAGCATAGAACTGATCTTTAAAAATTAATCAAAATATTCTGAATGCTAGAAGTGCTATCTTGCGCTGCTGATTAACTTGGACTCTGGAGTGTGATGATTGGCTGAACGAGCCGCAGTCACAGCTGTCAATTATAACAAGTTCTCCAACGCAAACGACAGATTAGGCCGTGTGTCTGAACTGCCTATAACAACACCTGTGAGTGTTCGTCAAAATGACCCATACGGCACAGCGGAGTGTTCTGAAAAAGGTACACACGTTTCGTTAGTAAAGGCTGCAGTGTTGGTGAATTTAGGCTCCCGCTTTGGCATTATTAAAGAAAAGCAAATAAATATTTATTAATGCAAGCAGTGACTAGTGCTGACAGGGGTGATGTGAGCCACAGAAGTTACATAGAAATCCTATGTTAAAAAAAAAAAGACTCAGAAAGCCATGAGCCACTGTAGTTACATAAAGAGGTGTTTAGTTTTGTTTTTAAATGGGACTTGAGCCCAGAAATGACATTTCTGAGAGGAGACCATTCTTGTTGATTACAAAATTGAACACCTGAACTAAACTTTGCTCAATGTTAAACGTTTTATCTGTTGTATACGCTGAATTATTTTGTTCTTTTACTTATTTTGAATTTTTTTTTTTAATATAGCATGAAATGCAGACCTTCAGCTAACTGGGGTGCATTTACATTGTTTGAAATGTTAATTAATGCATGTTGTCTCATTTTAAATAAAGAATTGACTAGAACAAAGACCAAGCCCCTCCATGTCCCATCCGTTAACATGGAGAGGCTGATGACTTTACTGCAGCCAGCCACCAGGGGGCCACTGTGCTGTTTTGGCTTCACTTTAGGGGAGCTGTCATGTGGGCCATCTTTATTAATGCAGTTAGATGTGAAAACAACTTTTCAGGTTATCTGAGGAGAGAAAAGAAGCATGAGGGAGTGTTTCATGAGAAATTGTTCAAAACCAGACAAGATGAACTTTTTCAACTAATCAAAGACATGCGAACAATAATGGAGAAACATGATTACAAAGAATCACCCAACAGCCAAGACAGGCTGATAAACAAACAAGCAGGCTAGACAGAAGAGGACGGACAGAAGAAGCATAAACAAGGCCTATTTGATTTAAATTGGCTTTAATTTTGTTGACACGATATCCTTTCTTCCTGTCAGTGGGTCTTTAAGCAAAGGGAAAAAACAAAGCCAAGGACACTTCTTTGGCACTAAATTTACTGCATTTACTGTATTTATCCCGTCCAAGTATCTGTAACCACAACAACTGGAGAGAAAAACTCCCTGTAAAGAGACAGAGGCCTGTGTTTCACTCCATGTGTCCTTAGCAGAGGCGGAAGGTTTGATCACATACACAGTTTCAAAGGTTGGAAGGTCACCTGATCCTCTGGGTGTGTGTGTCTGTGTGTGTGTGGTAGTGGGGGGGTCCTCAAAGCCTTGGGGCCATGGTATAATAGGCACCAACCCGCCCCCGGGGCCAAACCTCTCCAGCCCTCGGACAAAGTGTCCCGCCTCAGCCATATTTAATTTCAAGGCCCAAATCTCTGAATTGATGGGTCCTGGACAGGTAACACAGAGAGCGGAGCAGGAGTGGGCTCTTTTGATTTTCTTTTGCACACTTTTCACTGTCAGGACGACAAAGTTCTCAGCTCAGAGGTGTCCACGTTGAGAAAAGACGTTTGAAAGAGAGGAAATGAAAGTCAGAGACTCATATTGATGCATGTCTGATGTTTTTATGCTATATTCAGTTTATGATCAGTGTTATTGCCTTGAAGGCCACATGAGACGTTGTGCAGACGTCCTCTCTGGCTCAAGCATTTGTTCACCACATGAAAGGATTACGAACTGCTTATAAAACATAGTGCATGAATAGAATAGAAATGTGTTTCTAATCTGGATAAGTGATTGAAAAGGAGTCAATATAAATATGAAGACTTCAGATTAAAGAAATATATTACCCCAAAGTAGCCATGTGTTTATCAGTTACTGACTTGCCTTGAGTTCTCAAAGAACAGATGATGGACTTTCAACCAAGAGAACAGGGTTTGTGTCCCACTTGAAATTATTTTTTCACAAATCAAAGTTGTTTGAGGTGAGTAACTGATACACAAATGTTCTTTGGGGGGGTGAAGCCTTCCTTTATATCTGTCAAATGTTAAAAAAAAGCACCAGTATGCACTACATAATAGATGCGTTGTTGTCCAGGTGTAAAGGAAAGACATTTCACATCTCAGTAAAAATGGAAACCCAAGGCTCGCCCTCTGGAGAATGCATACTTGAGTCTTTACAAATGAAGGCACATAGGAGGAAATTGCACTGAACAAAACAGGCAATTCGCAACACGTACATGTGATATAGGGAACCATTCCAACGGGATGACGGACAGACATTCATGGATGTGACAGCAGATTTCTCTGTCGGACTGATTCAGTCTGCCACCCTGCAGCACTGTGGCCAGTGGCAGTGAATCAGTGCTGCGGGGCATCGGCAGCGGGCAGCAAGCCAACCCGGAGATATAGAGAGATATAGAGCCCTGCAGAGTCCGGCGGGCTACATCACAAACCCTTATTGTGGCACAACTGACGTACATCCTCCAACACTGAGATCACAATAAGCATCAATGACTAACTGGGAATAAAGTATTGTGGACGCCACATAACGACTGACTGTTACAGTATGTTCAGTTCAAGTTTAATGGCCCATGATTGTGTTAATTTTTTTATTTTGGTCACAAATTGCACAATTCTGTATATAATTAGTCACTATTTTCCAAAGCAGTTTTTAGATTCATTTTTTTCTCCAGTTCAGTCATCTGTCTGCATTTTTAGAGTTCAGCTAATCCATCAAAAGATTATATTGTATTATTTTTATTTATTTATTAAATACCGCGTTCATTTAGATTGCAGAAAAAATAAACATTTATGCAAATTATTGAAGCCAGATGATGCCCTTTGACCCCAGCATCCAACCGTCCACAGAAGCTTTGTGAACATGAAGGAAGCAGATGGTAAAACGTTGCCGTTCTGATATTTTTATTTGTTGATTTTTTGACAGCCCTGGTAACATGGCTGAGCACTTTAAAAACCTACTGATCCCATCCAAAACATAAAAGACAACAAAGTACTGAAATACAATTTTGTTAAGAGGGAAAGGTACATTTGGTAATTTCTGGCATAACAATAGTTGCAGTTTTACACCAACAGGAAGTCAGAATGTGAGAATGTGTGAATGTAAATGTATTAACATGATTGTTCAACTCAAAATATTCAATAATTATATTTAGTATTTGTAATATGACTAAATCAAACTCCTTTGAATCACTGACAGTGAGGTAAGGACGGTGGAAACTACATTCAGACTCATATGCTGACAGAACTTTTACATTTTCCAAGAAAAATTAATTAGAGTTGACACTTATCTACTTATTTATCCTGCACAGCGAAGAGAAGCGCCAGACGGCTTGTAGTTTCACCTTCAGTGAAGACAGCGAGCAGAAGGAAGTGAAATCCTGTCCCTGTGTTATCGTTTGAACCATCAGTCCTCACAGAGCGACACCACCTCCCACTAAACACACACACTGACACACACACACACACACACTGAAGCCTTTGTAAACAAACACTAACAAGAGAGAATAGATCCCTCGATCATCATCACACAGCTGTAAACACAGATGTGCTGAGAGTCCTGTCATGTAACAGACACAGAACAGGAAGTACAGTAGGTTCTCAACACATTCACGAGCCGGTGGAACCAATAAAACCATATGAAGCCAGTTGTTTCTACATAAACAGTGACAGTGGAGGTTACTAGGTGCAGATATGGACCCAGTCACATTATTTGAGAACAATAAGCTTTCAGGATGGTTCAGAGTCAACATGAAATTACAGAACAGTGGTGAAATTTTTTGAATTCTTGCGTTCTAGAAGAAATTGAATCCAACCCAGAAATGGTCCTTTCTGTCAAAGACAACACAGCCATTGTCCTCCAGAGTTGGGGAGCCTTTTTCCTGAAAGGCTATCTGCCTGGTGGCCCCGGGCTAATCTGCGCTGTGTGGAGGGGAGGTCACAGGGCACATGCTTCGCCTGGTTTTGGCTGGTGGGCCGAGCGCAGATCCCTCAGATCACTCCTTAGGTCAGGTGCTCAATTTGCTTGAGATAAGCCCACAAAAGAGCTTACATACCTTCCATGGGTTTCCCTTTTTCCCCCCCTGTAGTTTTTATTGAAAAGAAGCATGACGCCTCTGACGCAGTTTAAAGATTGATGTCTGAACTAAAACCAGATTAAACAACCTGAGGTCAAGAGTCAAACAGAGTCTCACATGCACTCTGATGTTGTCATACCACTGCCAGTTAATATGTAGTTTAAAAAAAAAATGCACTGACACACAATGACTTAACATTTATTTGAACATGACCCATGTGGTCTTTTCTGAAATATATATATAGGAAACACTTAAGGCAGCTGTGACAGAGTGCACCCAGTTGCATCCATTGTTACACATTTCCAACTGGTGATTATAGATCAAATATTAAGTTTGATCACAGTTCAAGATGATGCAATTATCGTTTATAAATGTTGTCCAATAAAGCATGTTTTTATTAAAATTTCACACCCAAGATTCGCTACAGTTTTGCTGGTAATTCATAAGCATGATTACTAGGGTTGATTTAAAATGGTCATCTGAATATGAGCTCATTCCTGATGTCTGCGACCGAGCATCCTAAACAATGTGTAACAGCTATTGTTGCTGAGGAGAGCTGATGCTGGCTGAGCTGCACGCTGTGTACTCTGCTATGTCTTTGTGCTAATCAAATCTGAATGTTTCATAGAATTAACATTAAGCCCTTACTTCCTGCTCAGTTCCACGAAGTCAGCTGTCTTTTTGAACGCGGGGTTCGAGCTGAAGTGGCTGATGAAGGCCAGATGTGGAGTCGCCACAGCGCGCACATTTTCTTTTTTCACAGTAATCGAGAGTTACAGTGTTGCTCTACAAACAGACGATCTGATCTGCGCTGCTCCGTGAAACGCCAGTCATGTCCCCGGTAGTTCACACAGCATTAAGCAACACCCTGGATGAGATCTGGGAGGGAAGTGTTGGTTTAATACCACAATGTTTTTTCGTTTTCTTCCCCAATTTTGGTTTTAACCTCTTTACCAAGAATGTATCCATCACAAAGGGTCATTGTCAAGGCACAGGGGTTGTTGTTGCATCTATTTTGGGCCATTTGGCTCCCCTTTTGGCCATGAATGGGATTTTAATGTGTTTAAGCTGTTCCGTTGAAATTACACAGAATAATTCCTTTTCTTTTATGAGAAACATTAATGCAAGACAGGAGCCGGAGTCGTTAAATTTTTATTTGCTCAGTGTGTGTGTAATATTCCCCCCAATTTTGATAGTAATGTCAGAAATATTAGAAAAAATCATCAGTTCTATGAGATACCACTTAGCTTTCCACTGTTACATCTTCACTAATTTCTTCAGCATACAATTTTGCTTTTTTGCAGAAATGTCCTTCTAGTTTTTCTCCAAGTGTGATGATTTACTAGTTGATTAATTTTTCCTTTAATCTCACTTAAATCTACATGAAACTGCAGAGTTGTCAGTGAAGTAACACCTGAGCTCACAGCACCAGCTGCACTACTCCTGAGAAAGTCACACGATACCACGAGCTGCCCATGTGGACGACAGAATATTAAAATACACCACATGTATTTAATGGTATGTTCAGTGGCCGCAAGAAATATTTGTTTTACTGTGTATACTTTACTTTTGGACTTGTTAGAAATTTAAATATATTTACATATCATGTGTATACTAGCTTACATCCCTGTTTCATAGTGAATAATTAATAATTGTAAAATTTAATGAACGATAAGGTAAGTTGATAAAGGCATCAGGAAAATAAAAATGAGGATGCGATAAAGAGGAAAAGAAATATATATATATACACATATATATAATATACAAGGCTAATCTAGGGCAACTATAGGTCATATTGAATAGTTTGAGGGCCAGTTTTGCTTAAAAACCCCTGAGTGATAGTGATAAACTCCTGAAAATAATCTGATAATCTAAAACTGGAGGTAGGAGTGCTGGCTCCATCCATCTATGACTAAAGCTCCATTAAAAAAAAATCCTTCTGAGCACTATGTGTATGCAGATAAATCTACTACCTGCCTTTTGCTGCTCCAAACTATCGTTACTATATTGGGCATTAAACACCCACTATCAGGCTTCCTTTTTTCCAGACATCCCCCATCATCTCCCCACAGAAGCTACAATAAACATGAGCCATAACGCTCTTCCTGTCATCTACTGTGCACACATTGAAAAGCTTAACCCCCCCCAATAATAAGACAGCGTTTCAGGCCTGCATCCCATTATATAGGAACAGATCTGGGAGCTCAAATTACATTGATTATAAGATAAAGCAATAACATGCAGAATATCCCATCCTGACCTTCAGCAAACAGCACAGTTACTGGAAAAAGGACGGCTTGTAAAACACAGTTTTCCATGTTCAGGGACGGGTTGCTGCCAAATTTAAATTTCAAACCAATTTTGTGCTTAAATATGTTGCCGGAACACCAAAAACACAAAGTGAAATAAGATTCCTTTTTTTTTTTCTTTCAGGTAACATGTCTGGTTAAATAAAGCCTTAAAAAATGTCTGTAAGCTACAAATTCACATCTGGAAACATTGATCAAATGCTATTAAAAAAAAAAAAAAAAAAGTGTAAGTTTTGTTTCCCTTGTTATTTCTTTTCATTCCCAGCAATGTTTCCTTTGTTACGTTCATTCCCGGTCATATCTAAAGATGTCCAAAATCTGTGATAAACAGCAGAGTGCGTCTGGTCTGGCCTGAGTGAGTAAATGGGCTCCTGCAGATGAGTTTTACAGGAGATCAGTGGGAGGGCCGGGTTTCAAATCCCCAAAGCCCTGCAGTGCCAAAGCAGGAAGAAGCCACTGATGTAACTCGTCTCTCGTGAGTGTCTGCTCATTCAGATTCCCTAAAGATGAGTCAAATAATGCTCAGAGATGACAAATTCTGTCTAATAATGTAGCATGGAGCTGCTCCTACTAGCTGAAAAAAATTAATCAGAGAACCAAGGGGCAGTTTTCAAAACATGACCATGGCCACTCTTAAAAATACCAGCCATGCCACGAAGAGTTCAGGGCAATAATCAAAGCCAGAGTGTAATATGGTAAGCAGATTTTACTTCCATATGTTCCTATTAGGATCCAGATGTACGAGGCTGGTGGTGACATCAATACGAACACACTGAAGCTCTTATTTAAAAAAAAGAAAGAAAAAAAAAACCCAACCATTATCTAATTTATAAGGAGAGGATGAAAAACCTTGTTGTGGGTGAGATGGGAGAGAAAGGACACACTGATCCATACGAACACGCTCACAGTCACACATGTACTTTCTCCACACCTGGATTAGTTTATGCCGCCTCACCTCTCAGATCAAATCTCCTCTTGAAACATTAGCAGCATTCACTCGCTCACACTCTCAGCGCTTCAAACAGCAATACGTTCTGTAACTCGATCCTGTGTAAGAGCCGGTGTCGACAATTACGTCAGTTTAAAAAAAAAAAAAAAAAAGGAATTTCACTGATTTCACATCTGGCGGAATACGAACACCTGCAATAACTTTGAGGAGAAATGTAAGCGAATTAATTAATTTTCAGTTTTATAGCTTTTTAGAATATTTAAAAAGAAAAAAGTCTATTCCTGCATCAGAGTTCAGAAGTTCACCAGTGCCGACGAGAAATATCAGCCAAAATGAGAACATTTGTAATGAAAACCTCTTGGAATGTTTCTCATCTGTGTAATTAAAAATTGCTCAAAGAATGTGATCTCATCAACATCTGTCTGTATAAAACATCTGCAGTCGCTTTTGACAAGAGGAAACCCAAATCAAAACGAGCGAAGCACTTGAGATAACAATGGTTTTGGGAAAACATAAGGAGACAGAAAACTTCCTGCTGTTTGGACATTTCATTAATGTGTTACACAATCATGACACGGCTCCTCTGGAAGGAAAGAACCTAATGAAGGCCACCGTGTGATTTCATAAACTTTAGAGAGTAAATTCATGGTTAAAACCAGACCCACCAACTTAAAACACGGGGATTCATTAGTATGTCTGTTATCGCTGTCCTATAGCAGAAAACTGTTACATGCGTGGATTAATGTGCTGGTATTTGTTTATGTATATTTAGTGCATACCTGTACATACAATGTAAGTTCTAGATTTACTTAACAAAATTAGTGTTTTATTGTCGTATTATTCTAATGCTTTGAATAGAAACTGAAAAAAGAGAAGAATTATATGACAGTGTATCCACTATGATTGATGAATGTTCACCAAGAAAGTAAAGTAAATTAATTTCACAAAGATTCGGCAATCAGCAGGCTACGTTAGGGGTCCGTCGTCACTTTTCCCACCTCTGCTTTTAGCTGACAGCAAAATGAGAGAAAACGGCTGCAGCTGGTTAAATGAATCCTGGAAGATCTCCAGAGTTCATTGCCTTCTACACATCTCACGCAGTCTGAAGAAGTCTGAAATGGGACCAACTGTTTTGTTTGTGTTTTGATTTGGGTATTGAGATTAATGACATGTCACTGGTATCCTAACATCCCTATCTATTCAGCTGTGCTTTGAGTCAAATGCTAATGTTAGCATGCTAGCATTTGAAAGTCATGTTTGCATTACAATCAAATTGATGGGAAATTAGTTTTGCAGTTATTTAGTTAAACCAAAGTATTGGAAATATTAAAACGTCCATGTTTCAGTATATAAAGTCATCTGCTTACATTAAAAAAAAGTTTTAAAATTTATTTTTTAATGAATTAAAAATTAATTCAATTTAATGAATTATAAATTTTAGTGAATTATCCTCAATTAACTAGGATCCATGAGAGGTAAAGAACACCACTGTTCTATATGTTGCCTAAAATGGTTTAAAGGTTTAAAATGGTTTATGATTTTTAAAAAAAAAAAAAAACAGTTGCACAATCAAAGAGACAATTTGTCTAAAAGGAAAAAAAAATGTAAATGTCTTTACTACATTTACTGCAATTCGCCAGACAGCTGATACATTTCAATCTCTACAGTCAATTTCTTGTGTATGAACATATTTCACTGGCTGAATAAAAGCTTTGACCTTCTGGCAGTACTCCATTAAGAGTCAGGGAAACAATAATCCAATTTTCCATCCAATAGTAGACGGATGGACTGTGAGAAAATTCAGTCTCTGGAGTCAGACTGCCAGCATGGCTTAAAATAGTAAATATTAATAAGATTTAGTTTGAGAAAGAGAAAAAGAACAAATTAAGTATTTCAGTACATAATAAAGACTACCAAAAGTTGGGAGAACATTCCTGCGGGATGTATTCACAGTAACTAACAGTGGTAGCAGTAGCACAGACTGGCTCAGGCTCCTCTGAACGGGAACTTCCTCCCTGGTTCATGAAGCCTCGCTGGCGGCTCACAGAGCGGCAGGCACTAGGACCTGCAGCGCTCGCCGCCAGACGGAGCCTGCAGCCTCTGGGACGCTACTCACTTACTTTGAGAACAATTTTCAAACAAGTGCAAGACTCAGAAAGGACTGTTTGGGATAATTGACAAAGAATTTGTTCTTCCCCTCCCTGGCATCTTGTGGATTTGGACACAAACTGGGATATATTTCAGTGATTCTCTAGAGTCTTACGTCAGGGAGAAGAGGAGAAGAAGGAGCTTTTGCAGAGGTAGAGGACTATTTTACCTTCACCTACACTGCATGAATCTACACCAACTTGGGTATAAAACACAACAAAGTAGTTTAGCATGTTTTGCATGACATTTAACAAGCAGGTTTTAAATGTGCAGCTTTCAGGTAGGAGTAAAGCCTCACCTGTCAATATGCAAGGAAAAAGTATTCACATACAACACTGTTATACCATCTATACCTATTTTTATTAGAGTTAACTGCTGTGTATTTCATTACAACTACTATGTTTATGGGAGCTAATGAAGTCTGAGTGTCTATCAGCCCAAACAGGGAACTGATCATCTCCTCCATCCCCTCAGAAACTGCTGAAGCTTAGCCTCGGGCTCATCAGGTTACAATAGCAGCGATCAGACCTGCACCCGTCTCTCTGGGCTAGGTGATATTCTCAAAGCATTCCTGCACAGTTTCTGTATTTCTATGGTATGTTGGGTTGGAAACAATGAACTAGCTTCAGGGTAGTTTTACTCAAATTATGTGTGCCACAGAGTTGAAACAAATTATTGCATTCTTGACATAATAGCAGGTGATTATACTCGAGAAGACTTGCTATGCTATTTTGATTGGTACTTTTTCCATACTGTATATTTGTCATTATGGAACTGTAGTTCAAACACACCCTTAACTGTATGTACTTTGGACACATCTCATTCGATTTTCATGAACTCATGTGCACTCTGCTGCGCTGAAAAGTCATACATGCTTCTTCTAGATGTCTGCAGAGTTATTCCACGCAAGTGAGTTCACAGACCGAGGGAGGGTCCACGTAGTAAAACATGAGAACAGAGCAACTCATTTATAAACTAAACCATATGGCTGTTATCAACTGGCAGGAAAAACAAACTGCACGATCAATAGGGAGGCTTCTCTGCGCTCAAACAAAGGAGGCAGTAGTCAGTTTACAGCGACAAAGAGAGTGATGAAGTCAGAGTGATGAAATCAGAGGGGGGTGAGCTGAAGGTAGGATGATGGTCTGTGGCGCTTAATTAAGGAAAGGAAACAACAAGAGCAGATTCCTGTAAAAGCAGATCTACGGAGGCATCTGCCGTTGGTCTCATTGTACCCTTAAAAGTCCCAGGACTTCATGATGGAGGAAGACCTGCCTTTTTAGTTTCTGGTTGACAATTAGGCCTACTCATCAAAATGATGCGCTGTTTGATAAGTTTCTTTTTTACTTGTCAGTTTGTGTTTGTGAACGAGAATGACAGAGAAAGAGCGCTATGTGGAGATATCCGTTTTGCGGCAATTCGCGGCACGTCTGGTGTGACACCGGCCAATTTGTGGCGCTTGGTCTTGATCCTGTAGCGCTGCGCCGGACATTGGTCTATGTATGGGAAACACTGTACTTATATGTATCTTCATTTATAAAAACAACATTTGTTGAAAGAACATTGCACAATAATTGTTTGATTTATGCAGTAGAATGGCAGCATCAGCTCATGTTAGCGCTAGCTGGTTAGCAAGGGGCAGCTGTTGTACAAAATAAGCAGCAGAGTGTCTTTAAGTCCGAACATATACTGACCAAGACTTATGACAGAAGTGTAAAATGAGCTTTCACTTTTTTTAAGTCGATTGTACTGTCAAAATAGGGCCAGAAAACTGACCTGTAGATAAAATAAAGTCAAACAAAAAGCCGTACTGTATTTCAATTAGATTTTCTATTGGAAAATTCTGTAGAAGATAAACAAAAACAACTGACTTGCCTGACATAATTTAAAATAAAGAATAAACAGAATTGTAAATCAGTAGAAACTGTTTTAACCTATGCCAGAAGGCAATGTCTCCCTTAAAAACCAGCCTGAACGTAACTGAGACGTAAGCTCATTATGAGAATGTTTCCAAAGATATTTTACCACCACTGGAGTCGCCCCCTGCTGGCCACTAGAAATAATGTACGTTTGAGGCTTGTCTCCACTGGCTTCCCTTTCTGCAGGTTGCTGTTTGGATTTTCCCGAAGCTACATGTGTTTACATGCATGCTTTTGTGTATCGTGACTTATAATATGTTGATTGCTGATTACGTGTATATATCGTAATGAAATATGTGAGCCTCCCAAACTATAGGTGCTTATTAAAGTGGTGGGATTTCGGAAGGTGATTTCCCAGAGATATGTCTTCAGCTGACATGTCTTCCTGAATCTTCAGCTGAGAGAACACTGAAGCAAAAACTCTGTCCAATAGTTTTATGGAGTCTCCAAATAAGGCCTACATAATTATTTCCCATTTCCAGTTTTCTGCAGTAATCTTTTTTATTCAAAATATCGCAATGCAAAATGCATCTGACTTCTCTTCTGTCAAAAGTTAGATCAAAATGACTTTTTATTCAGTTTTAGCCACATTTTAACAATACACTACTTAAATACTGTTTGCCTTGAATATTGTTAACCAGATCAAGGATTTTAGTTATCGGATGTCTGGATGTTAAGTTACTAGAGAAAGTAAATGAAAAAAAGTAAGCAGCAGCTCGGCTCCAGCCCTTCCATCAGCATGCAGAACAACATCAGCAAAACAGGTTTATAAAGTACAACAGCTTAATTCAATTTTTCCCCATGTTTTAGTCAGGGGTTCTGTTTGTTTTGGAAAAAAAAACTTAATACTGCTGATTAAAGCTAAGTCAGCTTATGGGAAAAACCTCCTGAATATCTGGCTCTTAAATTTATCTGATCATAAGTTATAAGAGAAACAACTTGAGCAAACGTTGGCAGCAGCTCAGCTCCAGCCAATCTGCAGACATGCCAAAAAGTGTCGGATAATTTTTATGTAATTCAGCTCCTGATAGAAACTTCCTGAACAATTATTCATTGAACTTTTGTTTTGTTTGAGAGTCCTCCTATGGCAGACATCACATATAACCTGTTTATATGACTATTTGTTTAGATATGGGCTAAAATGTTAAAAAAGTAGAAAACTGCCAATCATAAATTCCCAGAGCTGAAGATACCTTGTCCACCTAACCACAAGATTGAATTTGATTTGATTAGAAACGAGAGTTATTTAATGTTTATATGTATATTTTATACTTATATGGATTAACAATAGAAACAGAAAAGTAGATACCAGTCCCATTTCACAAGCTGAAACCAGAGGATGTCTGAGAGAAAATATGCCTCAAGAAGTTAAAAAAAAAAAAAAAAAAAAATTCGGCTTCTTAATCCAGCAACAACAGAAGCATTGTCCAGCAAAAAGAAAATAGTCATATCCTAAGAGTTGCTAAACGTGACTAAACAGTAGTTATATTCTTTACTTTTGAATCCAAGATAGATGTTTTAAAGCAAAAGTGTCCAGTGGAAATAGTGTATGACTGCCAGAGCTGCTCCAACCCCAAATTATTTTGTTCAGCTTCAATCTAACTCAACATAAGACCTCAATATATTATATATTCTGCATATAAGACCACACACTGTCCACAAAAACATTTGAAATGTGATGAAATCAATGTTAGACTCAAGTAAAAACCGTGTTGTGGTGGAGGATGGAAAAAGGGCTTCGTTTTTACATCTCCTCTGGTATGTAGAGCAACAGCGTCCATCGGAGGCTCTTCTCTGCAGCATTCCTCCCTGCTGGACAATCTGTTCCACAGGTGGATGAGCAGAGTCTGGGCTCACACTCCTACAGACAGCTTACAGATGCGGTTCGCTTCATGTGAGCAGAGCCGGTGTGTAAAGCCTTCTGCACGCCCAGAAACAAACCTGCTCATGCAAAGAAACATCCGTCTGCACTGGACAGTTATTAACACCTTTTTCTTTCTGTTCTTGTTATACTCCTGATTTTCTTTCCATTCATCTGACAGATGAATGCTGAGCTATGTTGGAAAGGTTATGAGGTCCAGTCTGAATGTGTTAGACTTAAGAGTGAACCAGTGACGGAGAAATCTATTTCCAAAGTTAGAATTACTTTTATTAAGCAACGGATTAAAAAAGACAGATAATCACGAACTTCAAGCCTCAGTGAAAGGGGATTTAACATGTCATCTTCGTTTTTTATCTGCATCATGCACCGGCTTTATGTTCATTTTTTAATTCTGTTCTCACATTTGTCCAAGTAACCAAGCCTGTTTGGTTATTATGAATTTTAGTTTGTTTTGTATTACCGTATTTTCCGGACTATAAGGCGCACTTAAAAGCCTTAAATTTTCTCAAAAAACGAAGGTGCGCCTTATAAACCGGAGCGCCTTATATTTTGTTCTGGAGTGAAACTGTTAGGGCCGACTCGGGGATCGAACCCGGGTCGCTGGCTTGGAAGGCTGGCGAGTAAACCACTGAGCTAAAGTTCAGTAAAATGATTTTATCTTGCTTCATGCGGCTTATATGCCGGTGCGCGTTATATATGAAAAAAGATCGAAAATAGACCATTCATTGACACTGTGCCTTATAATCCAGTGCGCCCTATAGTGCGGAAAATACGGTAATTCTGGTTTGCTTTCACTGGCCAGTAATGTAAGCAGGCAAAATGAAAAAGGGGCGTGTGCAAAGGCAGAGGGCTGGAAATATACATGCAGGATTATTTCTTATTGGCTGGAAAGATTGGAGTATTGGAAAATGTAAACATAGAAATAAACATAGCAACATAGAGCTGAACTCAAAGTGAAAATATTACCTCGAACATGCATCTCAGTCATGCACTGCTACACAGATTTATGATGAAACTAAAAACAGGATTTCGTTAAAACCTCACTGATCCACAGAGAAGTGTAGGTTGTTTATTCACAGTTTATTATGCATGATTGTTTCAAAAATACCTCAACTCTGACACTGCGCATCCATGTATTCCCAGCAATACACCCACCAAGTGTGAAGTAGTGCAGATGATCGGCTCTCAAGATACAAGAAAGACGAACACACACACACACACTCACACACACACACTCACACACTCACACACACACACACACGCACACACACTCTCACACACACACACACACACACACACACACACACACACACACACACACAC
>JAOWBC010000710.1:22687771-22703272 GCA_028566105.1 Hypoplectrus providencianus | reverse complement strand
AAAGATGGAAAATAAACAGTAAAACACTAAAATAACTTGGCATGGCAATAAGTATTGCAGAGCATGTACTCAAAATGGAAAGTGAAAAAAAGTAGCATTTTTTGTAGAAAGAAGGATGAGCAGTGAATGTGAGCCGTGCTGTTAGGTTTCCATCGTCAGTGTGGATTACATAGAGTACGACAGCGAGTACAGATGTTTGGTGTGAGCAGAGTAGTGCAACTCAAATTGGCATCCTGAATTAACAAATGCTGAATTTTGTCTGGTATGTCCAACCAAGTGGATTTCATATGCAAGGACAGAGAAATTACAGAGTGAATAGATGCAATTCATCAGATTAATATATAAACAAACAATGACAGCAGCAGTAACAGCAACAACAGCAGCACCCCTCACAGGCCTGTTCACCACAGTAAAGAGCTTCACATATGATATGGATATCTGGTGTTTTACGTCCCAATGTCAAGACTTCCTTTAAGCATTTGCACCAAGCAAACACAGATGAATGTAAATTAAGAGAGGGCTGAATCTTCAAGTGAGTCCTTTCTACATGTGGAGCAGGCATCAGCTATTTTACACCCATCAAACCATCTGCAGTTACTACAGAAATGCATCACAGGTGGATCTAAACCTGGTGACAGACAGTTGTTTCACAGAAAGCAGGTGTAACTAATAACCATCTCTGCAGGTCTCTGGTACTCTGCTTGCTTGCTGACTGGTAGGCCTGTGGCTTACAGGGGCACTTAAATGCAACAGAGCATCATTAATGTGACTGTTAATTATTTGCTCCTGTGTTTTATCTGTTAATGGTCCAAATAAGGGGTTGTGCAAAAGGACTATTCCCCCGACACATAGCAGCAGAGCTAACACAAACAAGCTACACAGCAAACAATAATGATATGTGGAATAGGACCCAAGTTGTCACACAAATCATTATGTCATATAATCTTACAGAAACATTATATTGGTATATATTGTTTCTACTATTTAAATAAAAATGTTTGTGATGTAAAAATGCTTATATGTGAAAGCCTATTTGGCAATCAAAGTTTCAAATATGATACACATTATGAATGAAGTGTTCTGGCACAGCAACCAAAAAAGGAAAGTAATATTTCTCAATAACCATCAATTCAGCACTTCCAAAATGAACTGACCCACATTTTGTTCCCTCGGCAGAGACTTGTGAATAACAATCAACCAAACATGAGCTCAGAATAAACAAAAACAATAAAATGATTAATAATTCACAATGAAAACATGACATGTGAGACATTAGCTCCTTGCAAACGCCAAAAGAGCAAACAACCCAGCAGCCCGGGAGGCCTCACAAAGCAAACAAACACAAAACAAAGCCAAAACCGACTCATGTCAGCACAACAAGCAACACTTAGCTTACTTAGCTTGATGAAGTGAAGCGATTATCCTCGATATCTCCACGTTGATCAACATTTTTTTTGGCTTACTTTAAGTGAGCCATGTCCAAAAGTTTGTTCCCACGGCCTCATGGGGCGTTTAAGAACGACGGTTGATGCCACCAAAGGCTGATTATTGAGTTCATGAACGCAGCACAAACACAAAAAATAACCTCATATAGCGACATTAAGGCTGCTGCCAGGTGAATAAGCTTTACTTTTTGCCTATAACGTGGTTAATTAGTATCTTGGTCATTACAGCAGTTTAATAAACGAGTGAAACAGATAGCAGGGCCGTGACAGTTTAAATAAGCCGCCCAACGGATGAAGGATGCGTTCAATGTAACTTTGTGAAGTTTGCGAAGCTGTTAATATTGTGGCGTTTTCATGTGTGTTATCGTTGGTTTAAAAACACAAAGTTCTGATAGATAATGTGACAACATTATAGGGTTTACATGGCAATTAGTTTTGTTTGTTTTTTTTAACTTTCGTTTCTGAGATATCAAAATTGATTTATGTCCCTTTGACATCACCTGTAGCTTTAAATACTACATTACCCATGAGCCTCCGCGGCTGTTACAGACATGAACACAGAGGCACAAAGCTGTTTATGTCTGTAACTTTTATATTATATATATGTATAATTTTCACTCTATTATATTTGTGTGACAGCTCTAGTTGGGCCTTAAACATCTACTGCTGCAAAATTCAAAACAGACATTACTGGAGCAGTAATATTAATAACAGCAGATATGAAACATCAGGTCCTTCATAATAACAAATAATAAACATTATTTATATGGAAATATAATGGAATTTGCTTGTCTTAGTACCAAGCTTTGCTTTAAAACAGGAAATAGTTGATAGTTGTTGATAGACTACACAATACATAAATATTAAATAAAAAGTATACTGGAAACAATGCCAAATACAGGAAGGATATAGTGAGATTAATAAATAGAAATATTGCACTTGAAGGACCGGAATATGTTGCCTTATAGTAGTGTGTCAAACAGCTTTATATTTCATTGTAGCCCCAAAAACTAAAAAACACTTCATGCTGGAAACTTGTGAAGAACACAACCCCAAAAACAGCCAGCAGGGTTTTAACAAGGTCCTGGAAATGTTCCACCAGGATCTTTTTTTTTCTGATTGAAGAGTGTTTCCTGCAGTGTTATCATTGGCACATTGCGCTGCAAACATCCTGTTCAACATCATCCCAACGGTTTTATTGGGTTAGGATTGGGACGTGACAGTCAAAGCAAAACTACTATAACTACACACAGAAACATCACTTCCTGCAGCATCACTGTCGTCTGACCATCAGCTCTGCAGTCGTCAGGTGGTCGTGTGCTGCTGCAGCCCATCTGCTTCAAGGCTCAATGAGTAGTGCGATGTGAGACGCCCCAGTGCACGCTAATGTTGGACAGCAGCGTTTTGTGCATATTTGTAGCCCACCTAGTAGCTTGAATGAATGTTGCCATTCTCCTCTCGCCGCAGGACGAGACTGCTGACTGCATGTTTCTTAACCACTGAGCAGCTGTTACAGCTGCGTGTCGAGCGCCAACATTTACATCCTCCAAATCACTGAGGCATTTGTTTTCTGTTAACTTGATTGCTATTTGGCATGAGATAAACACTAATACTGAGGCAGAGTTCAAGCACAAATATTCAATCTCAACAATTTGTACAAGACATGAGCTTTAATGACAGCCTAAAGTTACTTACGTTAGTGAGAATTCCTTATTCAGTTTGATCAAATAAAGACAATATTTAAGTCATATATTGCTGATTTTCAATGCATCAATCTTCACTGGCGTTTTACATATATTTTCAGGTATTTTATTTGATGAAAATCACATTAAGTCACACTTATTGTTCATTCCTGTCCATTTAGTGAAACTGAACCCCTTAATTTGTTTTTGTTTTTTTTTTGCAGTTTACAAAACATTCAGAGAGGTGGACTACATTATTAAGAACATTGTGAACATTATTAATTTCCTTCTTCCAGTTTTTTTTAAATTAAATTCTCAGCACCACCTACACACAGACCTTTTAAAGCCTGACGTGTGTACACTGAGGAAAGTAATTCCCAAATGTCAATGAGTGATGCAGTCTGAGGCTTAGAATTTAATTTAGTTTTTTGAAGAATAGAGAGCAACATTTGTGAATTCTTTGCAAGTATATAAAGATTTTTCTCCTGGTTTGTGAGACTTATAGAGGCAATAAGAAAAGCCCAGAGGTGGACAAGTCATTGTTAATCAAATCCAAAGTCTTTGCACTTTGGATTTTCAGCATTTACAGTCAGCACTTTGCAAGTCACCATAAGTCTCAAGTCTGTCCCAGACCCCAAATAATTAAATTCTAAATGTCTCATTTAAAGGGTTGCCATAAATCAGCTGCTTGAAATAATAAGATCCTGTTAAAAACAAACAACCAAAAAAATATTTAATTCTGCCTTCCTCACTGACACTGTGAAGTCCTTATTGATTCTGGTGAGACAAACAGTCATGTGACGAATATTCCCTATATCAGACAGGTCTCAAGGCTGTTTACACAGAGCTGAGAGGAGAGGACAGAAGAGGCTGGAAGAAGAGGTTTTAAAAATGCAAAATGATTGTTCAATATGTATAGTATGTATAGAGCTTTGACATTTGCGGACACTTGTGGGAGAAGAATTGTTAATAGAAATTTCATTTAATTCCAAATAAATGTGATACAGCCATACTGAGTAATATGTTTAAAAAAAAACAGCATAGAAGCCCTGGATCAGCTTGAAGTTCAGAGGCTGTTTCTCAGTTATGTTCCTTAAACAGCCTCAGTCGTGGCAGTGGTGAATAATAAACCTGCAGTACACAGCTGGAGGGCACGTCTTGTTAGTATCCGCTTTTACACCAACAGCGATTTAGTAAATCCTCAGTCTTTGTGCCAGCAGGTAATTGCTTTGCAGTCAGTGGAAAAATAAAAACAGTTACATTTGGAGCACATGAAGCAATCGAGAAACAGAGACATTTGTTAAACAGCTCGTCCTGAGACTGAAAGGTCACAGGTTTGAGCCCCTGACAGCAGCAGAGACCACCGCTGTCGAGCTGCCATAAAGCGAGAACACTTCATGAACCGGCGTGGTTCCTTTACAGGAGAACACTGGTGTCATTTAGATTTACAGCCCATTTACTTCTGTTTACGTTTCGCTTACATTCCTGTCATTTTGCGAGCGAGCCATAAGGCTGCTCTTCATTTCCGACGTCCTCCGCCCTGCTTGCAAATACAGCCCGAATTTAAAGAATATATACGAGCGTGATGGCGTTTTGTAAGGCGGGATGCTTTCAGTGGTTATTTCTTAGCTTCTGTTTCTGTGGCTGTCAGGTGATTGACACTAAGTAAGGTGTAAGATAACATAACACGCAGGCTGCTGACACTTAACTCCAGCGCGGTGACATCAGGATAAAACAATGTGACAAAACAAAATTAAAGCTTCTGGTTTGCTGTGATGGATTCTCTCTCTCTCTCTCTCTCTCTCTGATGGCGTCTGTATCTGATGGCGTCTGTGTTTCATCACAGCACCCTGGATGTGGGAAATCAAACCTGATGGGATCAGAAAACACAGAAAGATATAACAGATCAGACATTAACGTCAAAATCAGAGCAATCATTATGTAGTGATGACATCTCATACGCAGAATTCCTAAACTATCTGGTTTCTAAATAATATTTAAACTCCAAATATCTCGCTATAGATCTTTATTTTAAGGTGTTTATAGGCCTGTCAACGCTTATATTGAGGAACTCTGACAGATTTTACAGCGTTGAACCCTGTTTCCACTCTTGATGATCTACATTATGCAGGTCTCTCTAACTATGTTCAGTATGTGAGGATCTGCTCAGCGGGAATAACATATTAACTTTCTATTCCCGTAGACTTGCAAAGAATGTGTTTACAGTGGGTTTACGAGCCGGGTGAGACACTTTCTCTGCCTGTCTCTCAGCAGGGTTGCAGAGCGGAGGCAGGGGAGGGCAGAGGTGTGCTGGATGGGGGCCACAGCCGGGCCTGATGGCAGGAGCCCAGAACACAGAGCGCTCTAATCACGTCCTCTAAACGCCGCCGAGGAGCTACAGTTCACGTGGAGACACTGAAAAGGTACGGAGACGGATAGAGGACAGGCTTCAGAGGAATGAAGGGCACAAATTATGGGATGTACTTCCTCAGTTTATTTGGATAATGTTTTTGGCTGGATGGCTTAAGGGAATCTTCTTAAAAGCAAATTTAGCTCGTCAAGTTTGGGAGGAATATGCATGCAGAATGCAGCAGCACACAGGTCAAATTTTGTCTTGGATCACAAACAGTAGCGAAAAAGCTAAGTTAGTTCTTTTATCTTTTTTATTTTATTTCACTTTCATCAGTCCTCAGCATTCTATCTTAAAACTATTGGATACAGACTTCACCTTTCCTCTAATTCACGAGGAGCTCTAATTTTGGGTTTGGGTTTACCAGACAATAACAGTTAACAGCTGAAGTTTTAGTTCAGCAGAAATTCGTGTGTAAATGTAGCACTGTAAACTGCTCAGACAGGATATAATCACAGGTACATTTAGGTTAACAGAGAAGGGTCAAACACCAGACAGACAGTCAGAATCAGGGGGAAAATACTGGCAGGCTGGAAAAAACATGAGCCAATTACCTGGCAGAAGAATAATCCATGCTGTCCTGTTTATGCAGTGAGCAGGTGATGAGGGCGTTAGAGCAGGTTTGGAGCTGGGGGTGGATTCATCTCAGGTGATTGCAGGGCAGGTGGGAATGGCCGGATCTGAAATGATATGAGAGTTTTTGATTTGGCAGGAAAACACAGAGCAGATACACGAGGGAGGGTTTCTAACCTGGGAACAGAATCCAACCGTCATTAATGTTGTTAATTATACCTGTGATTTCCTGCTATGACTGATCAACATGTCTGCTGATTAAAGGGACACAGTCGTTTATGGTAAACAAAACCTTCCTGTCAGCCTCGATGATGAAAGCTGCAATGTTTTCTTTTTAAATGTTTATGATGCATATCCTGTAGATTATTAGTAAAGCGATTCAAGTAGCCATTTAAAGGTACAGTTTGCAGGTCTGATGTCATCAAACAGTGCCAAAAAAGGGTCAGGATTTTATGACACACAAATTGAGTCATTCATGAATGAAATAATGATCTCACAATTTGCAGGGAAGTTTTTGTGGAAAAAAATCTTCTCTAAACTTTCTGAACTAATGGGAATTATCTCAGAGTTCAGCTGTTTTTTTTAATGAATCAATGAAACTGAGCAATCAAATATTTTCTCTCAGAATTGCCATCTGCACCTTTTTTGCATTTATTTAATAACTGTAAAAATTGACTGTGACGGTAACTTGGTTTAATCACCCACACAGAAGCGACCATGCATGAGACCCTTTTTATCATTTCTCTCATCAGTGATTTTGTCCTAATTTTTGTTGTGTTTCTCCAAATTAAAAGCCTTAAACTTCCTTTTTGCAAAAGAGATGCTTCCTCTGGGGAGTCACTGATCTGAATAATTTAAAATTTCATTTTCCTCACTTTCCATTAGCCTCAAGCACAACCTCAAAAAGTTCTCGCTCTTTTTCCACTGAATGAATATTTCCTGCTTCCTGCTGCAACACAACCTTCCTGTGTGTCCTAAAGCAATTTAATTTGGCACGTAATGTGTAAAAAAAAGACGAAAATAATGAAAGAACACAGGCCGGTCTCCCCTGCAGTGGTCTTGTCTGTTTATATCAATTATACCAATCATCCTGAGATTGATGCAGTAATGAGTTTTGGTGTCCAAATGTTGCAGCGCAGACAGGAAGAGCGAGCAGAGCTGCGAGGAGAGACACGCACCTCAACTGGACAGACCTCACAAGCGTTTATTGGTATAATCATAGCTCACATGATGTACTTTTGTACAGGCTGTGATTTTTCTTTTGATTTGTTGTGCCAACAATTTTAATCCACGGGCACTCACCGTGACACCTGAGGCTAACACAGCTTATAATAAGCGGAGCCGGCGGAGCAGGTGTTAACAGGCCTGCTGCGGCGTGTTGAACGCAGCCTGGCGGTGAACGCGGCGAGGACAGATGTTGCTGTGTGGAGTCACAGTGATGGAGAGAGGAGCTGATGAGATGTCACAACAGTGTGCTATTTCATGGTTAATTTACAAGATCTATTTGCGTGGATGCGTTCTGTTTCTGTATGTTCTTCCTGCGCCACAGGAGACGAAGCATTTATTCCTTTTTCATGTCTGTGAATAAAGGATGAAGATTAAACTGGGAGCTCAGATCAGATGTCTCAGATATCTTTGGAAGCATCAAACAAATCTCCAAATAAAACAAACAAATGGAGGTTAAAAAAAAAAAGATACAGAACGAAAAAACATAAAACCCACAGATTAATAACAATGGGATTGAATCAGATTAAAAGAGATAACAACAGTGTGTTTATATTTATACAGAGCATTTTAAACATAAAAAGGGTTCACTGACCTCTCTGTGATGATATTAGATAGATCATTTTACTAATAATCAAAAAAACCCTGCAAGATTCAAGTTTAAAATTAGCTTATTTATAGAGCACAGTGGAAAAAAACAGTAATAAGACAAGAAGAAATCATAAATACAAACTACAGAAGCCTCATGCATTGAAAAGAGAATATATATATATATATGTTTTTCCCATTTTTTCCCAGAATTATTAATGAAATAACTATGTCATAATCTCAAATTGTCTTAGTTTTTCGGGGGAAGAAAACTCTAAAACAGAGATATCTTTTTTTAATTAATTTTAAGTGTTTATAGAAAAACATATTCTGAACATTCAGAATAAATGGTAATTGTATTGAATTAATGAGAAAATAAAGTCAACAAAAAAAATATACTTTAATATAATTATTTTATCTAAAATATAATAATTTTTACCATGAACATTTTTCTTTAAAGATAATTGAGGATACTAAGGAAAAAAGCGGGTTTGAGTTCAGTTTTAAATGAGAACCATTTCCTTTCTACGTGATCGTTTTGTTCGTGTAATGCTGCTGTGACATGAGAATATTAAATAAAGTCTCTCTAAGTTAAAGCTGACTGAAATCTCCTGTAAAACAGTCTCACACACAGAGTTCAGTGTGAACTGTTCCTGCTGAGCCACAGAGCATTAGGAGTAAAACCCTCCGCATTAGCCGAGGTGTGTTCTCCACTTTAAAGAGGAGCTGCTGCTTTCAGCTCAATCTCACTGTTCGACATGTTGCGCCTTGAAACTGTGAAGGAAAAATGGGGAGTATCCACACACAGGATTAGTATTAAGTATTTAGAGCTCTAATCCAGATTTCAAATGGTCTCCATTTTAAAGTCAGACACTTTAAAGTCAGATATTTAGACTGTCAGGGCTTCACATCCCAAACCCAGAGGTTTAGTGTCGCTAAATATTTTGATAATTAAAACTGTTAGTGTACAATGTACTGTTATTGCTTTTGTGATCATAAAATATAACATATAAATATATAAAGCCTCCTTGACTACTAATCACCATCAGCAAAGACGTATTCTCTTAACACAATTAACATTTAAATCAGACAAATCAAATCTAAAACTTTCTGTAAGTTAGAAGTCAACTTCTAATCCAATCAGCTGTCGGATGAGTTGTGAATCAGGTCTAGAGGACGAGATCGTAATCAAAATGTCCTCATATGGCTGCAGAGGTATACATTAAGATAGAACAAGTAAGACATATAGAAAGAAAAAGACTATTAACAATTTAAACAAAAGCAAAACAATTTAGGTAAATTGTGTACAATGCAACAGAGTTGAAATTGCACCATTGCACCAAGGATATTGCACGTATGATTACATTTAAGACGTAACCTGAGTGAGATATTGTGTTTTAAATGTAAAGCTTGTGGAATAAAACAAAATAATCTAAACCAAACACATCAGAAAAATGTAAACACTAGTGTGATAACAACCTAAGAATATGAGAGAAATCATCTTTAGGAAACAATCATTGGAGCTCTGCTTTGAGTTTTAGTTTGGCCAATGATACTTCATGAACATGAAGGAGGGGCGGCCTGAAACCACTACTGCAGCCCAACACCAGGGGGCGATGGAGATGTGTTGGCTTCACCTTTGAGGGACTTTTTGAAA
Organism: Hypoplectrus providencianus; assembly: GCA_028566105.1. Lineage (NCBI taxonomy): Eukaryota > Metazoa > Chordata > Actinopteri > Perciformes > Serranidae > Hypoplectrus > Hypoplectrus providencianus. Next base: position 22,693,693 of record JAOWBC010000710.1, on the reverse strand, counting down.
TCCTGAGTGGCAGCTGTGCCACAGAAACCAGCTCATGAAGTGAACCGCCCCCCAAGGAAATTTCAGTTTTGGTGCATATCTTGACATAGACTCGTGGTCAGAGCATCTTTTTAATGCTTTTTAATGTTGTCTTTGGTATCTGTTCTTGGCTTTCATTCAGGCCCAACTGTGCTTTTTTTGGCAGAAATTGAGCTCCTCAAACAGTCAGTTACTCATATTTTTTCACTATTTTACACCTAAATTGTATGTTTTTCTTTTAGCTCTGTGACTTCTCAGTACATCAGGGACACAAAACTCAGAAACTGGACCCTGACAGGCTTCCAAGGATTCAGGAAATGCACAATAGTCCATTATCTCTGGCAAATGGGCTGTTTCTATATACAGTCTGTTGCAGAAATCAGGTGCAGTGCTGGCTCTGAAAACTGCAGCCTCGGCTGAGTGGAGTTAGACTAGAAAGTTACATAAAGTGGAAATACTAAAGTAAAGTCTACACACCTCAGAATCGTGCTTAATTACATTATTAATTGATGGTAAATGGTGCATTTAAAGCACTGTGTGAGAAACGCGACACACCAGTCCCAGTGTGTGTTACCTGCAGTAAGAGGTGTGTGTTCTGTGTTTGTTGATGCCCTCAGGTTGCGTGCCCATGAGGTCGTCCATGCTGGTCCTGTTCCTCCTCTTCAGTGCGCAGGCCGCGGCCGCCGTCGGAGGAGCAGCACAGCAGCATGGTCCAGGCGACGACCCCGGCTCCAGCTCCATCCCCACCGTGGACCCCAAACTCTTCACCAAGCGCCGCTACAACTCGCCCCGGGTGCTGTTCAGCGCCCAGCCGCCTGATGCGGAGCCGGCTGGCAGACGGACCCGCAGGCGGGCGGGGGAGCAGCCTCAGCACCGCGGAGTCTACTCGGTGTGCGAGAGCATCAGCGTCTGGGTGGGAAACAAGACCAAAGCCACGGACATCTCAGGCCACGAGGTGACAGTGCTGCCGGACGTGAAGATCAACAACGTGAACAAGAAGCAGTACTTCTTCGAGACGACGTGTCACAGCTCGCGCCCCGGCAGCTCCGGCTGTCTGGGGATCGACGCCCGGCACTGGAACTCCTACTGCACCAACTCGCACACTTTTGTACGAGCGCTGACTTCGTTTAAGAACCTGGTGGCGTGGAGGCTCATACGCATCAACGTGGCCTGTGTGTGCGTGCTGAGCCGCAAGTCGTGGCGGCAGTGAAGACTTTACACACACTCGGATACGGTACAAACAGACATACTCAGCACCAAAGACTTCTCACCTTCTGCACAAAGTAAATTATTGCTATATGTCAAAGTATCAGGACTGCATGTGTAAACTCCAGCCCTGGGTCAAATCGTATCTGTCTGTAGTTATTGTTGTTTTTACCCGTTTACAAATAAATAACATTAACAGGGTTGTTGGTGTGTCAGTGAGCAGCTGCAGTTTGTACAGTCAGCTTGCAGAAGTAAGCCTGTCACGATAATTACAATATCAACTTATTGTGTAATAACTGGACATAAGCACAGTCGCCTGTTGTTTTTAAACTTTCTTTTGTGGTTTATTCACAAGTTTAAACATTTAAAAGAAATAAGTTAATGAAAAAAAAAAGAAATTAAATGTGCAGATAAGGTGGAAACCAACTATATCTACCGTATATATGCCTACATATACATAAAAATAAGAAAATATCAAAGCAATATAAATATCATACCAACATTATTAAATGTCTAATCACATTCAAACACTTTAGCCAAACAAATAGAAAAAAAGTTTTAAAAGTTTACTTTCAATTCTGGTTAGTTGTTTTATTTACTAAGGACATTTTGTACTTTTTTTTTTTTACATTCATGCAAAAATATACTGGAGAATTAAATCTCTTTGGTTTTGAAAGCCTGTGCTTACATTACAATCGTTACATCACAATAACTACTGAGACAATATATCGTGTAGCAGAAACAGTTATCGTGACAGGCCTACTAACAGAGGTCAAAGTGCACAGGGCCGTATAATTTGATTACGATGGCATCCCAACTCCAATATATACATATACAGTGTGTGTGTGTTTTTTTATTTTACTTACATTGCAATTCCACACGACCTTTGACCTCTTGAACGTCTAAAGCAGATTTATTCCAAGCTTCAGATGCATCGACCTCTAGTGGCCTTCAGGTGACCACGGCAGGACAAAGGAACTGGGTGAACCTGCAGCTTGTGAAGACAGGACATTGATGTTGGAAAAACATGATTTTGTTAAAAGTAGAACAAGTTTAAACTTGTCCAAATCCTCTAAACCATTCGTTAGAAGACTGCCAAAAACATGCAGCTCATCAGTGACAGAAAACTGAAAGAACAGGAATAATCACTGAAGTTTGAATTTTCTGGCAGTCCTTGAATGTGTCATAGCTGACAAAAGTTTCCATTAGGAAAAGTCACAAAAACAAACTTTGTAATATTTCTGTCAAACACACATTTAGGTGACAGTCTCATTTAGATTGCCACCTAAAATAAAACATTTGGAATAACAGGATCCTTTTAAAAACATTAAAATCTGCTCTCCTCTGGTGACACTGTGAAGCCATGACTGATTCTGCTTAGAGGAACGCTCAAGATGTATTTTTCACCACAAGCATCAATGAAACTTGTGGGCACTTGTGGGAAAGGTGTTTTTGATATAAAATCTATTTTATTCATATCTTTAAATAATAACTTATAAGAAGAATTCAACTTGAATTTGTCTGTTTTCTGTCATTATAACTGTTTTTCTGCACAACAGAAACATGTTTAGCTATGGTTGTGCTGATTCCACAAAGCTGCAAAGCTTTTATATTGCAGTGAAAAACAGAGTAAAATGTAAAATGACAGTTCGAAAGGGTTAAAGTTTAAACTGCAGCAGCCAGAGTTTGCAAACCAACTCAATCACGCTGATTAAAGTATTTTTTTTTGCAGCCGATTACGTATGTTTTCCTGCAGCTCAGCCCACTCACTATCTGATGCAACCTGCACATTTAGGAAATACAATTTGACCCAGGTCTGATATAAGCAAACCTTTTGTTAAAATGTTGTTGTTGATTGTTATTTATTAAACACTTACGTACATTCGCTGTGTCTTTTATTGTAAAGAGAGACAGAGGACTGAGTAACCCTTTGACACGGAAAAGAAATTTAGTTTTTTGGCCTGGAATGTAAAAATTAAGAGAAAAGCCATATGGCCTTGGTTTACTGGTAGTAATTTTGTGTTCTGGCTTTGCTTAGTGTTTTTCTCCTGCTCTTTATTGTACAGTTGATATAAAACAAAAAGGGGAAAGACATGAACTTAAATAAGAATGCCTGTGATTCACCAGCTCACTCTGACTGATAATATCATGGCGTGCCTTTTTCTTTGTTTTGGCAGTGACATTTCAGTGTTGTCAGCACACAACAAATTGCACATTAGGAGAACCATCTAGTGATTGTTCTTTTTGGGCTCAGAGCCTTTTTTTGTCTCCCAGATGACATTTAAGATGTCTGATGTGAGCTCACAGAGCTCGGAGGTGAAACAGAAACAAAGAGGCTGCTGAGGTTTCTGGAAACTCGACTTTTAAGAGAAGTATACTAATTTGTGCTGCCTACCAGGCGACTGAAAATACCATTTTTCTGAGCCAACTTGTTTAGTTTGTTGCTGAGTTGTTTACTTTGAATCTCTGACATCTCCAAAGCACTACTTCAAAATAAAATGCAACACTGCCCTCTAGAGTTCAGAGGAGGAAATACAGAATGGTTGAAATGAGGCCATAAATAAATTACAGTTATTTGTGTAATACTGGAGATGTTATCAGCACATATGAGGAGTTAGGAGGGTTTGTTAGATTAATCTGAATCAGTCAGTGACAGGTTAAGAGGTCAAGCTAAACCTGGTGTATATTGGATTTGTTTGTGGTTTTGGGTAAACTTTGTGTTTTTCGTAAACTTTGTGTTTTCCGTTTGCTGTTTGGCAAAAACACACCTAACAAGCCCCAGCATCTAGTCCACAAACATTTCTGTGGTTGATGAGGGGTTTGCACACACGAAGAGGCCGGGAACCACTAATCCAGAGCAGAGGTGTTTAAAGCAGGAGATGGTCTCCTCAGGGTGGCATAAAACTGTTTCAGGAAATGGAAGTGAGAATAAAATTACATTAGGCAATAAATAAGCTAAGAATCACAGGGGACACACTAAAAGTGTGTGATTTAATTAAAGAAATAGTTCAGAACTACAAAAGTTTAGGGATTTTTACTATTTTTCTCACCTTTTCAGTATTGGGAACAACTAAATGCTTTAGTACAGACCATTTTTAATGCATTTGGCTCAATTTCAGAGTGTGGGAGATCATGATAATTTTTTTTTTTTTATCCTAGAGACATTCATTGTTGCAGTAACTTAGAATTAGAGGGAATTTATTGTCATTAAAGCTTAAAAACAAAAACGCACATGAGGAAATTCCCCTGCTCTGATTTACAGTGGGTGGATGGAACATGTATATAAACTATAACTAAATACTCAAAAGCTAAAATGAACTCGGAGAAAACAAATCTTTGTTTTTTTATATTTTGATGTAGTTCTTCTGTCTTTTAAAGTAAGAGAGCTATCAATAAAACAACGTAAAGAAATACACCGTTTCAAGTAAAAGTCACATATTCAAAATGTTTTAAAGTTTAGGTACAAATGAATCCAACAGTATCAGATCCTACTTAACACAGGCCTTTATAATTAGAAGTAATCATTGGGCAGATTAGCTTATTTAAGAATCACTGTAATATTTAATTTGGTTATATATTGGTTAATAAACCCTTTTGATCTTATATAGACAAAGACTAAGTCGAAATATTTCTTTCTTTCTGTGTCTACCTACCTTTCTTTCCGTGCAAATAAAAAAAAGCATTTTTTTTTTGTTTTTGTAATGTCCTCTCACGTGGTTGAACGCACCGTAAATCGACAGATTGTCGTAAAAGCAGCGTTCAAATCAACTCGGAAAGGTGACCAATTTAATATTTTTGTCCTTTTTACTGTGTTCATCTCTTTCGTGCTTGAAACTGATAAACGTGGAGTCATTGAAACTTATTTATGTGATTCAGAAAAATAGGCCTACTTCATAATTTATTTGTTGAATAACTACTTTTTGAATACTTTAAATATATTTCAAATAAACCAACTTTTTACCTGTATTCCATTACTCTACAAACCCGCTAAAACTAAACCACAGCGAATAGATTGTATTTGTACTTCTCAGTTTGTCCACTAGATGGAAATATTGATGCGACCAAATATCCCAAATATTCGTCCCACAATTCTTACATGAGTCTGTCCAGTCCTGATAATTTGTAAAGTTTCCGTTTATGCTGTACTTCTGCAACTATATGATTTTAGTTTTTAGATTTTAACACACACTATAGCATGATTTATAAGTGACATATAAGCTTTGTATTTCACAATAATATACCACAATTATTCTAAACCTGTTTAATTATTTATAATCAAATGATTAACATGTTAGAAGTATACAATTCAGTAATTATTTGGGGATCAGGAGATGTCTGCTGCACCATATGGTCTCAGGTTACATTATTACACCAGATTTACATATTAAGTGCAGCAGAAAAGGACGAGGCGAGGGTGGCTGCATGTGGAGGGATAATGGGATTTTGAGTCCATTATAGCCGGAGGATATGGTTTCAGTAACTTCCACTGTGATAATTACAGCTCTGAATTCATGACAGGATTGGATTACCAAAGTAAGATTAGGTTAACATTGATGCAGTTCAGTGATCTTATTCAGGATTACAAGGAAACTATTAATCTTTTGTAATTCAACAGGGAACAATTATCTATCTATCTATCTATCTATCTATCTATCTATCTATCTATCTATCTATCTATCTATCTATCTATCTATCTAT
>JAOWBC010000710.1:22645218-22667910 GCA_028566105.1 Hypoplectrus providencianus | reverse complement strand
TGTTCACAAAATCAAACGGCAGCCGTCCTTACCCCCCCCCCCCCGACCAGCCGGCCCACCACGTGCTCCCTGACCCCCTTCATAATCAAGACGTGACGAAGGGAAACACCAAAGTTGCATCTCACTGTCATTCCTCATAATCCAGAGTGATCAGGTGGGGGAGGTTCACCGGGAATATCACAAAGACAGAGTTCAAACCATCGCACGCCGTCTCCGGGCCAAATTCAACACGATACGCTGGATCGTTCTCTTCGCTCCTCAGACTCCACCAGCACTGAAAATGTATTCCTCTGTTCTCCTCCTGTAACGCACGCTCTGCTTTCTGCACAGCTCTCCTCGGTTTTAACATCTGTCTGTTCCATAAAAGCTTCTTTGACACGGGAATGTTGTGACTGCTGTAAATACGGACAGCTGTTTTATGCACCTGCTCTTAACATCATTTATTGTGCCCTTTCTCGACCATTTTTATGTAATCAGTACTACTTTGTGTGCTTACACGTTTTGAGGACTAGCCTACCTTTGCTGAGTAAATTTCCATTGTGCCTCTGTAGTCACACGGACACGCCTCCTCTCTCTATTCACCTCTCCTCTATCTGCCGACCATGTGATCTGACTGTACAAAAGCTCCCTGCCGCCTTTCTCGAGTGTTTCTACTTTAAAGCACAATACAGGAAGTGTAGATAAATCAGCCCAAAGCGTGAGGGAAGGTCTGATGATAAACTGCCACTCTGTGAATCTCCAAATTCTCATCTAACTAACTCTATGAGCTCTCCTGGAGCATGTGTGAACTATAAACAGTGAGCTAGTTTGCATTTTGTGTGAATTATTTTGGATGTAAATTTTGTTGGTGTGCCAATAAGATGTGAATTATAGAATAATATAGTTTATGTCGTACTGTTAACCTTAATAAAAAGGACATTGGGTGCTTTTATTCATGAGTTTGGTTGTTTCCCGCCTCTTCAGTGTGTGAATCGCTTGTTTCCCGTAAATGTGTCAGTGTGTCAGTGATGTAAATTTTGTGGTCAGCTGAGTTCCTGAAACGTCCTCTCAGAGACGTAACCTAACCCAGCAGAGTGACGCTTTTATGCACACAGGCCTCAAATCATTTCTACAACTTACCAACTAAAATTAATTTTTACAAAAACAGAGTTGTTTTACAGATCTTACCTGAGTTTCCAAACTTTTTCTTGTGTCCTTTCCCCTGTTTAAGATGAACTCCTTCAGCTGGTGATCCATTAATTTAATTTGTAACTATTTTCACTGTATATTTCTTCTTTTTAGCTCCTTTTTAATCGTTAGCATGTCCCTCCAGCTCACTGTTCAGTCCCGTCTGCTCGCTCTGACCCTTTCCATGCAGGTGAAGCACAGGTGCTCTAACGACGGCCGCGTTCCCTTCAGTGAGTCATTTGCAGGTTTGTGGCTCTGAGACACTAAATGGAACGGAGCCATCATGCTTTTCCTACTTTAACAGGACAAAATGTCTGCAGTGAAAAGTTTCTGCCGCAGCACATTGTGTTCAGGCTACAGCAGACATAATGTATAGATGTATAGACTTTATTTTATAATCTAATTCTCTCATATATTTTCATAGATAAGTTTTCATAGATTAAAGGGCTATGGACCCATTTTGCATTCATATTGCTTTGCAGAGGTACTTGGGCTTCTTTCTAAAAGAAATAAATGTCTTAAATAATATTTCTACATTTTTATACATTATAGTGTCAGTAAGTTGGTGACAGTTTAACCAAAGAATAAATACAAATAACATGGGGAATGCCATTTACTCTTCCATCAACCAAAATAACAACAAAATATATTAACACATATCAAACAGCTTTAAATACATTTATGCTGTTCGTCATACTGAACTTTATCCAAAATGAAATGTATCTAAGTACATTTCCTCAAACTTTAAGGTATGTTTGTAACTTTATACTTCACTACATTTTAGAGAAGTTAATATATTTTCAACAAATATTGTACTTTTACTACATTTATCTTACAGGTGTAGTTACTTTTCAGATATACATTTAACATAAAAACAAGTTATTAGCAATCTTTAAATTAAACCTGTCCCTATCTCAGAAAATGTAAAACATAATGCATATATTCATAACATGGGTGAGTGAATTCTGCATAACCAGCACTTTTGTTCACCAATTCTCACCAAGTACTTTTTAATATATGGATTTTTACTTGTAGTGGTATGAGAAATGTATTCTGGAAAAGGGGATAAATAATACAGATAATACTGTCCTATAGTCAAATAAATCCAAGAACACAGAAAGAGTATATTGCAAAGTTTTAATGCATATATATATTTATATGGTATGTACAAAAAGCCATCACAAATCACAATTATGGTAACAGTCATATTTCACATGCTCAGTCACAGTAATAATGCTTTTTTTTCTGGCTAATGATTCCTCAAAGAGAGGAATGTCAGTCTGCTCTGTTAAGGCATAAACCAAAAAAGAAACATCTCGTGGAGGTTCAGTTATGCATATGTTAATGTCTAAACTGAATTACAGGGGACAAACAGACAAATATACATATATAATGTGCATGAATGCATCTCAAGTTTTTTTGCAGGTTATTAGATACAAACACTGCAATTCACAGACAACCAAACAACTGTCAGGTTAATGTCAAGTATATAACAGGACATCGTTTCTGGTTTGGCAAACCATATGGTCCCATGTGAGTAGGAAGGTTCATGATCAGTGAAATAAAACAAATACACTCGTGGTTTTTTGCTGAAAACGTAGGTAAAAAAAATAATTCAAAAAGATCCCTTTGCATTAGATTGTGTAAATTGGGCCTGATATGTCTCCACTTTGAAGCCTTTGTTTAAATTAAAGGCTTTGTAACATGAGACGGCAATGGAAAGAAAGAAAGTACTGCAAGCTGCTGCATTCAGAAATTCAGAATACAACTAGCATTTAAATACTAAATAAAATGAAAAGTGACAGCATGTAAGAAAACACAAAAATAGGTCTGAGCTCCCTCCCTCACAGAGGGAAACAGAAGAGGACTGCCTCTGGGACAAAGAAAGATAACACTGCAACTCTGAGTCCCCAGCCCGGTAAGGCTAACAGCTTCAAGTGCAAACATTGGCTTCAGCCTCCTGAATAAGTCACAAAGTGTTTGAGTGCAACACTGCTGTCAGACCACACACGTTGAAATCTTAGGTCTCTTCATATAAGCCTTTCTGAGTCAGTCAGACTCTGGATTTTTTTTTTCTTTTTCTACTGTAAACTGATGGTAAGTAGCTGCCAGTTGTTCCACCATCTACGCTCAAAGGTCCTACGCATAGCCACACAGCAGCCTGATACTAGCTCACGGTGACAGGAGGTTCAGAGGAGAGTTGTCCAGGATGTATTCACCAACACCAGCGAAGTACATGACCTGTGCGATGCCGAACAGAGGAGCGATGACCAGGGCTCGACAGCCAGCACCTTTCAGGAATGCAGAGGGCCCCTCCTTCCGCATGATTTTACTGTGAAGAACAAGGAAGTCAAGTTTTTGAATACACAGAGGGGAAAAAAATGAAATGTGATATTTATGAAACACTGAATGACTCACCTCACACAATCCACAACTCCATTGTAAGTCTCCTCAGTGGTCCCTTTGTTCAGTGACTGCAGTCTCGTCTTTACCACTAAAAAGAACAATAGAGAGATATCAGATTACTTTCCAGACACGTGAATGTTAATAAATGGGACACATCATGTCTGAAATGGTTCTGTAAACTCACCATCACAGGGGTTAACAGCCACAGCGGCAGAAGAACCTGCAACACAGCCGGAGAGGAAAGCCCAATAAAAGGGCGACGACTCCTCAGGACTGGGTTTGCCCAGGCTGTTCAGGTTGGCGAACAACGGGAAGTAGACAACAGAAAAGGGAACATCCCTGAAAGATAATAAAGAAAAGGTTGTTTTAGACTGAAAACCTGATATACAGCACTTGGTCTGACAAGTTCACATATTTCCTCTTTAGCTGTGGGGGATACGTACCTCATCAGTGTTGCCCCCAGCCCTTTGTAGAGCCCCTGGATGCCCTGCGTGTACAGCAGTTCCTTTGCGATCTGTGTGGCCGACACAGCTCTTGGTGCAGAGACCACCGTGCTGGAGTTGTAGGAGCGGCTGAGCACGGTGGCAGTGGCCGATAGCTTGGAGGGAGACATCAGGCCAGGCTTTTGCTGCTGGGCTGCTGTGGTCAAAAGACAAAACGTGAATATAAAGCCTGAAAGGCAGTGATTTGAGTCAAATGCTTCCAGGTCATATTAAATATTAACTGTATTTTCTTCTTACCCAGTCTGCCTGCATCCTGTAGCTGAATCTTAAGCATTTCCATCGGGGTGGTGACAATAACCTGACACATGCCTGCACCACAACCTGCCAGCATCTCTTTAAACACTGTCAGCCCCTTTCTGTTGACAGATAAAACATAAAACATTATAGTGAGACTTCCCATTTCTCTGAAGAGATTATTTTGATGGTTTCATGGAACTGCTTTGCTTACCCGTCCTTGGAGAGGTGATGCCTGAAGAAGTCATTAGCAGCCAGCTTGATTGCCTTTTCAGGGGTGACCAGGGTCAAATTTACAGCAGCACCTGAGGAGGAAACAAACCCGCAGTTAGAACAGAATTCACAACATGTTTTCATACAGAACAGTCCCTGCCACTATCATTACAACTTTACAATGTAATTAGTCCACTGTATGGTTTATCTACACATAAACAGGACAAATGCTCAATTTAAAATAGCTTCAATCATAATGATGGAGGAGGGTTAATTCAAAAGAAATAACATTAAAAACAAATTCAAAGTGAAATGAGAGACAAGCAAAACACATGGCAAGAGAAGAAATGAGGTGGGTTGATGAATGTCCAGAGGGAGATGCAAACAGGAAGTCTATGAAGTACAGTGAGTCACTTTAAGGTTAAAAAAGTGCCACTTTACATAGAGAAGACTTTAAGAAAAGAAATGTTTATATTGAGAGGGTAAAAGTCTGGAAGAAGGTTAATGATAAAAGAAAGGAAGACAAGTTAGTGAAAGGACAGGCTGATTCCTCGAGTATGTACTGTGTGTGCAGACCTTAGGCAAACTTAACTGATCAGTGAGACTGCCGAGCATTTAAAATAAACTTCAGTTCACCACAGATTCATTTTAAGTTCAATTAAAGTCTGCAAGGACACACTTTATAGTTTAGAAAATGAGGATCTACGCCATATTGACAGGACAGTGAAGAGACAGCCAAGTAGTTATTGACAGGAAGTCCAAATACAGAACAGGTAGATGGCAAAACAAAAACGTGTGCCTATAGTTTTAAATAGAGCAATATTGTAAGAACCATTATATGATTTGCCTCCAGCGTGGCTGCGCCTTATCGGCTAGCCTTCAATATCCCAGGGGGACCCAAGTCTGTAATATGAAAAACACAGATGCAAACAAACAGCATTCCTCACACAAGCAGAGACCCAGACTAACAAGGCCTCCAGTTACCTCATATTTAACCATGTCGACAAGACTTTAATTTTCCTTTTATACATTAAATCAATAAACTAATAAACAGTGCGTTCTCTTACTTTCTGCATAAACACTACTAATACACCATCTTAAATTTGCAGAATCTCTTTGCATGAGAGCAGCTTTTTTACACTTTACTTTCACAACTCATTATTCTATCTATTATTTCCATTGCTATATTTCTAAGTAAAACAAGCAACTCATGCAACCAAAATACACTGTATTTCAACCCACCGCAGTTCTCATCATGTAATTGATGCTCCAACTACATAGAAAGATCTTACTCTTTTCTACTTTTTAATCCTCTCTTATATGTTCGAGTCTACTGGCTCTTAATATTCAGATATGCATAAATCTTACCTCTGTACATGCCAAAGTACCCCTCTGATCGAACTGTCTTGACAAGGCAATCCATCCTGCAGAGCAAAAAAGCAAGGATTATAATTATTGGTATGTACCATTTAAAAAAGGGAGCTAACTGGAAAGAAGTATTTCACAATCACTTAACAAGAGTCAGGGAAGCGTGACTGTACTAAGTAAACATGGATGTTAGCTGAAAGGGTAAATATACCAGTACATTTCCAACCTTCAAAGGCATGGACCACCTCATTGCAGAGGAATGAGAAAGATGTACAGTCATCATGATCTATCAAAACAAGAATTCCTCTAAACTATACATTCATCTTATTGCCTGCATGTGTCATTGTGGAACAGCAACAATAGGATGGATAATGCATGAATGTGGAGGGTACAATGACAAATGGTTGGGCAAACAGAGCTGTGGTGCATGCCATCAGCAACTAAAAATACTTACATGCTCTTGTAGACTTGCTGGCCTGCTCTCTGATTCTGCAACCTGGTCTTCGCCAAGTCAATGGGGAAGACACAAGTAACCCCAACAATACCAGCAATACCTCCATTAATGAGCTTGGCTGGAAGACTGAAAGGAGACAAAAAAAAAACACTTGAATGTGGAGATTGTTTGATAACTGTAACATTGTAACATTTTGAAACAAAAAAATAAAAATAAAATAAAGATAGAAAAAGGATACAAGCCAATTTGTCAAATAACCCTAACAACATTTGACAATTTTTATAGCATTAATTATTAATTACTATTATTTATTAACATCAAAATCCAGTCTTACCTGATTTGTTGCTGAGACATGATGACCTTGCAATAATGTGTGATGTGAAAAACGAGGTGATGTAGATCCAAGTGTTATTCAGTCAAATCAATGAATAGAGTCCTAGAGAGAGAAAACAGGAGGAGTTACTTCAGAGATATAATCTGGTTCCGGAGTACTCAGGCTCTTCCTGTACAAAGCGCTTATCCCACCCACACCAGAGGCTTTAGCTTATCTCGGCGCCTCACAGTCACATGACAGTGACGTGTAGAGCCGCTGCTTGAAATACGAGTAGTACAACCGGTGGGCGTGTACTACCGCACAAACCGGAATACCATGTATGGGCATAGCCGGCCTCCATTCATTCTTGACACTGATCAAACATGCCGCTGGGTTTCCAAAGAACATGTAGACAGTGGTAACATAATGAACAAACTAAATTCTATATTGAGTTTTTCTGTAATTCGGTCAATGCAAATAAATGACAAAGCGCCTCCATTCCCTTTAACGACTTGAAATACTACCATTCATTGTATTTAAGTAAAGGTTCCACATTAATTTGTCATTTATATTACCATTGCAAAAACAAAAACAGAAAAGGAGTTAAACAGGTAAAAATAAAACCCAAACCAACGGATGCTCAGTATTGTCTCATAACGGAGAACGAGCGGTTGCTTGCAGTTTTGTTAAATTAACGTTAGCGAACTAACGGCTGGTCGCAAACGCCCATTCAGAACAATACCTTCCCTTAAAGCGAGTAAATTGGCAATCACGAATAACTTAATTACATTCATACGCATTCTAAATTACTTAAACTTGAAAGAAAAAGTTTAAATTACCAAAAGATTGTCTTCTAGTAGGTTTTTCCGTAATATCGTTTCGAGCCGTTTGACTTCTCCTGCTTCACCACCGGTGTCTGCTGATATATAGCTGAGAAAGGAGAGAGTGGAAATTTCCGTTGAGCTCTGTGAGGTGGGCGGGGTTAGATCGTGTCGTTTGTAAGCATGCCTGTACCTGATTGGCTATGATTGGCCATTCTCTTGTTTAATTGGTGCATTAGATCTGTCAATCCGGCAATCCTCCAATGATAAAGCTACAAGGGTTGCAAAGGGTGGGGGATGTAAGAAACCATTGTTAGGAAATTTATTTCATTTATTCAGGGTCAAAACAGAATTTAGTGGCACACATATATGCAATTAATAAGGTCAGATATTTACAAACCCTTTCTTCGAAAGATTATCATCTAAAGGGTCATACAACTGTTTCTTTAGAGGACAGTAGGGTTGACATGATCTTAGTCCAATTTAGAATAATGGGGTAAGAGCAGGATGGCACTGAGAACATTCCAGAAAGCTCAGTAGCCGCACCAATAAAATGACATCACCCTAATTCTAATCTATTCTATTTATACAGTCTCTACAGCCTACTTGGGGAGGAAAGTACCTAAACACACTGCTACTACTATGATGTAGATTTATTTGCATTTCATACAAATCTTGCATTGTGGTACTTTGACTGGATACCCCACAACATTTCAAAGTGAAATGTTTTAGCAATGCAGTAGTATAGGGTGATGATTAAGTAATATCATATATAACCTTTGTAGTTTTGTTACTTTTAACTGCATTTTTCTCATATGACTCATATAAACCTTTACAACATTAGGTTTAAATGGTAAGACTGTTGTTGTAATTGGGGTATTTTAATGGTGACACGGATTCTTTTGAGTAAGAAAAGTATCTATATCTTTCTATTACTACTAGTTGGTCCTGGTTTCTTCATGCAATCTCTTTTCACCATGAAAAATGCGGGTGGGGGAGGTGATGAGTTTCACCCCACTCTCTCCCCCAGTGAACTTTCGGGTTTACAGCTATGTGTATGAGAGGTAGGTTTTTATAACAAAGTAAATAAAATGGGTCACTTCTACTTCAGGCAATGCAATGTTAAGTTTTGCATAATATGATAATACACAAGCTGGAACCTGCCAAGGGCAAGAGGGCTCTTGTTGAGATTCAAACAGTTGTTTTAAGGTTAAGACACATTCCAAGACATCCGAATGTCAAGGACATACACAGCTGAAGCTGAAAAGTTATGTAAAAATAAGCAGCTGTAGATAAAGTGTTCTGACCTACAGTTTTCCCACATAAGCCATTCTAATACTTATATTACACTTGTGTTTCATTCTCTTCTTCTGTATTATTTCATTAAATTCTACACATTTTTACTTGGTTTATTTTTTATCACTATCTTTTGCATCACTCACCCAGGGATCATGTTAACATCCAAGATGAGGAGTAACTCAGGGCTTTTGAAGGAAGTCTGAGTTGTAGTTGCAGTAGAAGTGCACAAGCTGCATGATGTTAATCTGTATTCAGTTCTCTAACACTTATAAGCCTGATACAAAGAACATTTATGTGTTTGCTTTTACATTTGTTTGTTTTGTCCCTGTGGATGTGTTCAAGTGGTTATTTAAATGTGCAAACATTTACATTTTACATTTACTCATCTTTTTTTTTTTTTTTGCATACAATCTATCAATCACAGTAAACTGAAACAAACTAAAGAATTAGTGTCGTGCGTTTGCATGCTGCAAGTGGCATTGTCATTGCCATTTGTTTTGCAGGCTTTTGGTCATCAACTCAAGTTTTGAACACATTCAAGTTCTGACCTGATGGTGGTCTTAGTGGAAACATAATTAAGTTTGACAAAATGTATTGCAATTCACCCTGAAGGGACCATGAATGTGTGTACAAAATGTCATGGCATGACATGAAATTAGTTGTATAACATTTCACCCCAAAACCAATTAATTGTTTATTCCAGAGAGGAAAGTTGTGGGGATCACAAATTATTAGGATTCATCAACTGGGAACCATGAATAGTTGTGCAAAAGAAATTGTGTCCATCAATTAGTTGAAGTTTAGATATTAAACAAACTTTAACCAGCTGGGGGCGGTAAAGGAAAAGTCAGTGGATCATCAAAGTCATTAAGACATTGCCTGGGCAGTGTGAATATCCGTAACAAACATGACAATCCAAGCAATGGTTGTTCAGACATGTCTCTAATAAAACAAATCCAGCAAAGAAAAAAAGATGGGGGATCAAAACTGGACAGTGAGTGTATAATTTAATTTTCAACCATTCAGTTCTTTCAGTTAGACTAAAGCAATGGACAGTCAGACCAACAGACGAATGGACAGTGCCATCCCTGCTGGAAAAATTCTGACATTTTTTCTAGTTGAATAAACACAACACAAACAAAACTCCATGGTTTGTCTGAATGAAAGAGTGATCGGTATGTGCGCCACATAGCTGGTTCTCTTTGCTGATGGAAGCAAATTCCATTTTATCCAATGCTTTTTCCATTAGGGTATTAGGGTTTTCAAAACACCGCTACACAGGGAATTTCAGCAACGCGATTCAAACCATTGTGCCATACCAGTCTGACGATTTTAGAGTTATATCAGGTCAACTGTTCATATAAGTATACAGCATAATTTACCCTCCAGTTATGTAGCCCTTTTAGTAAAGCTAGGCTAAATAATTGACTCATTTTTAGGCTATTTCAGGACATGTTTTTTGAACATTTTTACGATGAACGACATGCCACCTCTTTGCAGTTGAAAGATGTTGAAGCAAACTGTATTCTCTTTAATTCTTTCTGTGTATTGTACTTTACAAAGGCACTAATTATTTTAGACAAAGAGCACTCTGTTCTACACACTCCGTTCTAACTGATAGGTACCAGGTACGGTTTGTTGCACTGCTAAAGAGATTTACTGAGAACTGAGCGGACGCAAGTTCATACGATGAACCTGCAATAACACACGAACCTCTTCTTTGAACTTTTGTTTCCAGTTATCAACCAGGACTGAGTGTTACCAATTATATTTGCAATGTTGACGCACCTTGGGGCAGCAAGGCCGTCAGAAATCTTAGGGAGTATTCCTGCAAGAATGCAATACACACTCATGGTATTTTAGTGTATAAATATCTGCTGATTTTTTTGCTCTTTAGACTCTCTTTGCAGATTTCACAGAAGTCTGTGACTGTTTGTCTCATTTTGCTGGATTTATTAAACCTGTTAAAACTTTTACTCCATTGAGTGTAGTTTATCTTTGTCTCACTGATTGCTAAAAGAGATTTTCCACTACAAATACTGCAGGGTTATCTATTCACAATGAAAAAGAAATGAATAAGTCGAAAAGAATGTTTCTTAAAACTAACTACATATGGGCCAAAGGAAAAGAGGCAGAATTACCACCTACAGACAAGGACATAAACAATGATTACGTGTCCTTTAACTGCCATGTTGTCAGCTTGGAAGGGTAAACAGAGTGTCGGGTTGTCAGACGTTGTACAAGCTTTCTCAAGGTTAAAATGCTGCAGCACTTAACAAACTGGCTTTCACTGATATTTACCTCTCACGCAATCAGCTGGACCTCATCTGGTTTGGTCCACACACCTCCTATTTAAGGTTACTTCAACATTTGCATATTTATGAATCAAGTTGGGCATATGGGGATTTGTGAAATTATACAAATGATAATCACTCCTGTTGACTGATGAAAGCGATACAGCCATTTTCTGGTAGAGTGAGATTCTCCTTGCCCTTGGTGATATTCTAATACATAAGATGTGTTGCTGTTTAGTTCATTATCATATTTTATGAAATTCTTTTAAAATGTGGGAAGTAGAACTGAAAAAACAAACAACAAATACCAATAAGGCTCATTTAAAAATAGTAACAGTTTGAGCAAAAATAAAGTTTATGAACAGTGCTGTGAAATATTGGTGATGAGAGAGCAATGTCACAGAGATCCACATGATGGACCCATCGTACATTCTCCACACAACTTGCTATAAATAAGCTTCAGCTGTCTCTCTGAATTCCCCTTGAGAAACTACAAATATAAACCATATAAATAAAACATATACAAATAAACTCCACTATTTTATATACAGACATGTACACTCTTATATTAATATATTATTTATAGTTTAAATGTATGTATGTTAACTATAATTTGTCAACAGATAACAAAGTCCCCCTGTAATTTTGGTGTGTGGTGACTCTTTTGCAGGCACTCTGCCTAATCTCATGCTCACCGATAATCCATTTAATAAGAAGAGGTGTGCCAACAATCATGTGCTTTCCAGAATGAGTGCTGAGGCAAATATAGTATCCTGAGGTGACGTTGTGGAGTGTCATTGGCCTTGTGTTTGTTATGTAGTAAACAGAAAGCTACAGTATGGTCTGGCACAGGATGTGATTAAATCAAGCCACAGATTAGTCAGAAGGCTATTTAGAGGCTTCAGCTTTAATAGAGTTGCATTCAGAGTATCCCTTTCAGAGTGAACATAATATGCCTAGGAGTCACACTCACATGAGGAAAACAGGGGGATGAATAATGACGCTGACAAAAATGCATGCCGGGATAAACCCCCCTCCATTGTCTGCAGCTCAGACACGTTGGAAAACAAAGACACAATAAAACAGGCTGGTACAAAAGGTACCAGTACAGACAGTGTAGATATCCCCATATCTAGCACAAGCTATCAGGTGCCGTTTGTCTGTTCTCTAAACATTTATGACTCATGCTATTTCAGCCTGGTAATTTTAAACAAAAAAGAGGACAGACACAAGGTGAAACCGACAGAGAAATCAGAAAGGGATCATGTAGTTGCTCTGGTCAGGATATGGGTAGATACGTCTTACTGGTTTGGTACACCCAGGTCTGTCCACACTGGCCCTGTGTGCACACTCATCACTGTCAGTCTTGCAGAAATCACAGTGGCAGCTGAGAGCCACGGGGTAGGTGAAGACAGGGTTGGCGTTGATGGGGCAGCCGGGCAGTATGGCTGTGCGGTATTCCACCTTGTCGTAGGTGCAGCCGCTCTGGATCAGGAAGCGCGGGCTGAGGATATACTTCATGTTGCTGTCCTGCTCATCATACACAAACACGTGAATGAACTAATACTGCATTTCATTTCCTTTAAAAGCTAAAACTTATTGTTTTATTGTTTAATTGTTACATTTTTGTGATTTGACTAAAGGTCAACTCACACGTGAACCTTTGAGTAAAGCTGCATCCTGTTGTTAAGGACAATACCTGAAGAGTTATGAGTTGACACTGAGGGATGAAATGGTTTTTGTGTCTTAATATAAGAATCATATTTTAAGCTTTCTCTTGAAGGTGTCATAACATTTTTTAAGTGGAGGTCCAAAGTAAATTTTGATATAAATGGGAAGATGCATTTTTATGATATTTTCCCTAGTTCCTTTAAGTTATTTAATACAGGCATAAATTTAAAGAACAGTGCAATTAAATATTAGAACTACATAAAAAAAAACTACCATATAATGTCTTTATTGTATCTTAGCTTTTTTTTTTTTTTTTTTTTTAATAGTGTTTTTGCGTTTATTTATTTCGGTCCTTTTTTTTTCCTATTTCATAATTCCTTGCTTATGTTTTGAGTCTCCCTTTAATTTACACTTAAATGTAACGCTTTTGTGACAACCAAATGAAAATGTGTTTGTTAATTGAGTATCATTATTTACAATGACATAGGACACCAGTAGCACAAGTTACTGAAGAAATGAATGACTGTCAAGGACATACATACCCTAGAGTAGCAGAATCCCATGCAGATGGTCGTGTTGACCGCCACACAGAAGTCACACTCTGGCCTCTCCACATACAGGGTGAAGTCAGTGGGTAAACATGTGGGAACAGCTGGGTTGAACAGCAGAAAAAGGACCCAGCCAGTGAAAACTGCAGTCTCCATGTTCAGCAACGGTATTTTCCCCAAATCAATTTAAAACCTGCATGGGAAGATAAAGACACACGTTGACAACCAGACAAAACGGGATAAAAAGTTTAGCATCCTTTGTATTATCTATTTCCTTGTGCACCTGTTCACCTGCTCAATAGATGTGGGAACCACCAGACCTTGTGATACTGTGAGTCTAAGCATCCCTGCTCAACAGTATTTATAACAGTACTTTTAATGAATCTGTATCCAAGGTAGCAGTTATCTTCTATCTCTGACGAAAAAAGAAGAATGGAAAGTTTAGTCCATTATGGGGATGACATGAATTAATAATTCACCTCATGAACAAAGTTCATCCAATAACCAAAGAAACTGACGCAACAGATTCTGCACCTGTTATAACATCTGACTAAAACTGTGTCCACGTGATGCCACAAAATGTCTATAAGCTGCCCCACTGCTTGAAAGAATGTGTTATTTGCAGAGAGCTGGTCACTTTATAACCTGTGTTCTGCTTCCATTCCCAAAACAAACATCATCTGTTTCTCATTTAGATAAAAATTAACTGAAGACACAAAACTTCTTTTACTACTTGACACTGATAGGAATGTGCATTTCAAAACTATGATTCACACATTGGGCAGGTTTGTCTAATCTGCTCCCACAGTAACTGAAATAATAACTTCTGCAGTGGACATTAGCATGAATCTCCAAGAAAAAATTCATCAGACAGCCTTTAAGCCACTGATGCTTAAACACCTTGAATTTGAAAGTGAGGAGTAAAATGTTCTACCCAAAGCTGCCTGCCAGCAGGTATTTCCTTATTGTTTTTTTTGTTTTTTTTGTATAATGGTTGTCAAGTGTTGTCAAAGTCTCTCTTATAATGAAATTATGTTTCTTTTAAATCTCAATCAGGGCTCCACAGTGGCGCAGTGGTTAGCACTCATGCCTCACAGCAAGAGTGCTTGGTGCCGGGGATTGCGAGTTCAAATGCCGTGCCGGGCACTTCTGTATGGAGTTTGCAGGTTCTCCCCATGGGTGCATGGGTTTATTCCCGGGTACTCTAGTTTCCTCCCACAGTCCAAAAACCTGCACATTACGTGAATTGGCAACTCTAAATTGACCGTAGGTGTGAATGTGTGCGTAAATGTGTTTGTCTGCCCTGTGGTTGGCTGGCCACCTGTCCTGGGTGTACCCCGCCTCTAGCCCAGAGCCAGCTGAGATAGGCACAGCCTCCCCATGACCTGGATAAAAGCGGTTAAAACAATGAATGAATGAATGAATAAATCTCAATTAAAAACATGTTTGCATTCCTGTGCCATAAATCTCAGAAATTCATGAAACAGACACAACAAGAACAACACACAACAACAAGTTCAGTTATCTTTTACGAGCAGCCCATTCTTTCTCCCTAGTTTACATTTACAAACATTAACAGTAAGGACCTTTTTACATAACCTTTTCGGGACTTGACTGGAACTGATGATCTCATCTAGTGACTTCTAGTGAAGAAGCATAAAATTTCTTATTAGACTTCTAACATCACAAAAAATGGAGACATTATATTCATTGTACTGACAAAAACCTCAGTTGACACATATTTAACCCCTGGACACTTCTGTGTTGATAAATAAAGGCTTCTCCCATCATTTGCTGGAAAGAATAGATATGAAGTAAGCAAAATAACGGGAGTATATTTCAGCTATCAAGGTTCAACCTGCCCTGACTCCTGAAGTTCATCACTGAGACAGTAACATCTGACTAACCTGAGGTGTATATAAACTCCTCCTGTATGTGTCCTCCTAAAAGTCTCTCATTTACCATGAGGATACAAATCACAGGACTATCACCTTTTACAATCATGAATTTATGGCTGACTTCAGCACTGCCTGTCCTTGATGGATGATTAACTCAAGCAAGCTAATCTTTATAGGCTGCCGAAAGCATCAGAAAGGACCAGTCGTCAGTCTATTACAATTGTCTGTCAGAGCGATTCTGATGTAGTTGGACTGGCAAATCGCAAGGACTATAACCTTGAACTTCTGGATTTATCTACTTTATTTTAAAATTATCGCTCAATTGGAATTAAGGACAATTTCAGGACAAATTAGAGGAAAGAACATTGAGCAACAGAAAATTAATTAATTAATGAATTAAATTAATTAAATCTTAGTATATTTAACAACTGTTGAGATAGAAGTGTTAGTGAAACGAAGCTCCTTCTACCAAACTAACCATGGTTGGTACAGGTGGCCCAGTAGCCACTTTCTCCGTGTGGGATTATGTGGTGTTTGCTGGAACAATTGTTGGGGCAGCTGGAATTGGCCTTTTCCAGGCCATCCGAGGCCGTAAGGAGACCAGCAGCGCCGAGTTCTTGCTGGGAGGACGGCAAATGACAGCTGTGCCAGTTGCCATGTCGCTCACTGCCAGCTTCATGTCCGGCATCACAGTCATTGGAACACCTGCTGAGGCCTACAGGTACGGAGCTGCCTTCTGGCTCTTCGGCTTCTCCTACGCTATCATGTCTGCCATCACTGCCGAGATCTTTGTCCCGCTTTTCTACAGACTGGGGATCACCAGCGCCTATGAGGTACGTAAATAAAAGACTGTGAATTATTATGATAGTAAAATAATATTATATAAGTACAAAGGCTGACAAAAAACACCAAATAACTTAAAATGTTGATGTAAACAGAGGAAGCAGGCTTTTATTGATGGCTACAGAAATAGAAGACCAGCTTGTGTTTTTTGAAGTGGCTAATGATTTACCTACTACAGTGAACAACACAGCTGCCTCATGTTGTGATCATGTGTGAATGGATATAACAGCCCGTACAGAATCCAACTGCTATAAAAATGTTTCCTCAAAAACAAACCAATGTGTGT
Source organism: Hypoplectrus providencianus (assembly GCA_028566105.1). Taxonomy (NCBI): domain Eukaryota; kingdom Metazoa; phylum Chordata; class Actinopteri; order Perciformes; family Serranidae; genus Hypoplectrus; species Hypoplectrus providencianus. The sequence goes on along the minus strand of JAOWBC010000710.1, from coordinate 22,651,592 downwards.
GTCTGTTTAATGAAACCTGACTGGTTTGGCTCTCTTTTCAATTCTAGTACCTGGAGCTGCGCTTCAGTCGGCCCATTCGGATAATTGGAACAACAATGTACATTGTACAAACGGTAACTAAAGCATGTCTTTATTATTGCCAAAGAGGAATATTCAACCACTTTTTGTATTTAGATAATTAAATACAAAAGACTTGAGGGGTGGAACAAGCATCCATGAATGAAATTGTAAATGCAACATGTTGACTTGTAAAATTGATTCTTGGAACCAAAATGAATATGAATCACATGCTTTTTGTGTTTCCACCTAATCAACTAATGGTGGCATGTTTTCTCAGGCGCTCTACACTGGCATGGTTATCTATGCTCCAGCTCTCGCACTTAATCAAAGTAAGTCCATACAATGGCTGTTCCTACAACATTTATGAACAAAATGTATGAGAAGTATAGTCTTCTAGAGGCATCTGTGCTTGTTGGTTTATTCTGATAATGTTTACACTATATAATCATTGTGTTTTTTAGGGATAAAGCTTTGTTCTATATTTATCTTCAACACAGGTCTAACCTCAAACAAAAGAGGCGGCCTTCTGTGTTTTAATGAAACAAAAAAGGGAAAATTCATCACTAGCCTGAGGTTACAGGGACCGGCTTGAAATGACTTCATATGTCACATGTTGTTTTATCTTAACAGCTTTATTTAAATATATGAAGCATAATGGAGCTTTTTTTCTGTGAATACTCAGTTACAGGACTTGATCTGTGGGGAGTGCTGGTGGCTACAGGAGCAGTGTGCATCCTCTACTGCACTTTGGTTGGTATTGAACATTTCAGAGAGTATAATAAATTGCATCAAACTCATAATCTCTATGTAAAAGACAATACGTGAGGTCCATAATGTACAAGTATGTGAAACCCCAATTCCCCAACAGATGAGAGGCTTTGTAAAACATAAATAAAAACAGAATGTATCGGAATTGAATGAGTTTACATTTACAAAAACACAAGTTTATTAAGATTAAAAAAGTGTTTTTGTCCAAAGCACTGCTAAACTATCTCATCCTGTTTTATTTATGTTTTAGAAAAGGTCCTAATCCAGGCTCCATGTTTGTGTGTATAAATGTGTATTACCAACTATTCAAATTAAAACCAATCTGGTTCATTTTAGTTTCTGTTTATTATACAAGTCTATTTTCCACAGGTGAAAGTAACCTTTGCATGATAATGTATTATGTTTAACATCACAGCAAGCCTCTTCTAGTAGTAAACTGACTTAATAAATGTGCCTGGAAATAAAAAGCCTGTGACATGGTTCTTGTTTTAGGGTGGTTTGAAAGCAGTAATCTGGACCGACGTGCTGCAGATGGTGATCATGCTAGCAGGTTTTGTGGCTGTTATAGCGAGAGGAGCTGTGCTGCAGGGAGGCCTGACAAAGATTTGGGAAGATGCCGGCAAAGGAGGCCGACTAGTCGCATTTGAGTGAGTAACATGTGCAGAGTTCAGATAGTCTTTGTTATTTTTTTAAGAGATAATTATACCAGATGGGAGGGGCTTTCTGAATCCGTTTGTAGCCATAAAAAATGTAAAAACGCTATCTTTAGTCAAACTGCTTCCTGTCACTGTTAATTGCTTTAGTGTACATGATTCACTGGAGTTTACTGTAAAGTAAATACCAGTTCTTTGTAGTGCCTCCAGTGTTGTCTCACCTGATCAGATGTTTAGACTGTTGATATTCCCAAGCATTCAACACTTTCATATGTTTCTGCTTTTTCGACTCAGCTTTGATCCAGATCCTCTGAAGCGTCATACATTCTGGACTATCGTTGTTGGTGGCAGCATCATGTGGACGTCTATCTACTCAATCAACCAGTCCCAGGTGCAACGCTACATATCCTGCAAAACACTGGGACACGCCAAAATGTGAGCGTTCAAGCAGTGCAAACAGTGCATTATCTGTGAGCCAGGGTTTGTGCACTCACAAGTCTTCTTTTATCTTTTAGGTCTTTGTATGTGAACATGGTTGGCTTGTGGCTAACTGTGAGTCTGGCTGTGTTTTCTGGCCTCACCATGTTCTCCATTTACAAAAACTGTGACCCACTTACAAACGGTGATATAAGCACGCCTGATCAGGTAAACTGCAGCGGCTGTGGGCTCTTGACCCGTCATCTCATGAACGTTATGTTGTTGGGTGTGAACCAAAGAATTCACATTCACTTTAAAAATGTTTTTATTTGCTTACCAGCTGCTGCCTTACCTCGTGATGGATATTCTGGCAGTCTACCCTGGAATCCCTGGTTTGTTTGTGGCAGCTGCATACAGTGGCACCCTTAGGTGAGGACTAAGACAAACAAGGAATTGAAAGGTTAGAGAGAATTATCTTGTAGATAAGAGAGAGTGATAAGGATAGAGCAGGTTATGCCACCACCTTAGTGTTAAATAAACCATTTTTTTTTTTGCTGGTCCAATCCAAACAGCAATCCAAAGTGGATCAATCCTTCCCCTGTAATCCAACTCAAATTAGGTTTTTTAAAATTAGCATCCCTACTGGTGGCAGAAACTCACCAAGTCTTCATAGCTAAGCCTCATATTAGCATGATAAACATGGTTAACATTGTCAAATTTTCAGTTGGTTTAGCAACATACCTACGACATATTACTTGATTATGATTGATTATTAGAAGATTGTGGTTTAGAAAGATTTCTATTATATTCAGGACATTTGTAATGTTACTTCACTTCTGTGTGTGAGTACACAAACACACTTACGCACATATCGTGGTTACATTTGTAACAAAAAGTCAATATGACTCAACAATGACTTTCAGTTCAAACTGGTCATGAACAGCCCTTCACTATTTCAAATCCTGTGTTTGCTGAACCAATCTAAAACCATCGCCATCCATCCTAAACTGACTTTATTCATCTTTGTTCTTTATGACCTGAATTTCTTTGCTCTAGCCATCTGCATGCTACCTCAAATAATGTAAACTAATCCGCAATTTAAATCCATCAGTCTTCCTGTTCTGTCCACTGACTAAGAGCTTCCTGTTGCATATCTTTCAGCACGGTGTCTTCCAGCATTAATGCCCTTGTTGCTGTTACTGTGGAAGACTTTATTCTGCCAGTGTTCAAAAACCTCTCACAGAGACAAGTGTCCTGGATGAACATGGGCCTGAGTAAGTTGAGTAAAGAATCACCTGTAAAGAATGATCAGAAACTAGAAAACCTAAAGGGTACCTAATGCTAAGTAAAAAGGCTTCTCTTTAAAACTTCATTATTTAAAGACTTGTTATTAAAAAATATTTTGAAATGTATAGAAAGTTGAAAAAAAAAACAACCTCAAAACATTTCATAATTTTGAGTAATGAGACAGCGAGTTCATCGTACATTCTCATCATGAATACAGTATAAGACCATAAAGCTCACAAGATAACAGTAGACACAGATATAACCATTATCTTGTTATTCTTCAAGGGTGCTTTAGTGTTTCCTCCTCAACCGTATGAGTTACACCACGGACAGAAATGTGATAACAATAGAGGGCTTGACAATAGACAGACTTTACAGACTTTAAGGGCATGGCAATCAAACAGTATTTAATTATACAGTCATCTAGAGTCTATTCAAATAGATATACTGGGAAAACCGAACACACCTGGACACAGGCAGGAACATGTAGGTTAATTGTATTGGGAGGCGGGGCCTAATTCTGGTCGGACAAGATCACAGTTCTTGTGTCAATGAGAGATGTCACTTTGTAATTTCACAAAGAACATGAGTTTAATGTCCGTTTCACAAACATGTGAAAGTATGATGAACTAGATAAGGGGAAGCAAAGGTATGCATGACTTCACCCATCAAAAATGACTAAGGCCTATGTCACAAAAAGTTGATCAGTCTCCTGCATGCACAATCCACTGTCGCAACAATCCTGCTATGACAGGCAAGCAGAAATACTCCAGACTTTTGTAAGACCTTTTAAAAAACTGACTTAAAAGAAATAAAAGCACAATGTTCCTACTAAACAGTCAGACCTCTGTTACATCTACCAATATAGATATAACTACATAAAGATGAGATAATAAAATCTGTATATAAACTGAAAAAATCTGTCTGGACACAGAGCTAGAAAATAAACATTTATCCTTTGTTTTATTTTAATACTGTTGACTTAAATCTGCCAGGTGTATTCTTTGGTGCCCTTTGTATTGGGATGGCTGGAGTTGCTTCAGTAATGGGAAGCATTTTGCAGGTAAGCACATACACTTACACTGCTACAAACATTTGCTGCGCAGCTGCACCACCAAGTGCTGAACATGAAGAACTACAAGTCTCCTGACAATTTTCTGCTTTCAGGCAGCTCTGTCTATATTTGGCATGATCAGCGGGCCTCTTCTTGGTCTTTACCTTTTAGGCATGCTGTTCCGCACAACAAATTCAATAGTGAGTATTATCTTCTTACTGGAAATTCAGATGCAGAACAGTACCCTCTGATAAAAAATCCCATTCAAAAAGATGTGACACATCCAGGAAGTATGTGTGACCGCAGTCATATTTATTTTGCAGGGAGGACTTACTGGAATGATTATTGGGCTGGTATTGACTCTGTGGGTGGGGATTGGAGCCCAGATTTACCCCCCAACAGCTGAGAAGACAAATCCTCTTGACGTCAGCACTGTAGGCTGCAACAGCACAACGGGACAAGACTACACGACGTTAGCTCCCTGGACCAGTCCGGTCACTCTGACCACGCAGCCTGAGTAAGTTACAGAAAACAAGGGTCCATTTGCAGTCACTAAAACACTTGATATGGTTAAAGTAAATAGTAATGGGTATTGATATTTGATATTGCAGTATAAAGAACAGAAATAATTAAGGCCTGAAACAGAAAACAAATTTTCAGAATACTGCAATAAAAATAAGACTGCTCACAAATTGGAATTCCTTGTAATTGATTAAATGTTTAAGTCATGTTTGTTGGACAAAACAAAATGATTAAGAATTACATTTGCAGATAAAAGTAAAATAACAATAACCTAAAGTCACTATTTCATACAGTGGTGACTATGTTTGTGTAACGTGTATATGGAGGATGATGATAAAATATTTCCTTTGTGTGTCAGTGCGAGGCCGCCTCTGGCTGACTCCTGGTACTCTCTTTCCTACCTCTACTTCTGTCCTTTGGGCACACTGACTACAATTGTAATTGGCCTTCTGGTGAGCATGATCACAGGTGAGATATTGTTTTCTAATCTCTGCAGAGACATATCGACTTCTGTATGGTCTAAATATTTAATATTATGACCTTAATCTACCTTAAAACAGAATTAGAATGTGTATTTTTACCCTTGAAGGTGGATGCAAGCAAGAAAAAATGAACCCAGATCTGTTTGTGAGGAAGAGTGACTTGATCTGCTTCAGCTGGTGTAGCAAATCAGAGGTAGGAGACTGATCCTTTTGTTATATAACTGATAACAAAATAAGGATATTTACGCAAGGATGTCTTTTGTCATATCTTAATACTAGTTTGTTTTCATCCCACTACAGGATTCAGATGTCCCAGAAAAGACTGCATCAGACCTCTATATGGGAGCAGACAACACAGCATTTAAAAACGTTGACAATATGAGTAAAGATGTTGAAAAAGCCACCAAACTGTAAAGTTGCTATATCGATGCATTTTTGTCATGGAGACATTTAATGCAATCATTATTATAAACACATCAATTACAAGTCACACTTGTGCTGCTGCTACATCCTTCTAACCCTCACAGAAATAATAATTCATCTTGATTATAATTTATGGCCCAATATAAGTGTTGTGGTTTCTGTATCTGCAAGACTGTATAATCTCTTTTCTTTTCATTCTGCTGTATTTAGGGTGTTTCTAAGTGTGGCCTGGCTGACACTATGTTATTTGAGTCAAAAGCTCAGGGAGCTCTGATAAATTCTCCTGTCTGGATACAAATACCAAACCCATTATCTAGGTTGACTGAAGATTCCTAAACTTGCTGGCTTATTTGATGTCCCAGAGACAGGAAAGAGTGGCCTATTTTGAATGTTGTGTTTACAAACAACTAAACCATTTTGATTTTACATTAAGAAATAGCTTGACAACCAGTGATAAAGATGTCAAAAACACTTTAAGAGGATATACAGGGTGTCCATACAGTCTCTTTACAGTAAAAAAAAAAAAAATATTACAAAGACAATTGATGGCATATCTTAATCAGATTTGTTGTATGTGATAAGTAATGGTAAATGAACCCCTATAAAAATGTCTCCTCCTCCAGAGAAAGCACAATGTGTATCCTGGTTTATTAAACAGAATGGGCTCCTTCTTTCTGTGGGCTTCTGTTAAAGATCTGGTGTCTGGAA
>JAOWBC010000710.1:22625796-22645118 GCA_028566105.1 Hypoplectrus providencianus | reverse complement strand
TGACCTAAAGCTAAAGATCACTGATAACACTGGACCACTGATGATGACCACTGGCTCTGCTACAGCCAAAATGGTAACAAAAACAGACAGTAGGATGGCATTACTGTATTTTATGAACAAAATTAATTTGAGTACCTATTTGTGTAGTGGCTGGCTATTTTATATGTAAATTGTGCACCCTTTATGACCTATCTGTATGTAAGTTGATCACATATTATATTTGTTAATAAACATTTTGTACAAAGTTCAACTGTTTTCATTGAAAACACACAAGCACATGCCTTCAGCAAATAAGACTGTACTGAGTCTATGACCTTTGTATGTATGTGAGAGATTATTCAGGGAAGTGATGCCAGGAAAAATACATTTACAGTGCAGTTAGTGCTTTGATTACACAGTGTCTCTTCTACTCATGGCTGTAAAACTGATTTAAACTAAGCAAGAAGGGAGAGACATACGGAGAGAGACGGATTGAGCTTTGATCAAGGCAATAACTGTGTCCTTTGTCTCCATGGCAACACACAATGAGGAAGTTTACAAAGAACTGACCTGCCCACTTTCACCTGCTACTATGCCAGGAAACCAACACTAGCTGTTCCAGGCTTATTCGAAGTGGAGAGTCGGCAGTGATATGGAGGCAAACTTGCTGCCAGGAAAGTAAAACTGGGTTAATGTTTTTAGTGATTTGAACTAAAAAAGGTAAGTCAGATCTGTTATTCACTTCTTAATCTTAAGGTTTGAACTGAGTCAAGCTTTCACTAGAGAAATATTAGAACTGTTTCTCTCTGCATTACTACAAAAGACCAATCATGTCTCTTCTTAGAGTGTAAACAGTCATGTTAGTGCGCATACAGTCATGTTAAGTTTGCCTCAAGTCTTTTTCCTGCATTTGATCTGTGAATATAATGCGTATGACCTACTTATAAACGGTTATACAACATGTAGATAAGGTATTGTTTTCACTGCACAGAATAGGTCCTAACTCGATATTACTAATGGAGTAGTGGGTGGGTAAACGTAGAATTCACAGTGTAAGAGTGTTTTTTTTGTCCATGTTTTGTTTTCCAGAGCAGGACTGAACAGCCATGGACACCATCTTTGCAACCCTGGCTTATTGCCTACTGGCAGTTTCTTCTGCTGTGGCACAAACAGAGAGAGATAATTTGTACATCCCAGACGCAACCACAACCCCTGGCCTAAACCTGACACATAACACTACAATGGTAACTCAGTCTGACTTTACTGCTACCCCGAACCTGCCTGACAGCACAACTCCATTTACCAGCACTCCCCAGAACAATGAAACATTCACCAAAACTACAGCAGCTACAACCGAGAGCACAGGTCATCTACAGACTTTTCAGTCAACAACCATTACGACTCCTCAAACAAGTAGTACATCACTCACAACCAAAACCTTAAGTGCTCCAACATTATCTCCAATGACATCAACAATGCAGACCACAGTAGGCTACATAAGTACATCTGATACTACAGCAATAACAATGGGAAATTCATCTCACACTGTCAACCCAACCTCAGATGTAATGTATGGAACTACACAAGGTAAGCATCAGGTTTATGTTTTAATAACAGTTGAATCTAAGCTGACATTTAATTCGAGTGGACCATAATTCATTCCTCCTCTTTATAGGTGTGGGACTAAACACGTCAGAAAAGAATATGACTATTCTCTTCAGCGTTGTTCTTGGAGTGTTTGCTCTTGCATTGGTTGTGTTCATGTATCATAGGTGCCAACATAAAATCCAATTCTTTCATCAGCCTCTAAACAACACTGATGACAATGGTAAGGATTTCTCCTTCATCATACAATCAGTACATACTGTTTCGTCTTTTATTAGCATGTGAAAAACCCTGTTTGATTCTTCAGCAGATGCATTTGTGGCAGACGAAGACACGCTTGTAATATCTGGAGGACTTTATGATGGCCATCCAATATATGACAATGTGCCACCAGCCCCAGCAGACCAATCTCAATTCCGTCTCCAGTTCCTTCAATAATGTGAGAGAGTTTCTACAGTTTGGGATGTAACCTTTGATGCTTGACAGGATGGACAAAACAAATTTTCTACATCCACTAAAAATTACGAACACATCCACTGAAATACAAATTCAAGATTGAAATTCCACAAAAGGGAAAACTTAAATTAAATCATAAGAGGATCCCAGCAGAGAGCCAGGGAACATTATGATGGGCAGAACAGTCAAACAAGGTAAAATGCTGATAACCATCACTTTTATTTAAATCACTGTCAATACTAAGATGTATAAATATATTAAATATGTAAGAAAATTACCTTTACACAACAAACACAATATTTCCAACACAAACCATACAAACTTGTGCAGACCAAATTACATTTCATGTGAACACTAGTAAAGATAAATTACTGAATAGAACAGCACTACAACAAACACAACAAATAGGAAATTATACAAGGTGGCTCCATAGTAACATCAATATTATGTTAAAAACTCTAAATACTCAAGAAAGCTGGAACATGAACAACTAAATTTTGTTGTTACAATACTGTAACTAATCTACAACCACACTTGAATACATGTCAGGAAATAAATTAGCCCTTTTACTTTTATTAGTAATGTCTTTAAATCCCTTTAATTGCTTAACTTTATATCCATGTTAACAAAGTTGGAAAATGAACGTCTGAACCTGGCTTATGTTATAACAACTATAATTAATCTGATCTGTAAAAGCACTATTTATGCAAATATCTTCTCATTGGTCATCTTCTTTTTTTTATTACTGCCAGTGACAGCAGTCCAGCCGGCATCTCTCATCCTTTTCATTGCTGCTAACTTCAAGGAGTTCCCTGGTGATTTATGAGTGACAGGGCTCTGGATTTGAAAAAATGTTGATCCAATTAAAAAAAAAAATCTTTTTACCTGGGATTGTTTCTTTATCAGTGTATACAATGCATGTATATACTTTTCAAAAAGCATGTTACCTTTCCAAAGACATTGAGTTTAGAGCGTGGAGCTGAATAACTGGGTGTGGGTTTACTTGCAAAGGTCTGCCAAGAGGAGAACAGAAGGCCAAATCAGGTCGTCTGGATATACTGCCATTTGATGAAATACAATTCATATAACTTATAACACTTAACTCTACTGGTGAAAAAAATACAACTTACCAAGAGATCATTTTGGTCAGAGCTGTCAGACCTGGGGTCAAGCTCAATAGTGCTCTTCCCCCAGCGTGCTGTCTTTTCAGCAGAAGGAGGTGTCCTTATTCTGTATGACTTTAAAGGAATTCAAAGGCTAAATGTCAGCAAGAGTCGTTATCTTTATACATTTTGTAAATGTCAGAATAATACAGTATATTACTTTGATCTTTGATGTTCCTCCAATCCTGTTTGTGATACTTTTTGGAGTTTTCAAGTCTTCATTGAGAATTCCCTATGATGCAAAGTCAAGGTGAGTTATGCAAATACTATAATACAAACACTCAACTCTTGTTAAAATGGTCTCTATTATAACCGCCAGTAAAAATTTACTTCATGAACAGATTATGCTGTGATTTTGTCTACCTTGGTCTTTAGAGTTATTCCAGATGATGTTCTGACAGATTCAGTGTCAGTACCCAAAACCACAGAAGACATACAATCTTATCATAGTATCAAATTGTAAATGTGTCTCATGGCCACATTATATCAATAATATCAATTCACACTTCATTCATTCACTGTTGACATGTGCTGTTAACTGATTAGGCCAACTCATGCACAATACCTTCGCTGAATACTTGTTAAAGTTGAATAAATGTTTGGTGTATGTTCTCAGGCTTGATGTCGCAATTAAATGCAAATGCATAATATAGCTGCATGTCAGTTTGTGTTGTGAGTGAACATCACATTTGGTGTGCTACAAAAACATTATTGTGCTTTCACCGCTTTTCCACCAGGGGGCATTTGACTTTTTGGTGAAATTTATTTCAGATGTCAGGAATTAAAATGTTTCTGTTTAGTTTTAAGATACATTAACTGGAAAGTCCTCACTCCACTGAAAAAAAGCACTGTATGGTTTTGGAGTACTGAACAAAGTTATCTTAAATTATATATATTGATAGATCAGCAGACAGGTAGACATAAAATATGATTTCCATGCCACCTTATGAATTCATAATAAGCCCGAAGTAAGATCATTTTCACAATCTGTCTGAAAGCTAGGTTCATTTAACTCACAATTTTCTTCTTAAATGCTGTATTTCCATCAACTTTGCTACAGGATGGAGTTTTCATGGCCTTGGAGAAGTCAAACATGTGTCTCTTTGACAAGCTGTCTTCCAGAGTCTCTACACATGGCTCTTGTTTGTACTTAGAGGCAGATGACTATAATTTTAGGGGAAAATCATGAATAAGCAAAGGTGATGATGAACCACATTGTAAGTTGAAGCCTGTTTACTGATGTACAGGATTTCTTATATCTGTTTGTTCCTTGCCTCTGACAGCTGAGTCATTTTCATTGACGACATTTCTTTCTTCAAGTCAGTCAGCTCCCTTTCCACCTTTACCTGAAAACAATTAACAGTGTTACCCATTAAATAAATTGTCTCTCAAAATGTTAAGTACAACTAGTTTCAGTAAAAGCCAAAAATAAATGTAAAGGATGTAACTCGGCCATACCTTCTCTGTTATTTCTGTCTTCAGTTGTTGTTTCAGCTGATCATTATCGGCCTTTTGCGCCGCAAGATCCAACTCCTGATTTTGAGAAATTAGTTTTAATTAATTTAATTCATAATTTAGTCATTGTATATTAAGATGAGCTGGTTTACATGTTTACCAACATTGATATTTTCTCAGCATCTTACCAGTGATTTCCTTTGGGAAACAGCCTCCATCTCGTTTTTGTTTTTCTCATCAACCTCGGCATCCTTTTCTTCAACCATCCGGTCATACTGGCTCTATCAAAAACAAGAGAGATTCTTTCCAGTCTATAATGTGTTTGGACTGACAGTTACACTAACAAATTATTTTCAAACAGCAATTTCATGTAAACTTTATAATGACCTTACCTTATGCTTTTCCATCAGTGCAACCATGTCTGCTATCTTATGTTGACACTTGATTTCTGTGTCTTCCTTGTTTTTGACAGCCTCTGCAGCTGTTAATCTAAGCATTTGTACCTGTAAAACATGGTAGTCATTTATTATGTTATTTAGTTATTATGACTGGCGTAAGTAATATATTGTATAAGTAACCTCCTTGTCAAGTTTTGCTGCAAAGGCTGATTTGCACTCAAGATCTTTTAGCAATTTTTGATGGTCCTCCTCATTCTGTCTTCTGATGTTCTTGGACTCCTCGTGAAGACTGTTGATCTAGTGGACAAAACCAACCATCATGGTTATACTTAATAGTTTAAAGGTTTTATATTAATATTATCAACTGTAGCAATGAAAGACACATCAAAATACCACATCTTCAAGTTGACTGGATTTCACATTCTCCATTTTTATTTGTTTCTTCAGGATTCTATTCTGAAAATATCACACCAACTTGTTAGTTGAATGACTAAAAATGCCATGTACTATGAAAATACTGTTTCGTCTTCTTCACAAACCTCTTTCAGGCATTCCTCCTCTGCTTTAAACTTGTTTTCAAATTTTCTTCTGAGGCTATATAGCTAAAAAATCATGTCACTTATTGTTAATTACAGAAAATTACCAATACTGATTTAATAATAATAATAATAATAATAATAATAATAATAATAATAATAATAATCATCATCATCATCATCAAAATAAAAGCAATTGAAAGGTTTTTCAATCACCTTTGTTTCCACAGATTTGATTTGTTTTTCTTTTACTGTAATTTCCTCCAGCAGATGTTCACACTATACACAAAAAATCCAAAAGAAATAATCCTTTAACACATTCAGGACAGGCATCTTTATGAATCATTGTCTTTCTGATTGATAACTGATTAAACTGGTTTTCATACTTACATTTTCTTCAATTTTCTTCTGCAGAGTCTCCATTTCCAAATATTCACCATGTCTTCTGTTTTTTGTTGAGTTTACTTCATCTCTATTTGATTGAAATATAAAAATCTTAATCTTAAAACTACACAATGTCAAAAGTCTTTAGGTCTCTGAATACAAACTAACCGTAAACGTAGGTTTTCTTCTTTCAGTCTCTGAATTTCTATTGTGAGCTTCACAGTCTTCTCCTCGCTCACCTGACCAGGCAAAACAGCTTTCAGAATGTAACATTCATATGACAACAATAAAAAACAAATCTGACTCTTAACTCTAACAGTTTTCTTGCAAGTTAAAACGGTCCATCAGAATTAAGACCTTCATGCTTGCCTCAATAGCTTTCAAATTAGAAGATTCCCTCTCAAACTGCTGTTGAATGGCCATCTTCTCAGATTGCAGCTCATGAAAGTTGAATAATAGCTCTTTGTACGTTATTCTTTAAAAGGGATACAAATAAACCTCACAGTGTTATATTAATATGGTAATATTATGGAATGTGTGACTATTAAGACCTTACTTGTGCTGTGTGATGTCTTTCTTGAGTTGCTCTATCTGAAAGGTTTGCTCTTTATTTTGCTTTATTTCAGTGAACAACTGTCCCTCCAGCTCCTGCACTTTGATCTGAGGGTGTATAAAGAAACATATTGGTGGAAGACATGTATTGTATGTAACAATGTATGTTCCCAGAAATATCGCCACAGTGGGTAAAAAATGATGCATGCAGCAGAATAATACAAATCAAGGAGAATCACTTACTGCCAACTTCTCCTTTATATCTTGTTGAGCCCTTTCAGCAGCTTCACATGCATTCTTCAGTTGGTCATTTTTAGAAAAGGCAATCTCTGCTTCATTCTGTATTTAAACAAAAAATGATATCTTGGGCTTACGTGTCTAGGTTTTAATATAAGATTATGGAATAAAGAAGAAGCATTTATATGTTTCACCTTAAGTCGCTGGGCATCTTCGGTTTTCTCTGAAAGCTCAGCTGTGAGTTGCTCCAGTCTGACTTCAGTGATGTCAATCTTGCTCTTCATAGACTCGACAGCTTGAGCTTTTTCTACCTAAGAACAACAAAAGCATACAGGGAGTGTCTTCATGCTCTCTTATGTATTGTCAGACAAAAATGAAGAGTTAAGAGATAAAGAATGCACTTCTAGAATATCCTACCAGTTCTTCTTCAAGGATTTTGATCTGCCCATCTCTCTTTGCACTCTGCTCCACACTCTCTACTGTTGAGCAAAATAACAACCTTCTTACAGCTTGAAAGACCATCAAATAAAAAATAATTACAAAGGTCACTCAGTGAGGGTTACCTAAAAGTGTGTTTCTCATCTCAAGTTCCTTGTTGATTTCTAAGAGTTTATCCTCAAGTCCCCTGGCCCTTGAAAAGAGGTTTCAAGAGAGGAAATGAAGAAAAACAGCATTTGGTAAAAAAATTTCAGAAGCTAATCATACCTCTGTCTCTCTATGGATAGGGACTCCTGTAGTTCCTGAATGGTTATCTGAATTTCCTCCAGCTTCTCTGCCTGTTGGTTTTTAACTCTGCTGATCTCTTGCAAGATTAGATCTTTGTTCTGAATAATCGCTGCATACTCTTCTTTACTTTGTTCCAGCCTTGCAGCAATAGCGTCATGATGTTTCTGAGGGATAGACAAAATTTTATTCAAGGCAGACAATACTCAACAGAGCTCAGATACACTAAGAAATATAACAACTTGCTCACCTCAGTTTCTGTACAGTGCAGCTCTGCAGTCTGCAGTTTTTGAAGAAGGGATTTGTTTTCAGTTTTTGAGCTTTTGAGAAGTTCATGTTGTTCATCTGTAAAGTTATTAAATCATAATAATAACTTATTTGGTATTCTTCTGTTGTGTCCCTTTAAATAGTTTAGTCAAAGTTTAGTTATTGTAACAAATGATTTTCTTGCTTATTTATAAATACTTTTTCCACCTTTAATGTCATGTTGATCAGCAGTTGCCCTAATAAATTAGAACCATTTTACATGAGTAAAAGTAACATAAAAGACAAAACCCAGAGAACCGGGAGAACATGGGGGACATAATTGGTGATTAAAAAATGTGCATTCTTGTGGTAGGAATGTTATTTAAAAATACTGTTGTCAAAACATTTAACAAAGCTTTGTTTCTTTGAATTCAATAATAATCTTACTTGTTGCCTCTTGAAGTTGTTTGCAGTGCTTCTGGGATTCATGCAGGTCAAGCAGAACTTTCTGTAGTTCATCTTCCTTCTCCTTAATTTTAGTTTGAAGTGCTGCAATCTGTGAACGTGAATGTTTATTGTTAAGCTGTTATTCAAAAGTTAAAAAAAAACTGATCTGATGGGAGTTTTATTTTACTAACCTCTTTTTCTTTCATGTTATATTCTTGATGATATTTCTCTTTCAGCTCTTCATATTGCAGTAAGGCCTCTTTGACTGGAAAAGCATAAAATAGTTTATTTTACATGTTGTTTGACATTTGTGTTGCTCACTGATCTATCAATTCATCCTGTCAGCCTTTCATAAAAAGGCTTCAGTTATTGTATAAACAAACACACCTTTCTGCAGCTCTTGTTGATCTGCTTCTGCTTGAATACGCAGGCTTTCAAATGCTTTAATGAGATTCTGCAGGAAAAAAGTTAAATGTAAACGTACCATTAGGTAATTATCTTATAATGTTAGTTAAAAAAAAACTTTTCTATTTTGATTAAGATTTTAATGCATTTTACCTGTATATTCCCACTATATTCCATTAGAAGCTGATGTGTTTCTTCTCTTTCTGTTTCAACTGGAAAATGTAAAGAATTGTGATGACATACATGCAGGGATGTGTCCCAATTTTCAAGAATTTAATAATATAGCTAGTTACAAAAGATATTGCTAAATGTAATTTACTTACATAAATGCATTTTCTCAGCTGACCGCTCAAAAGTGTCTTTGAGTATATTACACAAATTCCTTGTTGAATTGTTTCTGAATGTAAAATTTGGAATTTGATTATAGCAATTTTTTATACAGACAAAACACTGATTTTTCAAAATTTTATATATGTGGTTATTCTAGGGTGTCTCTGTGCAATTTCTAAACTAAACCCATACTTGCTCCTCAAATCCTTATTTTCACTGATCTGTTCCTCCAGCTTTACACTGAGACTTTCATTTCCAAACTGCAAAGAAAGAACACACCCAATGCATACCACTACATAGTTTGAATGGTTTTAGAGTATGCTGGTCCTCTATCAATTATCTTTTGATGAAAAAGAATATGTGTTCAGAGAGAAAGTGAGAAAGTTAGATAAAAACAACCTGTCACTGAACCACACACCTGCAATTCTTGAATGGCTTTGCGCTGAGTTTCAATTGTTCTTTTGTTTTCTTGAAGTCTTGTTTCCTTTTGCGCAGTTTCAGAGTCAACTTTGACCTTCCAACACTTAATTTTATCAACTTCATCAAATAGCTTAGAATAAAGCTGTCCAGAAGTGCAATTATTCTGGGAAATATTCACAATAATGGGAAGCAAATTGACAAACTATTGAATAAACATGTTGCAAAGGCCAAATCTATCCTATTCATAGTTCAGAGTTTTGTACAATGAAAGCATTACCTCGCCTTTTGACATTGGTGGCACAACTTTCATTTTGGGAAAATCTTTAGAAAAGAGACAATGACCAATTAATCTTTATCATACAAACCAACTATTTGTTTTTATGAGGCCAGTGTTGTTTAATCGCAAATACCTTGCCTGGTTGATTTTTCTGGTGCAACCATGCTTCTACTGTGGAAAGGCGTACTCAGCTCTTTTTCAAAACCTTTAATGTAACCCTAAGGGAAATCAGCAATTATGTTTAGTCATCATGTTTTAGGCAGCCATCTCAACTTACAAGGTAAATAATGCATACAGATTAATAAAAATAAAAAAGTTGTGTCTATGTCACAGTCGCATAATCAATATTTAGTAGAAGATGGATAATGACAAATAAAATCACCTGTTGAAATGCATTCACAGTGTCACCGCAGTTCTCAAGGATTTCCTGAGGTCGAACAGTTGACACCTGTCCGGTATTCACCCTGGGTGGTACTAACAGTTTGAAGTTAAAACCCCGGTCTCTCTCCATCCTGAAATGATCAACCAGATTTAGATTATGTATCGAGAAGTACAGATTGCTAAACCCTAACAGTTAATGTTAATAAAAAAAAGTTTAAGAGTGTACAAGAAGGGCTGTATGAGATAATGTTAGACAATGGTCACATTATCTCATTTCACCCAATAGCCTGGTGTTATCTTGAGCTGTTTGGTTAACTAACTGAGGCGAATTAACTCAGCAATTCATTTTATCTTATGTGATCAACTTAATCGGTGGGACTGATCGTTGTCCTATTTCAGGAATAATAGCTAATAAAAACTAATATAATTAGATTACATTTACTAACTTACTATACTTACCATGCGTTGGTAATGTTAATTAAGAATTAGACAGTTTACCTTTAGTGTATCATACAAAAAAGTATTATGTATTAGTATGAGTTATAAAGCTAAAGGATTGAACATTCAACAACTCAGTAGCTATTTTTTTCGAAAACGGCAACGTAATTAACATTACTTGCCGATCATTGGTAACGTCTAATCCAGCGAATGCATTCATGTTGATTTGACGAAAGCGGACGTTAGGTCGTTATAAACGGTTTAACGTTAAATCTGACGAGAATGCGTGCGCGTGAAAACAGGGTTTCTGCTAACGCTTGGCTAACGTTTAGTCATTTAACGTACCGCTAAGTTAAGTGGTTAACGTTCCCAGCAATTGATTTTTTTTTAAAGCTTTCCTTTACCGGCGTTACTTGACGTTAGCTAATCTTATTTACCTTTACCTTTATTACGACCTGGTTAACCGTTAACGTTAACATTAACTGGTAGCGGTCTGACGACTTGAAATCATCAGTTGTAATGCTTGGTCAAGTGAACTTTTAGCATTACTAGCAATTCAGTTTAATGCACCTGGCGTTAGCTTTCTTAGCTGGAATCGACGCTAACTTATTAAAGACAATTTATCTTCAATAACGTATACAACAAAGCTAATAGGCGAACACATTTTACATTCTCGGGACGCTATTTTGGCGACAGTGTAGTTACTTACCTTTATGTTAACGCAAAATACAAAGCATTTTCAACGACCTCGTTCATTCAGTGAATAGTAACGGTTTGAATCCGACGACCGTTCGCAGGCTCGTGCGTTAACGTTTTATTTCAAACTTTGTTTAACGGACAGGTGGTAAACACTGAAGCTACTAATCTGTTGCATGTACATGTTTTCCACTTTTAAAAGGTCTTTCTTTGTTTTCAAAGTACATAACTTTGGGCAATGAATTGTCTCTACACTCTTGGAAATGAGGTTACATTCCCTTAGCTGACATCTCTTGAATTAATAAATAATTGTGTCTTCATAAAGATGGGCAGTATGAAGTTGTAATCCTGTTTGTGTGTCTAAGAAGATCACAAAAAATCCTTCAATTTAAATAAAACATCAGGAGCTTTGCAAGCTGATAAAACAATAAACATTGAAAAAACATGTTAGAATTTTTCCTGGCATAATCTGTCTTGATGTTTTTGCATTACAGTTGTTTTCTTTGTCAATTCTTTTTCTGCTGTGACCAAAAGCAGCCTGTTTCTCAAACTATCAACAATAGTTTGCAGGTTTTGAACCATCGAAAACTAATATCAGAGGTTAATATAGTCGTATTTTAATATTATATAACTCCTACTTCATATTGTTGTATAACTGTTATTTTTGCTCTGGTTGTTGCATAAAATAAAATGCAAGCACATACTTGATACTGAATAAAATGGCTACACAGGACATCTAAGAGCGTAATTCCTCTATCCAGTCTGCTTCAAGACCAATGACTACACCAATATTGAGCCTTTAGGGAAAACATATATTGTGCTAATCTAAAGAACAAGAATATTTCTGATCTGAGATACTTGACAAGCATAGATCCAAAACAACTTCATATTTTTGTCAACTGACAGTTTATTTGATTTTCTGACATGTGTTTAAAATACAGTAACTTGCAGTCAGTGGCACATTTTCCAGTTGTATGAATACAGAAATCTATGCAACAAAGTTTGATGCCCAAAGAATGTAATCCAACATAGACCAAAAAAAGAAGAAAAAAAAACATACTTAGAAGAGAAACATAGAATTAATATGAATATATGTTTGGAATATATAAAGTGATAGTGGAACCAAGGATGTTTTCAAACTTCCCAAAACTGCACAGAGCAGGCAGGTACTTGTAAACAGAAAAAAGTCGTTATATATATATATGTTTGGTGTGACAAGCAAGGTGAAACAAATTCTACAATTAAGCACTTTCATAGGGAATGTCTACTTTTTTTTTTTTTTTTTTTTAACTGAGCACTGCACTTTGAATGTTCCCTGTTTAAAAATACCTTTATTATCTGATGGTACATTTAAGAAGGTAAGTATATCTGCAGAATTATAGTTATATCATCTGAAAGAAAATAAAATCCATAACATATGAACAATATATGTGAAATAAAGGACTGTGCAGACTTCAGTTGTCTAGCAAACACATAGAGTGGTTACTAAAATAATATTAGAGGTATTTTATGTGATTGTTCCTAATAGTTTAAAGGGCTTCAATTGGTGTTTTAATATTTAACACCGAATTGCAGGTAAGGTTATAATTTCTTCAAAAACAATTCATTATGAAACAGAAGAGCCCTTAAAATAATGTTTATTCTCCGTCCTGTTTCACTCAACCACCTGTCTTTCTTTCCTCACAGACCGGATTAAATTTAACAAAAATGTAATAAAACCTGAACAGAACATTACACAGAGTCCTCGGTGTTTCTAGCCTCTGCCACCTCCTTGGCCGCATTGTCCCTGTTGGACCGTTGTTCTCTACCTCCCACCCTGGCCCTCCTCTCCTCCTCTTTCTTCTCTTTGTCCAGCAGTCGATAGTTGAGTCCCATCCCTGCGAACAGGATGACACTGGAGACGATGAGGAGGATCCCACAGCCCTGGTAGGTGTACTTATAATCGTGGTAGATGTCTTTGAACCGTCCTGTGAAAAGAAAAGAAGCCAGTCAGCTTTTCAGCATCTTAAACATTAACGCTGTGGGAAACCTCCCAAAATGACCTGAAGAGTCATTTGTACAGCAGCGTTTAACAGCTCGTATTTATGTATGTGGTTAGCACCGTCTGGAAATTCCCAGCGTAAAACTCTTGCACACCTGAAGAATAAAATTGGTTTAGGTTAGGGAAAGAACACCATGACAAGGCTATCAGGAGACATTTGTTCAGTCCTAAACTGCCACAAAAAAAATTAAAATCTGATGTAAATATTTTTAGCTTTAAGCAATATTTTGTGAAATTATGTTTCAACAATTCATACCCACAACATTGCACCTTATACTAAGTTTTAATATCTATGTCTCAAGTATATATCAAAGGTAAGAAAAGTCTCTTCAACAGTTTCTGTGTCAAATAAAACCCGTTTATTGTGTCTCTGGACAGCATTTTTAATCTTTTAACCCAAGGCTTTTATTCTGAAGATATTTGCAGTGCACTGTGTTGTCAGATATGATTCAGTCAAGTCAATTGTGGAAGAGTGATGGCAGGAATTAAATGCACATATTCTTACTTCAATGTAGGTGGCAGGCAATGCTGCAGCAGCAACACTCAATGTGCTCAAACAACCCAAATTGCTTTTACCTAAGACCCAGAATGAAACCAAAAGATAATGCTGGTTTTTGCTTTTATCTTAGTAGTCTATCAGGCTTTACATAACCTTTATAACTACCTGTCATGAGGTAGTTACAACCATTGATCTTACTATTTTAATCTTGTCACAGAATCTACTGTTGTCTAACCTTTGCAAAGTACTTTTGTTGCTAAAAAACCCATAACCTTGACAACAGTGACAGTGCAGTGCTAATTTAGGAAGCGCTTTGATTTTTTTTAGAGGATAGGAGCAAACAATACTTGAGGTTGTATGATTTGGGGGACCTGTTGGGGAAAGAACACAGAAATACATTAAAACGGGTGCCGATGAACCCGAAGAAGTTGAAGTACTCACCAAGCAAAGGGGGTCCTAACAATACAGGACCACACTCCACGATAGTGACCAGCCCAACAGCACTGGAGAAGCGCTGGGCTCCCACCAGGTCCATCAAGGTCTCAAACAGCACAGAGCTCAGCCAGCCAAAAGCAAACCCAAAGAAAATGGCATAAATCACAAAGCCTTTGTAGTCTACTGATATTGGCGCTAGCACGTGACAAACGCCATTGTACAGCACCGAGGCAGCGAAGAAGTACTGTATTCTGGGCCGGACCCACTTGGTGTTCGCCACAATGCCCATTGAGGGCCGAGCCACCATGTCCACAAACGCCAACACAGACAGTAAGAAGGCGGCCTTCTCTTTAGGGATGTCTTTACTCTTTGCGTAATTACTGAGGAACACCAGAGGTGCAAAGAGACCAAAAAACATGATGATATTGCCAATAATGTAGAGCAGGAAGCCGCGGTGCTTGAACAGAGAGAGGTCGATGAAGCTGTTGATGACCTGACTGACTGTCCTCCTCTCTGTCGTCTTCTCCACGGGTTTGGGCTTTGGTCCGATGGGCCGCATGAGGGAGCCGGCGACACAGCAGTTAAAGAGGAGGCCGCCCAGGATCAAGAAACTTCCTCGCCAGCCAAACTTGTCAAAAAGCCAGGTGTTTATGGGAGCCATGGTGGAGAGAAAGACAGGGCTGCCAGCCATGGCTATTCCATTAGCAATGGGCCGCCTTTTGTAGAAGTACTTCCCAATCATTGTGAGGGCAGGGTTGAGGTTGAAGGCCAATCCCAAACCTAAAAGAGTCAATTTAAGAAATGTGTCAGTGTGTTTGAAGTCTTTTCATGTAGAAGTTGAGAAAAATGATTTGAACATTAAAGGGACATGTTCTACCTTGTTCCTGTGGCACTTTTATTCTCAAATATAATGGAAACCGGCTTGTAGCGCTCAACATGCTCTAATAATTGCCCTCTCTACAGAAAGGTGTGCACATTATCACACTAATCTTTTTTTTCTGTCTCTCCTTTTTTAACATTTGAATTATTTTCTTTATTATCTATATACTATCTTTTTTGCAGGGCTTAAGTTATTGAACTTAGTGCAATTATAATATCAAAAAGCAAAGTAAATTTCTACTAACTCCTTAAAAAAGTATCACAAAAACAAGGCAAAACAACAAAGAGACCCTTTGGCCGATAATACTCAGCTTCCAAATTAAATAATCTACAGTTTACAGATAAACATCATAACTGGTGAGAGAAATAATATGTATTTTCTGATTTTAGGGTGAACTCTCCCTTTAAACAGTGTTTGAAAAGTCTCTTATTTTTGATGAACACTAGATGGCAACAGTATGCAGGAAAGAAAACTGGTGACTCATGACCAAACTTAAAAATAAAGAAAGTTAAAATTAGGTACCTCCCACCACACCGATACAAAAGTACAGTGCTTGTACAGAATTGCAGAAAGAGGCAGCAATAAGCCCGGATCCAGACAGACACCCTCCTGCAATCATAACAGGACGACTTCCATATTTATTAACCAGGATGCTGCTGATGGGACCTGAAAAGAGAAACACATCAGAAGCTGAAAGACGGTGATTTCTACCCAATCGTCAATGCACAGGTCTCTGTTTAACCACCAGAGGGCTCCAGTGTCACAGCTGTTGCTCAGCAAATTCAAACAACTTCTGCAATCATTTTTGTCAGTGCTGCACTGCAGTAGATGTGTTCTCATGCCATTAATAATGCGATGTGTCAGAAAACCATGAAAGCTCTAATGAAAGAAGCATTTATTTGGTTCAGAGATTCATAAAAATTGACTGAAGAATAATTGATTGGTGGGTTCTTCTTTAACGTGGCTCTGAAGACATTTGAAATGATTACTGGAGAAACCTCAGCTCAGACAAGTGGGTGGGTGTGTGAGTGTGTGTGTGTTTAAGGTGGGGGTGAAGGGACGGGTGTGCAAGGATGTAAAATAACAGCTGCTATCTTCTTAAGAACAGTTTTTGCAATTTTGGCACCAGGTATACTGGTTTCACATGAAATAGTGACAGAATGAGGTAGCAGCAAATGAACTCATTAACATGCATGCACCTCGGATGCAACATCAATTCAAGAAAATCAGTGTGACTTTTAAACAAAATGACTGAAATGTGTGGAGGACTCGGGTTGCAAAACACCAGCTCCATCCACGGCTTATAACAACCGGCCTAAATGAGTATGAGGACCCACATGGAAGACACTTCTGCCTTCCTGCCAAATCCCTGCACTCCCCAATGAAGCTAAATAGAAACTGACAGTTTTTGTTTAGAGGTTGTCCAGACTCATTTGCCAGCACGGTGCAAGACAAAGGGTTTTTAAATTGTGATGCAGGCAGTCTCCACACTAACAATGAGTCCTTTCCTTCCGCCTTGCAGGGGAGCGTTGCTTAGGATAAAAAGGTTGGAGACAAACCAATGTTTAATATTATGAATGTAATGAATCAAAAATTGAAGGAGTACAGAGGTACGCAACAGTAGGTTGTTAATGAACTTCTCTCGCCGATGTGCTCAGAATGCCTAACATACGGTACGAGCCTCAGCTGTCAACCACTCAGAGCTCTGACAAACATTTCCTCACTAAGTTCCAATTACCATGCATTGCTTGCTTTCATGTGTATATATTTACACCTAAACATTTGCATTCATTAACAATGTGACACTCGACCATGGATATGGAGTCCACTGTGACTCATAACATGTTGGGACAAGTGCATGTCTCACAGCCAAGTAACAGCCAAGAATAAGGAAGTAAACCCACACAAGCTGATAAAAATCATTAAAAAACACGCTGCAATGTGAAAGACAAATGAAGAACAATCGGATATTCTCACAGTGTAACTCAGTAACCTTTAACCACAGCAGGGAATGTGTTGCTTAACAATAAGCAGCATTGATTTCTTTAGGGGACTTCTGTTGTACAGTAAGGAGGCTTAACTTGAATGTGCAGTTCTGCTCGCCTTTGACTTGTAGTGCTGATGGAAGTTAAAAGCAGACATTTGGAAACTTTCTCTTCCAGAGGTCGTGCAGCGAAAACATGATATATATAAATAAGATGCAGTAAAAAATAAATTCAATATCTTCAACATTATGCATTGACTCCAATGGATTCAGCGCTACCCAAGCAATAAAGTACTGTGTCCACTTTTATTTTATTGCTTGCTGATCTTGTAAATATATTTTATGCTCAGGTCCAGAATAGAAAATTTGATATCAAGTATATGGTGTAATATTTTCCACTCCACATCAGTTTGGCTCACTGAAGCAACTTTCCTAAAACTTCCCTGAGATTAGAAAAAGATGCCTAAGTCATCGTTTTCCTAGTTTATCACACGACAGAGTAAAGAGAGCAGCAGTGTTTTGATTTCACAGCAGACGGTCTTGAGGGACGAGGAGAGCTCCTTTGAACTCTGCTCTCTCCGTGTTGAATATCACGCACATGAAGAGCGACCTTTGTGACATCACCCGGCGTCATCAGCGGAGAAAGCCTCACCACCAAACCCCCCGCTGGTCTCCCTCTCTCGAAGGGGAGAAACAATGAGCAGCTATACACGGCCTTTCGTGCGCCCCAGAGACAGATAATGTTGCACTTTTATAAACATCACGTCAGCAGATAGTATTGTTTTATCTCAGTGTGATTTAAGCTGCAGCATAATTCAGAGAACTCAGAGACTGAGGCTGAAAAGCGACAATGCAAGTCTGTGTTTGAGCAATGGCTTGGCTTTAACACTCCAGGAATAAATCTTTTACAGTTGTGCTAAGAGCCAGAAAGGATTTCCGTCTATAAATCTTCTGGATGTGCTAAATGTCCGGTGTTAACAAACCCGTGTTCGGCAGGTAGTGTTTTGGGTCGTAGCTCACCTCCGCCGTACATGACTGCTAACATGATGGAGGAGATCCAGGACACCTGGCTGCTGGTCACGTCGAAGATCGCCTCGATCTCTTTAAAGAAGACAGTGATGGACTTGGGGAAAGCGTAGGAGAAGCCGATGGAGATGAAGGCCCCGCACACCACCATCCATCCCCAGCCCCCCTCAGGTGGTGTGTAGCCTTGAGGACCACCGACGGCCGGCGCCATTTTCACTCACAAAACTCCTCTTTGGTTTCAGCACGTTTTACAGCGAGGAGGACCTGTTCAGGAGCAAAGGGCACAGTTTGATTAGTTGATGTTTTGAGCTCATGTGAAACCATCATTTCTGAATCAACTCTGAATAAAAAAAAACACCAGCACAGTTATGCAATGCTTCACCTCTTAGAATGACCATTTCTAATTTAATCAAGTATCACTTTAACTTCTTAAAGGAAACTTTTTTTTCACACACCTCCAAGTTCAATGGAGGACCCAAAAAACAGAGTAAATCCACAATGAAGAAAAATGGAGCATTAACAACAACTAAACTGCAGCAAAAAATCTATTTACCAACTCTCACAGCTTGTGCCGTGAGATCAGAGTCCCATTTATCCCCAGCACAGATTCAGGTCTTGCTATTTAAAACATGTCTCACGCTTGCACAAGTGTGACATGGAGGTACTGGAGGTGTTTTATATGGCATCCTTAGATAATGAGAAATACCAGATAAATTAGGCTTTAGTTTTACTGTTTGAGTTTTGTGATAGGTTATAAATACTCTTTACTTTTCTTTACTTTTCTTAATCCTGGCACTTTATTTACTCCAAATCACCAAGACCCTGTAATGATTTTAATCCTAACCTTAACCTTTCCCAATTTGCCTTAGTAGCATTAAAAATCAAAGTTTTATTAAGGAATTCAAGGCAACAGAGTGAATAAGTGATATACAAATGGTAATTTTATAGGTGAAGTATTCCTTTGGACTTAGTATTCAAGATAAAGATAATAATACGGTATTAAATGGGTCATGTAAATGTTTTCAAGTATTCCAGTAATGAAAAATAACTTTTATCATGGAATCAATGTTGCTGATTTCACAAAGACAATTTTACATGTTTCCGAAAAGGTTGCTTTCATTAATCTGTTTTTTCCCATTTGGCTAATGTGTATCATTAACAGCACACTTTGGGTGTTTTCAGTCTAAACAGTTGAACATATAACAGCAGCTATTATTGATCTAAACCTGCATGGCTACACACTCAGACTTGAACTTTCCTCTGATCTCTTTCAGATGTGATTTAAAGTTCCTGAATTTAAGTTCCTTCAAAGCTTAAGGTTATTAACTA
>JAOWBC010000710.1:22611140-22622361 GCA_028566105.1 Hypoplectrus providencianus | reverse complement strand
TACAGTATTTTCAGTTTTACTGTGATGTCAGACAGCCCTTTCTGACAGCGTGATTTTATGTTATTTGTTTATTTATTTTTTTAGGAATTTTCTCTGTAACTCTGCCTCTATTGGTTAGCTTGATGCTTTATTCTGTGACTTTGGTTTTGTCAAAGTTATCCGTGACCACAAAAGTAAACAACCAAGGTGGCAGGAGATCAATACAAGAACTGAAACAACGAAGCAACAGAACAACACAAAAGTTAGAAGAGTTACCAAAAAAGGGCAACAAAGCAGCTAAATATTCAAGTGTTGATCTTATTCAGTGTGTCCTGTCATCCCTCAGTAGTAAAAGGCGGAGAATGATAATATTGTAATTTGTTTGTTTTATTATCCAGTCGCTCTATGGAAGAGGATTAGCGTAGCCACCATTAAAAACACTGCCTCTAGTTCAGTGACAGGACCCACCAGAAGTCGCACAAATTATTCACGCAAGGCATCATGGGAGCTAGCAATAAGGCTGTAGGCATATAATCCACATGGTGCATTCAAGGCCCTGCATCTACAGGTGCCAAAGTCACATCTTTTATTTCTGCTGAATTCGGATTTATCTGTTTGGATTAAATAGGAGCTACACTGACTAAAGAAAGCATTACAGCATGACTTGCTGTATTCCAGTTAAATGAACATGATTTTTTTAATTTTTGGCTAAATACTGGTGCTTCCAGTTAAACAGTTTTTCATTCATTCTCCCTGCAGCCATGCTCCGAGCTTCTTATGACCTCAGGTTTCTAAGACCACAAATCAGATCCGGTGAATTTGTCTGATTAATTATAGATGAAAACAGCTTGTTAAATATTTGCTCAGGAAAATCACACACTCACACAATAAGTATTGTTACAACAGAGAGAGGGCGATTAATCTTTCATGAGTATCCACATGAAAATAGCCTCCTTATGCAAGTAATTATTTTAAAAGTCATGTCTGCTAAATGTTAAATGTGCACAGTGTCTGTTTGTCAAGTGTCTTACCTTGGCAGGAGCTCTACAGCGGAGCCAGATGAGCTCTGCAGATAAACAGCAGTCTCGGAGGCACGTTAGCACGCTGCAGACATCATTGAATGGGACTCAGCGTCTCTGAATATGTATGAAATAAAAAAGCAAAATCACTGCATATGTTTCAGAGCCACTCTTATCTGTGGGTCCGTATCCACTGTGACAGTCCAGAAAGTCGCCTGTGGCTCCTCAGCGGCCTCAAACTTCATGCAAAGTGGAGCTGAAAGTTCATTCAGCTAAAACAGCTGGATGATGTGGACACTATGGAGCTAAATATTGAGGTCAGCCAACTTCTTATTGGCTGTGGGAGGCTTAGTGCCATGCCCCTGTGTTACTTTCTCCACCCCTTTGTCATGTGCTGCGCTCACACACAAGGTTAGAGTAATTCATAGCAGGTCCCCTGCAGCATGTGTGACCTGAGGGGATATCACATAATGTCTGCACTCTAAGAGATAAGATGATTTCTGAGACGCTGATTTCCTGCATTAGCTGATTTTTCTATTCAATTCTGCAGCTATAAGAAATCCGGTTGACTTAAACAACAGACATTGTTCACCTCGTCCACCTGAAGGAACACTTCAGGGGTCAGACGGCGTTGAGCCTTTCTCCTCAAACTCCCAGAGGTGCCATTAACGACTCCCTGTCAGGGTTGGGAAAGGAAAGGAGTGCTGGAGGTTATTGGAACACTATGTACTTGCAGTGCCTTCAAATTCTTGACACCATTGAAACATTATTTCTCTTTGTTACGTTGTTTTATGTTGTTCCTCTCATTTTATTCCGACTCCAATTAGGAGTTTTATTGCTTTTTGCAAACAGAGGATGCAGCAGAGCAACGCCTACAATTCAGTGTTTTCTCCTGGGTCATGAGTGCAAGTGAGAAGAAGGGAAATGCTTATAGGAAACGTATGTATTCATGCAACCAGCAATTTCCCACAAACTTTAACGACGGCACTTTGTTAAATCTCACACTGCAACTTTGTTTTTGTGAGAAGAAGAAATCATTCTTACAGTGGAAGTCCATGGTACTCATTGGCATTTTTGTTGTAAATTCAAAATAGTTTTTTAATCCATGGATGCTGAATAAATTCTGACTTTTTCATTCAGTTTGTAACCTCCACACTCTTGTCCAACACCTTGGAAACATGAATTTTGCTAGTCTGAACATCAGCAGAGGTATAATTGCTACCACATACTTAGCTGTACACTTGTGATTTTAGTCGTCACATTTAAATAAGGGTTTTTCTCAAACTGTAACTGACTGGAGATAACTTATCCACTGGTGACCTAAATGTTGTATAAACTGAGCGTATCCTGGACTATGATTCTGGGAACTCCCAAACTCTTTGGTGATATTTGTTTTGCACTGTTCAAATAAAGAAACAATTAACTTTTCCCTCACAATGGAAACCAGCTTTCAGTTATCAGTAAGCAGGTGTTTTGTCCAGATGTGCTACTAAGTACTTCTGCTTCTTGTCTATTGAAATGAGCTACTTCTGAAACCAACAGTATCAACATATTCTCCTGATATTATTACATTTTACATGGAGTAAATCCTGGTCTTATGTAAGATGATTCTGCAGAGGAGGCATTTTTTAAATCTGTGATATTGTATTTTGGAAAGGGCTACCCCTGAAATAATAAATAAAGATCTTATAATACAGTATTGAAATATGCACTCCTGCTTCTGACCTTTGTTTGTAATTACAAAAATATATAGATGTCATGATACCAGTGGAAATACTTGGAAAACAATGGGAAGCATTTTTTGGCAGCAGATCTCCACAGAGCACAGGACCCATCAATTATGAGAACCTCACCTTTTACTTTAACATCACTAAACTAAGGTATCTAATTTTTAGAAGTTGTCCCTCTGTCTAAATGTACGCTCTATTCTTATCAACATGACAACAAATGTCGAATAGGATAAAATAATTATATTTTCTATCCTAAAGGGTCAAAGGTCAACTTCACTGTGATATCATAATATTCTGTAAAAAGACTTTTGGTCGTTATTGGACGCCATAACTCAGGAACAGAAACCTGAAACTGACTCTCATTTTTGCAGTGTCAGCAGCAGGTCACAGTTATTTACAGGTCAGTTATTTTATGAAATATATCAGCAGTTTCTGAAAAACTGGCATGAAATTTTGTTCTCATTTCTGATTCCTACAGGATTATCTGACTTTCCCTCTAGAGCAACACTTCTTTTATTATAATATCTAAAGTGTTAAAAATCAGACATTGAGGTTTCCCCCAGGATTAATTAGAGTAACTTTGATTCAACACTTTGCATCTAGCGCCACCAACGGGTCAAAATTTAAGATGGCAAATACTTCAGTTAATGACCAAATTCCTGCAACATTCCCATGAGCTTCACCTGGACTGTTCAGTGCTGATTCAAAACATTTAGGTGTGCTAACAAAAACAAAATGATCTAACAACTTACTCTGCTTTGCTTCTAAATCAATATCTTGTTATCACAGCCTGACAGGGAGACAAGTGAAGAGAGAAGCTGAGAAAAATTAAAGAATAATCATTCAGCTTTGTGTTTATAAAATGTTAATATTTCCTCTGGTGCAGCTCAGTCTGCAGCTCAGTGGTTGAATGACCTTATGGCATGGTCAGAGGGATTAAAATAGATTAGCTCAGCTATGTGAAACTCAGCTCCTATAGAGGATATAATGAGCTGCTATATGTTCTCAATCATACGTGGACTTTCTCAGCCGACATACTGTAAACCACCACTGTTCTTTGTTCTTTACAGGGAGCTGCTTTAAACTCTTAAGCAACACTTTGCTCTACTGTAAACCCCGCCTGCACAACACGTACCTCCTCTTTTAAGAAGATATTACAAAATAAATCGGATCTGCTGCAGAATGAGACCAAAAGGTGTCTCATGGAGCTGGTTATTTAAAAAAAAACAACACCCGCAGTGAAACGGTGAAACTAAATAAACAGCGCACCACCTCCAGCTTCCACTGGACTGAAGGTAATTGCACCGCAGCCCACAGAAGTGACTCTCACAGGTCAAAAGTCAGCTGCAATTACCTTTCTGCCCGGGCATGGTGGTGCGGATGAAAGTGGAGGGAATCCGGGAGAGAGCGGGGTCTTCATTAAGGGTCAGGGCGAGGGCGCGGCGCTGCAAAAGCCAATTAGCTCACACATACAAGGAGGAGAATAATTATTCAAGTTAGTGGCTGCGGTGACAGGAGAGCGTTCACCTGGTACAGTGACTGCTCGCATCCATTCAAACTGTGTGTTTCTCTCTGAAGCATTTTTCTGGCAGACATCTTGTCGCTGGAACGAGGCCAGGCAGCACAGTCACCGAGACACTGAGCCCGAAAGTGACTGAAGGTCTGTCCGGCTCCGGATCCAAGAGCGATGCATCATTTGCTAGAGGAAAGCAGTTCAGGGGACATTAGTCTCCCAAATGGCTTACTAAAGGATGTAATACGCTTATTAGATCCTTGAGAGTGGAGACAATGCACTCATCACACGGGGATACGATGCACCTCTTGGACTCTTAAAGTAAAGTCTGTTTTATCTCTGGAGCCACAAACACGACGACGGCTGGGTATCGAACTGGCCGTACTTTTTAAGGACCCATTGATCGTCGGAGGCTTTCAGATTTCTGTCTGATTTAAACCTTGTGTAACCTCTTAAGAAGTTGCTTAGGCACGTTGCTATGGTCCCATGCCATAGGCGAAAGTGAGCCTGGGCATTTAAATTGGTTAAATTTGAACAAAATTAAAGAATAAAATAGTCCAACCACAATTACCTAGATTACACAACATTACAGACTCAGATCCATTTCAGAGACATTATTAGATTCTTATTGGCCATTTTACAACCCAAGTTTTATAAAAATGAGGCCAGTATGTTTTCTGCCATATTGTTGGAGAAAAAGATCGTAAAATAACTATTATTACAATAACAAATTTACTTAATTAATTGAGATGATCCAACAGCAAAGGCCATTCCAGAAACGCAGAAACTTTAAGTGGCCAAACTAAGAATAAAACAGTTCAGGACTAATATTATGTGTGGGTTATAAAACATTAGATTTTTACATTCTGACACGGGCCAATTAAAAATAGATGGCGGGCCGCATTTGGCCCCCGGGCCTTAGTCTGGGCACCCCTGCTGTAATGGATTCATATGTGTTGTTTTAATGGGTCTCATTGGGGGCATTTCTGTCCTTATGGGTCTATCTGTATTTTGGCTGCACAGTTTAGCAAAGAGTTATTATTGTAGCTGAGTCTGAATTTTCAAAATCTGAAAAAACAAAGACAAAACAAAACTCACACCCTTGCCAAAATGCATGCCATACGCACAAACGCAGCCAAACTGAATCCGAAAACAAAATAAAAACCGCGTCCCTGGTGAGGTACAAGGGTTAAGAAAATATCTGAATATGCCGGCTGTTTGCCTCATCAGTAGATCCCTTTGCAGTTGCAAAAATAGATAATCCAGGGGGCCTCTTCCTGTGTTTACTTAGTCAAAGACAAAGTATTATGTAAAATGTAACCTGCATTAATGCTGTTTGACCACTTCCTGGCTTTGAAAACAGGCTGTGAACCCGGCACTGACATGTCTTCACCTCTTAAGTTGATATGGTGAACAGTTGCTCATTTACACATGCAGCAGCTACGGAGCAACATTATCATCTGTTTGGAGTCGATAAATCTAAGTCCAATATTAACATATTTACAACACAGCAGGAGCTTTATAGAACACGTGCTGCTCGCATATAAATAATGCAACATTAGCATCAAAAGACCCACAATTATGAAAAAAAGACCAAGCTGAAAGACATCTGAATTCTCCTTTAACCCGCTGAACCCCAACAAGCTCTTACTCTTCTGACATTTTACTCACTAAATATGAGTCATGCAGCTCTTTGAAATCAGTGCAACCAACTTTTTAAAAAACTGGAATAAGATGAAATTTATATATACAACCTTTTCCAAACTTCTATAAAGCGTCATAAATATTGTAATGTAAAAGCGAGTCTCCATATGCTAAAGATATTGAACTATTTTGTTTTTGTAACCTCTCCTGTCCTCTCCCCTCAGCTCTGTGTAAATCAGTGAATGAGCGCTCATCTCACCTGGGTTGATCATGTCTTTCAAGTGTTGTTGTGGAGAGCAGAATTGAATGTTTTTAACTGGAAATAGTTCCTCAAAATGCTTTATATTTGTCAACATTTTCAGTAAACAATGTAGAATTAAGTGATTTTCACAGAATTATCCCAATTTCAGGCTTCATTTCAGTTAAATTCCTCCCTGAAAACCTTTGGAACCTGTGATCCATTCA
Source organism: Hypoplectrus providencianus (assembly GCA_028566105.1). NCBI lineage: Eukaryota > Metazoa > Chordata > Actinopteri > Perciformes > Serranidae > Hypoplectrus > Hypoplectrus providencianus. The sequence goes on along the minus strand of JAOWBC010000710.1, from coordinate 22,616,011 downwards.
GGGGCTGTCGGCAAGTTGAAGACAATGGCATTTTATCTTTTAAATTTCTTTCTACAGTAAACAGGGGCTTTTAGTTCATCCTGATTCAGAGGGTGACGTGTTTCTTCAAATAATAGCAGTAAAAGTAGTTTTGACCACACTGGCTCCTTATTAGTTTTACTCACCTTCAAACCCTCATATTTATGCTAGGATTAAAAACCTGGAGCCCACTGGACTTTGAGAATTAACCTGATCATGAATCATAACAGCCAACAGTGTCAACATCCTGGATAATAATTCCAACAACTACTATTATTTCAAGCCACACCTGAGCGCTTTAAGGCCATTACACAGTATTAATCTTTTAATTGTGGCCGTGTTGTGCGACTGAGCATCCTGATGCGACATGGACGGCTGCGCGTGTGTGTGTGCCAGGGCTTTTGTGTCCCACACGGAGGTATTTCACCCAAATTACAAAGGATTTTGTGGGAGTTTTGAATGCTTTGTCACATTCCAGGGCACATTTCAATGTTATCAACAGGTATTGTGCCACAGTGATACACGACGATGGGCGCCACAAAAGGTGGCCGGCGAAAAAGGGTCGGAAACTACAACTCAAGAGGGGTTTCTGATAAATACCTCAGCTTTGTTTTTGATCTTTTGTTTGTTTACAAGCCCCCTCCCCTTCCATCGAACACACAGCGTATGCTTTCTCTCGTATGGAGCGCTTCAAGTGCTCCTTTGTGCCGTCACATATCCTGTTACACAATACTTCCTGCCATAAAGGCTTTAGCCTCAGCACACGACGAGTGGAGCAGAACTGACGGCACGTACGCTCATTTACAGCTCAGGACGGATTTTCTCCGCCTTTACTCTCCTGGTCTGGATTTGTCAGGAACGCTGATGTACCCAAATCCGAAGAATTTATTCAGGAAGGCACAAGTTATGTGACGGAAACAGACACTTCTTCTATCTCAGGCTGCTTATTATTGAGGGAAAATAAGTAATCAATGACACGCCGCTAAGTTTTTTGAAATTATGAAAAGTACAGGACAAGAGGTGGAAATATGAACATCATGATTAACAAAATGCTAATATTTAATCATTATGGTAATTTCAGTGTTGTTGCAGATCATTTACTCAAAAATTTTGAACAAGGGTTATTTTTTAGTAACAGATTACAAATGAATTCGTATATGAATTCATTAATATTTGGCAGTTAGGATCAGCACCGTTTGAAAGTGGAAAATATGAAACATTTTAGGAAGGGGGCTTTTTTATTCCATGTTTTTCTGCATGTACATACGTAAAAGTAAATAGAAATACAAAAAATGAAAAGCACTGATATAGAAATTAATTTGCCAATGTATATAAGGTTTGAAAGGAGCACAATTGCTTGTTTAACAGAAACACATATGCGCATATACATACATACTTTTTTTTAATATATACACATATATATAATATTCAACTAATAGTTTTCTTCCTTGTGTCTTTTGAAAATGTAAAACTGCACTTCTTTTCATTGCTTTTATGGAATCTGGATTATATATCAGGAAAGTTCCATTTTAAAACCCAATCTGATGATGCACAGTACTGGAATCCACATTTTGCAGATATTACTGTTTTCAAAAACACAAGTAAAGGTTAGATTCAGCGTTCTGCACATTGTACTGGTCTTTAAAATCTGATGAAAAAACAATCAGAAAACACATTTTACTGATGCATTACTGCTCTCCTTTGCATATTTATGTTACTTTCTGTAAGTCAGTGGAATAATGTAAAACTAACAGGGATGAATTGTGTCGCTTGTGCATTATTCAATTATGATAACAACAATCTGCTTTGGTGCTACTGATCAGAAGAGGCACCTTATATAAAGGACAAATACCCTCTTTCTTGCTTAGTCTGCAACAAAAACCATTTCTCTGTCTCGTTTGCTGTTTTTTGCTGTTCAAGTGTGTTATATTATCTTCTTCTTTTCTTCTGCTTTTATCTATCGCAGATTTCCTGCAGCTCTATGAACCCTGTTTCCCAGGGGGCTCATTAAAGATAAATCTATAAAATAATCTAATCTAATCAAAACACACCCCACACCAAAACATGCAGATATGTGTGGGGACTTTCTCACGTTGAGATGAGTTTGAACCACTTTATCTTACACGGTGGGGAATGCAGTGCACATTTGTCACACATCAAACAGTCCTGTGTTTAAACAGATAAAAAACCTATGGCGGGGCATGTTCCGACATCACAGGGGGCCCATTGTCTGATGAAGAAGCATTTTAGGAAATGAGGCGAGGACCCCTGCAATAGATGGCCGATACTGTAGATTAAACAAGTGGGGGGACGGCAACAAAGTCCCCTTTGAGTTTGGTTTCCTTCTCACACCGCCGTGAAATTATCGCCTATTTGTCGGCGAACAATAACGACGGCACATTCTATCATGAATCATTTTAAAACAAGAGAATAAGAAATAGCACATTCCCCCTCTTACGAACAAACTCATAAGCAATAAAACACAGTCTTGTTTATTTTAATACGTTTAGGGACGCACAGAAGTGTCCTATTGTTTCTGCAATCACAGGCTGCAGCTCCACAGACTGCACTGACATATGAAAGGATAAAAGTTTATGTGACTTTCTGTTGTAATCAAAACACATCAGAGGCATCGTATGGATTCTAGAGATGGATGAGCGCACAGTTTTCTGCAGCTTAAGGGAAGTTACATTAACACTTACAGAGTTACATTTTCAACCAAAAACTTAAGAAAAAACTTAAAAAATCAGATACTTGTTCACATGAGAACAGATCCATATATTTATGTTTTTTTCTTAAGTATTAGTAAGTGTAAGTTCATATTTTTGAAAAGGCATTTTTCCGGCACCACCATCTAATTTTAAAGCAGCTTCCTGGTGACAGGACAGGTCGTCTGTCAGCACCACCATCACAACTCACATGTACATATCGTGGCTCGCAGTAAAACAGTGCGTGCTAAAAATAGCTCACACACCATAATAATACATTAACGTATAGTTTGTGCACATACTAATACTGCAGTTTCTGTAAGTTATGTTTCAAACCACTGACAGGATGGTGTAATATGGAAACATAGCAGGTAATTTGCTGCCTGTACACATAACCAATACTGATTATTTTTAAAGGGAAGAGCAGTAACTATACACAAGCTGTTTCAATATCACCTCAATGATAAACTATAAACACTACAATTAATGCAAAGAAAAATTTAGATACATAAAAGATAAGATCTTTGCAACCCTGTGGCCAGAAAAAAATTGGGCCTTTGTTAGAATACATTTTGTGTGCGGTATATTTCCTGTCTGGGGAGCAAATGTGGTTTCCAAACTGGAGGCACGCAGTCACATTTACTGTAAATAAATGCCTCATATGTACAAAAAAAACCAAGCTATCATTTAAGACATGTAGATACGAATTCAAACATTATTTTAACATGTTCAGTGCATCATAAGTGGATGCCTTCAGGCCTCCACTGTATTTCTAAACTCTGCTGCCCCGGTGTGAAGCCCTCTCGTGTTGTCAACATGTTCTCATAGCGCCGCTGGTGCTGCAGGAAGGTGGATGTAGTCATTAAGCCATCTGAGCTGTGATTGGAGCTCAGGGGCAGGGTGGAGAGCCGGGTGTGAGGTAGGCAGGCGGCGAGGGGAGAGCTGCTCTGCTACTCTGTCCAACAGCACGGAGAGCTGACCTTGAGGGGAATGGGGGGAAAATTGACAGGGGGGAGCGCGGTAACAAGGGCCAGCTATATATCAGCGAGGCAATTTGGAGCGGTTTATCCGATGAGGGTCAATTCCTGCTGCGGTGCCATAGATCAGAGTTTCCAAGCCCGAGCGTGCCTTCATGGGGAGAGGTTAGGATGGATCCATTTTTGAATGACTGAGCCGCTGATCAAGCGCCAGCAAATCATTCACACAAAACACAGTAGACTGGGGTAATCATGAGGATTTGTGATGCAGGAAAACGTGCATCAGCAGATTTATCTCCTGCGTTCTGTAGCCTTGCTGCCCTGGCTCGCACCCAAATCAAATCTTTCTTAAGAGGCAATTTTCACAATGTTCCTTTCAATTATTTTACATATCAAGGACATGGAGCAGGTTATTATCCAGAGGATACAGGCATTAATGTCATTATTATGACCAGCCATAAAACTGAACACCCTCATTTGTGAGCAAAGCATACTCCTCCTCCGTATAGAAAAGACATCAAAGATCTGCACTAAATCTGTCAGAGTTACGCCGCGATGCCAACAGAGAGTAATTTTACAGATGCCTTTACTCTGTGTCTGACCTTTTCTATTGCTGCTTCTATTTTGGATCTCTGGGCACCTCCGAGGCCGGCCAGATGGCAGGTCTATTGAGTGATAAAATCTGAGAGACAAGAGAACTGTTACACCACGGGACACTTTGGCTCGGGCCCCAGCTTCAGCAGAGGCTGCAACGAGCACATAACTCCAGCATAACATTTGAATTCCCCTTCATTATCTGCTCGTCCTGCGTGGCCAACAGACTGAGCCCAGTTCATGTGCTCCGAGTGGCAAGTGGATATAATGAACACGGTGACTTATATAGGACATCCACATGCAGACTGCTCCAAACTGAATGGACTAAAATAAACTTCTCACTGTGGAGCCAAATTATGAGACTCATAAACTCAATATTATATGAGTGGGGACATCTTGTGGACAAAGTTTATTTTGCACCATGTTGATGTTCAAAATATGAAACTGGAGAACATAAAAGGGGAATAAAATCTGTATAAAAGCTTCTTAATTCTTCTTCTTTCCCCTTTTTACTTGCTAATAGACGGGTAGGGGACTGTGACACTTAATTCCCTTAATAAAATCCCAACACAAA
>JAOWBC010000710.1:22568884-22580609 GCA_028566105.1 Hypoplectrus providencianus | reverse complement strand
ATCACAAAAACACGCCCAGCTGCTGGTGTGAGTGGGGGTTGGGGCTTTTTAATCATGATGCCACGCCCAGTGGTTGAAAATACACTCGGATCCCATTCACACTCTCAAAAAAGAAGTGTAAATGTATCTTTGAAGCATTCAAATGACCTCTGACACTTTCCAGCCAGATGGGTGCAAATGCATCCGTCTATCAAAGATACAGGCATAATCTTGTGTTACTTTGTCAGTTCTCCGTCTGTAGAAATGCACTCACTATATGATTTTCCTAACCCCCTGAACCCAAACCTGTTTCAGTACGTTTTTGCTCTTTTCACATTTTATTCACAGTGGCCTTGCATTTCAATGAGATATATAAGTCATGCAGCTCTTTGGAATCAGCACAATTCAACCTAGAAGTGTGAACAACTCAAAAAGGTCTTTTGTGGTGAATAACACAATGACATACAAATACCATGAATACTGGTGGGAAAAAGGTCCCTACAGGCTATACATATTGATCTATTTGCATTTTACAATCCCTTCGTGCCATCTCTCCTGTCCTCTCCTCTCTGATCTGTGTAAACAGATATTACATTGAGTGCTTATGATCTCCATTTTTGAGTATTTAGGACTGTGGCCAGTGGATGTTTAGGGGGAGATATTAGGGCAATAAATGCCAAATGACAGTGGTGGGCAGGTCAATATCTTAAATAAACCTGACTTAATCAATACATTACTTAATTGATTAATTAAAGCCTCCTATGCCAATTTCCATATTCAACTTTGTCCCATAAGCTGTTGCAGCATTATTTGGGTTTTTACCATTTTTTACACACATTTGTTGCTGAATTTATACTTTTTTGTCCCGTTGACAATGGATTAAAAATGGTCAAAACCCTCCAGAATATCAATCATTGATATACCAAGATCTTTGAAAGAACAAGGTCAAAAATCCATGCTGTGAATTGGCTTTTAAAACATGATCCGTCAATCTGGAGATATCTGTATTTTCAGTGATTAGATGACGAGCACTTCTTTTCTCTAAACTGATGAGAAACCCCTTTTTTGTTCATAAACCTAGGACAGCCATACATCCTCTGAATGCGCTGGGTCTCTTATTTGTGGCTATAAAGTTTCATGAGGCTGGGATTATCCTGGAGGTCACAGCAGCTCATTTTCTGCAGTGAGGTCGAGGAATAAGAATTGCCCTCGCTGCAAATGGTAACAGGTAGATATTTGTGACATGACCGATCGACCACAGCAAAACAATCATGGCTTCACAGTGTCGCTGAGGAGAACTTGATGTTTTAAAACGTTGTACAGGGATTTTGAAGAAATAAGTTAATTTTTATTAATTAATTAATTTTTAGTATTTTTTTAATGACCTTGTTTATGCAAATGCTTTTTTTATTTATTCATTTTGGTCATTTAAACAAGATGTTGAAAAACATGATTTTGATGAAATACCATTTTAAGCTTTGATTTGGTTCTTTTTCCAGACATAAGTGACAATAAAAAAAATGCATTTTCTGTCTATGATGAATGGTGTAATTTATTGGATTTTATTTTTAAAAAAAGAAAACATTCTTTAAAAGCTGCCACATGTTTTCAAAGGTTTAATAAGTAAAACTGCCTTGAAGCCAATATCTTTCATTCCTTTTGGGTCTTTTTAAGTTTTTGTATCTGGCAATTTTTTTGTTACTTTTGTAATTATTTTATCATTTCTATGTAATCACTTGATTTCTGTTGATGTACACTGGACGTGTGACGGTTTAACCTTGGATGTTTCTGTTAAGGTCTTTATTGCAAAAGAGCTGTTCAGTCTGACTCTCTGATTAAATAAAGTCATTTTATTGTCAACAAACGCAATGTGAGTGGAACACAAAGGAAGAACTAAAGAAAGAGATGTAAAAAGGAAAACATTACTTCTCTTTTCTGTTCCACTAGTTCAGAAACATAATTCACTTGTGACAGAACGGAGGATGGGGCCAAAAAAGCATCTTTTTTTTGTGACAAACCAGCGAGGCAATCTTAAGAATGGATGCCCCCTTCATCATTAATCCTGTGCAAATTTCTTTAAAATCTAACCCCAAGTGCTCTCCATAATCTAGGATTACATCGGGTAGAAAAGGGAAAAGAGGCAATCAATCTTCTTTAAAGGTTTTAATCCTTTATGAAATAGACTGGATTATTTCCTTGGGTTAGGCTTTATGACCGCCATTTAATTCCCTTGGAGTTTCAGTGCCAGCTCCATGCATTTCCCTCTCTCCCCGGCTCCCTCTCGCTCTCCGCCAGGGGATCCTTGATTTATAGATATCATTTGACCTGTTAAGGCAACAGTCTGCCAAAAGTCCAAGATTAAGTGCCAATGTCTGGGCTGACAGCGGTTCCTGCTGCTAATTTTACATGATCTATGGGGCTAATACCTGTTCTCCATCCACCCCTCCACGTTCTGTAGGGGGTCAGTGAGAAACTGCCTATACTTCAAACCATCAAGCAATTATTAGAGCCAGTTTTGGCACTCGGCTTGAAAACCTAGAAAGGGAATTTTAGTCGATGTTACAGATGCCCTCCAAGAATGACTTTGCAGAGGGATATAACAGGTGTGCCTCCTCCACAGTTTAAAGTGCCTCCTATCTGCAGATTCTTCAAACTGTCTCCATACATTTCTGCAGACTGCTACAGTGAATCAATGTATGGCGTGTCACAGAAATAAAGTGTGGGAGAGAATAGGAGGGCGAAAGAGATAACTGTGTTCCAATTTAGGATCTGTCTCCTTCAGAATACACATATTAGGACAGAATACGCTGCGATGAGTCGACAGGGGTGACCCGTTTCAGATGCTGCTGAAAAATGCAGCCAAAATACAAGGACAACTGCACATTACTAGGATAATAAAACACAATATACTACAATATATTTATTATATCTTGTATTTATTTTATCATATTTCTTTGTATTTATTTTATCATAACTTGCATATTTATTTCTTTTCTTAACTATTTAACTGTTGGTTGGGATGCTCCTATTTCATTGTGCTGATGTATAATGACAAAGGCATTCATTCATTAAAGCTGCTTTCAGACGGTTATCGTGGGAAAATGAGTACATGACATGACATGGACCAATAAAAAAAAGCGTTGTCAACAAACTCAATAAGCTAGTTGCTTGCGAACATAGCTAACTAATGATTAATTAATATTTTTTCATCTAAATTTGTTTGCAAACACATTCTGTTACAAGATTAAAAGTAAAAAAAAAAACAAAATCACAAAAAAGGAATATTTATATATATATATATACCATTATATAAAAATATATATATATATATATATATATATATATAAACCATTTTAATTTAATACGAAGGTAAGTGTTTGTCGAATTTTTGTCCAATTTGCTTTTATGATTTCTTTTTGCCCTGAAATTGACTTTCTAAGCATTTCTCTCCCTCTAAAATATGTTTTGTGTTCAGCTGTCAACATCTTTTTAGGCTGCAGCCTTTAAAGTAGACAGACCCTGTACTAAGTGAAGACTACAGACAGACTGAGGGAAGACTAATGAGACAAGTGGAGAGAAACCGTAGGATGTGACTGACAGATTACCTTTTGGCACACACCAAGATTGAAATACATAGTGTGTCAATGATTGGTACCTTCTTTTCAACAAACTCATCCATTATTCTGTGCTCTCCTAGCAGACCTGTGATATCTCTAACAGCAGCGCTACAATAAAATGTCTGTTCCCTAAATAACTATTTCTTTATAAATGAGTCTCGCCTTTTAAACCTGAACAAAACACTGAAGAGAACTTGCAGCAAAATATGACACATCCAAATAAACTCTCATACAAGTCACAAAGTCAAAGGACATCGTGGCTTTCAGTGCATTTAGCATTAACACAAGTTGGGTTGTTTTATAGTTTTACGAACCCAGTCTGGTGAACAAGCTAACACAAGTTTGATTCTATGTCAACGGACTGACTAACGGACGGACTCCATTTCCATAGGATGCTGAAGGTATTTTTTACACTATTCATAATATAAAGATATTTTTGTGTGTTGCCACTGCTGCCGGCACCTCTAGATGGTTCAGAGCCCACCCACTATAGTCTAATAAAAGCAGGTAGGAATCACTTATTTATCAGTAAAAACATCATCAGGCGAATTAAATATGAGAGACAGGCTGTTTGTTTTCAGTTTCTGATCGACAATCAGTTAAATTTTTCAGATTTCTTTGAGTAATCGCCCAAAATGCACCATTTATCGATAAAAACCACTATGTTTCTCTTAACATAAACTAAATGTTCTATACAGCTAATCCAAACCAAACTTTAATAACAGTGCAGTCTTAAAACAAAACAGATTTAGATTTCAGGGCTAGAATGCATGTACAAGCTCCATATTTTGTTAAATAGGGTGACTTTGAAATATAACTGCAGCTCTGTAAATGAGTTTCCATGACTGAGACCTTGTTTTTTTGGTCCACTAAGTTTTAGTGCTTTGTGTTTAATTTATATGTGGTAATTAATACAGTGTGTGTGCAAACATGCATACCCAACAGGAGAGGATTAGAGTCAAGTCTGGGAACATTAAAAGTGAACAAACCAGAATAGCATTACTGTTGTAACTGGAGACCGCACAGACATTTTAAACACCTTGAGCAGATAAGATTCACCAAAAAAATTTAATTAAATAAATAAGAAAATTGTCATAAGGTGGGAGGCAGAACCACTTTGAAGAACCGAGAGGATTTTCTCTCCTGCTAGTCTTCTAAGGCATATTAAACTGTGAGGTGATTAACATTCCCACTCATTAAACATGTATGTGGGGATCAGTTAAAACCCTGTATTAAATGTAGAAAAGAATTGAAGCAATTCGTTGGTCAAATTATGAAAAATACAACATGCAATCTTTCCCTTTTGTCTCATCTCCAGAGATATTACTCACGCCTACATCAAGAAGTCAGCTGTAATAACCACCAAACAAATTGCTCAGGTTAAACATCAAAAGAAAACTTGGCAGAAAGATTTGCATAATAGTTTTACTTGATAACAACTTCCCCTGTTGCTGTGGGCTGACACATAACCTTTGTGGGATGTGTGGGCAGGCTGATGGGAGTAAACATGATCACACTGTCTTTATCTACAGTGGAAATATCTCGTTCAGCTCAACCCCTCCCCTCCAAATATATTACCATGTCTTCACAACACGGTTTACAAATGATATTAATGATGAAATGATGTGAACCCTGCAACAGCCAGGCTTTCATTTTTAAACCACATTGTGAAGCTTTCCACCATAAAACACTTGAGAAAACCAAGCAAATAAGTCCAGGACTTTTATTTTTCTATCCCCGGTAAAGTCAGATATCCTGTCTTTAACAATTAGTGTGGACTGTTGTCAACAAACCAACAAGACAAAGAGTCATCAGACATGCTAGCAGACCTTCGAGGCTTAGCTTAGAGCTGTTAAGATGATAATATCAGCATGCTAACATGCTGAGGTAAAGGAGGGAATCAAAACTAATATATATATTAAAACAAATTAGATTTCATACACAAACATGTTTATATTCTTACCTTCTAAATTTCTTTCACTTTGCAAAATAATCAGCCTATTTTACCCTAATTTACCCTAACCCTAACCATGTTTTCTATTAGAAAATGTCTGAACTACATATATTTAAGCTTAGTTTTGGTTATTTTATTAGACAGGAAAATTTACCCAATGATCCTTTCAGTGACTGTTGAAGAGCTACAATTTTGAAGATAATCCCTGTTTTTTTAAGTATTTCTTTCTATAATAAAGTACAAATACATTTTCTATAGCAACCCTAATAAAAGTTATTTTTTTTTGCCACCTTTAAAGCGAAACATACATTTGTAACCCGCTGGCTAGTGTGGCTCAGTGGCTTAAATGAGGAGATCTTTTTTGTATCTGAAGCATCCAGTCCACAAACACTTCTTGGTTGCTTCTAGGGATTTTTCACCATAGCTTTTCATGTACTAGTTTCTGCTTCTTTGCTACAGTCGTCTTTTAGCTCTGGCTAAGTGATGTAAAACACTTTAATCCCGCAAAATCACCACAATCACCACAGTTGTGGTGTACTGAGAGATACAGAGAGCTTTCCCTGACAATAACAGGCATAATCAGTGTTGTATAAACTTGTTTGGGAGGGCTTGAATTTAAGGGTTGTTCATTTATATGTAAAAGACCCACATTCCAGCTTTAACTGTGAAAAACCCTTTCACAGTCTGTTCCCCTGCACCTCTTTAGCTCTGGTGATGTGCAACCATTTTAATTTTATTTGGCTGAAGATTGCCTCAAAGCAAATCTAGCTCATGTTTCCTGAATGATGAAAAGAAGGAAATAGGTGTTTCCAACGTGTGCCGTTGTCACTTAAAGTCCTCCGCCACCAAAGAATTATCGTTAAATTAATTTCCACAAACTATAACATCCATTTGAGTTAATGCTCATTTCATTGCTGCCTAAGGATTATGGCAGTGTAGGCTACTGCTAATTAATGAAGAATTTAGTTTGATGAAGCACCAGTTTTGCACAAGTAATCCGTCAATATATATGTATGAGCAATCACGATTAATTTAAACTGTCACAAGAGCTTATGCATCTGAAATATAAGATAAAGAAATACACATTTCAGCATGTTTCACAGCATTTTACAAGACACTGCGAGGAAAGATAAATAGTAGAGAATTTCAACATTATTTATTCAGCTGACATCTCATGACAATAGCACCTTAGAAAACCACTGAAGCTTCATGTTAATGACTTGCTGTAAATCCATTAAAATCTCTTCATAACAACTGGGCTCTCTTTTATTAAAATCCAGTAGGCCTATCTCTAAAGAGCATATTGGAGAAAAGCTGTCACACAGTGAGACCACAGGGAGCAGCTGCGAAGTGTTTAAGTAGCTCTGTATTATGCTGCCGTATCCAATTTATAAAGATGGCTATAGAACCGCAGATCCATCTCTGCCACAACAATTCCCTTCAGTACTCACACACAGAAATACACAGAAACTTTTCTTTACACAAACACGCACACAGATCCTTAGATACAATCAAATATGCTACAAAAGGTCAAAAGGCTGCCATTGAGCTTCGTCAATACTCGTTGCACTGTGGGACTTTTTATAACCAGAGTAACTGGGAGATATCTGCTCTTAGGATGCATGTTTCCTATCAACTTTAAGTACAAAAGGGCAGTGCAGCAGACGTAGAGCTGGATTTGGGGTGACACTGTAATCTGTTGTGCTGTGTCTGTAAAGCCAAACACATGAAGGAGATGTAAAACTGGAGAAATAGTCAAAGTAAGGGAATCATAAGTGAGTTGAAATCCAGTGTTTGAAACAGTTTATATCCAAGAATGCACATTCAAGCTCATATGACATTGTAACTCACACCTGATCAAAGTAGCAGATGGCAATATAAAGTAAAAAAGATATTTAAAGGAAAAACGCCTTTCCAACTGTCCTACAACCAAGAGAAGACTGAACAAACAAAACCACAAGTTGCAGACTTCAGTTGACCTAAAAAATAGGATGGCAAGGTTACAAACGGAACTTTTAGAGTTGCGGACAAAGCTCAATCTGTCCCGGTGTGACACAAAGATGAAGGAGTGGAGGGAAAAAGGAACAGCTTGCGATTTGAGGCCACATTAAGTTATCTGTCAAACTCACTGGCTGTGGTGTTTTGGCTTGGCCACGCCGACTGCCAGTGTACCCGGTACCACTCGGGGTCATTGATCACTGCTGCCCCTCTGACTTTGACACAAAAACTCAAAAACCTCTGATATTTGTGCCATTTTCAATACCGCTGGGAGAAACTGAGGTCCTAAACTTTGAGATTTTAAATTAAAGATAAATAAAAGAAGGCTAGGACATGACAATGGCTTTCCATTCAAGAGTCATAGAGTCAGACTCATAATGCCTAGTCACAAACAAACATTTTGACTTAATGATCTGCATGTTAATTAATGCATGTTTATATATATTAAAACTGAAAAAAGCAACAAGATAATTGTAGAAACTTTCATTTCACCACTATTTTACTAACTTTCCTGCACAGCCTAATGGGCTATAGAGTGCACAGGGTGGATTTTAGTATATATATAGAGAGCGGAGGCTGTGAGAGAAGATGAAGAGCCCAGCGAGCCTGCTCTTGGACCCAATATCTCTGCGATGGAGACAGATTTCCACAAAAAATCCAGACTGAGCCTCGCTGGCTGGGGATCCCTTTGATATGAGAACAGGGCTAATCCCTCTAGTTCTGGCTGCTGCCATGTCTTCATCCTCCCAACCAGGTGCCCTTTCATTAACCTTTGACTCGCACTCGCACTGTGTTTGAAGAGGCTGGTATTAAACTGGCTTATCCCAGATTGCCGCTGCTGCAGCAGTGAGAAGACTCGCTCTGTTTCTCACAGGTCTTTAAAGGTGCTGAATAGTACAAGAGTAACATTATGTAACCCTCGGTTAGCAGCTGGCCCGGGCTGCGCCGCGCTGCGCCCTGTGGCAGGGCAACAAACTGTTCAACTTAAATAACACACTCCACGTATGAACAGCCAGAGATATACAACGCTCAGGATGCTGCAAGATTTTAACTGTACATACGTTTCTCTTTATTCTTGCTACTTTTTTCCCAGAATAAATGACCTTTTCCACACATTAGCCGTGTCTACAACAACTTGTCTAAATATATGAACCTCTTAACCAGATGCTGTTTAATGGCATTTTCTTTTTAATCTGTTTACATTTTACACACTGTGACCTCGCATTTCATGCAATATATAAAATATAGAAGTCCCACACCGCTACAGGATCTACCCAATCATGGCTAGAAATAGGAAAAACTCAAAAGTGTCTTGTTGATGCTCACCAGTTTAGCTGAGGAGCTCAGAGTTTATTTATTTTTATCGACATTTTAAATGATTTAGAATAAAGCGATTGTGACATACTGTTATGTTTCCTCATAAATAATTGTTGTTATTAGATATTTTCTGAATGCATGTTATCCCATAATGCACATTCTGTGTATGATTTAAATGCAAAGTCGACCTCATTGATTCTTTCTGCCATCCTGATGGACATAAATAGATGTTGTGAGTGAGTTGGTACTGTTACATAGGTTTTTTTTTCAATGTTCTAGGAAAAACTATTATACTAAATATATTATGACTCAACAACCTTTTAAATTCAACCTTGAATTATCTAAGTATAGGAAAGTACTTTTATTTATTTCAAGTGATTTCCTGTACTACTGTATATGGCATGCTTTTATAAAGACAATTTCATTTTAAAATGCAGCACTTCTACACTATAATTCAACTCGGAAGTCCAATGTTGTGACGGAAGGATAAAACCTTCAGCATGATTCCCTTTGGTACCAAGTTTTTATTTTACATAAAATCAGAGATTTCAGGGCAGCACTAAGAGGATGAAAGAGCTTTGCACTTTGAAGCGGTTGTGAAAATTGATCCAGAGCAACGACAAAACACAAAGTCTCAGTGAAAGTGTAGATCCTTCTGTCTGTTTCCTCTCTGACTGCCTGTTTCTGTTGTTCCAAGATCTGAAACACGCTGCAGAAACTTCATTAACCTCAAGTGTTTTTAATTTTTGTCCAATGATCTGTTTTCATTTCCTGCCGTCCTTTGAGAATACTTTTTAACTCACACAATGAGTCAGGCAGTAATCTGAAACCTCAGCAGATGTATATAATCAGCTGCTCTCTTTGAAAAGGGAACAGGGTGGACATTGAGCACTGGTCCCTGAAATTACAATTTTGTTGTTCAATTATCCATGATGCCACAGAATGATACATCTTGGCCAGAGGCCCATGTGGCCAGCAGCCTCCTGCGAGAGCTGCCTCCCCTCCTCTCCTCCGCTGCTGGGAATCATATAATTAAGTGTAAGTGCTCTGTGAATGACAGAACATGGGAGGAAATTCACAGTGATAAAACACGTCCTGTAATTTTTGGGTGAACTTCCTGAGCGGTCAAACGATTTACCAAAGGAGGGAATCATCAGCGCGGCCATACAGCAAACGGCATTAGCAACCAGCTGTGCATGAACTTATGGCCATTAAGATAATAAGATCATTCATTTTGTTGCATGTAGGTGAAAAAGGGCAAGAATGTCTGGTGGCATTTCTCCACCCAGACTCAGGACTTAGGAACTTAAGAACGATGCTGGTACTGATTTTAGGGAAGAAATTCATTGATAACAGATATTGGAATTGATATAGTACTTATTTTATTGTTGTTGGATAGAAAATAGACTTCTTAAATGTAGTTTTTTCACCAATTTTGCACCATTCTGCCAATATACCCAAAGAGCTACTTTCTCAAACATATTTTTTCATTTAAAAAAAATGTAACATTGTTCCACATTATTATAAAATGTATAAAATTCCCAGACGATTCTTTACAAGGTGACTGAGAAAATAAAGAATAAATATAAACAAAATTAGTACCTAAATAAACATAATTACTGTTTAGTTTAAGTCATTTGCTGACACAATACACAATATATATATGCCAGTATTTGCGGATAATATTTTTCAGTCTCTCTTTAATATCAAGCAACAGAAGAAAAGCATTCAGCCAGGTGTCTTTTGATCTACAGGAGAGAGGAAGCTCCATTATGGCTCCTGCTTTAAAACATTAGGGATAAAATCCTGTCTGAGACTCAGCAGAGACACAGCCTCGCTGCTGAAACACCTCCGTCCCAGTAGAGCTGCCTGGAATATAAAAATATGTAAAGTGGGTGAAGTTAACCTGTCGACTCTGGTTCACCTTTCAAAGCGGTGCTGAGTCAAGAAATGTTTCCTAATGGACTCTGCCAATAATAACCTACTGCTGGTGATAATACAGTTTTTAATTTCCAGTAAATATTACAATATAAAACATCTCGTTAAAAAATACAAATGTAAAGATAAATGATTAACAGGTGCAAATTTGATGAGTCAGTGTGGTTGGACAGCATGTGGTGTTTACGCACACATACTGTAAGTACGAGGTGTGAATGGATCTAAAGATAATTGTAGTTTAAACAACAAAGCAGTCCAAACTACGACACAGACGGAGATGACTATGGTGAACAACATGGGATCACTTTAAAACATTTATATGAATGATCAAAACACCACAGAAAGTTATTCCTGCCTACAATTTTTCATTTGTATTTATATTGTTGTATAGTTATATTGTTTATATATATTAGATATATTGTTTTATATTTTGTGTAATATTTATTATATTACAAAGTAATTTTTTTCTTTTCTTCTACAGCAGCAACTGTAAGCGAGGAGGTTTCCTCAGGCGACAAGCAGGAGAGCATTTTCAAGCCAGGGTTTTCTAAAAAAAAAAAAAATAAATAAATAAAATGAATTAAGGGCTGGAGAAAAAGCAACAACTCTTGGAATGCTATGTTTGTAGCATGATGGATAAATATTTACAGAAGTATCAAAAAAAGGTATGTTTTGGGGATAATTTAGTTCAGAATTGTCCCTTTATAGTGAAGCTAATGACCAAAGACTTTGTGTACACTTCAAAAGTAATCATCAGTAATGTGGGTATAGCAGCAAAAACAGGCAGAAAATAACATCATTTTAGCTGAAAAACTGCAGCTTTTAAGACAAAAGGGAAAAAACAGCATGTACGAACACTTTGTGTACTTAACCAAACTACCTTTCAAAATGAGAGCGGTAAACAGAAAAACAGGCACTTCAT
>JAOWBC010000710.1:22546434-22557581 GCA_028566105.1 Hypoplectrus providencianus | reverse complement strand
TGTGTGTGTGTGTGTGTGTGTGTGTGTGCTGTTGGTGCGCTCCTGTGTATGGCCAGAGAGAGATGAATATTAAAGATGATTTCTGTCGCTCACAAACTGATGTTTTCCTGAGCGGGAGAGGAGGCGTCGTCTGCCAGCTTGGCTGAGCGTACGCTGTCATGTTCTTGACTGGGATGTCAATCACACTCGGTGTATAAATTCACTCGCTGACTGCCAGTGGAGCTCCGAGGAGATGTTCTTCATTTCTGGCTTCAAATGCTGCCAGTACAGTACAATTGACGGCGGCATTGGATTATGACGG
The DNA here is from genome assembly GCA_028566105.1 of Hypoplectrus providencianus. NCBI lineage: Eukaryota > Metazoa > Chordata > Actinopteri > Perciformes > Serranidae > Hypoplectrus > Hypoplectrus providencianus. The sequence goes on along the minus strand of JAOWBC010000710.1, from coordinate 22,557,280 downwards.
TATATGGCGTTATTAATTAAAAACTATTTTAATTTGTGATTCCTCCACGCAAAGACAAAGAAATCAGGCTTCTTGAAAGAACACTGAGCAAAGTAATTTTTCAGCAACTTCTATTCAAAGGATATCAATTATAATTGCTCTACTTGATTGAGAGTCTGTGTATTCAGGCATATAAGCTTTCGCCCACATAAGCTGCAAACTGAATTATATGTTCAATACACCAATAATACGTATCACTCTTTTTGACAGTTTATGCGGTTTAAGTGGCAGAGGATATGAAAAGCAAATGATAGAGAAATACATGAATAAAACATTGGCATTTGGAAAACATATAGATAGGGTGGATACGTCTTATGTAAATATGCAAAACAAATATCATTCCAGGGTATATACATAAATGGAACCGTCTCTAAGACTAGGCAGGGAGAGGATATGCTTTGAGAATGGAAATCTCATTAGTTTGATATCAAATAAAAGCAGTCATCTGGAGGGAATGGCACCGACACTGCAGTGAGGGAGCACAAGACACAGAGGGAGAATGGAATTTGGCTTTGAAGTCAATGGTATTTACAGAGGAAATTTTGGGCTATTTCAAGCTGTTTGCATCCTGAATAGGCAGCATGTCTGTTCTTGCAAAAAAAGTTGCCTCCCAGGTGCGGAAAAAGGGGGCAAAGTTTGTTTTATATTCCAGTTTGTAACCTTGAGCCATCACGTTTTTGTTCACCGCAACACAGTTCATTCATCATACATGCATTTCCCCATCAGGTGCTGAGTAAAAATCAACTAACCGGGAGGTGATTTACAACTAGAGCACAGCATCCCCCCCATGAAATATAATTGTTAAAGCATTATTCCAGATGAGTATTTGACTGATGATAAATCATGTGTCAGCCGTCAGATCTTTGTTTACCGCAGCGGTATCATTCATCCCATCTTCACAGCGGTCCAGTCAGTGGGGGATAGGATCAAATAACATGCAAATTATTTTTTTGACATACAATCATAATTACGAATTGCATTTGCATGATGTAGATTTATGTTTAATTGTCTCCGAACCTCATTCGCAACATGTCCCCGCTGATGACAAAGCCATCTGACAAATCGAGCTTAATGAGGTAAACCGTGGCACTTAATCTGTACAAAAACATTTACACAAGACAAGTTTGTGCAGATGAGCAGATTAGAATCAATAATTACGTCAGATCAAAGATGATTATCAAAGAAGTATCATTAGCTTTCTGGGTCATGAGTTCTGAATTCATTTCAGACCACTTAGTAGCAGTGATGATGGAGAGAGGACTTCATTATTGGCACTTATTTGGCTCTAATATCTCCCTGTACCACTGTACGGAAATAGTCTTAGCTGTTAGAGATCTTAAGAGATTGAACAGCCTTTAATAGCCAATGAATGCATTTTATAACTGCAACATTAAATTAAACCATTGACAGAAATTTCACAAACAAATATTTTATAGTTTTAGTTATTCTTTCGGCAAAACAGCTAAAAATAAAATTGCAGGTTTCATGTAGGGATTAATTTGATACATATTTAATTCTAATTTAGCCTTTGCTTATTTCTGTTCTCTTTGCTCTTGAATGATTGTTTTAATTGTATTTAAACACCCTCTTATATGAAGCACTTGAGAGTTGAGAGTTGTGACAGTGAATAAGGCTAATCTATTCTATTCATCTCTTTGTTTAAATGGTTAGAATTGTAATTCCTGTTTAAATTTCAACCAAGTAGTTGCGTGTAAATAATGAGCCCACACAGTATTATAATCAAACACTCCACAGACCTCGTGGCTAACCACTAAGCTTACAAGGCAAACATGAACATCTTTAGTTCAATGTTAATAAGAATGTAATCTCCGTCCATAGCGATCAAGACAAGCAGCACAAATGTGTTGTATAAATAATTACACACATTTGTTAGAATTTCCAGATTACAATTTCCATTTAGAGAATGGTGTACTGTGTAATGCACAGCCTGAGCCACCAGATGGTGGCTTACAGGACTGTTTTGTTTTTTGTTTTTTTTAATAAATAAAATGCGTTATCCTTGTTTTGATTTGGTCACAATGATAAATGTGAGAGCCCTAAAACAAACCAAGCTGTTTTCAGGCATTTTTTGTAATTCTCTTTTGGAAATTTAACAAACAGCCTCCGAAGAGCTGCTGATCAGCTAAACAGGAGGCAGCAGAGGGACATTAGGGATGAACAACATGTAGCTAGCAGATTGTTTTAACATCGTACCCATTCCAGATTGACTACCAGCAAACTAAAGTTGGTGGTTGATGGGACATGGAAATGATTAACCAACATAGTTTTGGTAATAAGCTCTGTTTTATAATGATGAGTTCATACAGTTAACCAAGTTTAGTTTAACTACAATTCTCAAGTTGTACGGTTGTATTTCCCTTTTTAATAAGGAAAGTAAGTGCAAGAATATTTACTTGTGCAATATATGAATACAATAAAACTCCTGCTTCAAAACATGGCAGCAGTCTTTCAATGGTGAGGCATGTTAACTCAAAAATACAATTTCTGTCATGGACAGTAAAGCCTGTGAAATGTCAGGAAGGCATGCAGTATAAAATAAATAGATACCTCCAAAGCCGTAAATTCAGCATTAGCCAAAACCCAAAGTCCAGGTATCGCTACCAGCTTTGAGACAGAAATGTCACATCGGGCTTGAATTCTATGATTTTATTTATCCACATGAAAATTAACTGTTTTTTTAACTGTTAAAACTGAATTTGAAGGCGTAACCATGGGCTTTAGGACATTACACGGGGAATGCTTCACTGTTTTCTGAAACATAATAATAAATCCAGAATATAACAGGTAGTTTAAATCATTCTAAAAATAGTCATTATTTGCAGGCTTTATCCATTCGCTTGTAAATGTTTTTGAAATTCTCTTTTCTGTTTAAGTTTTCATTTAGTGCACTGTACGGTGGTTTTACGTCTGAATCCATTTTATGTCTGTAAAATCATACAGTTCCCAGGAGGACACATGAAGGACTTCTTGTTCAATCGCCTCTTATAATGATTATTCCTCAGTTCTGTAAATGACATAAAAAGGTCCGGCTTGCTGTTGTTGGCTCCAGGACATTGCCTGGTCTTGTTTAATACATTATTCACCCCGCTACAACCCCGACATGCATCTGAATGATGAGTGCATCTATTTATTTATTAATCAAAAATACTGTATACATCGAACTTCAATAAAAGGTTCTGTATCCATTTTTGAGAGCACCACTACATCATAATCATCGTCATCACCACCAGCAGCCGCTACCAGCAGCAGCCACATCATCCACTATGATATAAAAAGCCCAAAATGGGGCGTGTTGTCACAGCCCATGATGGATTCAGGGGGCAACGCTGAATGTTGATCAAGGTGAGGCATGGAGGAGGCCCTGCTTGTCAGGGACCCGCCAGCATCCCCAGGCAATCTCTGCAGTCAGGAGATGGAAAGAGCAGCGCTCTGAAATCCATCATGTGCCACCTACGAGCGGAGCATTGATAGAGAGGAGCCGCTGTCCCCCAGTAACAACATGTGAATGGACTGGGGATTTCAGAGCGTGTGGCACAATTTCAGCAGGATAATGAATTAATGGTGCATGTTTGCTGATGCTGAATAATGTAATAACCAAGTTACATTTTAGCTGAGGGTTTTATATAAGATACAGTATACGCCTGCAGGGCTCATTGTGAACTATTTATATGAGCTTTAGGGAGTGAAGATGGCTTGGTGCTTGGTATTACAACACGATTATTGTGTTCCCTCTCTGTTATTATCTTCATTGAGATTTTTAATCATTCTATATTTTGAGTAACTAAGGTACTATCCATTTATTCATCGGTTTAATAATGAAAATGTGGCATAAACTAATAGAAGCTTCATTACAGAAGGTGTTACGGATTCCTTAAACTCTAAAGCTTAATCAGTCAAAGTGGATGTTTTTCAGGCTTTGAAGTATAATTTTCACTTCAGTTCAAGCTGCAATACTTCAAACTTCAAAAAATTCCTTCTTGTTTGTTGTTCAAGTTCATCCATCTGGTTATTTATCAATTGAATATAACCACTCAACAGCAAAAACAGATTAATTTCCTTTGCCATTGATCGAAAAACAAAAAAAGCCTGTGCAAACACTGCAGAATACCAAGAGTGTCCAGTTCTAACTCTGAGATTACAAATATCACTAATGAATCAAAATTCATTTACCTTTTTATATTTAAAAGTTATTGCCATTGATAACAACCAAGGGCCAAAAATTGGCTACCAGTTTGTTAACATGGTTACCAATGATTACCAAAGTCAACCTGCCATTTGTTACTGACTCGCCTTTACTGTAAATGCTTTGAGAGATCAGATTGACTTTACAAGGATGTAACTCCAAACAAAGCTGAAACAATTACTCAACTAATAAATAATTCAACTGTCAGAGAAATAATCAGTGTTTTGCCAATAACTATTGTTAAAGTAATTTTTATGTAGAAATTTCTGTTTCAAGCCTAGTTTGTCATATAAAACTAAATATCAATTTTCCCTTTGGAAATGACAAACAAAATATTAACCGGACCACCTCGGATTTAAAGCAACATCTTTCACTAGAATTTCTGACATTTTTAAGAGCAAAAAAAAATTATTAACCTAGAAAATAATCACTGCAACAATAAAAACTAATTTAAAAAATAGTTGTTAGTTTCATTCCTTCTCCACAATGAACGATTCAGCATTTTCCATAATTAATGGAACATTTGCCATAAAAGAAAATCCCACCTGATTGTCATGTTCTCTCTTAGGAATCCCCTTGAAACAATAAACCAAAGCAAACTGATATCATACAAAGGAACATCTTCATTATTTTTCATAATTATTTTCATTAGTTAACACTTAGTCTGTTTTATTTGCGGTTTTAACAGATCCAAGACAATACCACATATACATCACAGGCCAGCAGCAGCATGATGTTAAATCACTTCACTGAACAAGCGAAAAGCTTCAATTCTCTTTTAATACTGCAACATTTATAAAGAGCAAGAATGAAATGCATTAAAGATAGAATTATAGATATAACAGATATAAAAAAGTGCATGTATACATCAGGGAGGAAAATAGATATTTCTGCACTGTGAGCAGGAAGTATTGAAAGTTTTATATTCCCCTCATGTGTCCAATAAATGCATGTGGTTTGAGTGTTGAGGGAGAAGTTTAAGAATTGATTTTGCAATTGCAAATTAAATTTCTGTGAGTCCATGGAGAAGATTCTCTCATATCTGCTACCTAAGCATTGTTTAGTGAATGTGGTGCATTTCACAGCACTCGATATCTCCTGATGCACTTTAAATACTAAACACTTCCTGAGCCTTAAACGCTGCAGACAGCCTGCACACGGAAACGAAGGCGCAGGGTACGGGTCGGCACTGGATGACAGGCCCTGTGAATATTCAGCACAATTACAGTACGGGAAATATCATGCAGATGGAACAAACCCAGATCAAAGCATGTAATTAACCATCAGAGGACAGTTTCCAGTGAGGGAGGAGAGCCAGAGATTAAGGGAGTTGGGGAGGATTGCGTCGATCATGGCTGCATGAAAAGCAAAGCACTCTGCTCCGTAGCAGCTGCTCCGATATGTGTGTTAGGTACGTGTGTGTGTCTGTGTGTGTGTGTATGTATGTGTGTGTGTGTGTGTGCAGGCAGGTACACACTTGACATATTTCTATCTGTGTGAATCATTTTTCCAATGCTCAACAGGAAATCAAGATATTTCAAGGGGTGAAAATATTTTTCTCTTCAGTCAGAAATTACCAAATGCAAGTGCTGCTGAATTTCCCAGGTGGGCTGAGCAATGAGTGACTCGCTTCCTGCTTTAAAAAAATTCAACCTCTGTACTCACTTGATTTGAAAGCATAAACTAGGAGAGAGAGAGAGAGAGAGAGAGAGAGAGAGAGAGAAGAAAAAAAGCAAGTCAGGCTAGGGACTGGTGCTCAAGGTTGAGGTTGTCAATAGAGTCACAGCATTGTTAGGCAGAGGAGCCGTCCAGAAATAGCATGGAGTCCAAACCATTGTCATGAAAGTCGTCTCCATTTCCCATGGGTCGCAGAGAGATAGAGATCTGAGAGGCAGCGCCTTGATAAAGATCACAGATTGACTGGGGAGCCTCCCCCAGGATTTAATTGAAGTCAAACCAAGTCACAACATCTTAGATCTAAAGATGACCCAAGCAACGCTCAATTTTTCATTCTCTATTTTTATCGGCATGTCCCAGCCCCCTCCCCTCCATCCCATAGTTTTACTTGTTTATGTATTGAAATACACAATGTCCATGAAATGAGTTTGAATGTCACCAGGACTCCCCGCTGGCTGCAGCCCCCCGATTGATCTGCCTCACCGGTGACGACTGGAAACTCGAGTACTTCACTGAAAAATCTGCACCGCTGTTGTATAGTATGTTGAGTTTTGCTATCCTATTCTTGTCCCATAGCATTAAGAAATATTAAGGACTTATATGACGGATTAAAAACAAAAAATGGCAATGATATGAGGCCGTGATATGCAATAACCTCCCAAAATCCTGGATTTAATAATTCCTATAATGCAGTTTGACAGCATTTTTCCTTATGCTTTGATAATGAAATATCTGTTATGATTACATATAAGTAATGTTTACAATGATGTAGAAAACCTCTGATTTTATGAAATGTTTGTCAGATTGCCTGAAAAGTCAAACAAATAGTGCCGTAGTACATCAGCCAAAGTTATTTTAGGTAAACTAAATGTATTAACAAACTATTTAACTTTTACTGAGCAGGGCTTCTGTTGCCACAAATGACAATTATTAATGATGAATGGTAAAAACTAGTCTCACAGCAGCTCAAGTACGGATGAGTCATAGCCTGCAAATTGCAGTATCAGTAGCAATATCTATTAAAAACAGTGCTTCAAAAACTATTTCACACCCCCAGCCCTCTTTATAATGATGTTTTTCCCCCTTGCCATCCCTTCATCCCAAAAACTGTCAGCTGCCGTTATCAGGCTTGACTGCAGCATAACTGCATAAGTAACAGGGTTTTAATGCTGATTTGGATGTTGATTCTTCTGTTCTGTTACATTGGAGAAAGATCTAGAAAGTAAAGTTAGAGTTAATATTTATTTTTTTAACTGGATAAAACTCACTTGAATTAAATTCTTTAAATAATTCTTATCTTCTGGGGCTCACAGGGAGTCAATCACAGATGGCATTTGGCGAGAGGCGGGGCTCTCTCTGTACGGGTCAGCCGTCAATCACAGGGCTGACACAAAAGTCCATTCATGCTCACATTCACACCTTTGGGTGAACTTGAACTAGTCCAATTTCCCTTAACAAATAAAGGCAATGGGATTTTTCTTTCCATCCATTTGTTAAAAAAGAAAACAAAAAAAAAAACATTTTGTATATTGCCAATATGGGGGGTTTAACGGTGATTATCACCATCTAATCATCAGAAATACTGAAATCTTTTGATGCAAAGTTGTGTTTTCCTTTTCGTCAATATCTTGGGGCATATGGTGCTGACACATGGTGCTGAGCTGAAACTCATATTAGTCTTCAGATTCCCTTTTCTTTGGTGTACACTACTTCTATTTGCCATTTCCTGTAGACCTGCTATCTCCCCCTAAAAGACTGGCAACTAAAATTACAGAAACAAGGTTTAAAATCAGAAGGATAATCACTCAATATAACACAATCTATGTTATTACAATACTCAGCAAATCAAAAATGTTTTTTATACCAAATCTCTGACAATTTGTTGGGATTTGGACCTTTTTTATCAATTCAAGTAGAAAGTTTTTTCACCACATCTGTGCAACAAATGGTATCCACCCAAACATAGCTGCAGCAACTTAAGACACATAACTGAGCATGAGAATGGCCTTCATATACTCATGTAATGTGATAAACCCTAATAACAACAATAGTTTTAAATAATGGATTCATTTATTTTTATTACAGATACAGGACTAGAGAAACTTGAGTTGCATCTTAAATTCGTCTTCAGGTTCACAGTTTTCAGATGGCTCACCGATTTCTATGTGGCATCTATTGTTGAGCTGCTCCCTCCCCCTTAACCTCCCCTGTCCCCTACACCTAACTCTGATAAAAGGAGGCAGAATGTAAAGAGGCTGGAATGAAAATGCTTGAATGTGCATTGTGCATTTCTCAACTAATGGTTTGCAATTTTCTTTTGATTGCATGGCATCTCTTCCCTGCATCATTTGACGGCCTTTATCTTGAATACAGACTTATTCATCCATTTCTCCAATGATTTCCTTTCCCGCTGGGGGGTCCTCACACCTGTCTCAGCTCCGGCTTTGCTCTGACAGTTATGCCTCCTTCATCCATCGACATTGTCAGACAAAGTAAAGCCTGACAGCCATTCCAGCATGTATCACTTCTGCCACTTATTCAGTCTCTGATGTTAATTGCAGACCCTACACAGAACGATCCTGCTTGGACCGATCCAGCTCAGGTTCAAGTGCGTCCTCGTGGTGGGACGTAGCTCTTGTTGTCTTCGAGCTGAGCTGTCAGGGTGGGACAAGGAGTTGGTGATTGATGCATTTCCCAGAGTGGCGGATTGTTCCGCTGAGTTGCCTCATGCACCAATAATGACACATGATGGAAACCCCTGTCAGCGAGCCATGATAGGAAATGAAGATGGATAGTGTCTTGGATGGGAAGTGATTTTGTCGAGCAGGAAGTTAAGAACGTTTTTGTAGTGATAATCTTGCACAATAACTTCCTGCAATGCAGCAGTTTAGGGACATGGGACACACACATTTCAAAGGTTGGTTGTTTTTTTTTTCCATTTTGATTTTCTTAACAGATTTTAATTACATTGAAAGCTATTTTTTGCTCTTGATATGCTTGCAAATTGCAGTGATGGGATTAATTCTTAAAATACAACTTAAAGAAGCTCTATATAAACAAATATGGACTGTATAATAAAGCCAAAGAAAGGACGCTTCAAATAGGTCTATATGAGGAGAAAATCATACATAGTGGGCTTACAGTAGTGGAGTAATATGATTTAGGTTTAACACGCCTGTCACAAACATGTTTATTTATTTATAGGACTAATAATGTTGTTCATTATTAATGGATTACTCTCAAATCTGTTTTACATGCTTGTCACCGTCACACACATTTCTAGCCTTTATGAATGCCCGGGAGCCTGAGGTGTTAATTATCATGTGGGGAACTCTTGCACAAACTGAAGCATGCAGAAGGATATTATTAAAATAATTTCATATTTTTATCGCCATTGTGTTATCCTAACATCTACACAGATGACACATTTGAGAGGGAAATTGTCTTCGGCTTACGCAGGAGATTTCAGTGAAATTAATCATTGTGTGGCCACAGCTCACGGAGTAAAACGCGAGCACACGCTGTGTACTTGAGCTGGCCTTGTCGTCGGAAAACGACGCTAGCGCCCTCCTCCTTCCCCGGGTTTACAGCTTTAGTCTCTTCACTTGAGCTGGGTGATTTTAATTTGTCAAAACTGTTTACCAGCATGCCTCCAAGGCTATTACTGGTATGTCATGAGGGAGCAGATAGGTAATGAAAAGCATACAAATGGCAGATGAAAAAAGCATTGCTGAGAAGAGGAGAGGGGTTGGGTGGATAATGTAGGTGGATCTTTCATGCAAAAGGAGGCCGGCAGTGATTTATTATTCCATCTTTTCTTGAGAATCAATTATGCTAAAATGCTAATCGGGGACATTATGAATTTCTCAATTTGTTATGAATAATTCAAATATTTATTGGGCGTGGGTAGACATCTCAAACAACTTTGTCCTTAGCACAATGCATAACCTACGCAGCCTAATGAGGGGATGTCTGATTGTTCTCCTTTCACGCACGCCTTTCTTGTCAGGCCGATGATTCACCTTTGCCTACTTTAATACCAATAAAAGGGCTCAACAGTCTGTCCTCAGATGCTTTAAACTATATTCAGCTCAAACACACAATTCTGCACATAAGCCCCTAACCAGTGTCACAGAGCGATGCAGCCATGAGGAGTGTGCCAGGGAAGAGGAAGAGAGGAGGAAGAGAGGAGGAGGAGGAGAGGTGTCACTGGCCAGAGAAGTAATGAGGCCACACAGACACAAGGATGACAAGGACACGTCTGGCTGGCTGTCGTCATTTAAGTCCCACAGAGCGGACCACCACACAGTCAACCCACATTAATGTCACACTGGCCCATCATGGGGAATTAATTACACACCTGTTAATGACAGGCCACTGGAACGCTTCCCTCTAATATCCATCTGGGTGTAATACCTGATCGCATGTTATGGCAGTTGCTACTTCTCATAATCAAAACGCACACCAGTGTCCCTGTGATCACGCTAACTACCGCGACATATGCCGCTTCTGCAGATGCTTTTATCTGAAGTGCCACGGTAGCATGACTGCATACATTTTCAGCATGAATGCTGCAGCAGGAAATCAAACAGCTCATGTTAACAGCAGAAGGTTGACCTTCCAGCCGCTGATCAGCACAGCAGGGCGGTAACTAATGGCAATTTATACTGTCAGTTAATATTTTTTAGCATTTTATCGATTGATTTACTAATTAAGTCTTTAAAATGTAGGAAAACAGGAGTGGAAAATGCCCATCAAAATGTTCCAGAGCCTATGGTTGCATCCTAACTTGTTTTTTGAGGCTTTTAAGATTCATTCAAACAGAAAATTAATGAGCAATCTTCATAATACAACATTAATCATTTAAGCTATTTTCTAAAGCAAAACTGGCACAAATATAATGGATCCAGCTCCATGTGGTTTCCT
>JAOWBC010000710.1:22467968-22479234 GCA_028566105.1 Hypoplectrus providencianus | reverse complement strand
TGCATTTGGGTTTCCTAGGTACAGTGGAAATATGCATATTGAGATTTGTTACAAAAAGTAAGATAATAAAAGATAATAACTAAGAAAATGAAAAGTTTACCACTGGCTATAGATCCAAAGTCATCATCAAGATATATTTTCAATCTATGTAGAAAATTTTGCAGCTGACTCCTGGAAGATGTTTCTCATGTAGGCCACATTTACATTAAGAGCAGAAAATAATTTTGTCCTTTAACTTAAAATAAATCCAGCCCTGGAGAAATCCCACCGGAGACAGAACATGATGTCTCAGCGCAGTGAATTCATTTCTGTCCTGAAACCTGTTGCCAGTCTCCGGGTAAAGTGCTCTCCTGTTGTCCTTATCAAAGGAGTAATAATGCAGGTGAGAGCGAAGCCACAGGTTGCTTTCAGCTTCTGCAGCAATCAAACAATTGATCTAACATGCAGGTAGGGAGGCATCAAGAACAACACACTGCTCTAACTGTCAGCTGCATGACTGGCTGTATCATCCTCACCCAGCCAGTCAAGCTCAAATCCAGCGATAGAGGCACAACAGGGGATACATGAACAACAGCAACACTCTAATGCTGACAGGAGGGCGTCACTGATCACAACGAGTCCGAAAGAAAAAATACAGCATGTGTCACACAGAATTCACAGCGTGTTTCAAAGTGGCACTGGGGAGGTTTTTTCGGTTTAAAAACTCTGTCATTAAGTCCTCAAAGGAGTCTGGAATCAGTCGAATTATGTATGAATTCCTGGAATAGAGTCATTTCCTTTGTGCACCAATTTTGGTAAGCATTGTTCCAAAAACTGGCAATTTCAGGAAGGTAAAACATGCCTGGAGACTTATTATCTCACTGGCTGAATATTTTTTTGGTTTTAAATGATGTATTTGAAGGCTCAATATGTGACTGAATGGTTTGAAAAGACAGGTGGTGGAACACCAGATCAAACTCCAGCACTGAAAACTGAAGCATAAGACAGCCCCGCCTTAACAAAAGAGGAAGAAAAGCAGCTGCTTCACATCACATCACAAGCACTCATTAAAGTTGACATCCAAACTATATATATATATATATATATATATATATATAAAATGTCAGTGTTGTTATGCATGAAAATGTTGCTGTTGCTGGAACACAGTGAGAACTTAATACAAACCCGAATCAGTTATTTCAGGAAGTGATGAAGTCAGGCAGCATTAGTAATTCTTCATTGGTACAACCTGAGAAACCCAATCAACACTTTAAGAAGCAGCCGTGCATCTTCAACCGTACTGTTAATGTGTTGTTTCCGTGTTATGCAGATGAAATCACAGCTGGAGACCAACATCAGCAGGTCAGTGTGAACGGAGCGTACATACATCTTAATCTGCATGCATGTCGGTTAAAGGGGCAGAAACTGCAGCACGGCAACAAAAGCAAATGTTATTCATCTGCACAAAAGTTTGAAACTGAGTGTGATTGCACCTGTGAGCTGTGACTGCAGTCTTATCACACCAAGAGAGACTTCAAAATCACAATTAATCCTGCATAACTCACCACAAAACTCGTAATTAAACTGTTTTTGTGCTTAATTAGTGAGTTTTCGAGGTGCTGCTAGCTGGATTTTTGTTATGTCAGAGGTGACAGCCCTTAAAGCCTCCCACGCTCTGCCGGGTCCTTTATACTATACTTATACAAAAACTCAGAATGTGAAAATGTAATGCACAAAGTGTGAGACATGCAAGTTCAGTGGTGTTTATTTCACTATTTCTGTTTTCACACAAAGCCTTTTCTCCTGTAGCATCTGTTAACTGTTCTGTTGAACTTTTCATCTGTTATTATCTGTTTCTACTTCTAATTTTCCTACAGTGAGGTATTTAAACACACTAAAAACATGAACAGGGATTAATGTGTTAGAAACTGGCCTCTCAGTGAATCATATGACTCAGTGCGGTCCTGTGTTAGAAAGACAAACTCCTGGAAACCACTTTTTCTCTGGTAATTGGAGCCACATGAGCTATTTCCAAATTTCTACCAGCTGTATTATTAATAGACGGATATTTTTGTAGAAGCAGAAAAAATATTATGATTTATAGTGAGAAATCCAGGCAAATTTGTGTAAAGGCAGACCAAATACAGCAATCCTCTGTTTTATAACCACATTTTCCACCACTGAGACTATTTGTCAAATCATGGACTTTTTGGGGTCACCTCAACAAAATATAATGAATTTTCACTAAATGTTGTAATCTCATTTTAGAGCTTCCTATGCCACAAATAACATGAATCATATTATTTAAGAGTAATATTGTTTTTGTGTAAGATGGCACAAGTTACTTGAGCAAACACCTAAAAAAAAAGAATACAAACACATTTTCAATATTTTAGTTATGTATGTGTACAGTGGATTTAAATAAACAACTTCAGCTTTCTTTAGGGCTTTGCTGATTCATTTAAAGCCGGAGGAAGCAGAGAAGGTCATCTATACTGGCACCACATCTCAGAACTGTTTCAACTGGAACACAACAAACTCCACGAGTTTTATTCGAGGTGCTCAGTGAACGCACAAGTTTGAATTCATCAAGGAACCACCGTACGGTAAATAAGAAAAAAGACACAGAGTTGAATATCAATGACCTGTTACGTAACCTCAGACAGGGGAATATTCAGATAAGGCTATTTCATGGTTAGCTAAACCACTACGGTGCTGATTCACTGACACCAGAGCAACGAAAAAACACTGATAAGAGCAAAATATGATTTCTTTTATAAAAGACTGTTTTGATGCACAGAGGAATCAATAAGCACTGAGGATTTTTACTGTTATCAGCCGTGTACACTTCAGCACATCTTCACGCCTACTCGGCAGCCGAGATTGTAAGGAGGAAAAAACATAATTACCGAAGTGCATCACGGCCTAAACGTTTTAATAATTAAAGCAATTACACAGCAATTTACAGTCACTTATACAACACGAACCTGGCCATGTAACAGAGCAGAGATCACACAAACACACCACAGAGTCTTTGGTAGCCGATCATGGGAGACAGAATCGAGTGAGCTGCGCCGAATTAACGTCAAATCTAATGTGATTTCTCGAGCACCGTGTTGACATGAACGGTCGTATCAGGCTGACAGGAAACAAACTTCTGCATCCAGTGAGGCATGAAGCAACAAATCCGGCTTCAGTGGGCTTTTGGAGAGAGAGCAAAATATACAGTGTGCATTTTCTGTTTCAATCCGGCCTCACGCAGCGCGCTGCCAGCCGGCCTTTTCCAGTCGGGAAACACAGAGGCAGATCAAAACAGAGGAAACAGAGTCACATCCTGGCCACAGGCCCAGACCGCAAAAAACAGCAGCAGCCATAAAACAGAGGTTGTATAGGCCATACAATGGAGACAGCATATGAATTAGTAATGATTCAAATAACTCCGTTTGCTCCACATCCCAATAACCTATTTTGGTCGACTCCAAAAAATCTCTGAACATGGAGAACACAACTAACTGCAGCATATTTTGCAGGTAAAACTCAGCCTGTGATGCTAAAAAGACCCCAGCTGTCTGTCTCACACAGCCAAAAAACACTCAGCATTAAAAGGAAATGTTTGAGTGTGTATTAAAAATAGTTCCAAGAGAAACAATTCAAATGCAGCAACGTTTTTAAAAGTCTGTTAATGTGGCAGCAAGGCCACCAGAGACGCGCTGAGGTATTGGTTCATAAAACATTCATTCCTCTCGCCTGGTGAGGAACACGAACAGATCTCTAACACAACTGGTGCCTAATGAGATTACCAAATTCAGAGAAGATTGACTAATTTCCACCCAGCTGTAAACCCGCTGAGCCGACAATCAGAACCAGCAAGACCCAAGAAATGAGCTCACGCCTGAGGGACGGACTGAGCCTCAGGTTTAGTTTCACAGGAAATTACTTTTTTGCATGTTATTCTCATGTTTCTCTGAACATTAGTTATGAAAAAATCCAACCTATTCCTGGATTGAAGGGGCAGATATGGATGCTCAGGAAGAAGAGGCAGAGAAAAGTCGCCCTCATTTAGCATCTGTTAGCATTTCAATGCCTGCGAGTTTACGGTTTCATTCAGTCTCACCCTTGTTTCAGGGGGAAAAGCTCTGATTTAGCCTCTCAGCAGCCACTTTACCTGGTGAACATAGTGGAGCACTTAGCTGTTAAAGGGCCACATATTTCCCTCAGGACCTGGTGGAAACCACCGACTGACTACTTTCCGTGCTGGATAGGCTTGTGTGTCTCCAGGACTCTTGAAAGCTAAATCAGCAGGAGGTCGAGTGGGACAGTTTCAGAGCAGAGGCCAAGCTGAACCCAGCACCTGGTCCTCCAGGACCTGGTCCTCCAGGTGCTAGGCATTTACTTAAGTTACTTTCAGGTAATAATTTGACATGAATTCATTTATTTTTCAACTGTCAACAGTAACATGCTGGCCACGCAAATGTATCAATCGAAATAATCATAAAATATAAAATTATAATAATACAATATAATAATATTATGTAGAATAGACCCACTCAGACTATATAAGGACATTTACTTGATAATTGATAATTTATGTTTGATGCTGATGTATTTTCACTTTTACTGCAGTAAATTTAGAATGCAGGACTTTTACTTGTACTAAATAATTGCACAGTGTGGTACTACTACTTTAACTTAAAAAATGATCTGAATATCCCCAAGAAGAAGTTAGAGATACGCAGAAGAGTTTAAGGCGAGATGAGAGAAATTAAAGTGACATGGGGGTAAAGCTCAGAAGATAGAAAGGCTTTGGATCGAAGCCTTATTTCCCATCTGGGAGGAGAAGGACTAAGAAAAGCTGTAATTCTTTAAAGGATGGGACAGACTGTGTAAAACATGGAGACTGTATCACCCTGGAATCAGCTGTTGGTTGTGGACTATTGTTTTAAAACATACAGAGAGTTTAAAAATGATCATGTGGCCACACTGGTTTCACAGCTGTTTTCATTTTTGTGTTTTAAAGACAGAAGATTCTGAACAGAAGAAGTCTTTTGGTACAAACGGAAACACTTAACGAGACTTTTTTTACTTGACAACTATGTGATAATTAACTGACATAATCTGAAAACAACATAAAGTCAATGATGTCAAAGTTTTGGTATTTTAGCAAGTAACCAATCACAAGGTAGCCTTGTTGTAAAGCAAACTCTACTTTAATGTCTATTTTATTCTAAACTGAACCACAATTTACAAAAATGAACATAATGCTGCCGTGAAATCATAAAACTAGTGAGTTAACCGAGATAATAAATAAAGTGAGGAACAGCAGAGATTTCTTCTTTGGACTTTCATACAAACTGACTTCTTTTAACAACCAGGTCAGTCTCCCCCTGCTGGCCGCGATGAAGAATGCAGGTAAGACACTTCACTTCCTGCTCGGTGGGGACAGAAACTGAACTAAAAAGAGAGTGATACTTGTGTTTGTCTGGTGGACAGAAACATGACTCAGGATGAATGATAATGTTGTTTTGTCCTTTATGAAATGTTTATTCCTTTTAATCATGGCTGAAATCTTTCCTTTATCTAAACCAAGCAGTTCTGGTCACGTAAACTAAACTTTAACCCTAGCGGTAGCCGATGATCATGAGTGATCCTTGTTATGATAATTTAGTATCTGCATTAGTTGCAGAACTTTGAGTGTCATTTCTATTATTATAGAAAAAGCTTCTTTTTTGTATTCCTATTAACACAATTGTTTGCAGAGTTTTCCTTCCATCTCCTCATGGGATGGTGACAAAATGTTATATTTCTTATTATACTGGGCAAAAAAATATAAGAAACACAACCAAGTTGAAAAATACTGTAAGTTACCACTAAAGGAGTGCTTGCAGTGCATATTATATTCAGTGTTTTATTATTCCTGAGAGAGCGCCTGGGCCAAAAATCAAGCCGACCATAACTGAACCGCTACACGGCGCTTCTGAGGTCGTACTGCTTTCAATTACGAAAATAAAGTGTGAGTATTGCTTGCTCATCGATCTTTATTCTCATAGGTCTGTTTTCTGGTGGCAGAATTCCTTCTCTTCCTGTTCCTCTTTTTAATCTCTAACTCACAGAGGACGATCTTTAGAGAGAAAGAATATAGAAACAGATGAGTGGGCCCTCACATTCCCCGAGTGTATGCTTTAGCGGTTTAGATGAAGTCCATGTCAGTACCATTCATCTGGCTGCCAAGATGTTAGAGCCCACCACTGACTGATCAATTGGAGTCCCTCAAGGAATCATACAGCCTTATAAGTGAAAGGCTACTGAAGTTATTAAACCCAGGGACAGCAGTAGCAGCAGGGAGGCAGAAAAAGACTCATACACAGACTCAAAGCCTTCTGCAAAAGAAAGTGTTGTCTTGATACGGTTACTCACTCTCCAGACAGTCACTGAAAATGTAATAAGGGATGTTCAGGCACACCATCAGCGAACCATTATAGTCGTTTTCTCATTTCATCACATGTGATTGTCTGACGCTGTTAGCCAATAACACTGCACATGCATTTTTTATTATATCATCTCTCATCCCTTCTCATCATCTCAACATGGCATCATATGCAACAATAAAGGGCATTTTCCTGCAGTTTTTTAATGATCCTCTGCAAGCGTTGATTAAAAAAACAGTCTGGCATGTTCATCCTATGCTTTTCTATCAGTGAAAGTATCTTTGATTTACATTCAGGTCTGGAAACCAATCAAATGGAGGCAGGTAGTCACATGACTGCACATAAAATCGTCGCGGTGCCACATTGAAGCAAAAATGACTCATTTACATGAAGTTTTGCAGAAAATAACATAGTCAGAAGATGCAGAACACCCCTGGACTCTGAATTTATGTAATTAATCAAGATTTAATCTGTAATTGTTTTCGTTAAATTGATATTTTTGGGCAATATCTGAAGTTGCACATTCCTAATTTAGATTTTTGTCTTTTCGACGTTCATGCTCTGATTAAAAATAATAATGACTCAAAAGTTACTCACCTGCTACTCAGTACTCAGTACTAGTAGTTTTTTTCACTGAATACTTACTCTTAATAAATTAATGATTATGCTACTTACTACTGTGATTTGAGTCATTTTATTCTACAGTAACAGAACTCTTACTTCTAATACTAGTTTTTGGCCTCTCTACCCACCTTTGGTACAGATGTATAAAAATGTAGTTAGTGTCACATCCACAGCCTGCACAAATGTTTCTGAGGGCCGCGGCTCGTCCACAGGCTGCACTTTGAGCAACGATGCACTATCCTTCATGTAGGAGATCAAACTTCAGCAGAGGAGAGCAGGGGATGGGCCCATGCTGTGTTTGTTTACTAGAAAGCTCTTTTTTGGGGGGGAAAGCAAACAATAATGACACCAATATGACAAGATTTTGGATTTGACATCAGCAAAAGAGCAATGTGAGCCAAAAACATGGATGGGGTAAAAAAAAAAAAAAAAAAAAAAAATGGTTTAGGCTGGTGCTAGGAAATCATCATTAATGGACTCTCAGTCTCATTACGTTCCACACAAGAATAGCTGCTGATTCAAGGAACACACACTTTAGATTCAACTCTAAAAAACCTGAATCACTTTAGTTTTTCTGTCACCAGTCCTGGCGTACTTCTCTCTTTAGGGTCCTGATAAGGAAAAATGAAATTTAGATTGCATTTAGATTTACCTTTTTCTCTTTGCAGTGTTTCAAACATCGATGGACTAACATTCATCTTATATGAGCATAACTAGACACAGAAAATTGGTCTGTAAAACATATCGTGCAGACAACTATTTATCCAAACTGTCCCTCTCTTTATAAAACACAAGGTTAAAAGTCAGGAATGGCTGAAGGGAAAACTTTCTTTTACCGATTCAGTTGTTTGTTTAATTGCTGCCTAAATGAGGGTTATTGGCAACGTTTTTAACCATCCACAGCACAGAGGATGGGGTTCAGTTATAGCATCCTGTTAAAGCAGCAGCAACGTTTTAATGAATGGGTCCTGTTATTTAAATATCTCATTTGTGTTTTGTCGTGCAAAAACAGACATACAGGGGCAGAACACATTTATGACGATGGCTTGTTGCGCCTCAAGGACACAAAATGAAAAAAATTAAATATACTTTACTGTGTTTACCAAAATAACTCTAAATGATAGCTTTTCAGTCAGGGAAAGATCCTGATTTTGAATAAAAATCATGGTTCAGGCTTCAATATTTCACCGAGATTCCAAAAACGTTGGGACACTGTGTTAAACGTAAACAAAAGCAGGATGCAGGGGTGTATTTACTTACAAACAAACAAAAGATTCCCAGTCTGAGCATGTTGTCTTTGTACTGTATTTAATCAAATAAAGGTCACAAAGGATTTGCATATAATTCTGTTTTTATGAGGTTTTTCACACCATCACAACTTTTTTGGCATCAGGGTTGTAAGTTACTGTTTGGAGTTGCCAAAGCAGGACGGCAAAATAATGCTTTAGCTGGCAGGAGCAGATGTTGTAGGAAACACAACCAAAATGTGTTGGCAGTGCACTGTTTCGTATCTGTTATTAAAACATCATTTCTGCAGGATTACATTTCCTGGAGCAAATATCTCCAGATAAAGTCTAGAACCTTCTGGCTTCAAACAGAAAAAAACACAATGGTTCATGAATAAAATCTCTCGCAGGAACATATATCAGATAATAATATATAATGCCTGACAGTGGATTTTCCTTTGTGCAATCAAAAGCCCCCCCGTGCCCAGCTACACCTCCGCTGTGTTGGTCTCCACAGAGGCAGACAAAAGGGAAGCCGGCGATCCTATACTCCTGTCTCTGGTCTCTCATCTGACATGCACACATGCTGGTTATCTGTCAAGCAGATGTCAGGTCTGTTTCTAAACGGCTGCCGACTCTGCTCTCCAACTGGATTCCCAATGTTTTTTCATCTTGAGCAGATTCCACTGATGCCCCTCAGAGCTGAGTGACAGGCACGGTGTCACGAAACACAAAAGGATTGGTTAAGCTAAAAGGGACTGAGGGTCCCCAGTTAAACTGTACATTTCTGCAACAATGACAGAGTCACAGTGATCTGAACCGCCGAGAGATCGTCGGATGGCGGCGGCGACGATAGGCTGCGTTAAAGTGGAGCAACAAGCTCAGGCTAAAAATAAGAAGTGTGTTGTGCTTCAAATTACTCCTAGCTGAGGATCAGAGATTATTCTCCTCTAAATCAGACTGTCACATAATTACATTACAATGCTGCAAACTGAGGGGTATATTTAACCAGTTGCTCTAAATCAATCCTCGCCCCGGAAAACAATATCTCGTTAGTGGCGAGGCAGCCACCGGCACTGATCCCCTGTTGAATTGCGAGCCGCCTGAGGACACTATTAAAGGAGCATCTGACCTGTCCACTCACTGACAGCTCAATATAAATGTTCCTTTTTTTAATAGACCGTCTTGCTGAAAAATATGTCGACAAACCTTTTAAAAAAGCCATTTCAGGAGAACTCCAATGGTTCCACCCATTACATTTTATGCTCCAGTCCATTCACATAAACTTGATGCTCAGCCTCGGTTGCTGTTTTTATGGTCCGATGTGGACACTCGGCGCTGCACTTCATTCCTGAGGAGATGTGAGCCAGAAGGCGAAAAGTCATGGAGCGCAACCGGAAGATGGAGGCAAGCAATTGATAGACTGCATTTTAGAAGCTTATATTTCACTTTATTCAGTCAGTATCCAGCCTCTAGTGAATAACTACCAAGCCATAGCGTGGCATTACTTTAAAAGAAAAAAGGAAACTACCCAAGGCTGAACAGCTGACGAGTTTCTCTCTGACTTGCTCCTCAACATCGCCTGACTACAGATGAGCGCTCATAAATGTCTGTTAAGATTTATATTATCAAACTGCATGGAAAAGAGGTTCCAGGGGACAGTTGTTAAGGCAAATGGATTATATTTACGATTGCAGTCCTGCAAATCTGTAATAGTAAGTACAAGGAATTAGCGTTTAGAGAGGACATTAAACTTCCCTGACATGTTCTCAGACATCTTGAAAAAATACTATATGCCAATTTAGAGACAGATGTCGAGCTGTTGGAGAGCCTTCGCTGGTCTTAATGACAACAGAGCTACAACAACCAGCCCTGAGAGGAAAAGAGAAATCCCTAAAGAAGAACATGTCACGTCAAAGCAAGCTGTCAGGAAATTTTCTTTTGTTTAGAATTTATTTATCTAAATCAGGGGTCTGACTCTGAGAGACAAAATCCAAACACATTTGCCCCCAACAGCTGCTCAAAGTGTGGAGCTACATTTCCTATAATGTGTTGGTGGATGTAAACAAGAAGGATAATGCTGCAACAATGTTGTTTCAGTGAGTTACGCTGTAGGCTACAACATGAGCCTGTAATTACTTACAACTCGGCAAATTAGCACGATTAAAAGTGTTCTGAATTATCTATTAGCGGTTCCTGTTTGCAAAGTGCCTGTTGATGTGCAGGCAACTATCATTAGATTACTTTGATAGTGAAGAAAATTTTAAAATGTGATAACTGTCAGGTGAGTTATGCAATTAGCTGGAGCACTTTTTTTTCTTTGAATTCCAAATGGATTTATAGAGCATATATCATAATGATCTTCAAAGATAATGATATCCTTGGAAAGTTTATGAATGCATGAATTGTGTATCATGTCAGAGTTTTCAGATATGATTGAAGAAATGGTATTTGACACATGAAGCGTTAGTTATGTGTTATCAACAGCAAGTCAGCAACTTTGGAGAAGAATGAGGTGGCAATGAGACCTGATGAACGGTCATTTTAGATTAAAAGCTCAAAATGCTCAAATTGTTTACGTACATTGTTCTCAGTTTGTGAATCTGTTTCTGTTTTGTTTTTGTTTTTTGCATAACTTTGGCATTTTTCATTGCTGGCATTAACATACATTGATTTACTTTTGAAACTCTCTCATAACCAGTTTTAACAAATGCTCATATGTGTCATTATGAGTGGTAATGACAAGTGGTCCATCCTTCGTTTAGGTTGGACATTTTGTTGATTGGGACGGTTACAGAAACTGACGGATGAAAACTGTTCTCCAAAAAATGTCAGAGCTGCCCCAGACTATCTGCAATTCCTATTCGCAAATTGGGCGCTCAGGGTTTCAAGTACATCTGTCAAAACCACAAACCTGACAAGCCAGATGGTTTGTTTCACACAACCTGTGAAACATGAGAAGCCATCATTGGAAAGTGTCTGAAAAAGTGTGGGCTCATTAAAAAAAAAAAA
>JAOWBC010000710.1:22426744-22441025 GCA_028566105.1 Hypoplectrus providencianus | reverse complement strand
CAATTCTAATCCATGTATTTACAAACTGTATAGAGTCTTTATTGTCCTAAAATACATTGAAATGAAACATCAGTCAAGGATGATGTTATAAAGGCTGTGTACATCTACGCAGTAAAGATTAAAATAATAAGAAATTGAGGATACTGAGCGTGACCTCCTGGGCTTAATTAATTATAATTAATTCTTGATAGAAATTGAGAAAATAAAAAAAGTGAAGAAACAACATTTCTGCTCTTGTGGTTCTTGTTAAATTTGAGAGTTTATTGTGTCCCCAAACTCCTTAAAACCAACTCCACACTCCTGACAGCACATTTAACAGGGAGGGAGGTGAGGAAAGCATTTTGGGGGCCAAAATAAATCCAGTCAGTCAATATTATGAGGGGAAAATAGTGTGGCATATTCCCTCAGTTGTTTTTCTCAACCAATCAATTAAAGCTCGCCCCACTGTGCTCCCAGGGACAACGGCGTTGGAAGACCTATTAGTCCGCACTATTTAACAATGGCTCCTAGACATCTGGTGAACAAATTGCCTCCCATTCAGACTGAGTTTCTGACTGGGGAATTTGCGGTTTACCAATGTGCGTTGAAAAGATAGTAAGAGAGAAAGAGATTTTCAATTCTGCTGGACAAAAACTAGATTTTCATAGTTACTTTTGGTTCAATAACCTGCCACAATCAAACTCCATGTGACTCGCGGACTCCCACCGTGTCTAATGCTGACAGAGAAAATTGGAGTTATGAAAAGCAGCAGTGAATTTAGTGGGCAGGGGTGGAGGACCGCGGCCGTGTTCCAGCATTCACCCCCCCGCCGGGCTTGGTGTGGTGTTATTTTGGAAGCGGGCAGAGCAGAGGAGGCCGAGCACTTAAATCCAGAAGCCAACATTAGGCTCAGACCTGTTGGAAAACATCCCCCCGGGTGCCGAGGCAGAGGTCATCTCAGTGTAGCTGGAGTCCTCTGACACACTCGGCTAGTCCCTCTATCTCATTCTGTCCTCCTCTATCTCCCTCGCTATTGTGCTGCAGCGTGGTCTACTTGCTTCTGACTCATCCCGTGTCCTCACAGCATGTTCTGTGCCACCGGACACACGGTACAACGCAGCAGGGATCAGATAGCTGTCCTCCTGCATCATCACACTGCACGGGCAGCGGGGAGCGGAGGCAGAGCCGGCCACCGCTGCTGGCATAAGAGCACACTTTGTTTTTTTACCCGTTCAGTCACATTTTATGCAAATGAAACACTAAACTGCATTGGGCACACTGTACATCTCCATCCAAGCATCGCAATGAGAGCTGGATGAAAATGCAGGAGGGAGAAATTAATTCATGACATACTGTACAGTTTCATTCATATTAATAAGTCATCAGTCAGTGCTGTTTTTAATATGCCACACACAGATGAAGGAGGCCATTTTTAAACTAGTTAAAGAATAAAGTTTGCTCCTCATGGAAATCACAAGCTGCTTCTTATCAGTTTTAGGGAAGTTTTAAATGATATATTTTACCAATGATGAAATCCTTTTTGTGAAGCTTCAGAAACAGGCAACGAACTCAAGACCTACTGTTTTAATACGGCTATTAAACAGCAACTGTTCATTGAAAGGTGATTAAAGAGACTTTGAATTTGGCTTGTTTGTTGGTCTGAGTTTTTCAAAAACTGCTGATCTGACAACCATTTCTAAAGTTTACAGTAGAAAAAAGAGAAAACATCCAGTGGGCAGCAGTTCTCTGGGTGAAAACGCCTTGTTGATGCTGGAGGTCAGAGGAGAATGGTCAGAGAGGTTCAAGATGAAAAAAAAAAAAAACACAACAGTAACTGAAATAACCACTCGTTACAACCAAGGCGTGCAGGAGATCATCTCTGAACACACAACCTTGAAGCAGACGGTTTACAGCTGCAGAAGACCACACGCCACTTTATTAGGTACACCTTGCTGGCTCATAAAGGGGCTTGGAGGAGTGTGTTTTGTTGAGTTGTGTATTTACATTATGCAAAATATTTCCAGCAATTCAAAGACAGACAAAGTCAAAGCTGTAATTTTAGAGGCTCTGCGTCCTTCTCGCATTTCTGCACTGTACATATTTTATCTTTATTGTTTACTGTTCAAGTGATATAGTCATTTTAGCTGAAAAGTCTAGAAAATAAGTCTTAAATTTAAGTAATCAGAGAAACAAGCTGTCACACGCCTTTAGAGAAAGTCTGATTATTAGGAGGAAAATACTCCACTTGGTGTTTTTACTGGTTTCAATCAGCTGCTCTGTTTGTCATGGTGAGGAGGAGACCTCTGCAGACAATTCAGCTCCCAATGAAAACCTCCTGAAGTATGAACAGGAAGGATTTCTAACCTGGAAGCAACTGACTGCCATAAAGCCATTGATCTGTCTTTCATTAATATTTTGATCAAGACCCATAACAGAATATTATGTATTGCATGTTTTACACATACATCTGCACAGAGAGTTATACGTTAACAGTCGTATCATTTTCAGATCTGCAGCCTTTCAGCTTCCAGTGGATTCATACATCAGGTGAGCTGAGAGCTGTGAGGAGTGTCTAATTGGAAACTTTGTATGAGTGAGAGTCTTTTTTCTCAAATACTGGCAGAGCTGTCAAAAAATAATAACATGCAAAATCTAAGACCCAGTCAGAATTCAGACACCAAATTATGGTGATAAATGCTGTGGTTGTGGCATTAACATTTCACTCACACAGAATTTATGATCTCATGGATACTTTGGAGTCATTTGCATTTTAAACACCTCGACAGGTTTGCTGAATTTTCCAGGCCATTTTCCTAAATTATTTTCCCCTCAGCAGTACTGTTGTCATGTCTGATACTGAGTCAGTCACAAAACGCTTAAATGAATATTCAAAACCGTGAAAAGTATTTTGACATAAACTGAATGCGTGAGCCAGGCATAAGCTGTAATAAGATCAAAGTAATGCTAAGTGGATCTTCAAGCTTTATTTCCACATTTCATCCAACAATGTGTCTGCTGAAGCAGAAAATTATTCTGCTGCTTTAAAGCAATATAAGTCACTCTAGAATAAACAGTGTTCACTCGGGTCCTCATACTCATACAATTAAGCTCCAACGACTGACTGAGCAGATAAGAACTACCAAGAAATGAAGCTGGAGAAAAATGACTAATGATGGCACTAAACCAGCAGACCAACAGGCTCAGTGTGTGCGAGTTAACGTTGCTCCTCAACCATTTTCGGGAGCCGCTGAAGTGGGAGACATTTCTAACCATCAAGTCCTCCTTCCACATAAAACTGAATTTTACCTCCACAAACAGAGCGATGCGGCCCTGATTGCTCCCTGCAGCCTTCTTGTTGTTGTAACGTCAATTTGGCCTTTATTGGATAGTGGACGGTGCAGAGGCAGACAGGAAATGAGGGTAAAGAGAGAGGGGGGGGCGAGGCATGCAACCAAGCCTGCAGCTGGAACCTGATGGTGGATTTATGTGGTAACCACCTCCAATGTAATGAGTCACGTTTGGGTAAAAACATTTCTGTTCTTACTTTGAAGCTTTGCATGAAAAAAGCTTTACTCTGACCTTTGATTTTCACCCTTGATTGCCGCAAAAAGCACTTAGCTAACACTTCTGTTGTCTTGCTTGTTTGCATATTCCAACCAAACCTCTTCATTCACAGCTCCATGAGGCTCAAATCGGTTGGCTCCAAACTTCCTGACCCACATTGTGCACCAGTCTTACAGTGAGTGTCTCTCAGACGGCTGACAGCTTCATGATGTCACTCCCTTTTATTCTGTCAGCTGCACATTGCACTCCAGCAGCTGCTATACACACAGTGTGAAATGGGTCAATTTGAACTTTAAAGACGAGCTGTAAAAAGAAATAAGATTCTAATAAAGTGAGACAGTGGCGGAGGGAATGGGAGTGGGGCGGTCCTCTGCATTAATGCAGACCGGGGGCGGCGAGAGCTCCCGAATCCGTTTCAATTCAATCAGTTGCGGGTCATCGATAAGCGTCTTGACGGTTCTCTGCAGGGAGCAGAATGTTTGTGTTGTTGTTTTCACAGGTAAGAGCTACTTGTATTGCTGTGTTCATGGCACAGCAGAGCTTTCCTGGAAAACAAGCCACCCTTGCCAGTCATAGCACCACTTAAATAATGAGTCCCCATCCTGCTGCTGCTGCTGCTGCTGCTGCTGGACTCTGTTCTGCATCATAATAAGTGCAGGGTCAAAAGGAATGACTGGGAACTACTGAACTGCACCTCATTAGCCCCCCTTTAGGACAGCAGTATGTGCCAGAGACTCTAAAGGGCAACAATTTGGGACACGGGCCAGTATTCCTGGGGCTCCGAGACAATCCTGTGCTCCACCACCTAAAAGTCCACCAATATCTTTCAAAGACTGCATGTTCGTGCCAAATGCATTATTTACACTGGAGCAAGGCAGGGTTCCCGTTCCATTTGCTTCAGCAGAAGTAGCTTTGCATGCATTCATAAATAATAAACGCGCAGCACAACGCGTGGGAACGAGGAAGAGCAAGCATAAAGAGGAGCCCAGTCACACAGCGTGAAAGAGGACAAGGCTGCTTAATCTGGGCATGGTAAAACGCTGTCCATGCAAGTGAGTCACCCATGAAGAACTAAACGCCAGATGACAAAATGCAGACAGGAAAAACAACAAGGGCGAGCAGGCCACAAAAGAAAAACAAAATTTGCATCTCTGGCGGCATTTGGGCACAACGCCACTGTGCTAAACTGATCTAATCACCGTCTGGCAGAAAGAAGAAAGCAGAGAAGGGGTGGCTCCGGCTGAGACGGATATTTCATGTACTAGAACGTAGAACGAGAGGCTTTCGCTGACACTTACGACAATTAAGCTGAAATACACAGAGACGTGCTTTATTGCATGTTTTCATGCAACTGCCACTTATCTAATTCTCCTTTTCTGCACAGACTGTCGTGACTGGTGCCATAAAGATAAACGAACCTTTCAAACGGGATTAAACGTCAACCCCCCCGACCCCTCGCCAATCTAGAGAGGATTTGCAGAATGTTTGGATTCATTTTTCATAAGAGAGTAGTTAATAAAACTTGTTACAGCCGATAGCCCTGAGAGAGCAGCGGCTGTAATTGGATGTCTAACTGAGTCCTCTGACATGTTTGGACAAGCTAATTCTCAGAGCAATTTAGAGCTTCAGTTTTACTCCATACAAAGCTCCAACGCTGTGTTCTCCACATACATTAAACATATAAACATCGGTCACGTGCTGCTTAAACATTTATGGCTTTTAGGTCATTTAAGGATGTACAGTACAGAGGGCTCAGAGAAATAATTTATTGTATTTTTGATATTTCTTTACTTATTTATGTTCATTACTGTTATGTATTTTATGTGTGAAACCCTGTTAACTGTGCTGCTGCCTGTCTGGGCCAGGACGCACTTCAATGAGACTTTTCTTGGTTAAATAAAGGTAACAAGAGAAGTTAGTTAATTAATAATATGAGTTGATAATAAAACTGGATGATATAAGTGATATGAGGGGGGTGGGGGAGCTGGAAATACTTTGGACAATGTGTAAAATATAAATAAAAATCCAATGCTTCAAATTCAGAATTCAGAGTGAATATTACACTAACAAAGGGGAATTACTGTCAACATTAAATACATTGTTGCACCTTTTCAGTTGAAGATATGTCACAAAGGAAATGATCACATCCCTTTTTATTTGGACATATAATTCATCTTCTCCCTCTGGTAGAGGCCCCAATTTTTGCTCTGTGTACATTATGAAAGTATATATTTAAAATCAAGCACACAGCTGTAGTGTACTTTCCTGTTTGTTTGTTTTTTACGAATAATTAATAAAAAGTCTTTCTTCTTCTATAAAGTTTCCTTGTCGTTTCTGCCCAAATACTCAACAGTAATATAAAAAGTAAACACATTTTCTTTTTTTCTTTTGTTAGACCTCTGCTAAAAAAAAACCCTATATCAAAGTTTCTGCAACCCCCCTGGCATCTCCAGTCTGAAAAACAGTGGTTTAGTTGAACACGTGAGTCGAGTCTGCCTGAACCATTGATCCTTTATCAGCCTGAGGTTTGTGTGAGTTTCAATCTATGGCCCGACCACAGCTCTGAAATATCAGTAGCCTAATTGTGCTGCGTATTGATAAATCCATGGCGCTGTCGGTGGTGCTGAAGGAGGTGCAACTTTTTCTCTGAGTCTCCTGTCAGATCCGTCCTGGATCTTGGAGTCACTTATGGGGCTAGTTGCAGGTGAATGAAATGAACCGGGTCGGCCCCCCTGTTAAAAAATTTAAAAATCGCCTGGGGAGCATACGTGAATGTGCCTGCTACAAACCCTGCTCGAGATACATTTTTTAAGACTCCTTGTTGGTTCGGGGATAGTAAAATATGAAGCTGAATCCACCTTCCACTAGTTGGGAGAGAGAACTTTCTGTTTTTGCTTACTTTCAGTAACACAACCTCAATATCACATCAAGAAATAAAGCAGAGGCCTAACAAAGTGGTAGATTTGTCATTTTAGAACTATGCTACTCATTTGACTAGTTTTAAAGGCTCCTCGTTGATACATAAGATGGTTTTATATACAATTTGTTGAGTTTATAACATAATTGAAAACTGTAAGCCTTGTTTGTTTTCTTTTGACTCTGATTGTAATAGAAGTGAACCCCGGGTGGGCTTGCCGTGTTTGATTGTACGACACTTAAGCGAAACTATGATTCATTCTTGTTAAATGCATGCAATCATGGGCAAAAGACGTAGATTTTAACGGCAAAGCGATCGCTTGTTATTTCTCTCACATGACACCATGCAGTGAGATTTACAGCTTTTAAATAAGAGAAAAGAAAAGTAGCTGGATCAACATACAACTACCATTCAAAACAGTAATTATCTGTGAGTGTGGTAAATGTAAAGAATGAGTTGCAGTATGTCTTTCCCAAACTTTCACATGGATATATATATTTTCTGTTGTACTTTTTACCTGTGCCTTTATATCTCATATTTTTGGGACTTTTTAGCCAATTCGAAACCCATCCTCACCTACTCACCTGGTCTTTCTTCCTGCTAAGTTTCCTTCCTGTTAGTAATGTGCAGGTCAAACCATAAACATATGTGTTAATCTACCTACAGACCTGAACTGAAACCTGCCAACTTTATGCATTATAGTCGCCCAATTATCAGGACTGAGACGAGCCGGTACTAGTTGACTGCCGTCAGCACGATAACTAAATTCTGACATAATGTGTTGGAAATCATGAATCTGTATCTCCTGGGCCCTGCTAAACTGGTACAAACAATCCATGCAGACAATCAGAAAGGAAGAAAGATTTAGACTAACAAGATATGACCTGATTTACCATCAGCTCAAGTCTTTAATTCTGGATAAAGAATCACATTGCTTGAGTGTTTTCCTCATGAGACAATGAGCGGTATTAGCAGACTGCAGTGTGAGGTTGTCCTCCA
Organism: Hypoplectrus providencianus; assembly: GCA_028566105.1. Classification (NCBI taxonomy): domain Eukaryota; kingdom Metazoa; phylum Chordata; class Actinopteri; order Perciformes; family Serranidae; genus Hypoplectrus; species Hypoplectrus providencianus. The sequence goes on along the minus strand of JAOWBC010000710.1, from coordinate 22,433,566 downwards.
TGGCAGAAGGATCTGCAGTGTGGACTGCAGTGTCTTGGCAGGGCCCCATGTATTCTGGGAGAAGGAATGAAGAGGCAGAAGAGAGGAGCTAAAAGAATCCCTTTTCAAACCAGAGCCAGTTTAATTTTTGACAGGCCTGCTTAATTCCCTTTTAGAGTCCCTTCAAAAGATTTTGTTCTGCACTGCTCCTTTGTGCCTTTCCAGCGGGGAGTCTTGTGTTTGTGCTTTCCGGGCACACTCCAGCCTATTTATGCAAGCTAATTTAAAGTATAAATGAGGCCGCATTTTTGGTGAGTGCACAGACAATTGCAAGTGGGAATAGAGTTTACTGTTTATTTGTTTCACCTATAGTCAGTTGAGCGAGGATGCTGCGTCTCCTGTGACTCCTTGAGAATGTGCGGCTGAATATAATTACAGATTTCAATGAAAAACCATAAGTTGCATTATAATAAGTGTGATTTGCTCTAACTAAATTACAGTAAACATGCATATGATTTTATACTACAAGAACCAGGAAACATTCTGCAGATATATTTAGGGCCAAGAGGTATGTTAATGTAAGTAAATGGCAAGTGAGGTGTGACATCACTGGAACATAAAGGTAAGATTTGCAATTAGGTTTCTATGAGACTGAGTGGAAGTCCCAAATTATAGGAGGAAGTGTGCATCTGTGTGCAATAGGTTTTCACGCAATATGTCCATCAGGTCTTTTCTCTGCTATAACATGGATGTTTTATTACACAAAGGTGGTGATTTACTGCCACCTTTCTGATATCATCCCATTTCAGTTCAACAGCAGAAACTGAGTGATGTGTTTGTGCTTCGACAGACATTTCCTCACTGGTAACCTGAGGCTCACATGCCACTCTAAGGAGATAATGACTTCCTCCTTCAACACGCCAGTGTATTATCACGCCAACGGTGCGAGTGAGCGTCAGGAGCCCCGGGGTCGTCCATATGGTGCAGGGTTTGCAGTGGTGGTGGTAGAGGGACATGGAGGGATGAGGGGAGGGTATTACTTAACTTAACTTAATGAAACTTAATGTATGATTTAATCTACGAGCATAGTGTTATGCATACTGGTATATTATATTTCCATACTGTACCTCTCATAGTTAAAAAACAGTAAAAGATGTTTTAATTGTAAACTTTGCCAGTTGAATTTCTTAATAACTAAAGCAAAAGAAAACATTCAAACGCATTTCATATATTTATCATTCATAGCTACACTCATGCTAACAGCTGTTAGCAGTACGTGACACAGCATTGGGTTGTGAAACATACAGTAATATCTTGGATGTCAGAGAGTTTTGCTGCTCTGTGCTGGAGTTTTCAGGTTTCTTCTACAAGCTTCTGATTGGCTTTTACCAGTTTTGACAAACCCAACAAAAATTCTTCCCGTTCCGTAGAGAGCCAAATGTGAAGACACCTCTCTCGTGACAAACAAGAGAAGATACAAGTCGGTACAGTCAAGGTCAGACATTTTTCCGATTGGGGGCTTTTCACGAGTTAATAGTTTTGGCTAACATGAACAAAAATAACATAATTGCATATTTTGTCAAATGCAATCTAGGCAGAATACTTTGCTACTTTTATGTAATCTGATTATATTATCCTGATTAAAAGGTATCTGTTAGTACAACCACTAATATCTCATGGTCGATACCTTTCAACAAATGCCATGAAATCTATAAAATCTGTTGCAACATTTCAATAAAATCCACTGATAACAACCTGCAGAGAGCATGCTCGGATAACAAACACACACCTGATGTGTGTTTTCTCTTTCTTACTTTCTCTCTTACCCTCTTATTTATGTCTTTCTCCGCCTCGCCCTTTTCATTCGGCTGCATCGCCCCCTGAATCACAGCTCCTGTCAGTTTCCTCTCCAAAGTATCTGAATACTGCACATACCTTCTGCTCTCCGGTGTGAGAGAAACTGTTCTCAGCTTATCTTACAATCCCACTCGGGGGGATTGATTAATTCATCACTGCGAGCTGTTTTTAATTACAGTGTCAAATGATCTGTTAATGGACAAAGTGAAATCTATTACATCATTCTATATATAAGTGAGCTTTCTGCGCCTAAGCCAACAATCCCTGGTCTCCAGTGGCCGAGGTCATACAGGATTACTGATATATGAAACTGTATTCTGAGGCATAAGCAACTCTTAATTAGCTCCTGCCTGCTCACTTATCACCGTCTCAGTCTAATCCTACAGCCCGGACAGGCTCTGACACCACTTTACAAAGGACGTTTACTTTAATGCCTCAAGTGCCAATCACACAGAGACATAAAATTATACTATCAAACATTAAAATGATGGGAATGGCTCACGCTAAACACAGCGCTGTTCAGCTCTCGTAGCAGACGTTAGCACAGGGAGGAGCTCAAAGTGTGAAAAGTATGCAACCTTGACACCGCAGCGGAATAATTGGTGGTGTAGTTGCCAGCCTGCAAGGCGTGCTCAAGGCCTCAAGGTTGAAAACTGCTTTCATTGCGTTTGGCCTGAAACGATAGCACAGCACATATTATAATGGCATTCTACCTAACGTCAGGTGAATGTTGATATGTGCTGTGTTATCACTTTCACTGGGGCTCTTTGAAGGCTTTTCTTCAGCTTTGTACTTTATTCTGTAAATGAAAATTTAATCTCCAGATCAAGGACGGAGAGCCTCAATTATCTGTTTCTCCGCAACATATGTCTAGACAATCTTTTTTTTTTTTTTTTTTTTTTTTATTCCTCCTTTGGTTTTTGTTTATCTCTTACTTTTTCTTTCCTTTTTTTTTTGGAATAAGGAATCAGGCGAGGTGGAGCAGAAATGACATTTTTAATAAGAAAGATTTATGGATGCTATCTGACCCAGAAATGTGAGGAATCCTACAGTAGCTTTGCCTTGAATACTCCCCTCAAAGGACTGAGAAGTTCTGTTTCATAAAAATGTCTTTGTGATCACCGGCATGTCAAGCAGCCTTAAAAATATTCAGGAAACCTGCCCGAGTTGTTGACATGAATTATGCTCTTAAGCTATCACGATCACATGCATAGGTAATCCAGACACTGGTTTGTGGTCCCTGAACACATCTGAGGTATTGTTTTATCGCAGTATCGGGCCCTGTAGGTCCCATTAGCATCGAGGGCGAGCTGAGAAAATGCTTCCTCTAAATTGTACGAGACACTAAGTTCCACTGTAAACACCGGCGCTGCATTGATGTACAGTAATGACTGCAGCAATCCCCCGAGCCCGGCTGCAACATTTATGAAAACATATCAGCAGAGAATCAACACAGGAGTTACTGACATGGAAACATGTCATCTAAGGAGAGTGTTTTGTCAAACAACAAGCTCTTAGAGAGAAATGCTGCCGCTGAGCTGTCACTCAGAGCGGCTTTTAATGCTCCTTTGACCTGAAAGCTGAATCGGCTCAGCGGGGGCTCTGGTGATGATCTTCTAACCGCCGCTCATTAAAATATTACCTTACACCGCACCACCACTGTGAACAACACTGCCCGTGCCTGCTGAAGCCAATTTCCACTCTTTTCCTGTTTCATATCCCCCTCTATCCCTTTTAACCACACTTAACACTCTTTTCCACTTAGTGTCCCTCATATTCAGCGGGCCCCCTGGGGACGAGCCGTGCATATATGTCAGGTGGAGAGCGGAGGGGAGGGAGAGAGACGGCTATTAGACACACGAAAAAACAGAGAGATCTGCGCAACCATTCTCACTAATTCGTCCAACCAGCACTCTGGAAGCGCTTTCGGTATTAGCGCCCGCTCGGCCCGTGGTGGTGGCGGCTGCAGAGAAGCATCACATTAAACGTGTTGGCTTTTTAATGTAAGCCAGCGGATTAAACACAGCTCTGGGATACAGATTGGGTCATGCATTAGGAAAGGCCTGATTGGCCCAACAGATGGGTTTCAGTGAAGAAGGAAGGTTTAATCAATCCAGTTCGCACTATGTTTACTGAGATTTTTATAGCAGAGAGTAGGGAAGAGAGGAAAGGGAGAGCCGAAGGTCTAGAGATATTAAATAAATGTTCACATCCTCTAATTGATTTATTTGTTGTTGTGTTGGGCCTGTTATTGACCGCAGCAAACACAGTTAGTCCTGTTTGAATTCATTCGGCAGTGAAAAACAATAGCCACCATAAAGAAACTATAAATACATACATATAGTGGATTGTATGAGTTCCAAATGGCATCTGTGCCGGCTTCTCTCTGGTGGCCTGAAGCCACTAGCATGCAGCGCACATGTAGCAACAGCTGTGATCATTAAGTTACCAGTAACAGGGAGCCCTCAGGTCAGTGCACACTTGTCTACATGCTGGGAAAAAAGTTATTCATTACCAGTCCAGTGCACAATCTTTTTCTAACACTGGCTACAAAATATGACAAAGTGAACATTTGCTAAAGCCCTCTCCCAAACAGTGACTGTCCAATCATTGCTCAGTAAACAAAACTAGGCTCGACGGGTTTTTCAAACTATGGATTTCTTAACACTTTCTCTAATGCATTAAACAAATGCTAAATTGTAAGTAATGGATTAAACAGAGAGTTAATCTGCTTTATCAATAGCTGAAACTGTAACAATCTCCAGCCAGCTAAAGTAGCTCAATACCTCCAGTAGCCTGACCTCCACCAAAGGCCAGTGAGCCTGTTAACCCCATGCTCATCTAGCTCATTGACTGGACAGGCTAACACTAGCTGCTCTGTCCTGAGCTGTGTCTGAATTCACACCCTCATTGTTCACTCATTCCCTGCTGCAGGAAAACTGAGATTCCAGGCACCTATCACAATACAGTTAATTATTACATTTTAACAGCTATAAAACACATTGGCCTTTCAGATTGTTAGCAGCCACACTACTTTTTGTTGCCATTGATAAAGGTTTGAAGACACGATAGTGGCACTCAGAGACACTGTAGGACATTAAATGTCATTCATTATAGTGAACATAGATCAGGGGTGGGCAAACTGTTAGAATTAGTTCAATTTGGTATTAATGAGGTAGATGGATTTCATTCCACTATACGATCATTTCATTTGTTCTGTGTTCAGCATTTAATCAGGCCTACTGAGTGACTTTTGACAGAATTAAACAGCAGCAAGGTCACAGAGTCAGCAGATTCCCTAATCTGACACACAGCGTCCAGACAACACTCAAACACTTTGTTTCATACATTCTCAGATAGAGACGTGAGACAGTGGTTGGCCTGCTCACGTCAACATAACAAGGCCAAGTAGATTCGGATAACGTGCGAGTCCAACCACCCCCTCTGTTCAGGGCAGAACCCAAGAAGATAAATGTGAATCATTCCTGAAGATCGGTGCTCATTCTGACGGAGATCCTGCCGGAGATCTGCCACTTTGAGCCCAGCGCTGTTTTTACTAATGTGACCAGAATAAAGCTTTGATTGAGACCAGTTTTTCTTCAGACTTTTTTTCTCGGGCTTCCAAACAACGAACTGAAGATTCTTACAATTTGGTGTTTCCGCCCGGTTGCGCCCAGGGTGGGCAAACTATGCCATTAAGGGCCGGTGTGGCTGCAGGTTTTCCTTCCCACCAAGCAGGAGCACACCAGGCACAAATCATCAAATCAATGGATCTCAGGGTTCAAACTACAGCGGCCCTCAATGCCCAGCCCTGACATAGATGGTGGTTTTGAACACAGTCACAGTCTTTATTAAATTTGGGGAAGTTTGCACTCTATGTTTGCAGCTGTTAAAGCTGCTTTAATCCAAGTATTATTGTGCTCCTTTATATAATTTTTATGTACATTATGCACAGGTGATGATACTGACTAACTGCTGGGACATGCATGCTGTTTATGTGACCACTAGTGCACATTTAACATCCCTCTTAGATGCTCCTTGTTGAAAATGTGCTATTGTTGTCATGATAAACTGTGAAAACAGGAAGTTTGGCAGCTGCCGAGGACTTCATCATTTAATCTATGAGCTTCTCATGCAGTGATATGCTGTTATTACTGAATAAGATAAGCTGTGATTGAACTGTCAACCGTTAACGTGATCAATAATGTGATGAATGACACTCCATGATTCATAAATTAATTACTCCGAGACGCTCTGAGAAACGAAAGCCACGCAGCAGGAACAACAGAAGTTGTGTGTAAAGTTGTGTAACGAGACAGAACGTGTCGACGGGCTCACGGCGGAGTGGTGACAGCTGATCTGAGCTGATGGGAAGTCAATGGGAATTATTTCTACATGTGTTTCTTAAAACCGCTCTGATGATTGACGTTTCTCTGGGAGCGTGATGTGAGGGGGAGATGGAGATGACAAACATCAGAGTCCTTGTCGGTGTGTTTTAATGAGATGCTTCGAGGAATGAAAACAGATCTTTCTATTTATACTGAAGGACCTGCACATCGTCCTGTATGACAAACCTCAAATTTCTCCATTTTCACAGGCTGAGTGAAAGGAGTCGAGCCAAACGGTTCGCTCAATCACAGTATTCAAAACAAGCCTCATATTCTTCCTGTCGTTAATTAAAGAAAATACACCGAGCACTGGCTTTGTTTTTGGTTTCTCTTTGATCAACCTTCCATTGTGAGACCAAAATAGTCGCTGCAGTTTTTTTTATTTTATTTAATCCTGGATTTATTTGGCCAGTGACTGTGCATCTTAATACTTTATTACAGCCTGTATGCTAAGTGGATTGTATAAGCTTGCTAAGCATAATCTCAGAGGTGTAAGCATATGCACCGCAGCAACACACACACACACACACACACACACACACACACACACACACACATACACATACACATACACACACACACACACACACACACACAC